>CM051030.1:1877500-2567500 GCA_027627225.1 Congeria kusceri
AATTGCAAAGAAAAGACTAATTAAAACCAAAAATGAGACAAAAATAAGTATGAAAATTTACAAAGGGCAATAACTCCAAAAGTATGAGGTGCATAGTAACGGTTCTTGTGCACTGCACTTCTCCTCAATGAGATCTATCTACCTATAAAGTTTCAAGTTGATAGCTTTCATAGTCTAAGAGTTATGCTCCGGACAAGCGAAAGGGGACGCCGCTGCCGACACCGCCGTCGAAATAAGTAACCCCTATATGTCGCCTAGTAAGGCGACACAAAGACTAGGCGACACAAAAACATAGTATTCCATGCCTTACCATACTTTCAAACAGTTTATTTGTTGATATAACACACTATTATGTGATGTTGGAATAAGACGTCAAACATAGAATAAACTGTTTTATTACAGAAATGTTTTATAGGCAGTTTACCATTTGTAATTTAAGAATTTTGCAGAGTAATTAGTGCAATAGACAGCTGCATATATAACTGCATCAGTAAAATAGATTTTACCGCTAAACTGTTTACTTGTATGCATTTACAAAATTTTCACAAAAAAACTGAATTGTGCCCATGTGTGCATGAACACAGTTTATAAATATCGTAAAAATGATCAAAGACACAATCAGTTTTAATGAAAAAGTCATGGAAAAATGCTAATTATACAAAAATTACTAACAGAATATAACAAACATACATGAACAACATGAAATGCTCAGTTTTCTGTGAAAAAATAAAAAAAATCATGTCCATTCTATGTTTTCTGTCTTATTCTAACTTCACATAATACAGTGTTATATTGTGAATTACCTGAACACGGACTTCAAACTTCAAATTATTGAAAAATATCCGATTATGTTGGTTTTATAGAGCAAGTAGGCATTACTGTTGATTTTGTTTAACCTTACACTCTATGAAACACAACACGATATACAAGTTTTCGGATTTGGACAGTTCAGCATTTAACAATGTTCAGATATGTAAACATACATTTTGTTGATCAACAGCTTACATGGTTGACAGTATGTTTTTCAGAGTAAGAACAAAATGCTTTTCCGATTAAGAAAAAGTTGTTAAAAAGTTGTTATAATGAGTTAGATTGCTGTACTTAATCGCTTACATTGAACAAAGAAAAATATTTTCTGTCCAATACAGATTTAGAGACTAGGCGTGGCGAAATCAATAGTCTATATTGCCTAGATTGTCCCAAATCATGTACGGACAAGTAAAAACTTGCCAGAATTTACTCATAGGCACTTATTTAACAAATAAAACATAATCCTATTCCCTATATTATAAATATACACCAGGTAGCTCACTCTCCATTTTCTATCGTAACTGAAGTTGAGTGACTGATTTTAACTTTAAGTCCTAAATCCACGGGCTACGTAAAGTTCGGGAACCAAACATGTAATTTTATACATTGAAACCAGCCAATCACTGACAATCGACTTCCGTTACGACAAAAAATGGCGAGCGAGCTACCTTGTGTATTTATATATATATATATATAGAAAAAGGAAATTTTGTTGTTGAACAACCAAGCGCCTATAAATTTACTATATAATTTCTATACGGACAAGTTTCAAACAGCACTTGTCAAAAATGAACAGGTACAGGAAATTGGAGATTTGCCCACCCCTGGAGGCGTTAAAAGTTTAAAAATTATGAAATGGCAATTCTGACAGAAGATACCATCAATATCATCTATACCATCTACATCACTCCCTTCATCACTGCTGGACAAGAACAGTAATGGATGACTCTCCGTTTCCTGTGACTGGTTCCCACCATCTGGTTGACTGGCTGCTGCATCCAGGGAACCATCTTTGCCAGACTGGCTCCCTGCTTCCAGTGAATCAGACTGGTTCCAAGCTGCAGACAGATGTTTGTCCTGCTGCGTTGACAAACTTCTCAAAGGTACATCATCGTCACTGTTAAACGAAGGTTTGTTTGTTTGTTTTGTTGGGATTTTCGCCGTTTTTAACAGTATTTCAGTCACATCACGGCGGTCAGTTAACCTACTCACACTTTTCCTGGGCAAGCTTAGCCGATCTAAGCGGTTTACCAGTACTAAGTGCACATACCTATGCCAGTAACTGACAAATGCCCTACTTGAATCAGAGGAAGGGGGAGAATGGCCGTATAAATAATTTCATGACCAATCCCAACACAAGTTATGTGGCTGGGCTGGGGTTCGAACTCACGATCCCCGGATTGACAGTCTAGCACTCTACCAACTGAGCTAGCCGGACCCGGCCGGAATAAGATTACAATATAAGACAAAAGGGCTCCAGTGGCTCTGGGTCACCCATCTGACTGTAAGCAGTGACGCAGTGACACATCCCTTACAAAGAAAAGTAACCCGCACCATGGTGAACACATTTTTTAACTGATCAAAACAATTCCAAGAAATTTGTAAAAGGATCACCCAAGGAACAATTCTGCAAATAATTTTTGAAAGTGGTCCATTAATTTCAATGAAATTTCAAACTTCATGCTCAGGTGAACCAAAAATGCAGTAGCTTCTTCAAGAATCAAAATGACGTTACCTACCTGTCAGAAGAATCAACAATCTTTTTGAGCCTCCTTTTCTTTTGTGAAGAGTTCCCAGACTGAGTGGGGGGCGAGCCAGGGGCAGGCAACTGGTCCTCCTTGGTGGAATCTCTATCTGCAGAGTTGTCCTTTCTTAGATCAATTAATGGCGCTTCGTCGCTGAAAGGCAAATACAAGAAATATAGATTAAATGTCATGATTATATGAGGAGTGTCGAGGGTAAACCGGGCTTAATGCATGTGCGTAAAATGTCGTCAGCACAGGCTAATCAAGGACGGCACTTTCTGCCTACAGTGGATTAATGTTTACAAGAGACTTCCATGAAATAGAAAATACCATATAAGTGGAACGTGCTGTCCTGGATTAGCCTGTGCGGACTGCACAAGATCACATCCTTATGAATATGTGTATAAAGTTTCATCACTCTAACAGTTATACTTTTTGAGTTACTCGTGACACAAGTCCAAAAATGTTATTTTTTGCTAAAAATGTGCCATAAGCCTGCTGCTGCACCCTGCTCCTTTTTGCTTACCCCTTGCTGCCCTTCTGGCCAAGTAAACAGAAAAATATTGAACATTCTTAGAAATATCATGTATTTTTTTGCTATTGTTTAATGTAAGAAGCGGAAACCATGCTTTAAAACCTGAATTAGAAGCATTTAACTGAAAAAGTCCCAGGATTTACCAAACTATTAGAAAATACCAAAGAATTTGTCCCCCCCCCCCCCCATCTCCTTTTGAGCAGCACTCTGTACCTTTTATGATGTAAGATCTTTCCCTATAACATCACTGTGACTCAAAATGTTAAAATGTTGAGCAGTGGATCCCTTAAATGTTCAGCAATGGATCCCTTAAATGTTGAGCACATGATCCCTTAAATGTTGAGCAGTGGATCCCTATATGTTGAGCAGTGGATCCCTTAAATGTTGAGCAGTGGATCCCTTATATGTTGAGCAGTGGATCCCTTAAATGTTAAGCACAGGATCCCTTGAATGTTGAGCAGAGAATCCCTTAAATGTTGAGCAGAGGATCCCTTAAATGTTGAGCAGTGGATCCCTTAAATGTTGAGCAGTGGATCCCTTAAATGTTGAGCAGAGGATCCCTTAAATGTTGAGCAGTGGATCCCTTAAATGTTGAGCAGAGGATCCCTTAAATGTTGAGCAGTGGATCCCTTAAATGTTGAGCAGATGATCCTTAAATGTTGAGCAGATGATCCCTTAAATGTTTAACAGTGGAGCCCTTAAATGTTGAGCAATGGAGCAGTGGATCCCTTAAATGTTGAGCAGAGGATCCCTTAAATGTTGAGCAGTGGATCCCTTAAATGTTGAGCAGTGGATCCCTTAAATGTTGAGCAGAGGATCCCTTAAATGTTGAGCAGTGGATCCCTTAAATGTTGAGCAGAGGATCCCTTAAATGTTGAGCAGTGGATCCCTTAAATGTTCATCAGTGGATCCCTTAAATGTTGAGCAGAGAATCCCTTAAATGTTGAGCAGAGGATCCCTTAAATGTTGAGCAGTGGATCCCTTAAATGTTGAGCAGTGGATCCCTTAAATGTTGGGCAGTGGATCCCTTAATGTTGAGCAGAGGATCCATTAAATGTTGAGCAGTGGATCAAAAACAAAGGCCTAACCTATCACTATCAGAGGTGTCGATGTTTCTAAGTCGACCTTTCTTTTTCGGCGACTGTTTCCCAGAGGATGTGGACTGGGCACCAGCACTGTCATCCTCCGAGGCCACAGTGTCTGTTTGTTTCTTGGAGCTAAATTCAATGAAGATGTCATATTAAATTCTTATAAATACATACATGGAAGTGATTTTTAAGGACAATGTGGGGCCCAAATTGGGCCCCTTTCCCCAGCTCTGGAATATATATTTCCCCCCTAAAAACTCAAAATGTCTGCCCCTTGATTTCGTAAGTCAGTTAGTTACGTGGTTGCATAATAAGGGAACACAAATATTTATAGTATTTCAAGACAAAAGAAAGGGAAAGGGTTATGTTTAATGTTTGTATAATAGGTGAAAGAAATTCTTATTGGTAGTCATTTTTTCATGTATTTCTAAATAGTCATTTTCTGTACAACATGGATTTTCTGATTGCAGTCGGCCCGGCCCTACCACCATTACCACAATGGCTGAAAAACAACAACTCAACAGTGCATGGTGTTTTGAAGCAAATTACCCGGATTTTTCCTGGGACTGGAACGTGATTTTCCCCGGACATTTATTGTCAGATTATTGGTACAATTCACAAAGAGTGGATACAGTGGTTATATAAATATATGACGACTCACTTTCTAGCCATCTTTTACTATAGTTAACTTTAACTTGCAAAAATTATATTGCATATTTATGTGGTTAATGAATAACAGTAATGGGAAACTACATGTATTTTAAAAACCGGAAAATTTTGGTTGAAACAAAGAGTGGTTAGCAAACAGATTTCTAATCCAGAGGTCTTCGGTTTGAACCAGATTTTTCTTCATTTTTAAGCTTTTCTTGATAAACTACTTAACTTTTAAATTTCAAATGCTTTAGTTTTTGCAACTCAGACATTCGATGATATTTTAACACATATGAAAATCTGTGAACATGTCCGTTCAACAGAATGAACGCCCAGGTGAATGGCTGAAAACGATTGAGAACTGACCTCCTGCTTTTCTTCGTCTCCTTCTTATTCTTCACAAACTCTTTCAGCATCGCAAACTTCTCGTTCACTTTCTTCTTCCTTTCTTCCTTCTGTCGCTTCAGTTCCTCCCTCTCCTTCGTCCTGGCCTCCCTCTTATCTCTCTTTTCTTTACTTTTCTCTTTCCTCTTCTTTTGCTTTGGGGCACTAGGAGTCTTCACGTTTATTTTACTTGCGTTGACTGGTTCATCGTTTGCGTCCAGTACCAGTCCGTCGGCCATGTTTCTGAGTTCAGCAGGAGTAATACCTGCTGGGATTCTCCAAAATGCTTCCTGAATGACAGAGCAACATCAAAATTTTTCAAATAATCGAGTATAGAGTGATTTAATTGAGAACTTGAAAGTATGTTACTCCACATGATTAAAGGAGCAGTCCAGAAATATATTAATAAAAATAAAACTTTGCAGAAATCATTTCTAATGGACATATTACCAATCAAAATAAAAAAAAGCATTGAAATCTGTAAAATAATCAAGTTTTGGTAACTTTTTATCATAAAATTATCTGTATGCGATAGCTAATGATGCCTCTGGAGTAAATCAGCATGAACATTAATGTATATTCCATTCGTACCAAGTATTTTGTAAATAAGAAACAGTTTTCAGTCAAATAAACATCATTAACGTTCATTAGAACTAATGCCAATTTAAAATGTATATATTATATTCTATGGACTGCGGCTTTAACATTCATTGATTATTGGCAATACGCAAACCTTCATTTTAATAACCAGTATGTCATTATATCTCACCTCCTACATGAATGACGCGATTCGATTGGCTAAGAGCGGTCACATGACTATGGGGTATATTTCATTACCCCATAGAAGTCTAATGACGCAGTCTAATGTCATTTTTTTTATTTTCGTGACGTCATTGTAGGTGTTTCGTGTTATTTTGTGAGGTTTTCTTTCGTTAATTTTTTATTGATAACAATGAAAAGATACCAGTGAAACGTAGTCGCTGCGCTCTCGTACGGTATGAAACCACTGAGGGTGTATAACCCATGGACCCTCAGTTACTAACAGTGTAACTGATAATAGAACCATGCATGATTGATGTAATCAAAATACTACAGGGCCCGTATCCACAAAGTTCCTTAGGGAAAACTTAAGTAAATTTCTTAAAATTATAAAATTCCTTAATTCTGTGGCCATTTGTTGTAAAGTTTCTTTTCTGTTCAACTGTTTTATTCTGGTTTAGAATAAAAAAATCCTTCTAATGGTACCATATTTCAAATAATAAAATAAAGATTTTTACATAGAAAATGGTATTTGAAATTTTGACTTAAGTATAACTTAAGTTAAGATTCTACATAGGAGCTTTGTGGATATGGTCCCAGGTCATGTAACATATTTAGGTCATGGGTATTTAGGTCCCAGGTCATGTAACATATTTAGGTCATGGGTATTTAGGTCCCAGGTCATGTAACATATTTAGGTCATGGGTATTTAGGTCCCAGGTCATGTAACATATTTAGGTCATGGGTATTTAGGTCCCAGGTCATGTAACATATTTAGGTCATGGGTATTTAGGTCCCAGGTCATGTAACATATTTAGGTCATGGGTATTTAGGTCCCAGGTCATGTAACATATTTAGGTCATGGGTATTTAGGTCCCAGGTCATGTAACATATTTAGGTCATGGGTATTTAGGTCCCAGGTCATGTACATGTAACATATTTAGGTCATGGGTATTTAGGTCCCAGGTCATGTAACATATTTAGGTCATGGGTATTTAGGTCCCAGGTCATGTAACATATTTAGGTCATGGGTATTTAGGTCCCAGGTCATGTAACATATTTAGGTCATGGGTATTTAGGTCCCAGGTCATGTAACATATTTAGGTCATGGGTATTTAGGTCCCAGGTCATGTAACATATTTAGGTCATGGGTATTTAGGTCCCAGGTCATGTAACATATTTAGGTCATGGGTATTTAGGTCCCAGGTCATGTAACATATTTAGCTTGCAAATGAACACTACCGTTGTTCACTATACCACTATCAGTAAATTTATTAACCAATCATTACACCATTTGTTCTTTGCTTTTTTTTAAGTATTTTAATTAGTATATGAACTGAGTTCTGTCACTCATTACATTTTAAATTAATTGAGTCCAAGCTGTTTCAGAATTTGGAATTTATACAAAAATATGCCTTACTGTAAAATCATTGTATTTCGTGGTGGTCTCATTTTTGCGTATTTCGTGGACGAAACAAAGCACGAATTTAAGACCCCATGTACATTTTTTTGTGTGCATGATTATTTAAAATATACTGTGAAAGACGGAAAATGCGCAAATTTAAGACCACGCAAATTAGCCGTTTTTCAAGAATGCGTGAAATTCAAACACCGCAAAATAAAATGATTTTACAGTATCTGTTGCAAGAGCTGCAACAATTCTTTCGATGCATCAATCAATCGATTGCGAAGGCCCGATTCGATTGTCGATACTTACCAGCCTATTCTGATTCAATTCTCTTTAATATGTTTATAGATGATTAATTATGTAAATTGATCATGGCGTCATTGTTATGGTGAACTAGTTATCTTAAACATTGTCATATTTTCCGCTGTTCTTATTTATATTGATATACAAGGCACATACGTTCACATTAAACAATACAATGACATTAATAATAACTAGAATTGTCACAAGAGTGACGGATATACCCCCAAAATATGGCCTTGTCACAAAACTATGGAATCAGTTTGAAAGAAATAGACACAGAGAGAATGCTTTAATTTGTGAATGTTTAACAGAGTATTTGGACAAATTTAATTTCAATAAGAGCCATAACTCTGTCAACATTTAGTGGTTTGTAGCTGAAGTTGAACTTGATCTGTATTTTGTGATGTTACACCTGTGTACCAAACATAATTTAACAAGAAATGGTGAAATTCCACGAAACCAAATTTTTGTAACGAAATGCATAAGTCAGTACAATAATGAAAGAGAGTTCTGGGTGCAAGGTGAAGGTCATACACCTATGGCTAGGAAATGGTGACCTTGATCTTGCAATCCAAAGCAAGGTCTCAATATAAGGTATCTACATATGAAGTTTCATTAAAATATCTAAATAGGTTCTTAAGTTAATGCGTGCAAACCGTTTTTTATTTTTATTTTTAGTAAAGGTGACCTTGACCCCACTTACTCCATATGCAATCACAAGAGTGGTCTAGATATAAGGTATGGACATATGAAGTTTCATGAAAATATCTCAATTCGTTCTCTAGGTATTGAGTGGAAACTTTTTATCTATTTATAGTAATGGTGACCTTGACCCCATCCACCCCATATGCAATCCCAAGCAAAGGTCTCAATATGAGGTATCTACATATGAAGTTTCATTAAAATATCTCAATGCGTTCTCAATTTATTGAGCGGAACCTGTTTTTCTATTTCTAGTAATGGTGATCACCACCCACCCCATATGCAATTCCAAGCAAGGTCTCAATATAAGGTATCTATGTATGAAGTTAAAATAGCTCAATGCATTCTAAAGTTATTGAGCGGAAACCGTTTTTCTATTTTTAGTAACAGTGACCTTGACCCCATATGCAATCCCAAGTGAGGTCTTGATATGATGAATCTATGTATGAAGTTTCATTACAATAGCTAAATTCATTCTCTAGTTAAAGAGCGGAAACAAAAAGTTGACACTGCCACCCCTGTCAAAATTTAATGGTTTGTAACCAAAGTCGAACTTAACCCGTATTTTATGATGCTACACATGAATACCAAGAATTATTTGAATATGTCAAGTCATTGTGGAGTTATCGTAAGGAAACCATAATTTTAGGGAATTTAAGTCGAATAGTGGCCATAACTCTGTCAAAATTTAGTGGTTTGTAACCAAGTCGAACTTGACAGTATTCTATAATGCTACACATGTATACCGGTTTACCTACTCACACTTTTCCTGGGCAAGCTTAGCCGATCTAAGCGGTTTACCAGTACTAAGTGCACATACTTATGCCAGTAACTGACAACTGCCCAACTTGAATCAGAGGATGGGGGAGAATGGCTGTAGAAATTATTTCATTACCAATCACAACACAAGTTATGTGGCTGGGCTGGGGTTTGAACTCATGATCCCGGGATTGACTGTCCAGCGCTCTATCAACTGAGTAGCCTGGCCAGGCTAAAAATTTACTTTAACATGACTGTATGATGTGGGGACGATTGGAGTCCAGTGAACGAAGTCGAGACAAGGGTAAACTACGGAAGAAAGCTCCTCTAAATACCTGTTCATTAGCGGGAGCTGCGACGCCCAGTCTGGTCAGGAAGTCCAGGAATACGTCGTCCTCCATCGCTGTCTCGTTTTCCTCTGTCAGCGGTACCAGAGGCACCCCAACATCCTCATCTGCATGGGACGGTAGCAATATAGTCATTATAGACTCAGATTTACATCCCCATCTGCATGGGAGGGTAGCAATATAGTCACAATAGACTCAGATTGTGTGCCTCCTCACCTGCATGGGAGGGTAGCAATATAGTCACTATAGACTCAGATTTACAGCCTCATCTGCATGGGAGGGTAGCAATATAGTCACTATAGTCTTAGATTTAAATCCTTGTTTAAGAGTTTCTCACACAATATGTTAAAGTCAAAACTGTAATTCTCATATGCATGGGAAAAAGAAAGCCTGGAGCCTGTACAAACATAGGCCTGTATTCACCAACCCATTCTTAGACTTCAGATGAAAAATGAAGAATATTCTTGACACTGTTTTGTTCTAAGAATGCCGTTAATTTGAATCAAATTGATTTTGGAAGCAAACAAACTCTAGAACTGGAGGAATCGGACCCTATTTTGGCCCCAAATTGCCCTTAAGAAAAACACTGCATTGTAAAAAGTTTATTTTGCATGTCAACATGTTATTTACCTGCCTCCTCCCGGTCACCTGCAGTTCTGTTCAGGCCTCGTTGTATCCACGCTATCTGCTCCTTGTAACCTAGCAACCAAACATACAGCACATTAAATGTATAAATTAATAAAGAAAGAACTTTAAAGCATGGCTGTTTAATTGAAATTTCATACCGGTAGCAATAATTTTAAGGAAAGATTTAGGATCACAAAAGGTACAGGGTGCTGCTAAAAAGGAGCAGGGTGGAAAGCCGAACCAGTTTGTTGACATGTTCTAATATTTTGCTTCATCCAGGATTTTCATGAGTGTAATGCTTCTGTTTAAGGTTTTTAAGCATTGCCTATTCCTTTGTCATTGAATATTTGCAAAAATATATTAAATTTAGAAAGATATTCAACATTTCTGTGTTGAGAATACCAGAAAGGCAGCAGGGGGGAACCAAAAAGGAGCAAGGTGCTGCGCTCTGCTATTTTGCCCTAGATCTTTCCCTGATAATTTATACACTCAAGTAACAAAACAACTGCGATGACTGTGATAAATCTAGCAGTGGTAATTAATTATTATACCGCTCACTACAAACACAACAAGTAGTTTGAATCACTACAAACACAACAAGCGGTTTCCATGGAGAATATCTTTAAAGTAAATTGTCGACAACGGACAACCGATGACTTTGAAAATTCCCAGTTGAGCACTTCATTTTTAGGGGAGCTTATAACGAATCTACTGGGATATTTTTTTTGTAATTGATATTATGTTATTGGGAATTGGGTCATATTGGGCCCGTGAGGTATTAAAAACAACACCTGCATTTAAATAGACCGATCCGGGATTTGCCACGAATAGTTTAAACTCCTCCCCAGCTATTGTTAAATGATTAATTTCCATTCATCTAAAATCACAATATTACCACGTGCTCATTTGAATATCGCAAACATTACCACTTGCTCATTTGAATATCGCAAACATTACGCACATGCTCTTTCGTATGAAACAGTTTAACAGCCAAACACGTGATATCCAAAAGCGATGATTGGATAACATTGCAGATTAATTTGCATATAATTGGCATTTGTGGAAGCGTCTATTGGTACCAACCTTTGTTAACAAGTCCTCTAATGATGTCACCCATATTCGCGCCCCTCGTGTTAGTGCCACCCGTAGAAGCATCAGCATCATCACCAGGGGCATCGGAGTCGTCGCTGCTGACACTACTGACGCTGCTGCTGCTGTCACCACTGCTAATACCACTGCCACCACCACCACCACTGTGGGGAGGTCGTTCGTCAACTTCATCATCATAATCTGACGGAAGCTCTTGTAACTCTAAAATTGTCATATGCAAAATAATCCCATACATTTGTTATTAAGACATTTGTTATTAATACATTTGTAATTAAGAAAGTAAAACAAATTTCAGAAGGAGCAGAAGGAATAGTAAAGGGATTTGGAAAAAAATGTGCATTCAATGAACAGTTTAAATAAGATTGCATTTAAATTAATATTATTATTCAGTTTTACATATAAAATTATGTTTCACTAGCACATGTATTTTCATTCCAGTGTTTTTTTTTCGCCTTTGAGGGAAAGGTGCAGGGACTTCCCCTGGCCGTTTTTTAGCGCCCCAGGACCGGGGCGCTTGAATTTTAATTTGAACATTCCCGGGGCGCCTTAAATAAGTGTCGCACTTATAAACATCGCCCAGGGCGCCTGTATTTTATCAATTAATCAGCTATGTTGACTGAAGTAGACCGACAGTACCTGCTGTGAAAGCTAATCTCTTGCGTCATAAAGGCTGTTTTTCACTCTATAAACGTGTACACCCACTCAGCCAAGTCGGTGAATGATCAAAGCGAGTGTCACTTCGCAGAAAATATTTATAATTTGCAGTTATTCCTAAGCCGCATTCAATCACCGTGAAGCCCCCCCCCCGAAGGAATGATCAATTAATCATAGTGAAGCCCTGCCCTTGTAGGCAGACTTTCATTATGCTGTAAAATCGATATAAGCCAATAGAAACGCTCAGGTTATCTTCGCTATGGAACGACTTTATCATTGACGAATCGGCGCAATCGGCATGTATCCACACACAAGTAACCTCATATTCGAGTCAAAACAAACCCTCGCCCTTTCATATTCTATAATATCCACACTTATTTATTTGCTAAATTAAATAACTACAATAAAAAAATAAACTGCAAAAATCTGTCTAATTATACGCTAATATGAAATCGTAATCGGAAAAGCCTATCCAGTGTTACTATTGTAGTTTCGTAAATTAAGCTGTCTTGTTTTACATGCATGCCATGTAAAACCGTTGTTTTTACAAAAGAGCGTGACAACCACAACGTCACGTTCCAAGCATGGAAAGCGTGCGTGTACGGACCATGTGCTTTACTAACATTTGACGCGCGTAGGCACGACGTGCACTGTGCAAAAGGGATGCGCACTGGACATAAACATCCGGAAAACATTATTAGCTACTTTCAGTTTCGCAACAAAATTGACGCCCGATGCTTCTAACAGGCTCAAGGTATACCGTTTTAACGGTGATGTTTCGTTTATTTCATTTCGTTTAAACGTTTACAAAAAATGAAAAGCTGTTTGCCTAAATTTTAAGAGCTAAAACGCACCAGATAACGTCATTGGACACAAGTTGCGAAATAAATGTCCACTTAGGGAAGGGAAAACCCTTCCTTAGCCACTCCTCTCGGGACCGGGGCGCCTGAAAAAAATCCTGGGGAAGGCCCTGAAGGTGGCGGTTGAATTTTACGGAAAAAGGGGAATTGTTTTGTAGAAAAGCATTATTACATTTTTATATTCAACTTTGTTATAAAACATTAATAAGTTGTTTTACTACAAATGATAACTTAGATTATGCACAAACTTGATCTGATAAAAAAAATTGCTGGGATTGTTTACGAAAATTCCTCTATCTTAGTCAATTTTTGTCAGATTTTGGTCAAGTTTTTTTCAAAATAAAGCTTACAGACTGAGGGGAATTTTAAGGTAATATAGGGGAAAAATACATACTATTTAAGCAGGGGAATGGGGCCAAATTTTGGAACAAAATTGGCCCTAAAAAAACACTGCATTCATTGGTTGCTCGGTATAGCAGCCAGCGATTTTATTCACTGCTTTGGAAATCAGTCTGGAACCATTCAAATTGGGAAATTCACGTCGTAAAATCTTGCTTAATGGGAAACACCTAAGACAGTAATGTCATTAATGAAATACTTACACTTGTGTAATATTTGTTCAACTTGGTATTTTAATGGTGTTTATCTATAACCATACGAGTATTCGCATGATTTACATCTTAAATTCACATTTCCTATGTGTTTAGGATTTCGTGTCTTCGGAATTGGGAATGTTTAAATTCTAATTGGGAAAAGTATGTCACCGGGACAATTCGTCTGTATCTGTTTTATGTGTGTTGTGTGGCCCATTTTCGTTAATTTCACCAAATGGACAATCGCCCATCACTTTACTAACTCGTTATCCTCGTGCACGTTTTCACACGATTGCGCCAGTAAGAGATTGACATTGAAAGAGTCAACACGTTACCGCGTCTTTGTGTTCTGTTTTTTCTCATTACTGCGCCCTATTTTTACTAGAGTGACCTGCAACAAGTAGAAGCTAACCCATATCAATGTGTAATGGGGCCTTTTCCTGGTCCCTGCTAAATAAGGAAAAAAATCACTTGCAGCACTAGAGATTTGATAATAGTAGCATTTTCTTCTACACAAGACCTTAAACTAAAGTCAAGTGAAATTAAGAGTAAGTTCAAAGCGATCTTGATCACAGAATTATTTTTTGTTTGGAATTACACATCTGCCTTAACAAGATTGGCAAACAAAAAAGACAAACTTTTAATACTCTAAAGAAAGTAATAAATGGCATTGAAATACACAAATGGTATAATTATAAGCACTCAATATGACATGGTAAGTGACGTTTAAAAAAAGCAAAACTTTACCCTCACCTTCATCGCCGCTGTCATCAGAGTTACGTCCCCTCCGCCTGCCTCTGGCCCCTGACTTGCTGGCCCTTTTCTTGTAAAGCTCCTTCCTGTCCCCTACCAGCCCCATAGACAACAACTTCTCCATGATCTTGGGCCGACTGCGACGCTTGCACATCTCCGAGAGGATGCCTCCGACTGGGTCTAGAGAGAAACGCAGAATAGCTGGTCAGTGTTGAATTAAGATAACTTTATCTCGCCAGGCTAAACAAAAACTGTGTATGTACGATCATACAACAGATAGTTGCATAAATACACGTAACAAAATAAAGTTAATTAACATATGTTTCTATTTAAAAAGGAATACAAGTTAAGAACAAACATTGGTTTTCAACTTACAAAAAGCTAGTTTTTAATCACCAAATAGTTTTCGTGTACTAACGGAAACTCAAATACATGTATATACGTTGACTTGACAGTTGATTTAGGTTACACAACGCTAATAAACGATGCAAAACTTGACACTAGTTCTTGTCGATTTATTTCATATTGAAGTGTTTCCTTCATCATTTTTATGTTTTTCTGTTTGCTTTCAAGTTTAATTGTCAGTTTCATCGGTTTATTTTGAAAATAATTGATATGAAAGATCGTACATACACACTTCAAACCTTTTATTTCAACTTAAATGTGGCGAAAGCCTTTTTTAGCTTGTGTCAAAAGCCCACGGCTTACTGAGGCTCTTTCAAGTCTGTTTTCTGGGTAGATCCAGTATTTGGTGTCTTTTTCAAATACTCCCAGAGTAGGGATCACAATCTCGACCTCTCAATCGCACGGTAGACACCATATCCAGTACTGTAATGCGACTGAGTGTTGAATGAAGATAAGTTAACCTAGCAGGGCTTATAAAAATTTTAAACCATAAGCCTTGGCGGATGCACACTTCTGTACCTGTACCATATGTTGTTAATGCACAGTTTCTTGGCACATTCGGTTCGTGTATACCATTTCATAACCTATTTGAACGTTAAGATTGTATTCTACTTGGAAATTTCGACTTCAGCAAAAAATAAAAAACGCTTCTGATTTTAGGGCTGTTCCAGGAAAAAAGGTGATGGGGGGAGTGGGGAGAACGCCAGTCATAAAATAGGGTACTACCAACACAACTTTATTTTTAAATACGACATAAGTTAAAATTTTGCTTAGGAGCTTTGTGAGCCCACTTTCAGAATTTGGCCAAAACAAGACGGCCATGATGGCCCAAAGCGCTCACCTGAGAACTGGTACCGATGAAGACCATACTGTTGTGACAGGTTTCAAAATTAAGGTATCTGAACAATACGCATAAGGTGATAGGATCAATTAAAAACATCGGTTAAAGCAATGGGCTAACTAAAGTACAAGTGGAATAGCGGATTTGCGATTTTTTTGCTAATGGTTCTCAAATCATTTTTCTCGATATTCTTACCTGACCCTTTTTCATTAGGCCAAAAAAATGAATGGTGAGTTTTGGGAAACAGTCTCAAAAAAGTTAGGTATGGTCGAGATTGAATTTTATTAAAACATTTTTTTTTTAAATACATATTTCTGTCTAAAAACCTTATCTAAAATCTGACGAATACAAATTCACAGAAAACAATCATCGCTAAAAACTTAAGAGTCGGGGTGTTTTTTCTAGTTAGGGTCGGGTTGCAAGAAACACTTAATTTTTCTTGCAGGCCTTGTTATGAAATCGTTGGCAGCAATAAAAGAAAAACATCCACACCATCAGCCTCCCTGTGTTTCTCGTAGAGCTCCCTCAGTTCCAGCTCGTCTTCCTCTCTCCACGGCCCCGCACGGACCGACCTGCGGAACACGGCAAAATACCCACAGAGTTATTGGTCGAACAAGGGCTCAGTACAAGCTGTATTACATTAAACCCATTTAAGTTTGATCGTGTCAAAAGCTAGAGACTTATTGAGACACTTTCAAGTCCATTTTCTGGGTAGAACCAATACTTGGTGTCTTATGAAAAAGACCCTTCAAACACTCCCAGAGTAGGGAACAAGCTCACAAGCTCTGGGGCCATATTCCAGAAACATCTTAAGTTTATCTTAACATATTTTCACTTAAGGTCCAATTTTTGCAAGGTAATATTTTTCAAACTACAGATAAATTCATGAATCCAATTATAGTTAAGTAGACAGTAGTTAATAATATGTTGATAATTAGGAAACATTTAGCAGAATTTTATGTATACATGGAATAAAATGCTTAGGAAAAATGACGATTTTAAGGCAAAGGATAAGATTTCACTTAAGGTGTTAAGAGGAATATGACCCCTGGGTCACAATACAGACATCGTATCCATTACACTGCGACTGTGTTAGACACAGACATCAAACAAACAGAGTAATTGATATTCTATAATTTATATTTTTATTAAAGTTGTATTATTCCGATAGTGATATTTTTTCCTCAGAATTGTGAAAATAGTAAAGATATTTTCAATTATTAAGTAATCCCTTACAAGCCTCTGTTATATCATGTAGAGGTTCTGCTTTTTTTTAACCCTTTTCTTGACACAGAGTATTTTTTCGAAGGGCCAATTCGGCCCCATTCCCCTGATTAAAAGGTATATATTTTTCACGTATATATACCTTAAAATACCCCTAAGAATGTAAGCTTTATTTTGAAGAAAAAAAACGGACTACAATTGGACAAAAATTGACTAAGATAGAGGAATTGTCGCAAACAATCCCAGATATTTTTCATCAAACCATGTTAGTGCATATATTTTGTAGCAAAGCAATTGATTAAAGTTTTATAACAAAGTAGAACATAAACATTTTATAATGCTTTTCCCAAAAAATTTTTCCCCTTTTGTGGTAAAATTCCCCATCTGAAGGGCCCCGTCACATTTCCCCCAAAGGTGAAAAAAATCACTGCATAGTTACACCGATTTATTCATGTTATTCATGTTATTAAAATGGCAAGCATTCATACCCATAATCTCTTATGTAGCAAAACTTCATCTTTCTTTTTTCTATGTGAATTAAATTCTAATCTGATACAGTAAAATTATTTTACAAATTTACCTTCTTTTGGGGTGTTTAAATTTCGCGAATTCTTGAAAAACATCTACTTCTCGCAGTCTTTAATTTGCTTATGTTTTCTCTATATTTTTTAATGATCATGCAAAAAATGTATGTAAGGTCGTAAATTCACAATATGCTAAGACCGCAAAATATGCAAAATTTACGTCGCCGCGATTTTTTTACATTTATCTGCATTCTTATGAATCAAATTCTAAACCAATACCCTTTTGGTTTCTTCAGTTCCTTGGCAGACTCGATGAGTTCCTGACGTTTGAGTTCTCGTATGACCTGTCCACGGGTCTTACTTGGGTCCGTTATTCGCTCCATGATGCAGTCCACAGTGTCCTTGTCGTCTGCAAAGAAACTACGTTTATCATAATATTCTATGGGTCAGCGCAAAACTATGCAAAGTATATGCCGAATACATGTTATATAGCACAGTTTTGCACTGAGCCATCGATATACGAATTGAATAAATATTGTCAAAGTATGCAACCTCAATTAAATAAAAACTGCCAGCTATGTGTAACAAGAACTCATTGATAGATAAAATATGTTAAAGATTTTTTTGTATCATGAATGACTTATGTAACCACTCGACTTGCTCTTGGACCTCAGTGGTTTAAAACTGAACCAGCTTGGAACAGAGTTCTTGACCAATTTGTTTAGTGTCCGATAAGTCTTGTCACAAAACTGTTTTGGAACAATTTTTTGTTGGCCTGAATGGATTTAAACCTGACTGAATTGAGACCTACCTGTATTGGGGCTGATTTGTCTTATAACCAAACTGTTTT
Source organism: Congeria kusceri (assembly GCA_027627225.1). Classification (NCBI taxonomy): domain Eukaryota; kingdom Metazoa; phylum Mollusca; class Bivalvia; order Myida; family Dreissenidae; genus Congeria; species Congeria kusceri. The sequence goes on from CM051030.1 coordinate 1,895,433, forward strand.
GGGGCCGATTAGTCATGCAAAAAACAATCTGTGAGATTAGATTTTATAGAGAAACAGCTTTAGAAATTCACTTTAGAAGTGCCATAGTTGGCAGCTACAGATAAACCACAATGTACCAGATCCTAAATTTCATGGAGGACAAATTTGACCAAGGATCAACTTGAACTGGACCCGATTGATAATGTTGTAACAATATATGACCTGAAAAGTTACCTGCTGGATTATCCCTGTATTCTTCAAAGAGTCGACGCACTTCCATCTCTGCGTCTTCTGTCCATGCCGACTTGCCTTTACTGAGGATAAACGTTATACTCAACTGAATATTATATATTATTATCTAGGATCACAAAAGGTACAGGGTGCTGCTAAAAAGGAGCAGGGTGGAAAGCCGGACTAGGTTGTTGACATTTTCTATTAATTTGCTAAATCCTGGGTATTTATTAGTCTAATGCTTGTAATTAAGGTTTTTAAGCATAGTCTTTTTCATTTGCCATTGAATATTTGCAAAATACATTAAATTTCAAAAGATATTCCACATTTCTGTGTTGACCAACCCAGAGAGGCAGCAGGGGCGAACCAAAAAGGAGCAGGGTGCAGCACCCTGCTATGTTGACCAGCCCAGAGAGGCAGCAGGGGGAAACCAAAAAGGAGCAGGGTGCAGCACCCTGCTATTTTGCTCTAGATCTTTCCCTAATTATAAACATACAACATGCAAACACAACGGCCATCTAGCTCATGCTACTTAAAGCCGCAGTCCAAAGAATATAATTCTATACATCTTAAATGGGCATTAGTTTTAATGAACGCTAATGAAGTTTACTTGACTGAAAACTGTTTCTTATTTACGAAAGGCATTTCATGTCTATGTTTGAAAACGCTTAGTACAAACCGAATACACACCAATGTACATGATGATCTACTCCAGATGCATCATCAGCTATCGCCTACAGAAACTATACAATAAAAAGTTACCAAAATGTTATTACTTTATCGATTTCAATGCGTTTTTTTGTATTTTGATCGGTAAGATGTCCATTAGAAACGATTTCTGCAACGTTGTATTTTTATTACATATTTCTGGACTGCTGCTTTAAATCTAGAATCATGAAAAGCTGCAGGGTACTGCTCCGAAAACTGGTCACACATCAATGCCCAAACAAATATGAGGCGTGTCCGCACAGGCTATTCCGGGACGACACTTTCCGTTTTTATGGTATTTTATGTTTCAAGGAAGTCTCTTCTAAACATAAATCCACTGGAGGTGGAAAGTGCTGTCCTGGATTAGCCTGTGCGGACTGCACAGGCTAATCCGTTATGACACTTTAAGCACATGCATTAAGTCCGGTTTCCCCAAGACACGCCTCATATGTTTAGACTAGAACTGCCACAGTCATGGCGCAAATACCCCCACATGCCGCTTTATCACAAGGAAATCGATACAAGCAACATGTTGTTTTGCTGCGTAAAAATGTATTAGTTAAACTGGGGAAATACATTGACAAAGGGGAATAACTCCATAAATAATGCAGCTAGAGTTATCAATCTTGAGCACTGCACTTTGCCTAACAACCATTTATCCATGTATGAAGTTTGAGTTTAATACCTTCAGTAGTTTTTGAGAAAATGGACGTACAAGGAAAATTTACCAAAAAAAAGGTAATAATTCCGTAAATATTGCAGCTAGTTATAATTCTTACACACTGCACTCCCTTAACAAACATCTATCCATGTATGAAGTTTGAGGTCAATCCCAGGAGTAGCTCTGAGAAAATGGCTGGACAAGGAAAATTGACAAAGGGGAATAACTTCATAAATAATGCAGCTAGTTATAATTCTTACACACTGCACTCCCTTAACAAACATCTATCCATGTCTGAAGTTTGAGGTCAATCCCAGGAGTAGCTCTGAGAAAATGGCTGGACAAGGAAAATTGACATAGGGGAATAACTTCGTAAATATTGCAGCTAGTTATAATTCTTACACACTGCACTCCCTTAACAAACATCTATCCATGTATGAAGTTTGAGGTCAATCCCAGGAGTAGTTCTGAGAAAATGGCTGGACAAGGAAAATTGACAAAGGGGAATAACTTCGTAAATATTGCAGCTAGTTATAATTCTTACACACTGCACTCCCTTAACAAACATCTATCCATGTATGAAGTTTGAGGTCAATCCCAGGAGTAGTTCTGAGAAAATGGCTGGACAAGGAAAATTGACAAAGGGGAATAACTTCGTAAATATTGCAGCTAGTTATAATTCTTACACACTGCACTCCCTTAACAAACTTCTATCCATGTATGCAGTTTGAGGTCAATCCCAGGAGTAGTTCTGAGAAAATGGCTGGACAAGGAAAATTGACAAAGGGGAATAACTTCGTAAATATTGCAGCTAGTTATAATTCTTACACACTGCACTCCCTTAACAAACATCTATCCATGTATGAAGTTTGAGGTCAATCCCAGGAGTAGTTCTGAGAAAATGGCTGGACAAGGAAAATTGACAAAGGGGAATAACTTGGTAAATAATGCAGCTAGTTATAATTCTTACACACTGCACTCCCTTAACAAACATATATCCATGTATGAAGTTTGAGGTCAATCCCAGGAGTAGTTCTGAGAAAATGGCTGGACAAGGAAAATTGACAAAGGGGAATAACTTCGTAAATATTGCAGCTAGTTATAATTCTTACACACTGCACTCCCTTAACAAACATCTATCCATGTATGAAGTTTGAGGTCAATCCCAGGAGTATCTCTGAGAAAATGGCTGGACAAGGAAAATTGACAAAGGGGAATAACTTCGTAAATATTGCAGCTAGTTATAATTCTTACACACTGCACTCCCTTAACAAACATCTATCCATGTATGAAGTTTGAGGTCAATCCCAGGAGTAGTTCTGAGAAAATGGCTGGACAAGGAAAATTGACAAAGGGGAATAACTTCGTAAATATTGCAGCTAGTTATAATTCTTACACACTGCACTCCCTTAACAAACTTCTATCCATGTATGCAGTTTGAGGTCAATCCAAGGAGTAGTTCTGAGAAAATGGCTGGACAAGGAAAATTGACAAAGGGGAATAACTTCGTAAATATTGCAGCTAGTTATAATTCTTACACACTGCACTCCCTTAACAAACATCTATCCATGTATGAAGTTTGAGGTCAATCCCAGGAGTAGTTCTGAGAAAATGGCTGGACAAGGAAAATTGACAAAGGGGAATAACTTCGTAAATATTGCAGCTAGTTATAATTCTTACACACTGCACTCCTTTAACAAACATCTATCCATGTATGAAGTTTGAGGTCAATCCCAGGAGTAGCTCTGAGAAAATGGCTGGACAAGGAAAATTGACAAAGGGGAATAACTTCGTAAATATTGCAGCTAGTTATAATTCTTACACACTGCACTCCCTTAACAAACATCTATCCATGTATGAAGTTTGAGGTCAATCCCAGGAGTAGTTCTGAGAAAATGGCTGGACAAGGAAAATTGACAAAGGGGAATAACTTCGTAAATATTACAGCTAGTTATAATTCTTACACACTGCACTCCCTTAACAAACATCTATCCATGTATGAAGTTTGAGGTCAATCCCAGGAGTAGCTCTGAGAAAATGGCTGGACAAGGAAAATTGACAAAGGGGAATAACTTCGTAAATATTGCAGCTAGTTATAATTCTTACACACTGCACTCCCTTAACAAACATCTATCCATGTATGAAGTTTGAGGTCAATCCCAGGAGTAGTTCTGAGAAAATGGCTGGACAAGGAAAATTGACAAAGGGGAATAACTTGGTAAATATTGCAGCTAGTTATAATTCTTACACACTGCACTCCCTTAACAAACATCTATCCATGTATGAAGTTTGAGGTCAATCCCAGGAGTAGTTCTGAGAAAATGGCTGGACAAGGAAAATTGACAAAGGGGAATAACTTCGTAAATATTGCAGCTAGTTATAATTCTTACACACTGCACTCCCTTAACAAACATCTATCCATGTATGCAGTTTGAGGTCAATCCCAGGAGTAGTTCTGAGAAAATGGCTGGACAAGGAAAATTGACAAAGGGGAATAACTTCGTAAATATTGCAGCTAGTTATAATTCTTACACACTGCACTCCCTTAACAAACATCTATCCATGTATGAAGTTTGAGGTCAATCCCAGGAGTAGTTCTGAGAAAATGGCTGGACAAGGAAAATTGACAAAGGGGAATAACTTCGTAAATATTGCAGCTAGTTATAATTCTTACACACTGCACTCCCTTAACAAACATATATCCATGTATGAAGTTTGAGGTCAATCCCAGGAGTAGTTCTGAGAAAATGGCTGGACAAGGAAAATTGACAAAGGGGAATAACTTCGTAAATATTGCAGCTAGTTATAATTCTTACACACTGCACTCCCTTAACAAACATCTATCCATGTATGAAGTTTGAGGTCAATCCCAGGAGTATCTCTGAGAAAATGGCTGGACAAGGAAAATTGACAAAGGGGAATAACTTCGTAAATATTGCAGCTAGTTATAATTCTTACACACTGCACTCCCTTAACAAACATCTATCCATGTATGAAGTTTGAGGTCAATCCCAGGAGTAGTTCTGAGAAAATGGCTGGACAAGGAAAATTGACAAAGGGGAATAACTTCGTAAATATTGCAGCTAGTTATAATTCTTACACACTGCACTCCCTTAACAAACTTCTATCCATGTATGCAGTTTGAGGTCAATCCCAGGAGTAGTTCTGAGAAAATGGCTGGACAAGGAAAATTGACAAAGGGGAATAACTTCGTAAATATTGCAGCTAGTTATAATTCTTACACACTGCACTCCCTTAACAAACATCTATCCATGTATGAAGTTTGAGGTCAATCCCAGGAGTAGTTCTGAGAAAATGGCTGGACAAGGAAAATTGACAAAGGGGAATAACTTCGTAAATATTGCAGCTAGTTATAATTCTTACACACTGCACTCCCTTAACAAACATCTATCCATGTATGAAGTTTGAGGTCAATCCCAGGAGTAGTTCTGAGAAAATGGCTGGACAAGGAAAATTGACAAAGGGGAATAACTTCGTAAATAATGCAGCTAGTTATAATTCTTACACACTGCACTCCTTTAACAAACATCTATCCATGTATGAAGTTTGAGGTCAATCCCAGGAGTAGCTCTGAGAAAATGGCTGGACAAGGAAAATTGACAAAGGGGTATAACTTCGTAAATAATGCAGCTAGTTATAATTCTTACACACTGCACTCCCTTAACAAACATCTATCCATGTATGAAGTTTGAGGTCAATCCCAGGAGTAGCTCTGAGAAAATGGCTGGACAAGGAAAATTGACAAAGGGGAATAACTTCATAAATAATGCAGCTAGTTATAATTCTTACACACTGCACTCCCTTAACAAACATCTATCCATGTATGAAGTTTGAGGTCAATCCCAGGAGTAGCTCTAAGAAAATGGCTGGACAAGGAAAATTGACAAAGGGGAATAACTTCGTAAATATTGCAGCTAGTTATAATTCTTACACACTGCACTCCCTTAACAAACATCTATCCATGTATGAAGTTTGAGGTCAATCCCAGGAGTAGCTCTGAGAAAATGGCTGGACAAGGAAAATTGACAAAGGGGAATAACTTCGTAAATAATGCAGCTAGTTATAATTCTTACACACTGCACTCCCTTAACAAACATCTATCCATGTATGAAGTTTGAGGTCAATCCCAGGAGTAGTTCTGAGAAAATGGCTGGACAAGGAAAATTGACAAAGGGGAATAACTTCGTAAATATTGCAGCTAGTTATAATTCTTACACACTGCACTCCCTTAACAAACATCTATCCATGTATGAAGTTTGAGGTCAATCCCAGGAGTAGCTCTGAGAAAATGGCTGGACAAGGAAAATTGACAAAGGGGAATAACTTCGTAAATATTGCAGCTAGGGTTATAAATCTTGTGCACTGTACTCCGCCTAAATACCAACAATCCTTATAAGTTTGAAGCTGATATCTAAAAGGTTTTGAAAATCATGCTCCTAACAACAACAAAGCCGACACACACAAAGACAGATGGTTTTGTTTGTTTGTTTGGATTTTTCGCTATATTCAACAGTATTTCGGTCATATAATGGCGGTCAGTTAACCTACTCACACTTTTCCTGGGTAAGCTGGTTTACCAGTACTAAGTGCACATACTTGTGCCAGTAACTGACAACTGCCCTACTTGAATAAGAGGTAGGGGAGAATGACCGTAGAAATAATTTCATGACCAATCCCCACACAAGTTATGTGGCCGGGCTGGGAATCGAACCCGCGATCCTCAGATTTGTAGTCCAGTGCTCTACCAACTGAGCTAGCCGGCCGAGCCAAAGACAGATGGTCAGAAAGACAAGAAGATTCCAGTACACACCCCCTTACAACTTTGTTTTGCAGGGGGTATAATTAGATCTACATTTTAGCAAAAATTAAAAGACCGTCTGTACAAAAGTAGTCGCCCATTTATGCCCAGGCAAATACGTTTAAAACTACAATCTAGTGAACATTTATTGACAGTCTGTGCAAAAATACCTCTGATAAGACCCGTATCCCTCCACCAGTTCTATGGCCTCTTTATCAGTCTTCCAGAAAAGTAGTTCCATAAAAGCTTTCTTGTTGTTTTCTGCGACTTCAACAAAGTTCCTCACAACGTACGTGGCAAACTTGGCTATTTCCTGAATGTGAAATGGAAGTACATGTACTTGAATACATTTAATGAAAATTGTATGAGAATTAACATACATAATTCTTCTAAAGTATCTCAAGTTATGTCTCAATACATGTTATACTGCGTATATTTTAGACAAGCCTCATACCGAACATTGTTATTTCCGCGCCAAAGTTTCTATTAACATGAACATTTTGTAAATAAATCCAGTTTGGTCGATTTTTTTGTGCTGCTTCATCGTTACTGATTCACGGACACCTCTGTTATATGAACAAGGCTCGTCACAGGATGTTACGTATGCCCCAGAAGCATATGCTTGTCAGAGGAAGGCAACACAATGTCAGAGTACAATATTATGCCCTGGACAAATATCTTAAGATTTCAGCAACAGAGCTGTTTGTTGTGACTGACACACTGCCTCATAATGAGCTTCTTTCCCAGGAAGTTATTACATTCCTTACCTGTTGGCAAAAATTATGCTTCCTACGAAAAGTTCATTCTAATAGTTGACCTTTAAGTGTAACCTTGGACCCACAGACCTTGACTGAGGAGCATGTTAGTGGCATGCGACACATCGTCTGGTCATGGGAAAAAGTAATCTTAAGTAATATTAAAATCCTTCAATGCATTTAGAAGTTTTAGAGCAGAAAGAAAATTCCTTGACTTTTGACCTTGACCTTTGACCGAGGGCCTGGTCATGGGAAAAAATAATCTGAAGTAATATTAAAATCCTTCCAGACGTTTACAAGTTATGGTGAAGAAACAGAAATAGTTGACCTTTGACCTTGATCTATGACAGACGAGCATAGGAGCTGTATGCGTTACATTGTCTGGTCATGGAGAATAATAATCTGAAGTAATATTTAAATCCCTCCTGACGTTCAGAAGCTATAAAGTGGAAACAAAAATAATTGACCTTTGACCTTGATTTGTGACTTTGACCTTTGACCGACGATCATGGGACTTGTACAAGACACACTGTCTGGTCATGGGGAATAATAATCTGAAGTAATATTAAAATCCTTCCAGGCGTTAAGAAGTTATTGAGCAGAAACAAAAAATCCTTGACCTTTGACCTAGAATTGTGACCTTGACCTTGGACTGACGAGCATGGGAGTTGCACGCGACACATTGTCTGGTCATGGGGAATAATAATCTTAAGTTATATAAAAATCCTACCAGGCATTTAGAAGTTATGGAGCTGAAACAAAAATTCATGAACTTCGACCTTGAATTGTGACCTTGACCTTTGACCGACGAGCATGGGAGTTGGACGCAACACATCGTCTGGTCCAAGGGGAATAATAATCTGAAGTTATATTAAAATCCATCCAGGCGTTTAGAAGTTATGGAGCAGAAAATAAAATTCATGACCTTTGACCTTAAGTTATGACCTTGACTTTTGACCGACGAGAATGGGAGTTATACTCAACACGTCGTCTAGTCAAGAGGAATAATAATCTGAAGTTATATTAAAATCCATCCAGGCATTAAAAAGTTACAGCGCGGAAACAAAGTCCGGACAGACGGACCACCCACCCACCAAAAAATGACGGATGGTGCGACTACTATATGCCTTCGTTCGGGGGCATAAAAACAATAACTCACTCCTTTTAAGTCATCATGCCAATCATGTCATTGTCTTTTTCCCACCAATGTTTTCATTGCTTAGAAGTTGAATAACAGCTATTTGGTGTGAAAATAGAGCACACTATGTCAGTGTTCTGTAGCATAGATAATTTATCTAGCGATGTTTAGAAAACCTGAACAATGAGCCTTGGCACGTGGTTCATTTTTTCATGTCATGTAACTACAGTATGCCTGTCCTTTGAGGACATAAAAAGCGACATAAATGGAAGGAAAATCATAAGGATTGGATCAGAGACTCAAAAATCGTATAATGCATGTTTTCAGCAAATACTTGGAATGCAATTATTAGGAAAGCTTTAAGTATTTGAGTATAATACACACACCGTACTTCCAATAAATAATTTCAAGTAAAAATTTCTGTATTATATTTGTAAAATTACTGTACCGGTGTACAGACCTTGTATCGTTCAGCCTTGGCCAGGGGGCTGTTGAGGATCTTCTGAAAGACTCGGAACAGCGAGGCCTGGAACACCATCCCCACATACCCGAGGTCAACGCCGACACGATGTAGCATCTGAAATGCAGAATATACGATCTTATAGCAAGGCCAGAAAAAAATTTAGTACTGAATAATTAAATATAGGTGTATAATTATGCAAACAGGAATATGTAGCCTCTGTATATTGGGATTTAAAATGATCAAATTTTGTATGAGAAATGGAATGATTTCTGAGTACAACATTGTAAAATATTAAACATCTAAGCACTAGGCAATAGTTACTATGGAAACATTTAAATACAAAACGACATAAACAAGAAACAGCCCCTGACTTAAGGAATTTTATGCATTTAAGAAATTTACTGAAGTTTATCCAAAGAAGCTTCGTGAATACGGGCCCTAAATCACTTTTTTGTTTAAGTATGCTAAGGTAGATAATAGTTGAACAATTGAGGCATGTCATGGGAAAACCAGGCTTAATGCATATGCGTAAAGTGTCGTCCCGGATTAGCCTGTGCTTTTATGGTATTTTCTAGTTTAAGAAAGTCACTTCTAAACATAAATCCACTTCAGGCGGAAAGTGCCGTCCCGGATTAGCCTGTGCAGACTGCACAGGCTAATTCGGGACGACACTTTACGCACATGCATTCCCAAGACACGCCTCCATTGGATATACACACTTTAACACAGCAGTGGTTGGTGTGAGAGGAGTTGGTCTGGAAGTCGGCCAGCAGAAGTACGTAGTTCCTCAGGATCTCCGGTTTGGCGAACCTGAACATAAAACAAACAAGACGTTGAGTTCCTCAGGATCTCCGGCTTGGCGAACCTGAACATGGAATAAACAAGAAGTTGTGTTCCTTAGGATCTCCAGCCTGGCATAGCTGAACGTAAAATAAACAAGACGTTGTGTTCCTCATGATCTCCGGCTTGGCGAACCTGAACATAATATAAACTAGAAATTGTCACAAGTGACGGATATACCCCCACAATATGGCATTGTCACAAAACTATGGCATCCATTCGAAAGAAATGGACAGAGAGAGAATGCTTTAATTTGTGAATGGTTAAGTGTAATTGGAAAAATTTAATTTCAATAGGAGCCATAACTCTGTCAACATTTAGTGGTTTGTAACCAAAGTTGACCTTGATCTGTATTTTATGACTTTACACCTATGTACCAAAAATAATTTAAATATGTGAAGCCTTTCATGAGTTATTGTCCATGTTTTTCGTAAAAAAAGGGGCCATAACTGTGTCAAAATTTAGTGGTTTGTAACCAAAGTCGAACTTGACCTGTATTTTATGATGCTACACATGTGTGACAATAATTATTTAAATATGTCAAGCCATTGTTGAGTTATCGTCAGTAAACCATGTTTTTAGGGAATTGAAGTCAAATAAAGGGCCATAACTGTGTCAAAATTTAGTGGTTTGTAACTACAGTCGAAGTTGATCCGTATTTTATGATGCTACACATGTATACCAAAAATTATTTCAATATGTCAAGCCATTCTTGAGTTTTCGTCCGGAAATCATGTTTTTAGGGAATTTTAAGTCAAAAAGGGGCCATAACCCCCCATAACTCTGTCAAAATTTAGTGGTTTGTAACCAACATCGAACTTGACCTGTATTCTATGATGTTACACATGTGTACCAACAATTATTTGAATATGTCAAGCCATTCTTGAGTTATCATCCGGAAACGAAAAACCAACAGACCGACGGACCAACCAGCTCACTCCTATATACCCCCCCCCCCTAAACTTCGTTTGTGGGGGTATAACAAAACGTTGTGTTCCTCAGGATTTCCAGCTTGGCGAGCCTGAACGTAAAATAAACAAGACGTTGTGTTCGATAAACAAAGATCCCCCGGTTGGTGCTCTCCAGCCCATTTGAATTATTCTAATGCCATGGTTGGTGTGCTCTCCTGCCCATTTGAATTGTTCTAAGTACAAATTAGGTCAAGGTCAAAGTGAGGTTGGGTGAATTAGGAATGGTCATAAGCAACAATTGTGTAATTATCAAAATGTTGTAGTAAGCAGTGTTGGTGCTAGATGAAGCTGTAAAATCTAGTTAACCAGGAAACAGCCCGTATAAATTATTCAAAGTCCAAATTAGATCAAGGTCAAAGTGAGGTTGGGTGATATGGGTGGATTGGGAATGGTCATATGCAACAACTGTGTAAGTATCCAAGTGCAATCGGCCGTGTCGGTGCTAGACCAAACTGTAACATCTAGTTAACCTTGTACAGGCGGAATCACAGACTGATGGAGAGGACAATCACAGTACGCCTCCTGCCTCAAGATACATGGGGCATAACAAGTGCTGTTTGTAAAACAGGTATGTCCCCTCTACATCAACAGCAATCTTTAAAATATCAAGTTTGAATGAAAGTTGTTGGACTTCAGAGAGCTTTAACGGCTAAATTTTTTAATTTTAGACAAAAATTCAAGAGCCATAACTCCACAGTGTCTGGGGTGATTTAGCTGGTTAGCAAACTTGGCCAAGATATTATGCCCACAAACATTTTCATTTAAGGCTGGTGAAGATCGAATTAATAATGTTGGACGTGGAGCGGAAACTAACATTGTCTACCGACCGACCAATCGACATTACACAAGATGCTTTGTGAATACTGCCCCAAGTCAACTAGAACTCACTTCACGGCAAAGTCTCGGAACACAAACTCCTGCTCAGTGGTCTGCACGGTAACTGTTTCCTCTTCCTCGACTACAATGGAGCAAAGATAGAATTTAATGCGTTATAGTTTAAAACCTATGTATTTCAGCTTAATAGACCGATCCAGGTTTTGCCATGAAGTTTTCACTCCTCCCCTGCTATTATTAATGGATTAATTTCCATTTATTGAAAATCACAAACATTACCACATGTTCATTTGAATATCATAAACATTATGCACGTGCTCTTTTGTATAAAATAGTTTAACCGCTAAACATGTGACATGTGATATCCAAGTGCGATGATAGGTTAATATTGCCGATAAATTTGAATAAGACTGGCATTTATGGAAGCGTCTATTGTGTCGAAACCACTTTTCATGTCTGCTTCCTGGTTAGAACCAGTACTTTGTGACTTAATGAGAAAGATAATTTGAACACTCCCAAGTTGTTTTAAAAAAATAAATAAAATTTAATGCATCCCAGAATTGAACAATCCAATGAAAATATTACTGTTGGTATTATTATCTGAATAGTAAAAACTTATTAATTTATACACATCTCACAAAATATGTGCAATAAATTGATATAAATGGCGACAAAGAACAAACGTGTGCAAAACAACAAAGTGATCCTATGGCAGGCTACATGAAGATAGTTGAACTTACTTTCTTCATCAATCTCTTCCTCTGGTATGCCAGGTATCTCTGATGTGGGTCCTGCAAGGGACCAGACCAGTTAGGCCACACAAATCAATTGTGTGTTTCAGGCAAGGGTCTCAAAAACGTAAGGTACGGATGGGTCTGGATTGAGATTTTTTTTAAAAACATTATCTAAAATCTGACTAATTCGGATTTCACGGAAAAACAATTATCGCTAAAAAACTTTAGGGTCAGATGGTTCTCACTAGGTAGAGTTGGGTTGCCCGAAACACAGAATCTATTTTCTTTGGCCTTATCTGACATTTTCTACAAATTTAGTAAATCTGCAGTTTTTATCATTTAATTGCTTCTGATTAACATTTTCTTAGCATGGTGTCTTCATTTGTGATTTAATATCAGTGTTTTTTTCACCCTAGGGTGAAATGATGGGGAATTTTATGGCAAAAGGGGATTTTTTTAAAGAAAAGTATTATTATATGCTTATATCTACTTTGTGATAAAACATTAATGAATTGTTTTGCTACAAATGATAACTTTATAGATTAACTTTGTTTGATGAAAAATTGCTGTGATTGTTTACAAAAATTCCTCTATCCTAGCCAATTTTCGTCCCAGTTTGTTTGTTTTTTAAAACAAAGCTTACATCTGGAGGGGAATTATATATATATAAATATATATATAGGGGAAAAATATATACTTTTAAGCAGGGGAATGGGGCCGAATTTCGGCCCCAAATTGGACCTAAAAACAACAATATATTAAATTTAGAATTATAACCAATATTCTAAGTTGATCAGCAAAGAGAGGCAGCAGTGCGGAAACAAAATGGAGCAGGGTGCAGCACCAAGGTAATTTGCTCCAAATACTTTTCCTATCCACATGTAACTCACTGGGTAGCGCGGTCATGAAGATCTCTCTGAGGGCCATAAATTCATCTTCTGGGGAGATGTCCGCCGACCCAAACTCATTCCTCTCCGGCCACACTTCTCTGCAAAGCATAACATGATTACGGGGCTCTTATTTCATCATTTCTGTGGCTGACTATAGGTCCCATTCCCCAGTGCTACAGATAATTTTTCAGGCAAATAGTTTTTAACTTCCCATTTTTGTATTCCAATCATTTTTTACTGACCACCTTCAAGAATAATTAGTTTTTATCATTTTTAAATAGTTTTCTATAGTTTACAATTTCAAAATCTCTTTTACATTTTTGCTTGTTGTAAAGCTGTCAAATTTACTTCATTATTTCATAAATGGTTGCAATTTACTGTAATACATGAACAATAAATGGAGAATTTTGCCTTTGAACAATATTTACATTACAACATCAACATTATAGACAGAAGTTTGGTTTTATTTTTTCAATTCAACCATGTTTTTCTTTCAATACTAGTTCCAAGTAAAAACGGTTACAACATCTGGTTCCCAATTATGACTACACTGAGATCAGTGACTACACTGAATAAGAATTGCAAAAGTAGGGAACCAGACAAGTTAAAACGGTCTCTATTTTGAAGCGGTGCTATAGTAATTATTAGCTCAGGCAAATAATCCATGTCAACAATAACGGTTAAAATGTGGTTGCAACTCGTTTTTTAAAAATATTAATTCGTTTTTTAACAACTTTTAAATATTAAATCGTTTTTCTACAAAATCAATTCGTTTTTACAAAAAAATTATGCTCATCTGTAGCACTGATTCCCCCTAGATTTTTCTCATTACAGTGAAAAATTCCTCCACCATTGAAGTAAAGGACAGTTTTAAAGTTTTATTAAAATTAATTAGCAACATTTTGGCTCTTTAATTCAAAGGCTGACCACTAGTCTTTGGCAATATCAACTGTCGTATAAGTCACGAGTAAGGGATGCACACCTTACTTTTGCCGTTGGTGATAATGGGATTACTTTTATTGCTGGAGGGGTTAACTTATGACACAATCCTGAAGCCATATACAACTTGCAAATTGGCATGCAAAGTGGGACCACACAATTAAATTGGTAAACAATAGGCAAGACACCTGTGAAAACCACTGTCGTTCACAATATTAATGGAAAATTGGTGCATCTGTCCGAAAACATAGATCGCAATTTAATTCCTTTTCTGAAAGCGTCCAAACACAAAGTGATGAGAAAAATAATTATTTCGGCTGATTTTGAGTGTGTAATAAACGATTAAGTACGGAACTATGTAACATGTAACAAACAAAGTGGTTTGAATGGTCTACCTTGCGGCTCGGAACAGCGCCACTGCCTGGCCGGGTTGTCTGCCCCTCATGGCGTCCTGTATACGGATCATAGCATCTACCCTGGCACACAGAGAAGAAGCGATCAAGAGATACAAGGAATACACCTGGGCCCGTATTCACCAACTCATTCATATACTGCCAGGGCTGGGCTCGCTATCCTGAAAACCTATGAACCCAGCCACTAAAACTTTCCTGGGAAAATGCTATTTGTGTCGATTCAAATACACTGCCACCTATTTTATGTGTTGATTAAAAATTGTCTTGCTTTTTTCCGAAACACTGTATATAATTAAATGCCTCTGTTATGGACAACATGTTACAATGGAGATAATTAAATACAGTTAAAGGAATCACATATAATTGTTTTAGATGCATGGCACAAGATAAGAAAACCCTGCCAAAAATATGCAACTGGGCTTATTACTGATTAGACCTAGTTGCCTAGCCGCAAAAGAACTTGCCATTGGCGACTCGGCGAGTGCAAATTTACATCTACAAACCTCTGCTGGTCCACGTCCACCTCAGACGCAGCGTCAAAGGGGGCCACGCCCTCCGGGACCTCGGCACGACCTTGAAAGATGGCGGAGAGTTCGCTGGAGATCTCGTCCCACAAATCTTCAAGTTCCTGTTGAGACGGCTCCACTGGCCCCTCTGGTCCTGCGGTAGACATTGCAGCCATGTATATATAGGATCTGACACAAATTGTCATTTCATACCATATATTATAAAACGAGTTCAGGTATTTTGTTAGTAAGCGAGCCTTTGGCGAGCTTACTAATGAATTTCCTGGACGAGTTTAATAAAATATGGTATAAAATGACAACGAGTATCAGATCGTATTTATCACATGCTTTAAAACGAAACAAATATCTTCTAATTTTACCAAAACATGTTGATTAATCCAACAAATTGTGTACTGACGTGACGTCTTTTCATGTTGACGACGTCATTTCACCAAAATAGCGTCATCCGATTGGTCAGTCAAAGAATATGTAGCCAATGAAAACGCTCAAAATGTTATCTTACACATGTGTAAGATAGAAATATTCGTAATGGTTGTATTACACAGGAAACAAGGTATAGCATGTGATAAACCAATATTTGTTGATATTGTAGTATGGTGATGTATAAGGGACACTTATACTGCCTTGCTATATGAGCTAGATTTTATAGCGACGCGGTCGAGCGTTTGCCTAGGAACCGGGAGGTCCCAGGTTTGATTCCCATTGTGGCTTGGGATTTTTTCAGCTGGGTTACATTGGCGCCCAACGTAAATAACCCACTGTTGTCTGTACGACATCCCACAGATGTCAAGGCTGAAGGAAATTTGTGGAAGAATTTCATACATAGTGGGAGAGTATGTAGTATGGTGATGTATAAGGGATTTTTTCAGCTGGGTTACACTATGTAAATTCTACCAGTAGGCAAAAAAGCCATTGGCTACTACAATTTCTAATTTGCTACTAAATTTTCTGAAAATATTTGAAAATTTTAAGGAAAATATGTCTAAATAACAGGTATTTTGTAAAAAGTATTTTGTATAGGATACAAAAAATTTCCTACTAATCCATATTTCTTAGTGCCAAGGTAGCTTTATGCTTGCATCAGAAGACATATTAAGAAAATACCAATACCGGCTAAGATTTCGTAGCACATATTCCTTTATGTAATATTATACCTTACATAAATAGGCTTCTTCTTCGCGTCGATACAAGTCAACGGGCCATTATTTAGGTTAAGTTCAAAATGCCATTTTAGCAGGCTGACAAAACAGTATAGTGCGGGCACTGTTTTGTGAGGGTGCCCACTCAGTTCTTGTTGTGTGTAACCGCTTTACGGAATAGTAAATCTGACAATGCAAATTTTTGCGAGCTGTCAGAATGCCGTTTGTCTTTAAAAAAATGTTGTATATTTCAGCACAAAACAAAGAAATGTTTAGGCAATTGGGTTTTGCTTGCGATACATAATCATTTTATCATAAAACTAATATAACCAATGTTCGGTATAATATAAGAAATAGCACAGACCACTTCGAACCGCCTCGCATTATAGTGACCTCCCAGTCAGCCCGCAAACGTTCAACGGACCTCAGCCTTTGGCTTCAGGCCATTCAATATTTTGGGTCTGACTGGTCGTCACTGTAATGCATGGAGGCCCTCAGTGGTCTGTACTATTTCTTTAATGTTCACCCAGTGGGTTTTTTCAACTTTGGGGGAAAGGGGGCGGGGCCCTTCAGATGGGGAATTTTACGGCAAAAGGGGTTTTTGATTTTAGAAAAACATTCTTACATGTTTATATTCTACATTGTTATAGAACATTAATGAATTGTTTTCTACAAATGATAACTTAGATTAACTTGGTTTGATGAAAAATTGCTTGGATTGTTTACAAAAACCCCTGAATCTTAGCCAAATTTTGTCAGATTTTGGTCAATTTTTTCTCAAAATGGAGCTCACATGCTGTGGGGCATTTTAGGGTAAATATAGGGGAAAAATATATACTTTTTAAGCAGGGGAATGGGGCCGAATTTCGGCCCCCAAATTGGCCCTAAAAAAAACACTGCCACCAGCAAGTGTTGTTTGTAACCTTCAGCCTCAACCAGCCTCAAGGTCTGGATCCAGGATTTCTTTTCAAGGATTCTTCATTATTGGGAAATTGCCACATGATGATGAATAGCTCATACATTGCACAACAAATGACGGAATGAGCTGACTTGCTGGAGGGCTTCTACATAAACTTATTTAGTTTTACCCCCAAATCTGGCCCTACTTTCTTGACTTTTCTTCAGGAAAACTGGCTCAAGTCTCTTATTTCATAAATCAAAATTCTTATTTTTAAATTAATGTTACAACAGAATATAGTACTTATTGGGATTATCGGACATACAATTTTCACTCAAAATTCACACATTTTATTGCAGTATAAAAATAGGAGCTGAAGCTAATCCTGTTATGCACTTTTCAATATTTTCCCCCAGGAGTAAAGCGGACTGACCCAGGGAAATGTAACTTATTTTATTTTTTGGGGGTGTAATTTCCCACCCCAGAGCCAAGCATTTTTGTCTAAATCCCCTCAGTGGGAGATGCTTAATTGGGGTATCCAATGACCCTGGGGCAAATATTATCGGGATCTAAAACCTGACAAGTCTATTTCCCGGGACCCGGAATCCCTTTCAGTCCAAAGTCCCGTATATGCCGACCGCTCCCGCCCCCCCTTCTGGGGAAAATATTGATAGGTGCAGTAGAACCAACTGAAAATTTTCAAGAAGCTGGGGCCTGCATTCTTCCTTCCTACCTCTGCGGGCTGGTCTGGACTTCTTCCTTCCTCCCCGTTTCTTCTTCTGCACAACAAGATGTCCCGTCGTCTTGGAGAAGTGTTCCAGCATCTTCAGAAACAGGTGTGTCGTCTCTATCAGGTCCGTCAGGTAGTCCCTGGCAAGGAACCAGTGTTCAAATACACATGCGGCAAACTTTGACCAGGTGTGCACCAGCGGTTTTCCTCTACATAAATTTGGTACCGGAAAACGGTATCATTCCCAATCAGATTTACATTCCGATTTTCCCAATTTGAAGTTGAACAATTTCCAAATCTCTCAACAAAATAAAAAAATCCAGCAAATATTGACAATAAATTCAAGTGAAAGAATCAATGAAGCAGTACATTTTAGAGTTTATTTATTGTAACTTAATGTTTTCCACATTTTTGTTGAAAACGATGCTAATTTTCCCAATTTGACAAGTACCAGTACCATTTGCAAAGTAGTGAGGAAAAACGCTGTGCACTGTTTTTGTGTTAAATTTCATTTTTCTTCATATAATGCCGTTTCGAACAGAAGAATTGCCCACCATAGACTTGTAATAAGCATTGTTCAAGCAATTTTAAATTCTACTGGTAAAATAACGTCTTTTAACCCTCCTAAGCACCAGAGGGAGTCTGGCTAGCGCAGTGGTTGGTACACTCACTTCTCACCTAGGCGTCCCGGGTTCGCTTCCCGAGGGAGTCTGGCTAGCGCAGTGGTTGATACACTCACTTCTCACCTAGGCGCCCCGGGTTCGCTTCCCGAGGGAGTCTGGCTAGCACAGTGGTTGGTACACTCACTTCTCACCTAGGCATCCCGGGTTCGCTTCCCGAGGGAGTCTGGCTAGCGCAGTGGTTGGTACACTCACTTCTCACCTAGGCGTCCCGGGTTCGCTTCCCGAGGGAGTCTGGCTAGCGCAGTGGTTGGTACACTCACTTCTCACCTAGGCATCCCGGGTTCGCTTCCCGAGGGAGTCTGGCTAGCGCAGTGGTTGGTACACCCACTTCTCACCTAGGCGTCCCCGGTTCGCTTCCCACTCAGCGCATGCGAGTTTGATTGGTGGTCACCATACCGGACAGGTGGGGTTTCCTCCGGGTACTCCGGTTCCCCCCCACAGCACAAGACCACACCAAAATTAAAATATTGCCGCTACAATTCAAAATTTGTCCCAACTTTCATGAGTCTCTAGTAAGTTAATTAGGTAGGAGTGCTGGGACACACTCCGGGTCCTCACATAATGCAGCCTCAGGCACGGAAGGACCTCATAAATTTCGGAATACACACTTCTAAGCACCAGAAATTCAAGTACTGACAAGGATCTGTATTAACCCTGGTTTAAGGGAATACACTGGTTACCTGGATTGTCTGCTCTGGTCGAAATGTCGCAGCAGGGTGAGGAATATGTCCCTAAACTCCATCATGTAGAATATGTTACCTGCAAGCAGTCGAGACATAACTGGACTATATGAAATGCTTCTGATCCCAAAAACCATATTTACTGGGTGTACCGTCTACCGGTGTTTTAAGCTTTAAAACACGATTTAATATGACTAACATTATATTTATATTGTAGAATAGTGAATTAGTGTTTTATCCAGGCCCTTTTTGCGCGGCGCGGCGCCATTCCCCTTTCCTGAAGCGCCACTTTGCCCTTTTCAAAGGCAAAAGCTGCCACTCGCCCTAATCGATAACGATCTATTGCCTCTTGACCATTTTTATCGGCCCAATGTCTGCGAAAAGGGCACCCGCTGTTTTCTGTTATTGTTGCTCTGACTGTGCTCGATTTATTGCATACATGCACTTCTAATCGATTTGATTAAATCGATTACTGTGCTCGATTTATTGCCAACAGAAATTTCGAAGCAATTTGATTTAAGCAATTACTGTACTATTGTCAGCTTGATTCTTGAACCTGATTCTTAATCCGACTAAAGTGGTGACATTTAGGCCTAATTGATGATGCGTATTTGATTAACACACATAACGTCACCTCATAGATTTGACATTCCTGCTCTTACTATCCGTATTCGTTACGGATTGATTTGTTGAATTAATACAAATAATTATTTCAATTGGCAAATACTTTTAGCGCTGCGAAAATGTAAAATTACAAATACTGACACCTGAAAAATGGACTTTTAGTACGTATGTGTAGAAACTAATTTATATTTAGGTGATATATTATTTTTATTCAAATGTACTTAATTGACAAAACATTTAGTAGCTTAACTTTGAGTCAAATAGTGGGGTTCTCTGTCTGGAGACTTCAGGTGTGAAAGAGAAACAAGTTGTATATTGGTATGCGTGTCAAATATGACTTACCTGTCAACACCTTTTGTCAAGAAAATACTAGCCCCTACTAAATATCCCCGGACGTGTCATTTAAGATGGCCCCACACAGTTTTCATTACAGATTTCTATTTTTGTAGATGTATTATGTTAAAGTTTTGCTATACGGTTTATTGCATAAAATATATAACTCATAATAAAACATTTGTTCTGAAATTTTTGTCTGTTTTTGCAAAGGTGTATGTGTGCTTTTGAAAATAAATAAATCACTTAAATTAATAATTAATTATATTAATATACTCATAGCCAATAAACTGATACACATGTGCCCCTTTAAAAGGACACAGTGTGCTTAAATGCCCTTTTCAAATATATTGCGCCATGCCCCTGTGCCTTCCTGGATAAAACACTATGAATGATATTTACGATAATAAGGTTACCGTTCATAATTTGGCACTTTCGTACGATTTTATATTTTCATAAGTGCGACAGTGACCTCTTTGTTGAACCTAGGGTCGATCATTTCATTTTATGACGTATGTACCGATTACCCGTGCAAATATAATTATGTTCGTTATATGATCAGCTGCTGTACTAAACCTCTCGTTTATAACATCAAAATTGATAAACATATAAATATGAACAATGCGACAATATCTCCGTAATCTATTAAAAAATCTAATCTATTTCTATCACAGACTAGGTAAAACTATCACATACTCTAGTAATCTTGTCAACTAATAACAGCCTATTCAGAGCAATGGGGACATAAGAACAGACTGCCCAGCCTCAACTATACTCTGCATATCACAGATAACACCGATAGACAGTATACATCGATAGACGGTATCCTGAGTATTTATGTTTTCTCACTTAAGATAGGACAAGAACTTTCAAGCATTAAGTTGCTTGCAATGCTAAAATATGTTTTCTCTAATAGATTGGGACTAAAACTTACTTTCGATGACCTTGGAGCTCTCCATGAGTGCTGGGTTGCCAGACCGGTCCATGCAGTCGAGAGTCATCAATAACTCCTGGTACGCCTTCAGCGCCAGGTGGGTCCTAAAGATAGAAGACAGAATACTCAGTAAGTGTTGAAATACAGCTAAGTTTATCCAACAGGATGTTATTTCATCAATGCCACCATGATGATGGAATACAGTATAGACATGTATCAAACAGCTACTAAATTTCTAAATTATTTACCTCTTTCCTCATACAATAGCCTCTATTTACATCTTTCCTCGTATAAAAGCCTCTATTTACCTCTTTTCCCCTTATAATAACCTTCATTTGCCTCTTTCCCCATACAAAAGCCTCTATTGACATCTTTCTCCAAACAACAGCTAATATTTACCTCTTTCATCAAACAGCAGCCTCTGTTAACCTCTTTCCCAATAAAATATCCTCTATTTACCTCTATCTCTGTCCAACAGCCCAAATTTACCTTGTTTACCATACAATAGCATATATTTACCTCTTTCCGCACATAATATCCTCTATTTACCTCTTTCTCCATACCATATTGTCTAATTACCTTTTTGCCAATACAATAGCCATTATTTACCTCTACATAAGCCCAAATTAACCTAGTTTTCCATACAATATCAAATATTTACCCTATTCCCAATACAATAGCCTCTATTTACCTATGTCCCCATATAATCCCCTCCTTTTACCTCTTTCCCCATACAATATCCTCAATTTGCCTTTTTCCTCATACAAAAGCCTCTATTTACCTCCTTCCCCATACAACAGCCCAATTTTACCTCTTTTCCCAAACAATAACCTCTATTTACCTCTTCCTCTACAAAATAGCCTCTATTTACCTCTTTCCCCATACTATGGCCTCCTTCTTTTCCATCATCTGCATTTCATAGTAGTTAAACAATTGCACCTGGATGTAGTGAAAAGCCTGCACTGACATCGTCTCACTGGAAATTGGGAATTTGAAAAGCTATAAGTGCTTTGAAAAGAACACAAGTTACTGTTGTCCACCTTTTTGAATCTATCGACGCTTTGTAGATAAATAGATTTATTTATTCAGGTTAAAACACACAAGTTTACAACACATGGCAACTTTCGGTTAAAAAGCAATGATATAACTAACATGTTTTGTTTTTTTAACTATCAAAAGCAATAACACTTGAATTTACTCGACTACGACTAAATATGCTAGAGGAACAATTATTACTTGACAATATTACACTTGTTTTGTTTGTCTGTTTGGATTTTTTGCTGTTTTTAACAGTATTTCATGGCGGTCAGTTGAATCAAACAATGTGATTGAATAGATGGAAATTATAGTCATAGTGTGTAGTAACCTAGCTTATTTCCGATGAGGTCCTTGAGCTCTTTAACAGCTTATTGACCATAAGTTGTAGGTTTGATTCAGTTTCGTGCGGATCTTTCCCGGGGGGTGGGGGCAGAGAAATAATGGCAGGGCCCACTGCTGTAGGGGGAAAATTAATGCTGTAGGGGAAAGTATGAAACTTTATAGTCACAAACACAATTTTAGCAAGACTAATTTAACATGACTTTTATCTCCAATTAAACGAACAATCTTCACAGCTTTTGTCTCCAAGTTCTAACTTATTGCTAATTATGTTGGTTCTTTATCAAGCAACCACTTAAGACATCAATTTTGAGATTGGAGGGGGGGGGGGCGAATATATACTCCAGAGCTGGGTTAATGGGGCTCTATTTCAGCCCAAAATTTGCCTTAAACAATCACTGTGCGATCTCACCTGACTAGATCGACCTTGCCGCTTTGTAGCCGACAGAACTCCATGAAGAACCGCATGGCCCAGAGGTAGTACGTCTCGTCATGCTCCTGGGACTTCTCTCGGTTGAGGACATCCTGTTGGGAAAGAGAATATCTAAGATCAGCAATCATTCAATATTTGCGTAAATATGAATTTAAAAAGATCTTCACAATTGTGTTAATAGGCACTATGGGGGTTGGGTTTAAGAAAAGGCTGTGCTATGCAGATAATTCACAATAACTCTTCCCCATTCTTAAAAAAAAATGTTCCCAGGGAATTACAGCTTTCAATATTTATTCTTATGATCCTCAGTAGTCATCTCGACATAACTATTCCCTAAAATTGATAAACTTCAAGTTCTGAGTCCCCGGATCCAAAAATCAACTGTGAAACTGACAAGTGTTTCAGAGAAGTGATTTCAGGGTCCATATTAATAAAGATTCTTAATAACACAATCAAATGGCTTCAGTTGCCATATGTCATGGATTGATGCCGTTAAGTAATTCAGTAAACTTTTTTTTTCCCACGCATTCAATGTAAATGCAGAATGGCTACAACATGGCAACAGTTTTTACAAAATGGCAAAATTGGTGTCGAAAGATAAATATTTTCCAGTGAGAGCCCAGCAGAGAAACAGACAAGGCACGTATTTGTGAAACAACCATTTTGAAACACAATTTACTCAATTAATAAAAAATCTGATGAGTGACAAAACTCAAATCAAACACTGAACAATAAAAAAACACAAAACAGATTTGCGTAAAGAATGGCTAATGTATTACTAATAGTCATAAGGTAAGCAATAGGAGTGTCAATGACTCAATCGGAAGTTAAATATTTCTTGTGACCTGAAGTATTTTGATCAAATCATTTATGCAAGGTTATATAATAACAGTTATAGGGATTGAAAGAAGTTCCACACTATTTGTGCGTTATAGTTGTTTTACACTGCAGATCTGCTATATCGCGATCTGTTATATCGCGATGTCCAATATATCGCGAATCGGCCGTGGATCCCGATTTTTTTTACATGTACTTCAATATTTTCCTATTACCAAATGCTCATAAATAGATCCAGTTTGATCCGGATTTTCGTGCCTTCACGGAATCTCTTTTATTCACACTCTTGTAGTGCGACAAACAATACGCCGACTCGCTCAACATCAAAGTTTAACAGTTTGATGTCATCAGCTTACAGCGTGCGTGCCACCCATGACAACGTCCTTTCACTGCTGTCGCTCTATTTAGCACCCGAATTACACGCAGTCCACGTGGAGGGTGTATACAGTAACTGTATGTCAAAAATCAATACTGAGCTATCTGAATGCAATAACGTAATCGATACGGCTTATCTGTTTCTTTTTTCTTTCAGGAGAAATGCTAACTGCTTATCGTTCGCTATATAGACACCTAATTTTGTTGCTGTGTGCTAAGAAACTTTTATACAAAAGTAAAGATCTCAATGTTCTCTGCGCTACAAAGTTTTTATATGGCGATCAATACACCTACGCTTTCCATGCAGACGACGTGACGTTATACATGATTGTCAGCAATTTTTCGCACGCTTTTTCTAACAGAATAAAGAGTTTACACGAAAAACATGTGTGTTGTAATTGTTCATTGAATTTATGTTTACTTCACGTGAATACTGAAATTCGGATAGGCGTTTCGGTCTTTATATTTTTATAAGCGATTTGAAATTTATTCAACGGAATTAAAGGAATAATATTATATTTTCATATACAAATGGAATATTTTACATATGGATTTAATAAATAATGGATGTTAACTACATTGAAAAGGGTGAGTTATTTACTTAACTTACATTTATGTTTGAGATCGGGGAAAACAGGCTAGTGTATACATGTATATCTACTGAATGGCCTGGCAAGTTATATCGCGATCTGGATATATCCAACAATAAATTAATGTTTTCATATGTAATCATATGGGGTAATGTAATTTTAAGTACTTAACTGATGTAATTAGTACTGAATTATTTAAAAAATGATGGGGTAATACTAAATTCTGGCAAAATCCTTAGCTGTTGATCTGTATTTGTCAATAAAATTTTACATTCAAAAGGAAGACATCAGCTGAACAGAATCACATGACTGCCGTACCTTGACAGCATACATGAGTGGGTTGTAGCAGTTTTCAAGGAACTGAATACAGAACTCCTTCAGGCCAAGTCGAATGCTCAATGTCGATCTTCGTTTTACCTCCCTCTCGATCAGCGGTTTACGATTCTTAGCCTTCTTCTTCGGTCGCTTGTTGGCATCAAGATTTATGTTGTCTACGTCGCATTTTGACTTGTGATAGATCAGGTCGTTTTCGCTTATAGACTTGAAATTTTTGACAACAAAAGTTCCTCCAAATCTGGAATGTCTAAAAGTCATACCACAAAACAAAATAATTATATTGTATTTGTAGACGTAGCCAAATTTACATTGCAATATGCATAAAAACATTGCAATATGCATAAAAAGAATCGACCATTTTTTTAATTCTTCCGACGTTACAGAGAGGTCATAAGTCAAAGACACAAACATTTGCACAACAAATTTTAGCATGTGATTACACTCTGTCATCAACTATGAACAACGGCTATGTATTTGATGCGGAAATGTTCATCTCCAAGAGAACTTTATATTTGTAAAGTTTTATTATAGGACATGCCCCCGGTTGGTGCTGGATAGCCCATTTCTTAGTCCAAATTAGGTCAAGGTCAAAGTGAGGTTGGGTGATATGGGTGGATTGGGTAAAGTCATAAGCAACAACAAGTGTAATCCAAGTGCTGTAGCAAGCGGCGTTGGTGCTAGACGAAACGGTAAAATCTAGTTAACCTAGAAACAGCCCATTTGAATTATTCTAAGTGCAAATTAGGTCAAGGTCAAAGTGAGGTTGGGTGATATGGGTGGAAAGGGAATGGTCATAAGCAACAACTGTTAAAGTATTAAAGTGTTGTAGTAAGCGGTGTTGGTGCTAGAGGAAACGGTAAAATCTACTTAACCTTGTCACGGACGGACGGAAGGACGGAAAGACAGAAGGACGGACAGGACAATCACAATATGTCTCCTACATCAAGATACCGAAGGCAAAAAAAAGGGTTTATTTTTGGTATATCAAACATGTATAAGTATCAAATAATTAAATGACTTATTAGCTTTTGGATTTCACAAAATTTCTCATTTCAATCAATATACCAGTACCAAAAGCTTAATTAATAAAATATTTATATTTTGCCAAGTAGTAAGACATTACGACATAAAATTCTTAATCTGAGAGATACTGGACCTTCTCAAAGCTGTGAAAGAAATTGCCGGGGAAAGATCCAGACTGAATCATCAGGGTGGTGGCAAAATGGTTATCAAGCAAGTTAAAAGACACCAACCTGGTGCTGTGTTTCATTATGTTGGCCTTCTTCTGCAGTTTTTCCTGCTCCATGACCATCTGTAGCTCCCTGAAAAAACGAGATTCTGTGTTTGATAAACACACATGACCCCGGTTGGTGCTGGGTAGCCCATTGCTTAGTCCAAATTAGGTCATGGTCACGTTCAAAGTAAGGTTGGGTGATATGGGTGGATAGGGAAGGGTCAAAAGCAACAGCTGTGCAAGTATCAAAGTGTTGTAGTTAGCGGTGTTGGTGCTAGACGAAACGGTAAAATCTACTTAACCTTGTCACGGACGGAAGGCGATCACTATATGCCTCCTGCATCAAGATGCCGAGAGCATAAAAACATCCACAAAATACAACAAATCCGTGCATAACGAGATCATCTGCATACAGAAGGCATTTTTTTTTAATGTAGACTTTAGATGCGAAACATGTACTGAACATCTACTAAACATGCACTGAACATCTGCTGAACATGTACTGAACATCTACTAAATATGCACCGAACATCTACTGAACATGCACTGAACATCTACTAAACATGCACTGAACATCTACTAAATATGCACCGAACATCTACTGAACATGTACTGAACATCTACTGAACATGCACTGAACATCTACTAAACATGCACTGAACATCTACTAAATATGCACCGAACATCTACTGAACATGCACTGAACATCTACTAAACATGCACTGAACATCTACTAAATATGCACCGAACATCTACTGAACTTGCACTGAACATCTACTAAACATGCACTGAACATCTACTAAATATGCACCGAACATCTACTGAACATGTACTGAACATCTACTAAATATGCACCGAACATCTACTGAACATGTACTGAACATGCACTGAACATCTACTAAATATGCACCGAACATCTACTGAACATGCACTGAACATCTGCCAAACTTCCACAGAATATCAGCCAAACATGCACTGAACATCTGCTGAACATGTACTGAACAATACTGAATATGCACGGAACATCTACTGAACATGCACTGAACATCTGCCAAACTTCCACTGAACATCTACTGAACATGCACTGAACATCTGCGCACATAAGCAGTTACCTCTCATCTTTCTCTTTCTCCGTCATGGACCTCTGACCGCCCGCACTGGCCAGCATCTCTGGACACTGCAACAAAAAACCTCCAGACTAATGCAGACAGCTACCTACAGATGTATGTCAGTCCTAAAATGATGTATCATTTGAAGTCCTTGAAGGGGCCCAATGAAGAATTTGAATGAAACCGGGCTTAATGCAAGTGCGTAAAGTATTCTGCTAGACTGCACAGGCTAATCCCGGACAACACTTTCCGTCTACTTTCCATCTACTGTGGATTTATGTTTAGAAGAGACAACATCGAAACAGAAAATATCACAGAAGCGGAAAGTGTCGTCCAGGATTAGCCTGTGCTGACTGCACAAGCTAATCCGGGACGACACTTAACGCACATGCATTAAGCCTACATTTCCTACAACATGCCACAATTAATTTACCAACATATCACATGTACCTCCCATTATACATACAAAGCTTACTTCCTTAGTTTTTATTTGAAAACACTGATAATTCTGTTGCTTTCCTTATTATGCAACCACGTTGGGGTGGGGGGGTGATTTTGATTTTTGGGGGGCCTAAGATGGACTTACATCATTCTGCAGCCAAAAGTCCTACCTGTTCTCGGAACATGAGAGATACGATCTCGAGGATGTGCATGGAGAGGTTGCGTTCCTCCTCGGAACTCGCGATGTACAGCAAGATGTCCTCCAGGCCGCTCACGTGCATCGACCTGAGATAGTAGGAGAACAGGTAGACCATCATGCAGAAGTCATGCCAAGGGTATGTAGAAACGAAAAACAATCAATTAACAGCAATACTAATCACTCAAATTTAAAGACACAGGGTCCGCTTTGAATTAACGCTCTTTTAAAATAATACAATTATATTTGTTGCAAGAATTGAAGCATATTGACAAAGACATCGTACTACATGCCTAGCCAAACTATACACACAATTTTTATTTGTAGTTTATATTTTCTCAAAATGTACGTTTGTAGATTTCTGAATGAACTTGACATAAAACAGTCATGGAAAATATCTCATTATATTGGTTTGTAGCGTAAGTAAGCATAACTGATTATTTACAGTTATATCAAACATCGAAATTAGCCGTTAGGCCAAGCAGGCCCTATTTCTTATATTTATTACTCAATTAAATTTTAAAACATGATTTGGGTAAAATCAATTTTCTTGTAGAAAGGTTATCTGAAATTGTCTCTCAAGTGCATCTTAAGATAAGATCAAACTTTGGAGATTTATGAATACCAGCCTTAACCATCAAACCCAGTGTTGAGTTGCAGCGCTATGCGATAATAATTGCGTTCTACACAACTTTATTGCGGTCTTACTGAACACAGGCTGTACAAACTGGTACGACTGGCCATTGTAAATATCTCAGCCAGTATTGGGAAGAAATCAGCATAAAACAGGGGAAAACTGGAAACACCATACACTCTGCTAACTTGTAACACTTGGAATATCTGAGTTACATCAGTTTTACCCGGAGGCTTCAAGTTGATTATCTTCATGTTATACTCATGTGAACATAATGCTGTCTTGATAATAATAAATGGCAGTAAAAAGCACTTTTCGAAAATGAGCAGTTTAGCCAAGCAAGCCCAAATTCCTATATTATTACTGGAGAGCAAGAAATTGTTACAAGCCCACCTATTTTAATCTGAGAATCTGAGCAAGCCCAATTCAAAATTTAGTAGTGCAGGGCTCACGGGCTTGTGCAAATTTCAAACACTGTTTTATCACGTTATACCTTGTTTTCCATGTAATACAACCATTACGAATATTTTTATCTTACACATGTGCAAGATAACATTTTGAGCATTTTCATTGGCTACATATGTTTTGACTGACCTATCGCATGACGTTATTTTGGTGAAATGACGTCGTCAACATGAAATGACGTCGTCAACATGAAACGACGTCAATGCAGTGAACAATTTTTAGTATTTATCTGCATGCTTTGGTAAAATTAGAAGCATTTTCTTTCGTTTAAAAGCATGTGATAAAAAAGATCTGACACTCGTTGTCATTTCATATCATGTTTTATTAAACTCGTCCAGGAAATTTGTTAGTAAGCTCGCCAAAGGCTAACCGACAAAATTCCTGAACCCATTTAATAAAATATGATATGAAATGACAACTCGTGTCAGATCCTATATATATGCTATGAATACAACACATAATAAGACATGCTTTCCGAGTCGCATACTGCAGCACGGTTTAACTCTATTTAAATATGTAAACAGACTGTGTGGTGATTAACAGTCTACAAGACTGACAATACTTTTTTGGATTACAAAAACGTTGTTAAATCAATTGATTCTTGTAAAAGCATAACAATGCTTAATATTGTTTTATTAAATTGAGGCGTGTTGTGGTAAACCCCGGTTTAATGCATGTGCGTAAAGTGTCGTCCCGGATTAGCCTGTGCGGACTGCACTTTCCGCTTTTATGGTATTTTCTGTTTTAAGGAAGTCTCTTCTAAACATAAATCCACTGTATGCGGAAAGTGTCGTCCTGGATTCGTCTGTGCGGACTACACAGGCTAATCCGGGACAACAATTTACGCACATGCATTAAGTCAGGTTTTCTCACAACACGCCTCAATTGTTTTCTTTGCTTAAAGAACAATATTTTCTGTCCATTGCTTATTTAGAGGCTTTAAATATTACATTCACTTGTTTACAACAGTTAAGTCCAGTTCATATTGTTAATGCCGAAAGGGTATATGTTTACAAAAACAAGACTTTCGAACTTTCAAAATGTTCAGAAATACCAATAATTACAAATACTTTCTCACCACAAAACCTGGTCATGAATACTGGCATCATCATCTGTTCTCTGTAAAAGAAAATATTGGACATTTCTAGGGTGGAACACTCCAGTACAACTGTCATTTTATAAAACCTATCAGGGGTGGAAAAATCTGATATTGCCTTACTTCTCCACTACACCGTACAGTAAATTCTGGCAAAATTTCCCTTGT
This sequence comes from Congeria kusceri, assembly GCA_027627225.1. NCBI lineage: Eukaryota > Metazoa > Mollusca > Bivalvia > Myida > Dreissenidae > Congeria > Congeria kusceri. Next base: position 1,925,647 of record CM051030.1, read on the forward strand.
GCATAAAATCTTGGCAATATAGAAAATTGTTTTTGCCACCCAAGCTTTTTGAATAATCCTTTCAAAAAAGCAGGTCTTTGTAATTTCTATTTAATAAATAATTGTTTATTTATCTTTGTCTATCAGCCAATAAACAATGATTTGGAGTTGTTTATTGGCCGATAAACAAAAATAATGCGAAAATTATTTCGCAACATTTTTTGCAATTGTCATGAGAACTACATTTTACTGTGCTGCGCTCTGAATCGGGACTACTTTTTGCATTGTTTATTGGGTAGTTTAACAACGATAATTCAGTTTTTTGTCTATAGAAAAATTAGCAGTATCATGTTAGATTAGACTTTTAACAGCTGATATGGTTGCAGATCACAAGGTACTTAGATCACATGATCACTAATGGGATATGAATTTCCACTCGCCCATTCGCCAATGACAAGTTGTTTTGCAGCTGGGCGACTGGATCCAACCAGTTATTAGCCCAGTTGGCGAACTGCATACCATAAATACCTGGCAAAAAGTTGAGCAGTTAAAATACATAATTTAATACATGTATTACATACTTTGAAATCCTGGACAAACCAATGGCTGAAAATGTTTGTTTCAATAATGTGAATAAAACTTATAATAGTAAAAATGTGCTCACAATTGTTAACTTCTAATGAGGGTATACTGTTCATCTGTATTCTCGCGGTACTTACCCTTTAAGTAAATATTTGGAGCAAAAAACAACTAATAAAACATTTTCTTTCAATAACATAAATTGAACCTTTTCACGAAAACAACAATTGGAAATCCTGTTTAAAAGTAAACTATTCGTCCTTAAATTATTCTGTTTTTCAATGCACCATGCAGCCATCTTGAAAAATTACGTCATCGGTAATCTCGCGGTAAAACTTTTGTTTTGAAATAAGTTTGCTGTTAGTGTATAAACAAACACAAATACACTTGAAATTGTTGGATTTTAACCTTTAACAAATATAACAAAACAATAATTTGAATCTTCATTTATATTTACTCAAGCAGACGAAAGTGTAGACATTGACCCCCTAATGTCTACCGATAGCTACAAGCTGATACGAAAGTTATTTATATTTATGGTTTCAAATCATATTACTTGTTTAAATTCGAATTAATTAATTTGTAACTTACAATTTTCTTAAAGAAAACCAAAAATATGTTAGATGTTGACAATTAAGCATGAAAATCCGAAGATAAACAATTACCGCGAAAATAGAGATACAGCGAGAATACCAATGCTGAGTATAAGCAGATCATGATTTCAAGACTGGGTTGCAAGTTTTCAGGGTCATGAGCCCAGTTGGCTCGTAACCATAGAATATTATATAAAATAACACATGGCTGAGAGGGTGATATAAAATAATATAAACCAGACAAATGGCCTCGGTTGATAAGACTTTTCAAGGGTTGATATTATTTATATCACCCTCTCAGGCATGTGTTATTTATTTTATTACACCGAACAATCCGTATAACACTTTGAAATGATAAGTTTCGTGATTTTGTTTCACCATAACTTTAATGTAGACTATATTAATAAATGCAAGCCGAGGCTTGACATAACCATTTCACAATACAATAAATAAAACATTGCAAATTCAGCCTTCCGTACTTTCCAATGCTTCGCAGACATGACCTCAACCTTTTACCGGCATGACCATTGAGTGTGTACAGCTATATTTAGACGTGTCGATTTTAAAGATGGCGTGATCGATACGAAGTTTCTACAGCACGTTAGATTAAATCGGTTATAAACATGGAGAAATACAGGCGAACGTTATCGTGTGATTCAAAAATGAATAATATACAGTTGATGGAAAGTGTTAAATGGATATTCAGAATCAGATAACATAACGGATAATTGTGTGGCATAATCTGTAAACAAATTGTGCAGTGACGACACAAACCAGTTGTCAATGGACTGATATTATTACAGGGTTGTGCTAAGTCGTGTTTAAACACAGAACTAAAGAAACCATGCATGGGTGATGTATAAAATTATTTTGGACGCCAATATTGATAATCGGATACAGGTTTGGAAAGAAAATACTAATTTAAAGATACGTTCTGACCAGTAATGGCGATTTCGAAAAAACATCGCGTTTCTGGTTAGCACGGTTCACATGAAAAATTGAAATAAAAAATGTTAGTAAAAGCTTTGTGGATACAAATAGGAATTACAAATGCTTGTATCTGGATATTAATTGTAATAGGCCGTGGATCGACGTCAGCACTGTGGAGGTAAAAGCTGCATAGTCGTTAAATTTTGTTTTGTTTTGAAAAAAAAAAATTGCTGTTCTATTTTTAGCTTCACGCGAGGGTGATATGACAAAATATTACCCTGGGATATAACTTTTTGTCTATGGACAAAATACACAGAGTGGTCACGTGAGGTGTAATAAAAATTTATATCCCTGTGCTACCTGCCTGACCTAAGGGTTGGGGGAATGTGCCCAGATGTTTTGGATCAGGATCAAAGGAGGTAAAATATTTTGGGGAAAAAAAACCTCCAAAGCTAAAGCGCAGGGGCCCTATTTCTGCTGCAAATGGGTCTTAAAAACATTTTGATACTATGAAACAGAAATATCGCATCCCTACCTGTTGAGCCTCTGGGTCAGGGGGAATGTGCCCGTATGTTTCTGATTAGGATCAAAACTCCAAAGCTAAAGCTTAACAGGCACAATTTCCGCTGCAAATGGGCCTTAAAAAATATTTTCATATTATGGAACAGGAAATATCGTATCCCTACCTGCTCAGCCTCAGGGTCGGGGGGAATGTGCAGTGATATTATGGAACAGGAATATCGTATCCCTACCTGCTCAGCCTCAGGGTCGGGGGGAATGTGCAGTGATATTATGGAACAGGAATATCGTATCCCTACCTGCTCAGCCTCAGGGTCGGGGGGAATGTGCAGTGATATTATGGAACAGGAATATCGTATCCCTACCTGCTCAGCCTCAGGGTCGGGGGGAATGTGCGGTGATATTATGGAACAGGAATATCGTATCCCTACCTGCTCAGCCTCAGGGTCGGGGGGAATGTGCAGTGATATTATGGAACAGGAATATCGTATCCCTATATGCTCAGCCTCAGGGTCGGGGGGAATGTGCAGTGATATTATGGAACAGGAATATCGTATCCCTACCTGCTCAGCCTCAGGGTCGGGGGGAATGTGCAGTGATATTATGGAACAGGAATATCGTATCCCTACCTGCTCAGCCTCAGGGTCGGCGGGAATGTGCAGTGATATTATGGAACAGGAATATCGTATCCCTACCTGCTCAGCCTCAGGGTCGAGGGGAATGTGCAGTGATATTATGGAACAGGAATATCGTATCCCTACCTGCTCAGCCTCAGGGTCGGGGGGAATGTGCAGTGATATTATGGAACAGGAATATCGTATCCCTACCTGCTCAGCCTCAGGGTCGGGGGGAATGTGCAGTGATATTATGGAACAGGAATATCGTATCCCTACCTGCTCAGCCTCAGGGTCGGGGGGAATGTGCGGTGATATTATGGAACAGGAATATCGTATCCCTACCTGCTCAGCCTCAGGGTCGGGGGGAATGTGCAGTGATATTATGGAACAGGAATATCGTATCCCTACCTACTCAGCCTCAGGGTCGGGGGGAATGTGCGGTGATATTATGGAACAGGAATATCGTATCCCTACCTGCTCAGCCTCAGGGTCGGGGGGAATGTGCAGTGATATTATGGAACAGGAATATCGTATCCCTACCTGCTCAGCCTCAGGGTCGGGGCGAATGTGCAGTGATATTATGGAACAGGAATATCGTATCCCTACCTGCTCAGCCTCAGGGTCGGGGGGAATGTGCAGTGATATTATGGAACAGGAATATCGTATCCCTACCTGCTCAGCCTCAGGGTCGGGGGGAATGTGCGGTGATATTATGGAACAGGAATATCGTATCCCTACCTGCTCAGCCTCAGGGTCGGGGGGAATGTGCAGTGATATTATGGAACAGGAATATCGTATCCCTACCTGCTCAGCCTCAGGGTCAGGGGGAATGTGCGGTGATATTATGGAACAGGAATATCGTATCCCTACCTGCTCAGCCTCAGGGTCGGGGGGAATGTGCAGTGATATTATGGAACAGGAATATCGTATCCCTACCTGCTCAGCCTCAGGGTCGGGGCGAATGTGCAGTGATATTATGGAACAGGAATATCGTATCCCTACCTGCTCAGCCTCAGGGTCGGGGGGAATGTGCAGTGATATTATGGAACAGGAATATCGTATCCCTACCTGCTCAGCCTCAGGGTCGGGGGGAATGTGCAGTGATATTATGGAACAGGAATATCGTATCCCTACCTGCTCAGCCTCAGGGTCGGGGGGAATGTGCAGTGATATTATGGAACAGGAATATCGTATCCCTACCTGCTCAGCCTCAGGGTCGGGGGGAATGTGCAGTGATATTATGGAACAGGAATATCGTATCCCTACCTGCTCAGCCTCAGGGTCGGCGGGAATGTGCAGTGATATTATGGAACAGGAATATCGTATCCCTACCTGCTCAGCCTCAGGGTCGGGGGGAATGTGCGGTGATATTATGGAACAGGAATATCGTATCCCTACCTGCTCAGCCTCAGGGTCGGGGGGAATGTGCGGTGATATTATGGAACAGGAATATCGTATCCCTACCTGCTCAGCCTCAGGGTCGGGGGGAATGTGCGGTGTTATTATGGAACAGGAATATCGTATCCCTACCTGCTCAGCCTCAGGGTCAGGGGGAATGTGCAGTGATATTACGGAACAGGAATATCGTATCCCTACCTGCTCAGCCTCAGGGTCGGGGGGAATGTGCGGTGATATTATGGAACAGGAATATCGTATCCCTACCTGCTCAGCCTCAGGGTCGGGGGGAATGTGCGGTGATATTATGGAACAGGAATATCGTATCCCTACCTGCTCAGCCTCAGGGTCGGGGGAATGTGCGGTGATATTATGGAACAGGAATATCGTATCCCTACCTGCTCAGCCTCAGGGTCGGCGGGAATGTGCAGTGATATTATGGAACAGGAATATCGTATCCCTACCTGCTCAGCCTCAGGGTCGGGGGGAATGTGCGGTGATATTATGGAACAGGAATATCGTATCCCTACCTGCTCAGCCTCAGGGTCGGGGGGAATGTGCAGTGATATTATGGAACAGGAATATCGTATCCCTACCTGCTCAGCCTCAGGGTCGGCGGGAATGTGCAGGATGTTTCGAATCAGGATCAGCAGACGCTCGATGAGAAGTCGGTGCTCTTCATGGCGATGTTCCCAGTCCTGTAGTGATAAGAGAACATGTAAGAACAACCTATACACACATTTATTTTCTCTCGTTTTAGACAAAAATTCATTTATAAGTAACAGAATAAATGTTTGCGTTGGTTGATATTTTTTTATTCAAATCATGTACCAGTATGAGGGGGTTCCGTGAGGGTAGTCGCTTAAGATTTTCTGGAAAAAAAATGGGAGAAATACCCAAAAATTGAATACTCGCATTTGAAACATTGACAATTTAGGTCATTTTCAGGGGAGGCTGTACTTTAGCTTAGCAACAACCCTTTCCTAAAACTGGATGTGTGTGGTTTTTTTTTTTTTTTAAACCTTCAAGTGCCATTTCAAAAATTATGAACTTTAAAATTAACCATAAGACAAAGGTTCACAGTCCTCTGTAGATATACATGTAGGAATGTATGCTAAAAATCTGTATATATCAGATCTGAATGACTACAGTTCAAGAAAAGCTCTCATTACAATGCCACTATCTCATCTAGTAAATATATAGTTACAACAAAATGTTGCTATAATACATACTAGTCATATAAATTATTACAAATTTTAAAGATTTTTACAATTGTAACCAAAATACATCTTTGTTAAACAACTGACCAAAAATGTTTGCTTCCATTCCATGAAAAAATTGAAGAACACCTGTATTGTTATTGAAGTGGTTTCTCACTCATAAAAATGTAATGAGTTATGAAATTTTCATAACTCATTACATTTGTATTCGTTCTACTTTTACAGAAGTTCAAATTGGGGAAATGACATGTCCTCCTTTTTGGTTCAACTTGTACCAAATCAATTGAAAATTATTAGTACCAAATTGTCAGACACAGCATACTGTGATACACCAAACTACAGACACAGCATACTGTGATACACCAAACTACAGACACAGCATACTGTGCTACACCAATCTAGGGAAAGATGTAGGATCAAGAAAGGTACAGGGTGCTGCTAAAAACGTGCACGGTGGAAAGCCAGACCCGTTAATTGACATTTTCTAATAATTTGCTAAATCCAGGTTTTTAATGAGTCTAATCCTTTTCATTAAGGTTTTTAAACATAGGTTATTCATTTGTCACTGAATAGCTGCAAAAAGATATGATATTTTGAAAAGATATTTCACATTTCTGTCTTGACCAGCCCAGAGGGGGAAGCCAAAAAGGGGCAGGGTGCAGCACCCTGCTATTTTGCTCTGAATATTTCCCTACCAAATACTGTCAACTTTCTGGCCACTGTCAGTTGGTATTTGGGGTATGTTATAACAGTTGTTATAAAGTAAAGATGTTCAGAAGGTTGGTAAAAGAAGTAGAATCATATATTAATTTAATGTACGCTTTATAACTAAGAAAATATGTTATGCATGTTATTAAAACACACTTTCTGGGAACTGTGATGGAGTTAAAATTTGTTTGATCTCACTTCTGAGACTATAAATCTCAATACAATCTACGGTCCCATTAGGAAGACCCTGTTTAGTGAGACCAGTGTTTTTTCATCTTTGGTGCCTTTCAATTGGAGAATTTAACTGCAAAAGCAGGATTTCTTTTTAGAAAAGCATTATTACTTTTTTATATTTTACATTATTATAAAACATTAATTAATAGTTTTGCTACAAATGATAACTTTGATTATGTACAAACTTGGTTTAATGAAAAATTGCTGGGATTGTTGAAAAAAAATCCCTCTTAGTCAATTTTTGTCTGCTTTTGGTAAAACAAATTTTTTAAATAAACCTTACATTCAGAGGGGAATTTTTAAGGTAAATATAGGGGAAAAATATATACTTTTGATGCTGGGGAATGGCCCTAAAAAACACTGGAGACACACAAGCGTACCAGTTTGAGGAGATCACCGAGCTTGCCTGTGATGGCTGCAAACACATCTTCATTGATGAAGGCCTGACAAAAAAATCAAATTAATAAATGACTGAACTTAGATTTCATTTTATATCATCCAATGACGGAATCTAGAACACTTAAAATTTTCATGTTTTAAATTGCATAGATCACAGCAGTTATACATGCAGGCTGGGAAATGGAATTCCAAAATAAAATAACGGTACTGTGGTTTACAAGTACAACATTGATTACAGTACAGGAACTTATCGCCTCCATCCTTCAAAAGCTGATACATACAGTATGCAATAATAATTTGAAAGTGTTATTTGGAAAATGGTTAGAAATTACACCACATGTAGTCAACTTGGTCTAACTGTATTATTACAGTTTCCATTTATTACATTTATCACAATTGTTTTTCCTTTTTTTTCCGATTTCCCAATTTTTCCTTGCAGGCTATTTGGACTTCTTCCCGTTTTTAGAGTCGATGGCCACCCTGCTATTCCTGCTTTAACAACATAATGTAGCAGCCTGCAGGGGTGGCTACCACACAGGCTGATCCGGGACAACGCTTTCCGCTTTTATGGCATTTTCTGTTTAAGGAAGTCTCTTCTAAACATAAATCACCTGTAGGCGAAAAGTGCCGTCCTGGATTGGCCTGTGCGGACTACAAAGCTTGATCCGGGACGATACTTTACGCACATGCATTAAGTCAGGTTTTCCCACAACACGACTCATATTTAATGCACATAGTATTTGATCTTTTCCCTGTTTTCCAGTCAGTGACCACCTCCTATTCTTGTTTTAACAACACAACAAAACTGGTGACCCTATCACCGGTATGACTAAACACCAAAAACCTGCGGAAACCCGCAAAAAACCTTCTAAAATTAAAAGAAAAAACCGCTCAAAAACCTAAACAAAACTGCAGAAACCTGCGAAAGGCAACGTACACCTTCTTACAATAACGAAAACCAACAAAACCCACAATAGTGAAAACCCGCGAATTGCGCACAATTCCAAAGTTTCCATTGGGTTTCGTATGTTTCCTCTTGGTTTTGCGGGTTTCCGTTAGTCTAAGTTGGTTTTCGCTGGTTTGCGTAAGTTTATGTATGTTTTCGTATGTTTCCGTGGGTTTTCGCTTTTGAGTTTCATTTGTTTATTTGGGGTTTTGCAGGTAGGTTTCCGTGGGTTTTCGCTGTTTAGTCATACCCCCCCTATCACCTAGAAAGTAGTACGAATTCTAGAAACCAATATACTCCACCTCTTTCATGGTCTGTAGGTGGGACTCGAGTTCCAAGTAATTATTGCGCAATGTTTTCTCCTCAGGAATGTGACTTTTGAAACATAGGAATGCTGGCTGCGTCAGGTTTACCAGCAATCTGTGGAAAAGAATGCACTAAAATACAGGAAACAACATGATGATAATTATACAGATAAGAAAATGCTTAAAGTGTAAACACTAATACGACTGACTTGTTCTGCGCCATCCAATAGCAGTGATCTTTTTTCTTCAAATTTTCCTAACTGCCTGGGCCCATGACATGGGAAACTTTAGCCCAACAATTATCAAAATACGTAAAGTTTTAAACAGTTTATTTTTCATAAATATGTGGTTCTTTTGCTTTCTTAATGATTAATATATTCAAATGTTTCATATACTGAACTTCTTTTTGACAATGGTGCCGATTCAAGATGCCGGGGGCATAATAAAATCACTGACTGGAGAAACTGTTACTGGGAAAATCTAGACAAGTCCAGGAGGACTATTCATTTGTATAAAGTTTCATCAACTGTGGATCTTTCCCCATATCTAGTCCTACCTGACAACAGTTTCCCAAAGCGAGTTGTCGCTGGCGTACTGAACAAGAATCGGGATGAGATCGTTCTGTACAATCTGGGCATGACAGAGTTGTCGTCGGATGTCGCATGTATCGTCTTCCCGCTTAAGGAAGCGAATCAAGTCCTTCACAGTTTCTGTAGAAGGGAACTTATTACAACTTAAAACAATTTTTTTTACAGAATTTCAGACTAGTAACTCTTCAAAATGTTATTTGTCACATTGACTTTGAACCAAGAACACATATACATTTCATTTAAATGATGTTTTTCACACACTGAATGACTAGTTTTTTTTAACTACGTAATCAATGTTCTACCTATGTAAATAGTACCTAATACAGAAAATATTATGAACGGTTCCTCATTTTATTTAAAGCTTTACACTGTCTCAACAGCATTTTTTCACCTTTGGGGGAAAGGTGGCGGGGCCCTTCAGACGGGGAATTTTACGGCAAAAGGGGAATTGTTTTTGTAGAAAAGCGTTATACAATTTTTATATTCAACTTACCCGACAACTCAGTTCAGTCTCTTAAAAAAGCAGTGGTTTTTTTCCACCTTTGGGGGAAAGGTGGTGGGGCCCTTCATATGGGGAATTTTACGACAAAAGGGGATTATTGTTTGTTTTGAAACGCGTAATAAGATGTTTACAATCTCTACTTTCTTATAAAACATATATGATTTGTTTTGCTACAAATGATAAATTAGTTTATGCTCTAATTGTTTTTTTTTTTTAAAGAAATTGCTGGGATTGTTTACCAAAATTCCTTTTGTCCGATTTTGGTCATTTTTTTTCATAATCAAGCTTACATTCTGAGGTGAATTTTAAAGTAAAAATAGTGGAAAAATATCTACTTTTTAAGCAGGGAAAATCGGCCCCATATTGGCCCTAAAAAACCCCTGAAAAGACGCATCAAACAATGAAATCAGACAACTTCCTGAATGACTAAATGGACTGTCAACAACCTGCGAGTCTGTCAGGCCTTGGACAATGCCAGTTATACTGTAAGAGGTCCAGGAAAAATTATCAGAACATTACCCACATGGCTGGTGACAAAGTCTCAATGTTTTTCAGTAGCCAGTAATAATGGAGTTTGGGTCAGTTATAATTCAGAGATTGCCAGACCAGTAATTGATTAGGGACTTTCATGGAGACTGCTTGTCAATCAAATCTCACAGAACACTGAGTCCCAGTGTTACCTAGACAGTCTGGTTCCTTGACATACTGCTTCCCCTCCTGGTACCCCAGGGCACTGCAGGCTGCCTGCAGCTCAACGTGCATCGTCATCGTGCCAGTCGATCTTAAGCGCAAGAACTGAAATCAAAACATAGTCATCATACAAACAAAACCAAAATATTTCACGATTCCAAGAGTGTTGATGATAGTCAAAGGCAAGTCGCCGTGGAGTACTCCGAGTAGACCTGTGTACAGTGAGAAAATATCACTGAGTAATTACTTGAGTCACTCGAAATCAGCTATCAGTTGTACACACATGTGGAGTGACTTGGCGTGATTAGGTAGCTACCACTCTAAACTTTGATGGCTGAGCGTAAAACTATTGTATCTGATATAGAAATGTTAAGCAGATACAGCAGTTTCACGCTCAACCCTTGACTTGTTGATAATTCTGACTCAGAGGAGGCAGTAAAATGTTTGTTTCCTTTAAGCTACAGTTATATGCTAGGCCAGTCCTGTTTTTTTTTAAACTGTTACATTTGTTGGCTGAACTGACCGCACAAGAATTAAAATGAAAACCAAGACATGTTCCTCTATGCTGTCTGTGTATTTTGCAGGGTTGAAACAAACCGCCCCTGGGTTTTCCCCGCGGGTTTTACTGGTTTTTCCCGCCCTGGTCAATACCCTGACAGTGGGCAATACTGGGCAATACTATTTTTTCTTCAGTCAATATGCAGTTTTCATTGTTTGTATAAATCTAACTACTATGTTAAATTATATTATAAGGACAATGACTTATATTTGATTTTGCAGATCCAATATATGCATAGTTATGAAATATTGTCTATGTTGTTTGTGAAATGATTCCGCTTGATAATAAAATATGTCTACATTTATTAATCCTTGTCTATTTCTTGCATTAAACTGTTCTTTTTCGTTATCTATACAACTTAGGGAGGCCTTCTCTGGATAAGGGTTTGCAAAAGGCCCCTTAGGATTTACATGGGCCCCTGCCAGTGGCCCCTCGTTGAGATCTACATTAGACCTATAGGTCTATTACGTTTATTCAAGGGGTCCAGTTTTTTGTTGAGCACTTGCATCTGCCAATTCATTCAATGTTTGTGTTTGTTTTAGAGGGTGTACATATTATTGTGGATGGGTCAGAAATGATATCACAATATTAGGTCATTAATGTACAGCATGGGGCTGCAGCAAGAGGGTCTTGTTGCAACATGACCTCAACTAAAATATTTTATAACATTAAAATATTTTATAATTGTCCGATTTCTCTTATACATCTCCTCTTTTTCTTTTACAAACATAATTTTGTTACATATGCAACTATATACTGAGAAACATCTTTTTCCCCAGTATTGCCCACTATTGCCCAATAAAACCCTGTAAAACCCGTTTTTTCCCGTATTACCCACCCGGGCCAGTCAATAATATACAACCCGGGTTTTATGCCAACCCTGGTATTTTGGTGTGATGCATTATATTATACTGAATAAAACTTTGTTATATGTACTTTTGTATTTTTGTCCATTGCTGCTTTATCAAATCTCAAACGATAATTTGCCCTTACAATCCAAAGTTGACGCTGATTAATGAATGCCCTTTGTTGACAAACGTCTGCCCTTTTAGCCAGCACCAAGCGCTTTTTTAATCCCAACCCTGGTATTTAACACTAGTTTGTGAAATCATAACTTTGCCTTCCGCTTAAAACTGAAAACTTTTGTTTGACATTAGTTGCTCAAGTCATTTTCAATCATTGATGTGTTCCCATCTCTGAACATAAGGAAGCTTTGTTCCTCGTTGAAAGTTCAATTTTTACTGGACTTTTTACTTTTACTTTTACTTGTACTGTACTTTTACTGTACTTTTACTTGTACTTTTACTGTATTTTTACTGTACTTTTACTTTTACTTGTACTTTTACTGTACTTTTACTGTATTTTTACTGTATTTTTACTTTTACTTGTACTTTGACTGTATTTTTACTTTTACTTTTACTGTATTTTTTACTTTTACTTGTACTTTTACTGTACTTTTACTGTATTTTTACTGTACTTTTACTGTATTTTTACTTGTACTTTTACTGTACTTTTCCTGTATTTTACTTTTACTGTATTTTTACTTTTACTTGTACTTTTACTGTATTTTTACTTTTACTGTACTTTTACTTGTACTTTAACTGTATTTTTACTTTTACCTGTACTGTACTTTTACTGTACTTTTTACTTTTGTAATTTTTACTGTACTTTGAAAGTTCAATTTTTACTGTACTTTTTTATCTTTCTAGCCAGTGAATGGTGTTTTAAGAATGGCATTATTATTTCATTCATGACTAGCATTTTCTGATTACTATCAAGAATGTGGTAAATACTATTTAAAGTAAAGGATTATTTTCTGTACAGTATTCATTTATAATAAGAACAATCTTTATTTCTGAGTTGTTCACGTGTAATGCTCTAGTCTAAAGAAAAAGGTTTTTGAATGTAGTTTAACTTTTTTAGAATTAACTTGCTTACCGGTAATACCCGACCTGAACCAAAATTACCGGAACTTTGAAATTTTGACCCAAACCCGACCCGAAGAAATTTTTCGACCCATGGAGCCCTACAGGGTATAACCCACCATGCAGGCACTCAGAACTATTTCACTTAACTCACACAAGCCAGTCACAGTGTGTGAAAATATATTTAAGCTGGACTGCATGTGAAAGAACTGATTGAAATGTTAACTGAATTATTTGTTTTACTCATCAAACCTTTCATATCCACAATAAAAATGTGTTGGCACTAGATTTCAAACAAGTTTGTATATAACCAGGGCCCTCAATCTACAATTTTTGCCGCCGAATATCGGCCCCACTCCCCCACCTGAAAAGTATGTTTTTTTCCCCTAAAAAATGGAAAAATTCCCCCTAGGTCTGCAAAAAAAATACAAAAAAATGACAGAAAACGTAGTTAAGATGCCAATAATCGTCCGCACCATAAGTATAGCCGTTTTGGTCCAGATCTCTACATCACTAATATTTCATTGACACATGTTATGTGCGATAAACAATAAACCGATCCGTTCAACGTCAAAGTGAAACAGTTTGACGTCATCAGCTTATATCGCGCGTGCCACCCATGACAACGTCCTTTCACTGCCGTTGCTTTAATTAGCAGCCGAATTACACGCTGTCCACGTGGAGGGTGTACACAGTACTGTATGTCATAAATCAATACTGACCCATCTGAATGACAATAACGTTATCGATACGGCAAAAGTATTTTTTGTTTATGAGGAAATGTTAACTGCACATCGATGGCGATAAAAAAATTTGGTTGGTATGCGCTACGAAACTTTTATTCAAAAGTAAAGATCTCACAGTTCCCTACGCTACAAAGTTTTTATATGGCCATCAATACATCAATACACCCACGCTTTCCATGCGGATGACGGGACGTTGTACATGTCAGCATAATTTTCGCGCGCTTTTCTATATTAACACCCGCGAAATCACAAAAAACTCTTGGAAATGACTCGTGTATAGCTGCAATGTTACATGTATACCGCAGCAAATTGGAAGCGTTATCTGTAGATTATGAGCTATGTTTTTTTGTGCTAAAAATAATCAAATTTATATTTATAGGAGTTTCATTTGCCGTAAAGATTACATAACGTTTTTACCAAACGACAATTAGACGCGAGTTTGATCGGGTTGAGTTAGTTTTCTAATCAGTTAATCTGTAAAAACTTCCATATTAAAATATCCCCCCAGTCAGTCAAAATTCCCCCTCCAGAGGGCAGTGAACCACTTCCCCCAAAAGGCAAAACTGATTGAGGGCCCTGATAACATTTCAAAAACAGTGTTGGTTTTATCATAGACGCTTGTTGTTGAACAAATAAAAAAAATCTTATCATTATCTTTTAAACACAGACAAGCCATTTTCTATAGTAACGGACGTGGCATTGCATTGATAAGTATAAGGCCCGTATGCATACACAGTTACACATCAAGACGCTGTTGATTTCCGGAACCTAAAAGTGAAATTCACTTCCGTTACGATAGAAAAATGGCAAATGAGCTACCTTGTGTATTTATATATAAATAGGACTAGGTTTTTTTTTTGTTAAACAACCAAGCGCCTATGGGTGTTATTGATAATGAATCACAATGAATCAGAATCATTAAATGGGGCAATGTGTCAACTGATTTTAAATCTGAGGCCGAGAAAATTTTTGCTAGAGGAGCAAAACATAAAGGTCCTGGCAGCTCTGAATACAATGGAAGAATTACTGAATAAACGTTGTAAAATAAATGAAAAGGACTTGTTATACCAAATTTGCGCTAGACTTCAATTAAAATTCCCCGCTTTATTTGTCAGGTACCAAGCTTCTTCAAAATATTTTGTTATAATCGCAAAAGGGTTACACACCACGAAGTTATTAACAAGTATTTCCCGACTAAGCGTTTAAGAAAAACTATTACCAAATATGATATTCGGCTAAATGACTAGTCGCCCTCTGTCATTACATAAGATACCAAGGAATGATGGACTTCAGACTGTTCTGACATTCGATTCAAACCTATGCTATTATGGGTCCAGCCACTGCCTTCGAGCATACGGTCTAGCTAGACTAGTGTGGAAATAACCTAGATAAAGGTATAACTCTCGGTTTCCTTCACAGCACGAGATGACACTACAGTTGAGTTTTCAGTTCTGAAATATATTTTAATTTCAACCACAACGAAAGGACACACGCATCTTGAACAGCAATTTAGATAGGGCAAAGCGGATATCCTCATGCATAAAGCGCGTAGTATAACGCAAAAATATGAAAGCACGCACGCGCGTTGCACGGACGCACTAGCATATATTATCATATGCTTGGCATTTCCTGTCTTTCAATAACAATTTTTAATATCAATAAATTAGTATGATCATTTGTTCTGCATATATCGGCAGCACTCTTTTCCAAACGTCGACATAAACTTTTAATGGTCGTGACATAATTTATACCGTAACAAAAATAATGTGAAGTTGCATTAATGGGTTTTAGTAGTTGTTAATATAACCTTACGGTGAGCTGGATAGTACTAAATAATTGACCTGACTAAAGGCCGGTTTCCATGAAGCGGAAAACATAAGCGTTTTCGGGACGGTTATATTCGGCGCCGAACACGCGCCGATTAAAAATAATTTGCTTCAATTCTATATTGCATGATGATGTTTCCTTTGCCGCGTTTTTCGGAGCTGCCTGAATATTGCAGAAAATGTCAAAAAAGATGAACATGACGTCAATTCCTCGATATCCTCGTCAATCAGGAGTATCCGACCATTATATAAACATAATTGAAATAAATATTATGTTCAGTGTGCAAACACATGAGAAACTTATTGAGCTGGTGAGGAGTCATAAATGTCTTTTTGATTCCTCCTTGATGGAATATAAAGACTTAAGTTACAGAAAAATATTTTGAAATAAATTATAACTACCATAACTGTTTTGTCAATAAAAGGTTAATGAAGACATGCGTTTTATCCGAAAACCGCGTCGGGTTTCGGCTTCATGTAAACAGTATATCGGCGCGTACTCGGCACAAATTTCGGCACAGATAAAATCAGCGCCGAAAAAATAGGCTTAACGGAAACCCGGCTTTATACTATTGACAATATAAATACTATGCCTATGGAAAGATCTAGGATCACAAAAGATATACATGGTGCTGATAAAAAAAAAAGCAGGGTGGAAAGACGGACCCGTTCGTTGACGTTTTCTAATAATTTGCTAAATCCAGTGTTTTATTATTCTAATGCTTCTACTTAAGATTTTTGTAAAAATAGACAATTCATTTGAATATGAATTTGAATATTTGTTAACATATATTGTATTTGAAAAATATTTTACATTTCTGTATTGGCCAGCCCAGACGGGCAGCAGGGGGGGGGGGGGGGAGCAGCACCCTGCTTTTTCGCTCTATATTTTCCCATCAGAGTGCCAAGATGAGCTTTTTTTTTTAGTTTACTCCTCTACCGAACACTCACGTGTAATGTAGACATTGCACGATATAAGGCGACAACATGTCCCTTGCTAGCTCTACATTGTCATCAAATCGAGTTAACACCGGCAAGAAAACTAGAATTAACACAAAGTCGAAACAACACAGTTTTCATGCGCCTGTCACAGACATATAAATTGGTAGCGCTCGCCAAATAATCTTGTTATCGCCGTTACAGTCTGAGACTGTCCCTTCATGTAATATATAACACTTATTTAACAAAACAAAACGCCATTCTTGATTTTATTATATAATTATATTTGCCAAATGGATGTACTTAACATGAAACTGTTCTAGTTTTCTTACTTGACATTTGTGCAATGTAAAACGACTTTTCCGTTCTTATCATTAATTCGTACTAGAAAAGCAATGATTGCGACCTAACCAAGATATAAAAGACAATGATGACAGGTTTATTACTATACAAAAAGTAGATATGGTGTATAATCATATATAACTGTTATATTGTTCTGAGTACGTAATTACATGCATACTTCCACTTGTATAACTACTAAAAGGTTAACGACTTTGCTTTGCATGTTCACACTGTAAGCAGGGACATGTGATGTTAATCACATGCTTGCTAATTGGGTTATAACGAATTTGCATTCATGACATACTCTAAGAAAGTAGAACATGCATTATTTATTACGTTACGAATTTCTTACGTACACATATTGTAATCGTACATATTGCACGTTGGTCATTGCAAATGATATACCGGTAATGTTGTTATTAGAGTTCTTAAATTGTATTGGGTTTACATGCTACATTTTTAATGTACTTCGACTAGTATGATACTTTTTTGTATTTATTGATTTAATAATGTGATCTAATGTATCTATTTAAGAATCGTGCTGGGTGTTTAAATAGGACGCAATTTTATAGATCTTGTTTACATTGATAAAAAGTACCGCGCTGAAAATGCGTCTGTTTAGACATGCAACAAAAGATTATAACACTTTTCTACAGCTTAAATCTGTAGTCACAGGCGAATCAGGGTCCGTTCGCCCTGAAACACTTGTCTACGGTTGTATATCGAGATGGAAAACTCTGACACAAGGTACGTGTAGTATGTGTCATTTCCACGGTTCACTCGATCAATATACGGTATGGTCAAGGAATCACTGTACTACGGACGCGCCAATGTCTGTTATAAGAACGCACGTAGCTTAATTATATTAGTTGATATGTGTTGAAATTCTTTCACACAAAATAACTTTCTACAAAAAAAAATAATCTTATTGCATTGATCCGCGCAGTTAGAAATGAGCATGCCCTGTTAAAAGTATAATAGAACTCAGAACTCTAGCTCAGATTTTCTTTACATTTACAGAATTGACGTACGCTGACAGTGTAAAGGATAGTGTATCATCGTCTATATCATCATATGAACACAGTAAAGGGATTTTGCAGTGACGCCAGCTATCGCAAATGAAATGGTATGTTTCGGATATTGTAATATTATATTTAATAATAACTGCAACTAATAATTGACTTGAATATCGCGAGTTAAGTTATATCTTGATATTGATTTTAAACTTATATTTGTTTTGAAATAACGTTCATTAATTGTTTCTTCTTTTTATTTTATTTTACACTAGGATCGAAGACGGCCTCGTGAATATAAGATACTGATCAATAAATACATGAGTTTCGTTTAATAAGCTATTTAATTTCATGTTATCTTAGCAAAAATGTCAGTTTTCATAAAAAAAACAACTGGCTTACGTGTCGTTCAATTAATGCGTACCTTCACTGTCTTGTTATTTGTTTCATAATTTAGTTTATTATATACCTGTTTAAAATGTTAACAAAATACATGCTGTATCAATCGGTGCAATACATGTCGTCAGAAACAAAATCCCGTATTATGCTACTCGCTATTTTTCCGATTCCGTATTACCATACTAGCCGGACTACTTTTTTAATGACGTCATCATAGAGTTATTTAAACAAATGTAATTTATACCTACAATGATTAGTCATTAGTGTAGTTTTTAAACAAATAAAATAAGGTAAATGCACATTTGAAGTTTATCGTGGTATATAATAAAAGGAATATTACGCTAGTCAATTGTTCCAAGAGTATGTATTAGTCTTGTGGCTTGCGTTATTTCGTATCACACTCGAGGCTCCGCCTCTCGTGTGATACGTCATCACACAAGCCACTCGACTAATACATACTCTTGGAACAACAGACTAGCATTATATTCCGTATGTACTGGGTAGTGGACTCAAAATGCTCTACACTTGTGCATGTAATATAAGGTATGAAATCAGAGAGCTATTCGGTCAAAACGGCATTATACGTTTGAATAGTGTACCCATTTCAAATTAATAAAACATAATTACATTATTTTGTTAAATAGCATGGTCAATTTCGATCGAAGGTTAACAGTTTGTCATTGCCAAAACTTGTTGGTGTATAACCTATGTAATGATTACCATTTGGAATAGGATTATTAGGTACGGTTTTTCATGAAAAATGGAAGACGACATTAAAATTGAACTATACATATTTATCTAATAGTTTTATGGAGTATGCATGACGTTAAAGTTTAAAGGTATAGTTTCGTACGTTTTTATAATATGACACCGGATTTGCATTACAGATTGTAACTATGGATATCCTCGATTACCGTAAATTCGCGACCCTAAAATTTAATGTCAATAACCAAATTATTTCAACAATTTGAACATAATATTTAGAACAAATATTTGAAAATAAATATATATACCGCTGTTTTTTTAACTTATTTATCCAAAACAACGTTTAAAACTTCTAGCAGGTCAACATTGTTTACATAAGTGTCAAGCAGTCGCCATCTTATCTAACTATCATTGATTCGCGGATATGACGTCATCCCATCATTCTTAGAAAAAAATCTTCAATTAGGCCGCATGTACAACAAGTTTTGGATTAGGGTAACTCGCCCTTGAGTCGGACGGGTTAACAATTTATGGCGTGGCTCCTTCGCACTATGTGAGAAGCCGGGACCCGGCTTTTTACAGTCCATACTCAGTTACTTAAGGACCCTGTTTTTATATGAAGTACTCGGTTTCTGGCTTATTTGCTTGAAATATTATTTAATTCACCGATACTACCAATTTAGCCCTTAAGTCAAACACATTCGCCCTTAAGACGAACATTTTCCCGTAACCATTTAACGATTAACTAAGTTGGGAAAACCATTAATCGAGCAATCAGCTATTAATTGTATTAAAATTACTATTTTAAACACAGATTTAAACCGCCGCATTTCTTCTGTGTGTCTTGGGCATTTCGACCATAGCAACCTCACGAAAACCAACATTGGTTTGGAAACGAAATGTAAAGATGGAAATGGAAACAAACAACATAACAATACTTTTATACTGAAGTTTCTTTTAGAGTTTTTTTTTTTTCTTTCATATATAATATGTTAAAACTTATATATGTCAGGTTTCCAATGCGTCACATATCAAATCATAGAACGTCAAACTTGTGTTTATATGATAAATAACAAATGATGTATTATGTAAATGGTAAACAATTCAAATAGTATTATGCGCCTACTGTGCGTCACTCTCAATTAAAGGGACAGCGTTTTTCCTCACCACTTTGGGAATGGTACCGGTACCGGTCAAATTGGGAAAATTAGCGTCGTGCAGACATTTCGCGCTCTTTTGCAGAAAGCACGGGTTTTACATGGCATACATGTACATAAACAAGACCGCTTGTGTTTACGAAACTACAACACTGAGCAGTAACACTGGATAGGCTTTTCCGATTACGATTTCATATTAGCGTATTTGAGATTGAATTTTCACAGTGTATTTTTTAAAGTAACGAAACTTATTAATTTAATAAGTGTGCATATTATAAAATATGAAAGCTCATTTACATTTTAGGTCAATAATACGCTTGACGCGCGTATAAGGTTACTTGTGTGTGGATACATGCCAACTGCGCAGATAAACTGAGCGTTTCTATTGGCTCATATCGATTTTACTGCTTGTTGAAACTCCGCCTACAGGGCGGTGCTTCACGGTGATTGATTGCTGCTTTGGAATAACTGTTAATTGTTAGCATTTTCGGCGAAGTGACACTCGCTTTGATCATTCACTGACTTTATACAGTGGTGTACATGTTTCTCGAGTGAAAAACGGCCATTGTGACGTAAGAGATTAGCTTTCACAGCAGGCATTGTCTGTCTGCTGCAGTCAACACAGCTAGTTAATTGATAAAATACACGTGCCCCGGGCGATGTTTATAAGCGCAACACTAATTTTAGGCGCCCTGGATATGTTCAAGTTAATATTAAACGCCTGGGCATCGGGGAGCTAAAACGGCTTGGGGAAGGCCCTGCAGCTGTGCGTGGAGGTTTACGGTTTGGTAAAAGACAAGTACAATAGAGGAACATCGTCAATCTTTTCAGGGTCTTTTTGGTTTTTTTTCTTAAATTTGGGAATTTATTAACTTCAAATTGGGAAAAATAGTAAGAAAATCCTATTGGGAATGGTACCGTTTTCCGGTACCGACTTTATATAGAGGACAAACGCTGAGGGACATGTCGACGGTAAATTCCAAGATTTTACAACTAATCTGGTAGTAGTGTTCATTGGACAAATAGTTATTATTATTTATATAAATATTTTACAGATCATTTATAAACATGTGTTAGGTAATCAAACAGTGTATACGTCTTAAATTTAGTTTATTCTTGAAAATTGTATGTCGCATTATATAGCCGTCGATATGCCCTTTTCAATTAGGTTACACATTATTTCGATCTTATTGAAACATTTAGTCGGTATTCTTATTGCTCTTTTTTCTTGCTGCTGCCTCTTCCTTGATTTTTCTCTTTTGCAATCGTTCAATTTTGCGCTTTTCAATGTTTGCGGCCTTATTTACTTTTTCCTCTTGTTTACGTATCTTATCCATGTACGCTTCGTCAGACGTAATCACGAAGTATCCGGTTTTGGCAGATGGCGAAACTGTTGTTTCTGACTGCTCTTTATATTTCTTCCATGTGGTATACATTGAATCGCCTACAGGGTGTTCCCCTGACTCAAACTTCTTTATGTATGATTTGAGCGTTGACGCCGACAAGGCACTTTCAACAACGGATAGTGGGGTTAAAGTTGATTGCAAAGCTATTTCGTCTCCTTGACGACTGGTGTCTGTAACCGAAAGAAGATCATGTTCTTGGTTTTTATAAAGTGCATAAAAATAAGCTAAAAAATATTTTTTTTTAAAGTAACTTTATATACAACTAAGTAATATACAAATTGTTTGCGGTAGTATTATAAACTTAAATTTTAAGACGAAAGAACAATTGGTTAGTCTACAAAACTGCTAAGCTGCATTTAGAATTTCACATGCGTACCAGCTTGTGCCTGAAAGTGAATGATTTGAAAGCCCCCGTTTTCATCCATGATTATCCGGATCTCCATTTCCCCAAAGGAATCATTATTGGATGCGTGGATCTCCTCGGGCAATGGGTCAGCAGCAACGGCTACAGTACACTCATTGCTCATACTGTCGGAAACTTCATTTGCCGTGTCCATGGGCGTCTGTGCTGCCTGCGCTTCTTCTGAAGGCAGGTAAGCAACGTCGGGAATCGCACCTAAATTTATAATAAATTATCTAGCACGTGTCATGACAAAAATACTCAACCGTAAAAAACCCACATAACAAATGGATTTAAAAAGCATTTCTAGGCAGGCCTTTATGCAACACATTTCTTCATAAACTCGCATTTAATTTTTAATCTTGATTTATAAATGTATCATAAATTAGAACCATCATGAATTTTTTGTCCGCTAACTCTCTACCTGGATTGTACGGGCAAATGCCCGTTGCTTCAAATCCGGACACAAGATTCCCGTGTGTCATTGCCTCACCCCACACTGTATGCAACAACCTGAAGAACTGTTGGTGTCCGACAGCAACACCTGTTTTGGCGGTGAACTCGTGCACCTCTTTGCTCCATGAATTCTTTAGCGACTTGAACAGGACCTAATAGAAAAAAGCAATATTTTGAAATACAACTTGGATTTAAATTCTCATTTTTTGTCAAGGCATTGTCAACATGATGTAGAAAATTGCGATATAGATCTATATGTAGACATACTTTGATTCTCAAATAAAGACCTTATACAAACGAAAATATAAATTTTGGGATTCGTATATTAAAATAAGCAAATGTATTGAATGTATTAATATAATAATTATGCTTTACGGTTTACCTATCAAAAGGTTGTGTGAAATGAGACGTTTTGCTAGGCAACTCCACAAGTACGATGTTTTCAGTCCTAGCTAACTGAATCAGCTCAACGTGATGGTGTGACTCGTGACCATCCATAACGAGAATTTGGGGTCTGTCTGGTCCAATATTCTGGACATAACACAATAACAACATCGTTATAGATAAAAGAACATAATACATAAGCCAAGTGATTATACATTCATTCCATAGATACATTGGCTGAATTAAACTAATACTCTTAAAATATTACGAACTGTTTTGTTTTACCGACTATAGATTAATATACAATAACAACCACTACACTGTGAGTTTATGCATTTAAAAAGAAGCATATAAACACAATAGATTACAATAAGGCAAAGGACTTCGCTTACGAACCTTCAAGAAGACTTCTTCAAACCAGAGCTGAGAAATTCCAGATTTCATCCAACCCGTACTGGACACGCTTATGTAAGTTTTGGGTGGAGCGTTCTGTGTATCGTAGGAGTTGAGTGCACGCTTAGTTTTACCGGGAACTATGACATGTGGAGGCAAGTAAGTCCCCGCAGCATTGCCACAAGCCACAACAGTCACCAGTTCCCTAGATGCAGAGGCTTTTGCATGAACTATTTTTGAACCTTTAATTGAATAAAACATACAGTTAGTTAAAATACCGCAACTATACTTGTATTATGCAAAATTTATTCTAATTGTTACAGTGCTGCAAACATCAAAATGCGTGGTTATAGGCGATACACTATGTGTTTGCATTTAATCGTATGCTTAATATTAAAAGTTTAAGGACATTACCCTTTCTGGCCATAACCTTCGGAGGTTTGACAGTTAAGCAAAGACCTGTCTCATCCATGTTCCAAATTCTCTCTTTAACATCAAGAAGGCCATGTTTCTCTAGTGCCTCCTTGAGGGCGGCGAAATACATGTTCATTCTCAAACGGGTCATGGCATTATGCCGACCTGACGTGGTAGACTCCGGTTGCCGCAAAGAAAACTCCGGATGTCTTTGGCAAAAACCCCTCCACCATTTTTCCGTTGCAACACCGTTTGGGAACCTCTCTTTACCGACAATATTGCCAACGTACCTATGTTATAAACCATATAATATCGGTTACATTGGTTGTCTTTTAATGATATTTACATTCCATGTGTATATTAAAGTATGTGTTCCAAATAGGCAAACAAACTTTATTTGATTGTAAATTATATCGCTTAATCATACACTTTTAATTTATGATAACCTGTATGTTAATGAGGAATCATTACGCATAAATATTTTTAGAGTACATGTGACAAAATTTACAATGACATACACTTTACAAAATGTGTAACGCATCAAATAGAATAGAAATAGAAATTTTTTCATTTATAAATTTTATATGGATTTTCAAATGCGCTTTTGTTAACACAAAATTATTGTGACCAATTACAAATACATGCATTGATAATTAAAAGAGAATCACATGAAGCTGAAATTCCTGTAAACAAAGAAAATACTATTTCAATGCGCGTTATTTAATTTGGTGTGTTATAACTCTGTGCATGTATATACCGCAAAAAGTTCTGTTTAGAGAATCCTAAACCCATCTCCGCACGTTTAAATACGAATTGAACCATTTCAGATTCTTGAGTCGCATATAAGAGGGTTTCTTTGCCCCATTTTGCTCCACTCGAAACTTTCCCAGTCTTTCTGTCATGCAAAGTTGATATAGGCACCCCGTACTTTTTAGCTGCTTTTCTTACAGAGAGGGCCCCAGTAGCCACATCTGCCACAGCACATTCTAGAGCCTCTAATGAGTATTTCCTGGACTGTAAATGTAAAGAAAATAAATAAACACTTTGTTGTAATAATATACCCATTTTATTTCACCATACTGATACAGCATATTTAAATTAAAATTAGTCCATCCTTATATCGTCAATCATGTTCAAAGTGGTCGCTCGATCATTCACACTGAAGTTTTCAATAATATGACTTGTCAAGAAAACGTGCGACCTTACTGGAATATAATCAGCATCGTTCTTTTCGGACACTGACATCCACTCTAAAATTTTGTCAATTACTTGTTTCCGTACAACCGGATAAGCCTTTGTGTACGACACATTCATCTGGTACAGATGAAAAACATACGGGTGATCGAATAATGTTTCATGTAAATACATATCATTCAGTAGCTTCAACGCCACAGTCAGGGTTAGTGAGGAGTCAATGAATCCAACCTCTCTATTAGCCAACTTGGAAGGTATAGCTGATATCATCCTGTAAAGTTGCGTTTCAACTGTCGTGTGAGCCTGAAAGTAGAAGTAGAAGTAGTAGTCTTATTAGTGGTAGTAGTGGTGGTGGTAGTAGTAGCAGCAGCAGTAGCAGTAGCCGTAGTAGTAGTAATAGTACTCGTCGTCGTCGTAGTAGTAGTAGTAGTAGTAGAAGTAGTAGTAGAAGTAGTAGTAGTAGTAGTAGTAGTACTAGTAGCTTATAGTAGTAGTAGTAGTAGTAGTAGCTTGTAGTAGTAGTAGTAGTAATAGTAGTAGTAGTAATAGTAGTGGTAGTGGTAGTAGTAGTAGTAGTAGTAGTAGTAGTAATAGTAGTAGTAGTAGTAGTAGTAGTAGTAGTAGTAGTAGTAGCAGTAGTAGTTATTAATTATACTTTTTTATTTGATTTAATTAATTCGCCCTTAAGTCGAACACCCGTTCGTCTTAAGGGCGAATTGTGTTCGACTCAAAGGTCAATCGCCTAGTTACACAGATGAATCTGTAAAACTATGAAAATTACATTCTACAACAAAAACATGTATTAAAAGTAAAAATTAAGAGTTTGTTTTCAATGTTCGACACTAAACGGATGCTGTGAAATTCATTCGGTCCAAATGCCGACGAGATCAAAAATATTAGTAAATTTAATATTTGAATTTCCCGCCAGACGAAAGTAAACATACCTTTACCCGCAGAGCGTTCTTGTGAGAAAGATCGATAATGACGTCATATGTAGACTGGTTTTTATCTTGAGTAAAAAAGTCGAGCGTTTGTTAAAAATGTTACGACAAAGGTTAAGTAACACCCAATCTTTAAGAAAAACAACGTGGATATCGTCCGACTCAAGGGCGAATTCGACTCAAGGGCGAGTTACCCTATCGTATTCAACAGTGAATTTTATTTTAAAAAAGAAATCTGAAATGTAATTCTTCCTCATCACAAAAGCTCATTTAAGTAATACTATACCAGTGGGGAAAAACGTTTTTAGGTAAATGGATTATTTCTTTTAAGGTGGCTTATAGATTCTAAAATCCAGGATGATTAAGTTTAAGCAAGAAAAACATAATCAATTACTGTTTTCATTTTGTTGGCAGTATATTATTGTAGGGTGTGTTTTTAATTTGTAGGTGAATAGAGCCTGTACAATTTCCTAAATGCCTCTTGTGTAACCATAATACTATGAAAAAGGCTAAAATTCACATAAAATTAAGGTACTGAAAAACACACAAAAAACTTTGCTCAGCCTAAGTTACGACACACTGCCGAATCATGTCCCATATATGGAAGTTCTACTACATCATCGGACGAAAACAACTATTTCCGGTTTGTGTTTTTATTGAAAAACACAAAATGTAACTTCCTGGTGTTTTGGGAATAAGAAAACATGGTGTTTTTATATCAGGTATCATGTCCAATGCTTCTGTCTGTTTAAAATGCAGTATCTGCACACAATATTCGGTCACATGGTCCATTGGACATGTATAAAGAAATTCCTGCGGCCACGTATGCGCATGCGCAAGTGCCGTAGACGATCACGTGACAATAACAACATCCGCGAATCAATGGTAGTCGCGAATTTAGGGGAGTTGACGATATAAATATTTATGATTTTGTCAAATGTGCATATTTTCGCGACCTATTGCGCTCCGCGTTCGTCACCAATTATTATGGTCCAACTAGTTTTCGTGGTACTAAGCTACAGGGGGAACTATTTAGTTTCTCGGGGGAACACCTTTACTTTAGCGGAAATACTATATATAATCTATGTAACTGGACTAGGTGCGCGTAAATATAGTGAGCCGCGTGCTAACGTGGCGATTCTTGATAATCAGCCGTAATACGGAAAAATAACCCCAAAATCGTGATTTTGGGGCAAAGTTTTATGAATATTTTGTGAAATATTTCACAAAATACGAATTCATAATCGCATGTCTTTGCGAGTAACCTGCCTTCTACAATAAGCTCGGCCATTTTGAAAATGGTTATTGACGCAGTCATGCCTAACGATTTAACTCATTTTGCAAATGGAATAAAGCGATTTATAATCTGAAAACCACAAATTACAAAAAAAAATTAACAGAGAACATGATAGCAATATAAAGAAATGTTCAATACAGCCTTCTGTGCATCCATTAGTTGCAGTTTACACGTCTCAACTGAAAGCAGTAGTCTTGTAGCAGTAAACCACAAAGAAATTTGAACTGTTAATTAGCGGATTGACTGATTTTGGGGGCTGCCGCCCCCACACCCCGGCTTATAAACACTCAAATGCCGTGTGACTCATATTTTCATCCTGTTTTGATTCAAAACAATGATCTTTTTTCCAAGAAAAAAATTACGAATCAATAAAAAAATGGCGGCCGACTGGAACAAGACAAGTCATGCATAGCAACGTCAACACATGCGCAAAAGGTTGTTTACATTTAGATTTTCCGGGGACCGCTAAAGTACAAACTACCCTTCTCGGGCTTTTGACCCGGCCTGGCGGGGTCTGGGTTCGAGCCGTCTTGCACACACTGATAATGTCAACACCTGAAATCAAACCAAACATTATTTCAATATTGTTGTGGCTGCGGCTTCACAAAAATGTAGGGAAAATAATTATGCACACAGTTCCACTATAATTTTAATATGCATCATCAGTCAATTTTGGGGTTCAAATGTCACCAGTTTTCGCGACCATTTCAGTGATTTTCGACTCAATTTGCAACTTTCCTGCGAATGCGAGCACCTCCAACACTCCATGCCTGTCTGCATAAGTTACCAGGTACTTGATTGCAACTGAGCAAACTGGGGGTCAATCATTCATATTTTCCAATAAATTCCAATGTGTGTACGCCCTTTTAAATATCCTGCCAAAATGGCGTTCAGAGCTACGATTCCTCATTTACGAATTTTATGTGCAAGGTGGCTCAACACATACACTGGCTTTACATAAGTCACATTTTCGAATTCACTAAGCATGCATTTAAAAACTCCAGCTCTTAAATCTGATAATTACAACTTCTAAAACACTCAAAATGCTGCTCAGTTGCACTGTTTCCCTATTTGTTAGAATTTTCTCCCCTGCCAATTCGAATTTTTGGCTAAAACTGTTAAGTGCCACCTACATAATGAATGGTGGAAAGTGTTATTTTGTTTCTTGAAATGTATTCATGACAATATGATAAAACAATCCTATTCACCTTTCCTGGTATCTTTAAAACATTCACAGAAGTCAGTACTGTCCACACCATTGTTTCACAGTTTGTAACATTTGCATTAGTTTAAAATAATGAAAATGTCAGGTGTATATTTACTGATTAAGACAATTTACATCATAATTTATGTTTCATTGGAACACTTCCTTTTTAGCGGTCCTCGGAAATACTATAATATTCCACGTAACTAAGGACCAAGTGTGCGTATATAGATTTCTAAAAATCGGCCGAAAAACGCAAAATTAACCCCAAAATGGTGATTTTCCTGAAAAAGTTTAAGTAAGATTTTGTGAAACAATTCACAAAATCTCAACTCAAAGCATCGTTTTGCAATTGACCGGCATTCTACTAAAACGGCCGCCATTTTGAAAACGTTTGTTGACAAAGTATCGCACTTATTTAAAGAAGTAAAACTTGATTTGCAAATCCCATAAAGTCAATTATATTCTTAAAATCATGAACTACAATAATTTATTTACAATTATTTTATTTAATCAATACTGTTATTCACAGGTGGTTAGCGTGTGGCTATGATAATAATTATGACCCCCATCTTTCTTTGCACTTGTCGGTCGGTCGGTCGATCCGTAGACCATTTCGTTTCCGCACGATATCTTGAGATCTACGATCATGAAAGTTGGTACACTGGTTACTTGTGAGAAAAGGAAGAACCCTATAAATTTTGAGGTCAAAGGTCAAGGTCGCCATTGCTAAAAGTAGAAAAACGGTTTCCCCTCAATAACTTGAGAACGCATTGAGATATTTTAATGAAACTTTATACATAGATACCTTACATCGAGACCTCGCTTGGGATTGCATATGGGGTGGGTGGGGTCAAGGTCACCATTACTAAAAATAGAAAAAACAGTTTCAGCACAATAACTTGAGAACGCATCAAGATATTTTAATGAAACTTCATACATATATACCTTATATCGAGACCTCACTTGGGATTGTATATGGGGTGGGTGGGGTCAAGGTAACCGTAAAAATAGAAAAACAGTTTCAGCTCAATTACTTGAGAACGCATCCAGATATTTTAATGAAGCTTCATACATAGATACCTTATATTGAGACCTATCTTGGGATTTCATATGGGGTGGGTGGGGTCAACGTCACCATTACTAAAAATAGAAAAACGTTTTCCGCTCAATAACTTGAGAACGCATCAAGATATTTTAATGAAACTTCATACATATATACCATATATCGAGAGTTTGCTTGGGATTGCATATAAAAAAAAATTCTTAGCAATTGCACATATTCACAACTTGTCTGCAAGTCGGGAGGCATACATGTTTTACAAACATCTCTTGTTACTAATTATTATCATAGCCACAAGTGAACCACCTGTGAATTATTAGTGAACACATCAATTTTAATGACACTATCAAATATATATATATAACAAGGTATCAAACTCCAAATGCCCGAAACAAAGGGTGCTTCGGTTTGAAAGTCATAACTTTAATAGTTGTACATTTATTTTCATAAACTTGATCTTATTCGATGCAGAAATGAGCTTCCTTTCAGGAAAGGTACAAAACTTACCATGTTTTGTAAAAGAAATAACACAAAACATAGTTACTGTGACCTACTCTGACCCATTCCGAAAACGTCAACTTCACGGAGTAAACTGCCATAAATATAAATACAATAAGGGCTGTGGATCGTTGGGTAAGTGACTATCCGATTCGATCCACAAGTCAGGGTTTACGATTCACAGATCAAACCACGAATCAGCTGTTACAAATTGTGATACTGGAAAACACTCTCATGAGTCATGAAGACTAATCCTATTAAACCAATTTATCGCTTTCTTCTCGTTATTTTTAGCTCGATTATCGAAGAATAGGTGAGCTTTCCTACAACCTCCGGCGTCGGCGTCTGCGTCTGAATTTGGTTCAAGTTTTTATTCAAAAGTCTTGTAACTTCAAAACTACGTAAGTTATTCAAATGAAACTTGGAATATACCTTTGTCATCAACTCCTGTGTCAGGGGCAACATTCCCCATAACTCTGTTTTGTATTTTGACAGAGTTATGCCCCTTTTTCACTTAGATTTTCTGGTTAAAGTTTATATTCAAAAGTTTCCTAATTTCAAAACTACATAAGTTATTTACTTGAAACTTGTAACTGACCTTTGTCAGCAACTCCTGTATCAAGGGCAACATTCCGTATAACTCTGTTTTGTATTTTGACAGATTTATGCCCCTTTTTCACTTGGATTTTCTGTTTACAGTTTATATTCAAAAGTTTTGTAACATCAAAACTACGTAAGTTATTCACTTGAAACTTGGAACTAACCTTTGTCGTCAACTGCAGTATCAGGGGCAACATTACCCATAACTTTGTTTTGTATTTTGACAGAGTTAGCCCACTTTTTACATAGACTTTGTGGTTAAAATATTTGTTCCAAAAATTTATACGCTATACAAGGTTTCACTTAAAAATATTGTATTTTAACAAATTTATGCCCCTTTCACTACCCAAAATATATGCCAACTGAAAAACTTCGAATAGTCGAACGCGCTGTCCTCTGACAAATCTTGTTTAAAAATATGTAAGTATTTCCACACTGGGGATGTAAATTTTCCTGGTAGTTTGCGGTATTGTTGTTCCGCCATACGTCATGTACTTGTGCGTGTGTATTACGCCATTGTTTTGATAGGAGTTTCGCATTCAATGTTTTCTTATCTTTTTTAATTCATTTGGGATTTATGTGCACCAGCGCATATTAAGGCTAACTTGGGCAAAACTTACGTTAT
Organism: Congeria kusceri; assembly: GCA_027627225.1. Lineage (NCBI taxonomy): Eukaryota > Metazoa > Mollusca > Bivalvia > Myida > Dreissenidae > Congeria > Congeria kusceri. Next base: position 1,956,339 of record CM051030.1, read on the forward strand.
TTCTTGTTTGTGACTTGAAAAATGCAGGTTTCTAAAAAACTTCGAATGTAACGCTCCTGATATTGCAGCTCTACTTGTCACTTGACTTGTGTTTTCTTTCTGCTATTTGGAAAACTAAGACATGCACACACATTAAACTGCTATATAATGTCTCAAAAGGGTTTATTTTGTGTATTACTTAACTAATTTTATTAAAATCAATATAAGGTAAATACAAAATTTAAGATCCCGATTAAACGATCTCGGCAATGGCGAGTATTCATACTTGATTCCCAGCCCGAAATTGAGCAGCCCTAAATACAATCAAAATATTTTAGCACTCAAGCTAAAGTACATGATAAAAAACATCACTTGCCTTATATTGACATTTGCATGTCATGTATTTATCCTAAAATAGGGATTTATATTTCACTTACACATGTGTTTCCATCAACCATTTGTTTACATATGCCATTGTGTAATTGATGTTGGCTCCCAACTCTGCAACAAATAGCGTACGGTCTCGCTCAGCAGCCTGTAATCAGACAGGTCAGATCGGCGAAAACACAATACAAAATAATAAAATGTAAACAAGTGTGGATTGATAAATTGGTAGATTAAGTCTATAAAATAATAAACAGAGAATCAAATTTAATAGTTTATTACTCATTCTTTCCTGTTGTGAGTGCATTTTTCACTTGTAAACATAGAGCTGTCAAAACGATCAAACAACCAAAACAAAATATCTTGGTTAAGCGCGCGAGCGATGACATAAGTGGTGTCAATGTAAAATATCCCAATCTAGTGACAGTGTTTTCCTAACGCTAATGGACACATACCAGAACTTAATATCAACCCTGTAATTCAGGGCCTCTGCTACGCTTGAGGTAGTTTGTTTTTTGAGGTCTGGCCATGCAAAATAGGCTTCCCAAAATAAAGTTTATTTTCGCTAATATTCATGATTTTATTTCCTCGCGAATTCAAAACCAGCGCGAATACATGTCATGATGTGTGACAAACCTGAAAAGGTGTGAAGATGTGTGAAAGTAACCTATTGTGACTGTGCGTTGTCATTTTTCACTCTCAGCCATAACTAAAACTTGATTCAATAAATAACATTATGGTAGGATGAAGCTAGTGGCAGTCGATGATAATGTTCCTGTTGGGTCAATTAAATTTCATTTTTCACGATGACGTGAATTCAAGAACACGCGAATTAAACAAAACTGATCATTTTTGGAGAAGAACGCAAAAATTCGTCCTCGCCAATTTTAAGCATTCTACAGTATTCATATTTCAAAAGGCAATATAATTACATCATGTACAAAAATGTAGTGGCATATTTAATGAGTTAATTTCTATAATTTACACCCATCAAGCAGTGCTCCAGCAAGGCCTAAATGGCAGGATGCAGCGCCCTGCCGCCGCCGACACCCGCCCTGCCGCCTTTGATCCCGCCCAGCCCTCTTTAATCATGGCGTATATTCAGCCAAATACAAGTTATCCGGGCCTTCATGTCTATACAGGCCTTTCCCAAAACTAGGTAATCCCCCTTGGAAATTACCTCCCGTTATTGCGAATTCACATCCGCAAATTTGAAACCTGACTTCCAGCGACTTTTTTTCTAGCTTGACATATAAAGTATTATAGATCTAAGACTAAGCAGCTTTCAAAACTTGTAATGGAAATTTTTAAAACCATATGTTTTTGATTAAATATTATACAAAAATTCATAGAGGATATATTTTACAAAAATGAATTATTAGAACTAAATGTAGTATTGTTTTAAACTCATTACTAAGGCCACATGTCAGTATGACAGGTATCCGGATAAAAATGTAGTCTCCTTGTCTCGTCTTAAACGGTTGTTTTCCATGCATAAATACTACGCATGAACATATGTTCTCTCAATGGATACTTAGTTATCTGTCGATGGGGCAGGGGGGTCATAATAATACCAAAGCCACAAACCACGGGGATCTTATCAAACTGCCCTTAGAACAATACCGCTAATCCGATGCAATTGCGTAATGCATTGATTATTAAGATCAACATGCAGAGACAACTAACATGTCACACTTCGTCTCCATTGTTTGCGTCTCAAATTAAAGTTGATCTCACATTTTAAAATGTTGTTGCCTCCGTTGTCCTTCTTTGCCTATCACCCTATGAAATTTCGCTAATTTATTGACCAGAACAGAAAAAATTAAAAGCATTAAACACTTTTTTGAATTAATAAATTGGTTTAAATTAAAGAGTGAAATAATATAGCGCAGCATTTAATTTTAAGTTATGGAGAATTGTAAGGTGGTGTACATTTAAGAGCTCATCGTGTGTTTTATTTTTCTAAAACATAAGGGAATAAGCTGCTACGAGAATAAAATTTTGTTTGTTTACCACGATTCCGACAGAAATGAAGAAATAATATATTTAATACAACATCAATTATAACATTTAATGTGGAGTGACATCATCTTAAGTTATTGTGATATTGTGTAACGGTAATTAAACAGATAGTTGTTTTGTTACATTATATTTCAAGATTATAGCAAAGTATGTTCAAGCACCGTATAATATTTAGCACACAACACCAAATGTGTATGGAAGTTAAATAACAAGTTGCTTTCAAAAACATTGGAATTACGCTCAAACTTTCTGTGATGATACCTTATTTTCATAATTTTAGTTGCCAGAAGAATGTTAGCAATGTTACTTAGCAAAATCATTTTACTGCAAACAGTTTGATTTATTTATTTTATTTAATAATGCAAAGTTAATAGAGGATGAAGGCATAGGTTATTTAGATATTGAAATCGATATTTTTGTGTTTTGTTGCATAATAACTGTTAAACGTACTTGGTAGTTTGTTTGTCAACATTCAAAGAGTAGATAATATTGTTAAAAATCAAAATAATAATTAAATTAAATTGATAAATAAAGTACATGATGTATATTATATACGTATGTTGATATGTGTAAATTTATTTTTACGACATCAACACAATTTGAAGATAAAAAATATATTGTATGTTTTCCAGTAAATATGAATGCGCTTATCCCGCCTTATAATCAATAAAACAAGTCGCCGAAGTGAACAGGGATCATCACTCGTGATTATGCAAGGGAAGTAACCTAGTTTTGGGAAAGGCCTACAGTCTCCGCGAAAGTTGTGAATTTATTACTGGCCACGAGCGGTAATGCCCCCAAATATTACTGGCCTGGACAAACTATTACTGGCCACTTATTTTTTTGCAAGAAACATTTAAATACGATAAAAACAATATATTTGATGAAAACTAAAACAATATACACTTGAGAGTGCTTTATTTAATACAGCTACTACTATCAGCATGTTAATTTTGCAAGATATAAATAAATTCAATTGTACTTGTCAAAGTCCTTTCAACATCTTCAACAATGTTAAACTTCAACTGGAACTATAAGACAACATTGATAGGTTTCCTGTTACACAGTCATTACACGATCACGTCAACCATGTAGTCGGGAACCAATTCAACCAATTAAAACGCAAGACAGAACCAGTAGAACGAAAACCGAAAATGAAAGGAGATTCCGAGAGTAACGTAATTTTGTAAACAAAACGTACAGATATCGATGTCATAAAATATTTTTTACAGAAATTTTCACCGGACACGAGGACCAGTATTCAGACAGTTTTTCCCAGACCTCCGGGATTTTTATCGGCAATGTCTGAGGTCCGACGGTCTTTCGCGGAGACTGGGCCTATGCATATAGATCCAAACAGATACACGCTGTGTCCACATAATCTCCCGAGTAAACACCGAGCGACAAAACCCATGTATACATGTATATTACGTCACTTATCTCGAAGGATGATGGGGAGATAGGGAGGATGATGGTGGGGATTGAGGTGATGATGGTGGGGATTGCGTGGATGATAGGGGTGATAGCGTGGATGATGGTGGGGAAAGGGAGGATAATGGTGGGGATAGGGAGAATGATGGTGGGGATAGAGGAGATGTTGGATGGGATTGAGGTGATAAGTTAGGATAATGGTGGGGATAGAGGGGATGATGTTTGTGAGACACTTCTAGCTAGGAGTTTCTTACTTAGGTTGATGGTGGGGATAGGGAGGATGGTGGTGGGGATAGAGTGGATAATGGTTGTGGGACACTTCTAGCTATAGTTTCTTCCCTCATTTATAGTTTCGGAAAGAAAATGGAAAGAAATTCAACTATTGATGTAGCACAGACACTGTGAGACACAACTATGGCATGGCATGTGCAAAAACAGACTGATGTTATGAACCGAAAATAGTGCACCAAGTGAGATATTCTAATTGAATATGTAGAGTCATCATCCTCCCTATCTCTACCATCATCCTTCTAGGGGTGTCGCGGTATATCGGTATATTGCAATATTTGATTCTGCACATAAGTATCGCAATATGAATGTCAAAACCGATATATTGTACTATTTATGTAGTCTGTTTTGAGTTTTTTGTTTTTTCTTGTTAAAATATTGATTCCAAAACATGGTAAATCCAACAATTAATGGCCTTAAAACTAGTTGCAAAATAGCATTTGCAATTATCTAACACACACAACTACCAGATAAATATAAAAGTTTGTGGGAGTTGGTAGAGTCCTTTTGTAACTGCGATATATCTTCATAACGGTCTGTTTTGTCAATAACCATATATATTATATAGTTTGGCATGCTCTTGTTTTGTTCACAATATTTGCTTGTGGTGTATCTATACTCCTGTGATCATTGTATTGAAGTGTATAATGCATAAACATAAAATTCAAGAGAAAATCAGCAAAATGGAAAATTCTGCGTAATCAGTAAATCTAAAGTTACATACATCTGCATTTGATGTAGTGTACGCAAATAAAAGCGGAATCTTAAAAGGAATCAAATCTATTAGTTTGAAACCGGCAGATTTATTGCTCAATAAAATGTATATTACGTATAAAAATGCTAATTACAATTTATCAGATGCAAATTTAAAAAGAAATTTTATGTATGTTGTCGTTCCAGATGCGTTATTTTATGTGTTTTTTTATTCGGGCGTACATTCGATTTTGCGTTAGATACACCCTTGAAAATAAAAATATAAATATTTAGATATACTGAAACTTTAAGTCAGATAATTTTAGTAATTTTACACTGCTACTTACAGAAATATATCATCATTAATATATGGATATTGACATTGAAACTGTAATTGAACAGTTCCACAGCAAACAAGCCCATATGGGTCCAAAATGGGCTATACCTGGGCAAATATACCATATGAGCCCCATGTGTGTCCCATATAATATTTTTCTGCCAATATCGGGCCTATATCGGACCAAGCAACACACCCACATGGGTTCCCAGCAAGTATGCCCATATGGGTCCTAGTAAGTCATCCCATTTGGGCCGGGAAAGGGCTTTATCTGGTCTAATGTACCAAATGGGCTGCATGTGAGACCCATTTGTGTGGTCTTGCCCATATCAGAACCAGTTGGGTCCTGGGCAAGCAAGGCCATGTGGGTCCCAGAAAGAAAGCCCAAAATGGGCGCACTACAAGAAAGCCCATATGGGTCCTAGCAAGAAAGCCCATATAGGTCCCCAGGCAAGCAAGCCCATATGGGTCCCAGCAAGAAAGCCTATATGGGTCCCGAACAATATGTCCATATGGATCAACAACAGAAAGCCCATATAGGTTCCAGCAAGAGAGCCCTCAAGGGGTTCCAAAGAATCAAACCCATATGGGCCCCAGCAAGAAGGCTCATATGGGTCCCCAACACAAACAAGTCCATATGGGTCACAAAGAGCAAGCCCACATGGGTCCCCAGCAATCAAGCCCGTATGGATTCCATTCAAGCAACCCTATATGGGTCCCATAAAAAAAGCCCATTTGGGTACCCAGAACTTAAGCACATATAGATCCTGGCAAGCCAGCCCATGTGGGCCCGATGTGGGATATGCCTGGGCTTATTAACTACATAGGCCCCATGTAGGTCCCACATACATGTCATGCCCATATCAGTCTCAGATGGGTCCCAGGCCAACAAGCTCAAATGGGTCCCAGCAAGAAAGCCCACATGGGTTCACACAAGCAAATCCATATGAGTCCCATCAAGAAAGCTCATGTCGGTCCCCAGAAAGCAAGCCCATATGGGTCTCAGTAAGAAAGGTAATATGGGCCCCCAACAAGCAGGCCTAGATGGGTCAACAACAGCAAGCACATATGGGCCCCAGCTAGAAAGTTCATATTGGCCCCAACAAGCAGGTCTAGATGGGTCACATATAGCAAGCCCATATGGGTCCCATCAATATAGACCATGTGGGTTTCTAACTAGCAAGCCCATATGGGCCCCATGTCGGTCTGTGTGCATCTATGACCAGTCCTAATTGCCAAACTGGTACTTGCAAAAATACGAACGCTCAAAAGTGCCCTTTTTAGGAATTAGCACCCTGCCCTTTTTAAATTCTGGCTGGAGCACTGATCAAGTATGCCACTACATTTTGTTGATTTCTATAATAAACATCCATCAAGTATGCCACTACATTTTGTTGATTTCTATAATAAACATCCATCAAGTATGCCACTACATTTTGTATTTGTTAAAAAAACACAACAGGTTAATGTGGTTTACAACACGATAGAAGCAGAATGATGCAAAAGACAGCGTTCCTATTAAAATTATAAGTACATGATTTTGCTCCAGTGTTTTTTTTTTTCAACTTAGGGGGAAAAGTGGCGATGCCCTTTAGATGGGAAATTTCACTGCAAAAGGTGTTTTTTTAGCAAAACATTATGACATGTTTATATTCTGCTTTTAATAAAACATTAAGGAATTGTTTTGCTACAAATGATAATTTAGATAATGCACTAACTTGGTTTGATGAAAGTTGCTGGGATTGTTCATGAAAATTCCTCTGTCTTTGGTCAATTTTTTTCCAAAATAAAGCGTATATTCTGAGGGGAATTTTAAGGTAAATATAGGGGAAAAATATATACTTTTTAAGCAGGGGAATTGGGCCGAATTTGGTCCCAATTGGCCCTAAAAAACAGTGTTATCTGATCATGACCACTAAGCCACTAACCTGGTCAGTACAGAGTAAGGAGCTTTCTTTCTATAAACATTGTTGACTTAAAAAAAATCAGCATTGTTCATATGGTAGATGGTCATAGGGGGCATCAGAAGCTATTTATAGACCAAATACCCAATAATACATATTATAATAAAAAAATATGTTTTCCTATTTTTACTCATATATTTTACACATTTGAGCTCAACAGTGTATCTCAACAAATGGAATTATAAACATTTAATGCATTCAGACTAAAATTTTATTCATATACGTTGACGGGATGTTGCTAAAATAATAAAATCAAATATTATAAAAGATGAAAGATTTTATAGCATAGTGCCATTTATCTGATTTTAGGATTTGTCCAAGCTGTTTTATCAGGAAAGCACTAGTGTACAGATGGCTGGCTCCGTGGATATCGACTCCTCCAGTATCTCTAGCTACGGCACCCTCAGGACCCGGACCCGGACCCTGTCTTCGGGGAACGAACCCGCGGCTGTGTGGGGCCGGCAGATCAACAAGTCTTACGGCAAACTCAAAGTCCTTAAGAGTCTTGACATAACTGTTCCAAAAGGATGCATGTATGTACATTCAGAAGTTGCATGTATGTACATTCAGAAGATGCATGTATGTACATTCAGTAGTTGCCCATAATTTTGCAAAGGGATGCATTCATTAGTTGCCAATTATTTTTGAAAATGTTGCCTCATTCAGGCTGTCAACTGGTCCTACTTTTTTGATTCACTCATACTTTTTCCTACTTTTTTGATTTCTCTCATACTTTTTCATACTTTTTTGACTCACTCATACTTTTTCCTACTTTTTGGTAATAAAAACTCCTATTATTCTTACTTATTTAGTTTGCCAGAAATGAAGATGAATTAAATGATGTTTTATATCAAAAAGAACAAAGTCTATTTGTAGATGTGTTGTATAGATGGGACAATGTGGTGTCTCCCCCTTGTAATTTGAAGACTATTTATATTGTATGTATTGACTTTGACATGCATAGATTTGTATTCACATGCCTTCTAAAGGTATTTAAAATCAAGTTAAAAGTCATGTACACTGAAGAATGAATCTGTTATCGTATACATGTGTAGATATGTGGTTTTGTTCCCAATGGTGGGCTTACTGATGGAGCACAGTGTACTTCCCAGTTGAACATGTCTAGTGTAGAGTTATTGCAGATCTTTTGTCACATAATGTTTTTTTTGCTAATTCAAATACATATATAGGACATCAGCTATTTACAATCTGGGATAAATGCCTGACTGTCTCAGAAATCTAGCAGGTTGTAGTCTAATTCTTTATCACCTAAATTGGAAATCAAAACAATAGTTTTAATAAAGTTCTACTGACATACAACCTGAGCAATGCATTAACCAATTGTCTTCTTATTGTTAAAGAAAATTTTAGTGATTTCTGAAAATAAAACTATCAAGATTTTTCTTAATATGTACCAAGTGCTATTCCTTTTATATTATGAAAGTTAATTTCAAAGATGGAGTATAACCCCATCCTTGACTTTGTAAATGTCAAACCAATATCTTTCAAATTCCGTGTGTTTGTAAAATGTGATAAGTCCTGCTTTATTCACCTATTCATTAGCCTGATATCCTACATACTCACTGGTGTAAAACAAATTCAAGGGACGTATGAATTCACAGACACAGACATCTTACTGTGGATCAAAGTCTCTGACTGTTGATAACTTGCCCCTTACCACTGTAGGCCCAAACCACAGTAGGCTCAAGCCGTAATGGGGTCATAGTCTTTGGAGTGAGAAAGCTACCCATCTAGCTTATAGAAGATCAGTGGTTCTACCCAGGTGCCTGCATGTGTGTTGTCTTTCTCCACCATGAAAAGCTGGCAATGGCCATATTATAACTGGCTGATGAGTGTGACATTAAATCCAATAAACAGTAGGCGAAGAGGGTCAGATAAAACTGGGAGTACAACTTCTTAAAAAAGACAATTGATTTTAAAGTGCTTGATACTATTGGTAGTAGTAACTCTGTGTTACTATTGATGAAACATATTCTGCAGTGTACATGTTTATTGTAATCATAACCTTATGTCCATATTGAGCTAGTTATTGGTATGTTTGTATTATTAGTTAATCAATTATTTAAACAAACAATGCAGTATTTCGGGTAGATGTCCCATGATCACATTCCTCAAGCTGAACAGTTACCTATTGTTAACATTGAAGGGTAATTTACTTTTTGTGAGTCAATTTAAACTGAACTATGCCATGGTAAGTCTATTAAAAATCCTACTTTTCTGACGAGAAATATATACTTTTTCCTACTTTTTTCCTACTTTCTTGAAAAGAAAGCTCCTTTTTTTGTCCTACTTTTTCATTGAGGGCGAGTTGACATCCTGCTCATTGTACATTTAATAGTTGTCCATAATTTTGGAAAATGTTGCCAGTATGTACATTCAATAGTTAGCATTAGTTGCCCATTATTTTGGAAAATGTTGCCAGTATGTACATTCAATAGTTAGCATTAGATGCCCATTATTTTGGAAAATGTTGCCAGTATGTACATTCAATAGTTAGCATTAGTTGCCCATAATTTTGGAAAATGTTGCCAGTATGTACATTTAATAGTTGTCCATAATTTTGGAAAATGTTGCCAGTATGTACATTCAATAGTTGCCCATAATTTAGAAAATTGTTTCCACTATGTACATTCAATAGTTGCCCATAATTTAGACAATTGTTACTTTGTTGTACATTCAATAGTTGCCCATTATTTAGACAATTGTTACCTTGTTGTACATTTAATAGTTGCCCATTATTTTGGAAAATGTTGTCAGTATGTGCATTCAATAGTTAGCATTAGTTGCCCATTATTTTGGAAAATGTTGCCAGTATGTACATTCAATAGTTAGCATTAGTTGCCAATATTTTTGGAAAATGTTGCCAGTATGTACATTCAATAGTTAGCATTAGTTGCCCATTATTTTGGAAAATGTTGCCAGTATGTACATTCAATAGTTAGCATTAGTTGCCCATTATTTTGGAAAATGTTGCCAGTATGTACATTCAATAGTTAGCATTAGTTGCCCATTATTTTGGAAAATGTTGCCAGTATGTACATTCAATAGTTAGCATTAGTTGCCCATTATTTTGGAAAATGTTCCCAGTATGTACATTCAATAGTTAGCATTAGTTGCCCATTATTTTGGAAAATGTTCCCAGTATGTACATTCAATAGTTAGCATTAGTTGCCAATATTTTTGGAAAATGTTGCCAGTATGTACATTCAATAGTTAGCATTAGTTGCCCATTATTTTGGCAAATGTTGCCAGTATGTACATTCAATAGTTAGCATTAGTTGCCCATTATTTTGGAAAATGTTGCCAGTATGTACATTCAATAGTTAGCATTAGTTGCCCATTATTTTGGAAAATGTTGCCAGTATGTACATTCAATAGTTAGCATTAGTTGCCAATATTTTTGGAAAATGTTGCCAGTATGTACATTCATAGTTGCCCATTATTTTGGAAAATGTTGCCAGTATGTACATTCAATAGTTAGCATTTTTAGTTGCCCATTATTTTGGAAAATGTTGCCAGTATGTACATTCAATACTTAGCATTAGTTGTCCATAATTTTGGAAAATGTTGCCAGTATGTACATTCAATAGTTAGCATTAGTTGCCCATTATTTTGGAAAATGTGGCCTAAATATACATTCGGTAGTTGCCCATAATTTAGAAAATTGTTTCCACTATGTACATTCAATAGTTGTCCATAATTTAGACAATTTTTACTTTGTTGTACATTCAATAGTTGTCCATAATTTAGACAATTGTTACCTCGTTGTACATTCAATAGTTGTCCATAATTTAGAAAATTGTTACCTCGTTGTACATTCAATAGTTGCCCATAATTTAGACAATTGTTACCTCGTTGTACATTTAATAGTTGACATAATTTAGAAAATTGCTACCTCGTTGTACATTTAAAAGTTGTCCATAATTTTGGAACATGTAACCTGTATGTAGATTTCTTAGTTTCCCATAACTTTGCAGAAGAATGTTTATGTTTGACTCGCTGCAGTGTAACAATCATTGAAGTAAGTTAGATGAGACATTTTGCTTAATTACAATTGACATTTTATGTTGTGGCTACGAATTAAAACTGGAGAACCATGTGTACTTTACAAATTAATGTAATTTTCTTTTCTCCTTTTTTCACAGAAAGTTAAAAAATATATTTCAATTTCAAATATTTTCAGAAATTCAGGTAGCTGTTCAGATGCTTAAAGGTCCTATGTTTTCGAAAAATTGGGTTCCTATTACACTATAAATGATTTTATATGATAGAAATGCACTTCATAAATACATGTGCATGAAATAAATAAAACATAATATAATACGCAATAAGATATTTTATAAATACAAATTAGCTAAAAAGTCTGAAAAATTAAAACCCCAAGTAGGGATCAAACTCACGACTTAGGATTCATACTAAGAAATGACGGCTGACAGAGCTTTAACCAACTGCACCATCACGCTTGGTAAGAAGTAGAGTGTAAACTATGGTTATAGAAAATACTCACAGTTATGACGTCAACGTGTAAACATGAAAAGGGCCAAACAAACAAGACCCATATAATAAATTGATTTTTATCTCAGAATATGTGCACTTCTTTTTCATTATATATACCCTGATTTAACCATGATAATATGTCGAGATTAATATCTGAATTTCAGATTTTATTTTGAAATTGCCCCATTGAGGCCCATTATGATGATAAAGTCCCTTTAAGCTAGTATACAATATACTGTAGAACTACACTCTACAACAGTATGATAGCTATGCCCACTAATGTGTAAGATGTACGTACAACTATTTCGTCTGGTTGTTGTTTTATACTTGCAAATTTTATATGAACATAGTTAAGTTATTTTTTAATTTTATAGTTACGGCTTATTGGGACCCAGTGGTTGTGGCAAGACAACCTTGCTACGTTGCGTGATTGGTCGACTGCACATGGACAGCGGACATCTTGTAGTGCTCGGAGATCGACCAGGGTCGAGAGGTCACAAGGTCCCAGGGAGCCTTGTGGGATACATGCCGCAGGTATCTGGGGCTTACCAAAGGGATGTGACTTTTCCGCATTGTGAACGCCAACTTTTAGGGCAGCCACAATATTCCAATAGATTGAATTGTATTGTGATAGGTGTCTTTGTACTGCAATACAATATCTATCAAGGCAGTATACAGAAACATGTGAAATAAAAATTTGCTTCATGTAAGTTACCGGTATTAATATAGCATTGAGGCCGATATATGTTGGATCCATTTGGCAATTAAGCGTGAGAGAAACCTATTAATGGGGTAGGGTAGCTTTCTCTTCTGAAGTATTTCAGGTACATATAAAATGGATCACACGGGGCCCTCAATCTGGCTTGTTGTAAATTTTCAGCCAGGGCTTTCCCTGGCTAAAAATTTTCTTTAGCCAAATTTATCATACAACATTGAAATTCTACTAATTCAAGGCATTTTATAGATTTATGAAGAAAAAGTTGTAGCCAGATGATCCAGTGTTCATTCTGGGCTGCGCCTTTGCGGGATTCCAGCAAAAAATAATAAATGGGCGCAACAAAAATACTGTCAGTGGGTCTTTTGCGCATGATAAATATAACGGGCGCATAGAAAATTCCATTTGCAGGTGATTTTTTTTGCATGAAAATAATCGAAAAATTGCAAATTATAAACATTGCATAGCCGGATTGTTAGTGGAAATTAACTGTTGCTAGGCTACCGTGCGTGCACTGTTTTATATCTAGTGACTTTATTGGCCGATAAAGGTCACGCGCCATTTGACCTCGCTTACATCATCACAAATTGCTAACAAATTCCCCCCCCCCTCCAAGAAAATCCTTAAATGGCGCACTGATTTTGTGGCTGATTGGCCATTGGCCCACCTGCAACTCGGCCCAGAATGAACACTGCAGATGGACAATATTTCAGCCAAATATTGAAAATTGTAGCCATTTATCTTTTTGGCGAATGACAGACTGAGCTCTGTTTTCTGCCAAAATAAGGATTTTCTCTCAAAATTTCGCAGAATTTTTTTATGGAGAACAAAGCCATTTGGTTTAGTTTAAACCTATTCATGTTAGCATGATTGCATCGAAAGCCTAAGGCTTATTGAGACACTTTCAAGTCCGTTTCCTGGGTAGAACCAGTACTTGGTGTCTTTGGGGGAGATCTTGAGTACGCTCCCAGAGTGGGGATCGAACCAGGGACCTCCATATCCACTACGCCACCGCGACCTTCTTAAACAAAGCCATTTATACTATCATCTCTTTGTTACCTGTATCTTTATTGATTTGCTAAATTAGGATATCAAATGACAAATAGTACTTAAATGAATAGGTAGTTTTTAATTCATTTTATTCAATACTGCATACCAATGTTCTTACAATTACTCTATAACAGTATGTATGTTCATAAGGAGACTGCCCTGTTTCCTGACCTGTCTATCGCGGAAACTCTGCAGTATTACGGGCGGCTGCACGGAATGAGCGCCGATCATATCTGGGCTCGCACCGACTTCCTCATAGACTTTCTCACCCTCCCTGAGAAGAGCAGGCTGGTCGGGCAGCTTAGGTATATAGTAGGCACGACTTATATCTTCGTGGTTTTCAGGAAAAAAAACACTTGCATAACCCTGGGACAAGTAAAAATATATCCGGGCAAGTAAAAATGGGCAAGTAAAAATATATACGAGCAAGTAAAAATATATACGGGCAAGTAAAAATATATATGGGCAAGTAAAAATATATACGGGCAAGTAAAAATATATACGGGCAAGTAAAAATATATACGGGCAAGTAAAAATTGTGACCTGCCTGCCCGAAAGGGCAAGTACAAGAAGGATGAAAATTTGGAAATAACGAGATGCATTTATCAAAATTATCACAATTCTTTCTCGAAATATTTTATAATAAAGTGATTTTTTCCAAACAACCACATGAACATCATTACCAGGGTTGTCATTATCAATGGAAACAAGCGATTTTTATCTAAATCTAAGTGATTGAGCCAGGGGCCTATGGGACACATTTGTGATATTACCTTTTGCAATTTTTAAGTTCCGGAAAAAAACAACAGATTTTCTCATGATTTTAAACGATGAATTTGATCGGCAATCGGTTAATAAAGACTACCCTGCATCACTATCAGTTTAGCTGATTAGCTTTATCTGAAAATGTATTATCTCATTTCGAACAAGTTCATGGTTGATTCAGGCAATTTGAAATCGTATGACTAGTGCCTGAATAGGCAAGTCCCTTCAGAAAATTATAAATTATTACCTCAGTCTCCGCAAACTGTGTGAATCTGTTACTGGCCACAGGGTCTGGTAATCTGTTACTTTTGACTATCCCGGCAGGGCTTTCATTTTGAAAACTGGAAGTTTGAACTTCCTGGCCTCTGATCTTGGAAGTTTTGCTCATATTTGGAAGTTTTGACAGTATTGTGCATCATGTACATAAGTCCTGAGCATTTCAGAAATGAAATTAAGGTATTCAACCCATAATACTCAATGTCTAGAACACCACAAATCATATTATTTTCTTGAACGGCATTCATATCTGGACTCTTCTGCAAAATTTTGGGAGATTTTACCGTTTGATTTGTCAGATATAGTTTTTTAATTACCATACCCCTTCTTTTGCTAAACACATCAAAAACTGAAAACCTTTAGGCATCTTTACAAGTGAAATACTTTATTAATATTTCATAAACTTCATATAAATAAACATTTATGAATGGTATATTGAACACATATTATGAAAATTATCAACAATTATTCTTGAATGAATTTATATATAGTAATATGTACTCATATTGCTAATTATATTTATGATCAATGAGAATTTTCCTGTTCTATTTTTTGAAAGCCATAAACAAAATGTGATAAACTTGCTTATTTTATGCATGTTCTGAATCTAAACCATAATATATGTTATTCTTGGACTATAAGCCACACAATGAAGGCATAAAAAATAAACTGTACCATGCAAATTTGAAAAATTATAACATTTTTTAACACTACCCCCATAAAAAATTAAGCTGGATTTTTTTTCAAAGATACCTTTTTTAAAATATTTTTAAATAATTATTGAAAGCCTAAGAAAGATACTCCCATAAAACTTTATATAGTTCTTATATACAAAATACAAGCAATATATAAAATTAGTTCCATAACTTTTGAACATAAAACATTAAAATTAAACTTTGTTTCATCATTGTATATTCTATTATAAACAATATTTATTCAAAAAGTCTAAAACACATAATCTAGAATATGAACAAAAGAGTTGAAATAACTAAATTTACAATTACTACATTTTATAAATGAAATAAATATAAACATAATAGACAGAACCAATATGTGCTGCATTAACACATTTTCATCTAAAAAAATTTAACGTTCCAGGCCATGTCCATTATGAACTTTACTGGGTTAAAAAAAATGAGTGTTTTTCAAAAAATCCGCTAATTTGTGTTATAAAAGTTTCTAACGTCCTTTTTGCAACTGTAATATAGGGCTTCCCATCCATTATATTTACATGTTAAATACTAAATAAACTGTCAGCGTCTTCACAGTTGAATGTTTCTATGGTACATAAACCGGAGCCAGTGATGTCCTCTGCCGTAGTATTTTTATCACGTCAGTATAGGCAAGAAGACCCAGAGAATCAATGTGTCTGGCCTTCTCATTTTTGAACATCAGCTGGTTGCGCCCAGCTGTTGATGAATATGGGAATGCGACTGCTACTAGCGATGCCTCTGGTTGAACACTAACAGCCTGGTCGTCATCTAACATGTCGCCCATCGTACTGGATGTGTGTTTGCTTTTCTGAGCAGCAGCATCACTGAAAATAAGTTTTCAGTACACAGTTTTACAGTAGATTCTAATTACAGACTGATATTAATTTACACAACAATCATTGCTTAAATAATTGTCTGATATGGCACCGGTGTCATTTGAGCAAAATTTAATGCCAAATGTTAAATTTTTACAGATGTTTTAGTAACTGACTTATAAGGTTATGTTATAACACTTAACAAAGCAAAATTGATGGCATTTTCAATATGGAAATTGTAACATAGTTATATGATTATTTCAAAACATAGAACTTTGTTAAATAAGCTTGGAAACTAATACTAGTACTTCATCTTATTATATTTCAAACTTTATGTTCCATGTATAAATAAAAATCAAACATTTTTATTAAGTATATTTACACGACCATACACGAGTTGTCATTATCTTAGTAACTATTACCATACAAACAAATGGCTTTACAATTAGATGATGAACTGATACTAACCCATACGCAGCTTGGTATTAGGCTGCCGTTTGACTCGGTTTCTTTGTCAGTTTTCCAATAGAGAACATTATTGACATCTCATTAGTCAATGTTACAATATTTCACTTAGACATAAACAGTCAAACTAATATGCTTCTCGGTAATTTTCCAACCACACTGTCACAGATCATGGCAGCTGATCATAGCCTACAAAATTTACATTGTTACTGTGTCTTTTTCTATTGAAAATCTACCTCTTTTATTACGTTTTCGTCAGTCAGAATGATTTATATCAAGGTAAATAAACACTGTCATATGCACATAAAATTCAATAAGCGTTCAAATGATCATGATTTCCAAAGGGAACAAACTCCGATTCTACTTTTGTTTTAATTATACTCTTTACATTTTAATAGTTATTTTAATATTTAATCTAATTTACTTTTAAAAGCGACGAATTTAAAATCTGAAACAAATACTACGGTGTTGCTAAAGAAATATATAATTTTTAAAGAAGTTTTGTATGTATTCCGAATGCGAACGGTAAAGTACGGACGGCTACGGCTTTCGTCGAAATTACACGGAAATTAACGAGCTAATTATGGGTTGAATACCTTAAGTATAAAATTCAAGGTGTTTTTAAGGCCAGTTCTTTTTCATTAAGTGTTTATATGCAAATTTATACAGTTAAAAGTATACATTTAGATAAATTACTTTTATTATTAGTTTTGTTTTTTTCCAAACTTGTTCATCCTTACGTGTACATGGTGGAACTTCCATGGCTGTAATTTTTGAAGTTCTGCAACTTCCATGGCTGCAATTTTGGAAGTCCTGTGACAAAAACTGGGAGTAAATTACTCCCAAACTTCCCTTAATTCCAGCCCTGTCCCGGACACTATACTTATCGCCACTCAAAACCGTTTGGCCAGAATATTTTGCCAGCCATAAGGACTAGTGTTCAGCTTATTTTTTTCTGGACCTCAAACAGTTTTACTGGTTTTGTCAGAGGTTTGACAGACTTTCATGGAAACGGTTAACTGTAAAAATACCTCAGATTTGACACTTTTGATATTGTAACAGTGTGTTTCAGACATGTCGTGAACGTTATGAGATTGAACATTTTTAGAGCGTATTGTAGAACAGCTTTCAATACAATAATTCACATACATTTATTTTGCATATTTTGGTGGTTTAAAACTGACCTGGGCCCACAATTTAAAAATTATTACCTCTTCCAAGAAGGTTATATGGTTATGTTTTTGCAACAAATTGCTACATTATGCTGTATAACTGCTGCCTTGATCAATGTCTGGTTTCTAGTTTAGTTGATTAGTGATTGTTTCCCCTTATTTGACAGGGTCTGGTGAAGGGACCGTTCCCAATGCCGAAAATGGTTTCTTTTGGAATTTTCAATTGGTGTTAAAAAAAATAAATCCAATCTGGAGTGACAAAATCCCAAATATATAGGAAATGTGAATTTTTTTTTTTTGTAAAGGAATTACTTAAATAGTTTTTTATAAACACCAATTTCAACCAATATAACACAAGTTTAAGTAATTCATGAATTAAATTACTTTCAAAACTGTTTCCCAGTGAACAAGATTTCATAACGCGAAATTCACAATTTGTTGGGTACCGGACACTTCCCAAAGCAGTGAAAAAAATCGCTGTTGATTCTTATTGTTTAGTGGAGGTCAGATGCGGCGGGTGTCGTTCTGCGTGGCGCTGCTACACGAGCCAGAACTTTTGATCCTAGACGAACCCACCGTCGGGGTGGATCCCCTCCTCAGAGAACGGTCTGCATTAACGCATTTCAAAATATGAGGCGCGTCGTGGTAAAACCGGTCATGATGCATGTGCGTACAGTGTCATCCCGGATTAGCCTGTGCAGTCGGCACAGGCTAATCCGGGACGGCACTTTCCGCCTACAGTGGATTTATGTTTAGAAGAGACCTCCTTGAAACAGAAAATACCATAAAAGCGGAAAGTGCCGTCCCGGATTAGCCTGTGTGGACTGCACAGGCTAATTGGGACGACACTTTATGCACATGCATTATGACCAGTTTTCTCATGACGCGCCACATATGTATTTAGAAAGGGAGACACAAAATATTGACTACATTTTTTGTAACAACCATCGGAATTGCTTTTAATTTTGTGACGTTAGTGAATAGCATAGTGCATTGTTAGATGCTAGAAATTAAGTTAAGACAAATTCTTTTGTTTTTGGTGTACATGTTTAAGTGAAATTCCTTTATTTACAATTTATATTTAATTATAAAACCATTTTTGCTGTCAGGCTTAATCACATCTGTTCAGACTGGCACATACCTGTTTGAACGGTTATGTCTTTCTCAGGTGAGTGCTTTGGGCCTTCATTTTCTTGTAAAATAGGAAACTGAAAAACTTTAATCATGAAGTTATTAGTGATATACAACATGTTGCTCATTTGAGAATGGATACTGTTCTTTGTGTATGTGGGGAACATGTCTTCTTTGTGACACTCCTGGTTCTGCTGTTCAGGATCTGGGATCACCTGATCAACATAACGAGTCACATGGCTAGCCAGACGACCATCATCCTCACCACCCACTACATCGAAGAGGCACGACAGGCGGGAAAGGTAACAGGCCGTGTGTATGCAGACCTCTTTCAATAAGCCTCATGGGTCAGAATATGAATTTGAATCCCGGACATAATCCCCCCCCGGACGAAATCCCTCCTGCTCACTTTTGCATACCCGGACATAATCCCTTCTGATAATTTTACACCTCGGACAAAATCCCCCAGAGATTCATTATGTGTTTTATTTAAATTAAAAATGTGAATTGCAACAATAACCATTCTCGTTCGGATGCTACATAGGGCATAAACATTTATATCACAACCTTTTTCTTTTTGTAAACAATTTAAATATTTTAAATATTGATGGGGGAGGTTATGTCAGGGTTGTAAAATCAACGGGAGGGATTTTGTCTGGATACGTTAAATGAGCGGGAGGGATTATGTCCGGGAGAAATTTTCTCCGGATACCACAGAATTTGGTTTGACATTTGTAACAATCAGGAAGAAAATTATACAATTATAAAATATTTTAAGAACAAACAACATAAAAATCACAATCATCACTCCAACATTGTCGAAATAATTTCCTGTGGGATAAACTAAGCTGTATTTCCACACCGTAAGATAAAGCAAGCACGTGTAGTCTAATGACGCCATATTGTTGAATTTTGTGACAACATTTCAGGCGTGTCATGGAATACCGGGCTTAATGCATGTGCGTAAAGTGTCGTCCCGGATTAGCCTGTGCAGTCCGCACAGGCTAATCCAGGACGGCTCTTTCCGCTTTTATGGTATTTTCTGTTTTTAGGAAGTCTCTTTTTTTAGCATAAACCCTCTGAAGGCGGAAAGTGCCGTCCCAGATTAACCTGTGCAGACTTTATAAGTTGAATAAACTAATGTTTTCAACACTAACCTAGTATTCTCTATTTATCTTATCTCGTACAGAATACTTGCTTTTCATTGGTTTAGCCTGGTCACGTGCTGACATAGAGGATATTTGTTGATTTCGGTGTAAGATCATATTTTATTTCATGAGTGTTCATAGAAAATGATATTTTCACGAGTGGCGCAGCCACAAGTGAAAATATCTATTTTCTATGATAACGAGTCATAAAATATATATTTTCTATGATAACGATGTCATAAAAATGACGTCATAAATGATTCCAAAACTATCACTCGTTAGGATGGTAGGAAAAAGTTACATATTTTGTGAGTCGTTGTCGCTAAATTATAATTTTGTTGAATTTTATAATGTGTTTGATGTAAACACATGCATGTACATACTGTACATGTATAAACATTTGCCAGGGGTTGTAAACCACTACTTGTAGATGCTATTCATGGAAAAATAGTCCATTTTATGTTATAGTTTCACTGCAGTGAAAATATAAAATCTTATATTTTCACTGCTGAAACAGTGAAAATACAAGACTTTATTCCACCAATAAAATTCAATATTTCACCAAAAAGCATATAATAAAATGTATTATTTCAAAATATGACAGTAGTAGTATGTCAGCTCTCACCCAATTTTAATTTACTGACCCTGTTTCACAACGTACGGGGTCAGTAAGAAGCCATGTTACTAATAATCTATCAGCACTTACTTGCAGTTACCGTGTACTATTCCAGGTGGGCTTTATGAGAAATGGAAGGATCTTGGCGGAAGAAAATCCTATGAAAATCATTGAAAAATTTCAGCTGAATGTAAGTCAGTATTATATGACATTATTACTCATGATTTTTAGTTCACCGTTCAACTTTGAGTTACTTTATTTACCTGTCACTGTATCATTTTCATAATTATGATCTCAATAATTATAATGATAAGCAGCCACTACTTAATAACAGTGCAAGGTGTAAAGCTGTTTAAATCTGTATTTTCTATTGATCAGGTTGACCAGTGCTGTACAAAGTTTTTGGTATAGATGACAAATGTAAACTCAAACCAGAATTTATTATGGTAAATGTACACTCAGTCTAAAATGTATGGGGGTAAATGTACACTCAGTCTAAAATTTATGGGGTTAAATGTATACTCAATCTAAAATTTATGGGGTTAAATGTACACTCAGTGTAAAATTTATGGGGGTAAATGTACACTCAGTCTACAATTTATGGGGGTAAATGTACACTCAGTCTAAAATTTATGGGGGTAAATGTACTTTCAGTTGGAAAATGGTTAACTTACAAGTGCAAACAAAAACAAAAAAAAGTACTTGGTATTCTAAAGTAATATGGTAGACATTTCAGACAGATAATAAAAATGTTTTAAATGAATAATTTCAAAATATGTTCACACTTCTAACAGTTGGAACATTAATGGGTCTGTTTTTCAATTTCCAAGTGTATGCACAAGGTTGTAACCTTTTTGCGTAAATGTACACCCTGATTTTATTGTCGAAGCATATCTTTTCTATGCGACGGACTCTACGATTTAGTACGAAAATTTTAATGTAAAACCATCCATTGATTCTAATGATGTCAGTATATTTTTAAATAATATTATAATAAATGTTCAGAAATGTGCATTAAGAGAGAAATTTAAAACTAATAAAATACTTCGCTGCGCAGCGAACTATTAGTATGTACAGCGTCTAGAAGAGTCAGATTGATTGATGACACATGCGCAGTTCTAATGTTCTCATAGAAAACTGAATGTAGCCATTGCTGAAGGATAAACGGGTCTGTATCGACAGAAAATATACATTTGCATTTTTCTATAAGAAAAATAGTTTTTGTTGATGTTGACGATTATTTATGTTATATAAAACGATAAATCTATACAAATAAGACAGTTCCACTTTAAGCGTTTATTTGCCTTATCTGGTCATCTGAGGTTGGCACTAGGTCAGATAAATATTTATATGTGAAACTGCAATTGAGCAGTGAGGAAAATATGTGAAAGGCAAATTCAACAAATCTGTGAATATATTACAGAGCCTGGAGAGCGTGTTTTTGAAACTTTGTGAGGACGATAAAGAAGGGACCCCACCAGACTTGGCCTTGCCTGACAACCAGGTATGTTTTGATCATACAGTGGGTTTTTACAGCCATTTACAAAGGTGAAAGTGGAAAATCCAGTCTCTGCGAAAGTCTGAACAAAAGCCAGTTAAACTGTACGAGGTCAAGGAAAAATGATCAGAACTCTGGTCTTAGTGGCCAGTGAAATATTCTGGTCAGGTATCTTATTGCAAGCTTAATGTTTTTGAATGGCCAGTAATAAGGATTTCAGGCCAGTAATAGTTAAGAGATTACCAGACCTCGTGGCCAGTAATGGTTCTGGGACTTTCGCGAAGACTGAAAATCTATTTCATACTGCAAATAATGAAAATTTTGAAATACAAGAAAACAATGATTTTACCATGATTATTTGATGTAACTTAAACAATATACATAGCTTTTCGATAAAGTTTTTACTTGGTAATACTGATCAGTATGTAGGTTTTCTTATCATGCCACCACTTACGACATAACGAGGGCACATTTTGAGATTTTTGGGGAAAAATATATGATTCCAGGTTGAGGGAAAGGGGCCGTATTATTATCCTTAAAATATCACTGGTATTTTACACCGTAGTTTACAAAGTCAAGCCTGAATGATGAGGACACAGGTCCGATTAGGAACGGAGATGACGTGCCCCTCCTAGGCAGCGTGCTAGAGCCGACCATTGCCCACAGCAAGTGGATGTTCCCTATCGGACTGCCCAGTGGTCGTAACATCGCCGCCCAGTTCATGAAGAATCTACACATCATGCGCAGAAAGATTGGGTGAGCTGATGACCAGATTACGTTCGTAATTTGGGTATAGTAAATCTTCAGTTTAATATGCACATGAAATAAAATCAGGGTGTATTCATTTACACACACAATTTCAAAAGTCTGGTTCACTGGTGTGTAAAAAAATAAAATCCTTCAGAAATATGCAGTTAGCCAACTGGGCACAAAACCGGTTAGACCCATCAGCTCAGCTGCAAAACAACTCAACCATTGGTGACTTGGCGATTATAAATATATGTGTCAGCCCATGAGATTTTTGGCCCAAATGCGGTATCTGGACGAAAATGAGTTATTGGCAGTTTTGAATACACTGATATGTGTAGAAACTGGAAATGGCTTCCTTTTTTCGCAATCATGCATTTTGAGCAAGAATGAGCAGTTTAAGTAACATCATCATAACGACAAATTTTTACATTTCACACAGATTTTAATGTTTGTCATGCATACAATACAGAACCTAGCATGATGAGGACAAGTAATTTATATAATATATATTTACTGGACTGCCTATCCCAAATAACAAACTTTAAATGTACAAATGTTTCGGACAAAAATAATAATACAGAGATGGTTTCTATGGCAACCAAACAAGAAATCATAGCAAAAATTACAATATTTATACAAATAACCCAATAAATAATATTTTTTGTTGACAGTTTCAAGATTTAAACAATTATTTGAAATATCTTAATCATAATCCTGACTTTCTCATAAAAATCACGTGCCGCAACTTTGACGTCAGTTTTCTCGAAACGAGGCAGGCCGCAATCGGGATAAAAATCTCATGGGCTTCCACATATTATATCCCTGGTTGTCTAGCGTAGTGTAGTTTTAAGTGTGCGATTTTGTAGGCACTGACTTAGAATAGAGTACTGGAACCGTGTACCAATGCAATCGATAATAATTTTTAATATATAAAAGTTACATACACTTCAGTATTAATTCTCTGTAAATGAACTTGTATTTTTCCAAATTTTCTTGCTAGGTCAACAGTATTAACTGTCCACTAATATTCAGTCATTGTTCTGCTTTTTTTTACAAGATTACTGACCTGGAACAACAATTTTAATAAAAACTGTTTGTTTTACTCTATTTGTTTGATCTTAACTGTGTCGAAAGCCATATGCTTACCAAGACACTATTGAGTCCGTTTCCTGGGTAAAACCAGTCTTTGGTGTCTTTTGAGAAATATCATTTGAAAGCTCCATGAGTAGGGATCGAACTAGTGATCACCCAATTGCAAGGCGGACACCATATCCACAACACCACTCAGGGCTTTTTTTCCTTTCTGTAGTAGGGGCCGTTATAAGGTGTCATCCCCTCAGAAACATTCTTTCAAATCATGCAGTTTTCCCCTAAAACTTATCTTACTCCAATTTTTTTTATTCCCTTGCTAGGATTTTTTTTTTCCCAAAATGCCAAAAATAACGCTATTTTCCCTAAAAATAAGGGCAAAGGACCACATCCCCAAGAGGTGAAAAAAATGCCCTGCCACTGGACCTGTTAATGGATCAGAGAAACTAAAAATCAACTTATATTCAGACATTGTTCTTCTTTTAATAAAAATAATAAAAACACTTTTATGCATGGCCTTAAGTTTTTTTTCATTTCAGGTTTCTGCTATTCCAGTTTATTCTGCCGCTAGTTGAGATTTTGCTGTTCTGTATATGTATTGGTAACGACCCTTTCGGACTTCACTTAGCCGTGGTGAACGAAGACACGGGGGGTCTAGGTCAGAATTACCTCGAGGCAATTGATAATCATTCTATAATTCAGGTAACTTATGCTGTTCTGGGGCCATATTCCAGAAACATCTTAAGTTTATCTTAAGCTATTTCCACTTATTATATAGTTGATAATTAATAAAACACATGGCATAATGTCATATGGAATAAAATGTTAAGGAAAATTGATGATTTTACAGTTAAGGACAAGATTGAACTTTACTAAAGATGTTTCCGAAATATGGCCCCTGGGGTGGTATTCCAGAAACATCTTAAGTGAAATCTTATCCTTAGCCTTAAAATCGTCATTTTTCTTGAGCATTTTATTCCATGTATGCATGAAATTCTGCCAAATTTATACTAATTATTAACTTACTATTAACTACTATTTACTTAACTGTAATTGGATTCATGAATTTATATCTAGTTTTTAAAATATAACCTTACAAAAATTGGAATTTAAGTGAACATATTTGAGGCGCGTCGTGGGAAAACCGGACTTAATGCATGTGCGTAAAGTGTCGTCCCGGATCAGCCTGTGCAGTCCGCACAGGCTGATCTGGGACGGCACTTTCCGCTTTTATGGTATTTTCTGCATAAATCAAGTGTAGGCGGAAAGTGCCTTCCTGGGTTAGCCTGTGCAGACTGCACAGGCTAATTCTGGACGACACTACGCACATGCATTAAGACCGGTTTTCTCACGACGCGCCACATTTTAAGATAGACTTAAGATGTTTCTGGAATATGGCCTCTGGACCTGTTACAAAACTTACAAAGCTTCTTAGTAAAGACTTAAGTATATTTGTGGCGCGTCGTGGGAAAACCGGTCAAGAGATGAAACAGAAAATACCACAAAAGCGGAAAGTGGCGTTCCGGATTAGCCTGTGCTGACTGCACAGGCTAATCCGGGATGACACTTTATGCACATGCATTAAGTCCGGTTTTCCCACGACGCCCCTCATTTCTGAAAAGTTGGTGCCAGTATCATGTACTGTATAGCAAAATTTGCATTAAGAGGTTTTATCCTGGTAAAGGTTCAAGGAAAAATATTTTTTACACAATTTGAAGACAGCTTGTGGCATTTATTACTTTTCGAAGACTATTCTGAAAGCAATTCACTGTAAGATTATTTCAGTCTATTTGTAATTATAAAATGATTAAATTATATGTTCATTTAATTATTGTTTTCAGTATTTGTTTGTGTTTATTTGATTTAAAAAATTTAAAAATATTAATTATTATTTGGAAAAAATGTGTTGTTTTTTGTGGGAAGTGGTGGGGAATGCATTTTTGCCTTAATACCAAAAAAATAGAAAAAAAAATTTGACTGTGAATGTATTTTCTGCAATTTCTTATCACACAAAGTGTACAAACAAAATATTTGATTCGTAATTTATATGTACAACATAACCACTTCAGGAAAACAAAACTTGACAGTTACCATGCGGCCTATTATAACCTCATTAATTGCTCATATTGTTACAGAAATTTGGTTGGAAAAAAATTGGGTGAGGAAATAATAGAAAATCAGATTTTGTATAAGTTGCATTGTTATCAGTCGCAGACACAGATATTTATATAAAAAGTTGTCTCTTATTCACAGAAAAATATTGTGACGCGTCATGAGAAAACCGGTCTTATTGCATGTGCGTAAAGTGTCGTCCCGGATCAGCCTGTGCAGTCCGCACAGGCTGATCCGGGACGATACTTTCCACTTTTATGGTATTTTCTGTTTCAAAAAAGTCTCTTCTAAACATAAATCCACTGTAGGCGGAAAGTGCCGTCCTGGATTAGCCTGTGCGGACGACACTTTACGCAAATGCATTAAGACCAATTTTCTCATGACGCGCCACAATTATACAATTGTTATCTCTTCAGGACAACTTCACGGGACAGGGTTTCCAGGCGGCCTATGGGTCTGTACGTGACGGCCGTACATGGGGAGTTATACATCTAAAGGCCAACTTTACACAAGATCTCATCGAAAGGTGAGATTACAGTGGGTTTTAATTTTGTTATCTTCTGTGAGATTTAATCTACGCAGAAGATTACTTAAAAAATTACATTCTGGTACAATAACCTTTAATTTTGAGGAACATGTACTTTTTATAACATCTTTCAACCTGATATATGTTGATATTGATGTAGTTTCTATGTACAATCAAATATTCTGTAAATGCTGCACGAATATGTGTTGACAGAAACCTGTACTCTGATCTTAAAAACAAGTAGTGTTTTAATACTTTCTAATTATAAATGTCAGTCCATGTATTTTAATACTTTCTAATTATAGATGTCAGTCCAGGAATTTTTATGGAAAAATCAGATTTTCAGTGGTCCTTTTTTTTTCAACCCCAAAATCAGCTCATAAAATGTCAGGTATTAGATTACAAATTTGTTTCATTTTTTCTGCACGTTACTGTATTTTCTGTGTATAAGTATGTTAAAACAAATCAATACTTATAATGAATATTCAGTCCCGTTAGGACAATAAAACAGCCCAAGAAAATTAGAACCTTGTTAAATTCATTTGGAAACTGTCATAAATCCATTTATTGAATAGAAATGGTATGATAATAATTTGATTTAATAAATAACACTTATTGTTAGGGGGAAAAGACATTGGGGGGGGGGGGGGGGCGTAAAATGGTTGCTTTGTGCGATTGGATAATTTCAGTTTTGGCACACACAAAACCAACAACAACAAAAAACAACAACACTTATACTTGTCAATATCTGGTTATTTGAAAACAGTTATGGAATATTCTCGCTAAACGATTGTCATATGATGAATGTTTCAGGTTTCTCAGTGGAAAAAACGTTAGCGATACCGTGATTAATGGTAGCTGTGTACATCTGCAGATTGATTCAACAAGTAAGATACCATATATCAGTGACCTGGCCCCACGATTAATAAAGATCTTAATCTCTAACTAAGTCTATTTTAAGTATTGTCAAATAGAATATTTTTGTGGCAATGTTAAAGTGTGTATGTACGATCTTTTATATAAATTATTTTCCAAAAAAGCAGATAAAAGTGACATTAAAACTTGAAAGCAAACAGGAAAAAAACACATAAAAATGACTAATGAAACACTTCAATATGGAATAAATCAGCTAGTGCTAGTGTCTAGTTTTTGCATTCTTTATTAGTGTTTTGTAACCTAAAGCAACTGTCAAGTCAACGTATATACATGCATTTGAGTTTCTGTCTGTACAGACAAAAACTATTTGGTGATTAAAAACTAGCTGATTGAGCATTTAAAAGTCACGTTTGTTCTTAACTTTAATTCCATTTTAAATGCAAATATATGTTAATAAACTTTATTTGGTTAATTTTATTTATGCCACTATAAAAGCAGTGAGCAATTAAGCCTGTATAATTGCTTCTGTTTTAAATTAGGCGTAAAAAAAAGATGTTTGTTTCAGGTTACATGCCCAAAAAAATCAGGGTAGGTAGGTCGGGATTTTGTTTTATTATTTTTTTTTGTAAATGGTCAATTTGAAGATGATAAAAACTGAATAAATATTCAAAACATATCAGTTATATCCTTACACATTGTTTATAAGTGGATACTATCAAATCAAAACTCTTATTTATCCAAAAACACATTTAATTATTGAAAAAGGTAAATAAAACAAAAATCAATCTGACAAACCCAATAAAATGTTCTAGGGTCCGGGCATTTTTTTAGGGTAGGTCGGGTAACCTGAAACAACATTTTTTTTTTTTACGCCTCAAGATTAATAGTGGAAAACAACTGTTCGGCTATGTTTTGGAAAATTAAATAGAGTTGCTAATGGATTTAAAAGAAAACAATGAAGAACAAAATTAATAAAAATGTTTCTTCCGTTTGGCAAATATTTAAAATTATTTAAAAATTAAAAGAAAATTTTGCCACTTTGTAACTTTTAGATCATAATGTTTGGCACTTAGCATTTCCAAAAATTCTCTTATTTTCAAAAATTCACTGTTTGTTTAGAATCCATTTCATGAAAAGACATAAATTATACTAGTTGTGCTGTTACTAGTTATGGACTTTCAGAAAGTTCTGGTTGATTATAAACCTCTTGTTTAGAATTCTGTTTGTAGTGGAAATTAAAGATGAGGCGTGTCGTGGGAAACCCAGGCTTAATGCATGTTCTTTAAGTTTTGTCCCAGATTAGCCTGTGCAATCTGCACTGGCTAATTCAGGACGGCACTTTCAGCGTACAGTGGTTTTATGTTTGGAAGAGACTTCCTTGAAACAGAAAATACCCTTAAAGCGGAAAGTGCCGTCCCGGATCAGCCTGTGTGGACTGCACAGTCAAATCGAGGACAACACTTTACGCGCATGCATTAAAGCTGGTAATCTCATATGTTGTTATTTTTCAGATGAACAGATAGGTATTGTCATATTCAAGAAGATCTCAGATGCCTTTCAGACTTTTGCCGGAGAGTTTTTTTCGGAGTTGAAACTGAATCCTAACCTTGCCAGTTTACCAATCGAGGTAAGGCCAGAGTTTGTTAATTTTAGACCCACCCACCTGGTATTTTTTTAAATCCAAAAAAAAACATGGAACACAACCAATATTGTTAACAAAAAATGAACTATCAAATTTGTAAAAAACAAGAACATTTCTACCACTTGCTCTGTTTTCCAAAAAAGGCAAAAATTTATGAAAATATAGCAATAAAGTATTGATTCCTAAAAGAAATTTCAAGCAACAATAAGTTCGAGACGTCAGGAGTTTACTGTAGTAAAACTAATTTCCATTGTTGTTAAGAGAATGTTTAATACCATGTTTCAGGTAGACAAGCCAGTATATGGGAACTTGGACGCCACATTTCGGGACTTCATGGCACCAGGTGTCATGATATCGTAAGTGGAACGAGAGAATGTGGAAATGTTTATATACAAGTTTTGTTTGCTTTGTTGGGGGTTTTCGTCGTTTTTAACAGTATTTCAGTCATATCCTATTACTGGTCAGTTAACCTACTCACACTTTTCCCGGGCAAGCTTAGCCGACCTATGCGGTTTGCCAGTACTAAGTGCCCATACGTATGCCAGTAACTGACAACTGCCCTACTTGAATCAGTGGAGGGGGAGAATGGCCGTAGAAAATTATTTCATGACCAATCCCCACACAAGTTATGTGGCCGGGATGGGGCTCGAACTCACGAACCCCGGATTGACTGTCCAGCGCTCTGCCAACTGAGCTAGCCGGCCTGGCTTATATACAAGTAAACATTCATAATTGAAAGTGCAGTCACTGAACAAGTATTGATCGTTCTAATGTGTGTACAAGCTGTGTAATGATTTGATCAAAGCACCTTTTAAGGGACCTATTCACAGATTGGCAAATTGACAATTTTCAAAATACTTGTTTTAAACCCAAAAAGAAAAATACAGTATATATAGACAAGCGAAATAACACTCCTAAAAAATTATATATATTTGACATAGAGTGTTGTTTATGGTTAATCATCGGTTGAATTGGATAAAATGATCAAGCGTTTCGTCCGTATTTCAGGAAACTAACATAACGTTAAATATACACCTCCATTACTGGAAGTTTGAATAGCCGATTGGAAAGTGTTTCAGACTTTTGATACCAAAGGTCGTGCGTTCGAGTCGCGGCGAAGGCAAATGTTGTATGTTGTTTTTTAGTCCAGATGCTGTAGTTTTTGCAGTTAAGACATTTAAGGACAGTTTTCAAAATTACGAAACTCTGTGAATAAATCCCTTTTTAATCCCCCGCCGCGAAGCTGGAGGGGGTTTATAGGAATGCCCTTCGTCCGTCTGTCCGTCCGTCCATCTGTCCGTAACATTTTCGTGTCCGCTCCATATCTCCTATACCCTTTGAAGGATTTTCATGAAACGTTGCTCAAATGTTTAGGTCAATGAGACAATGTGCAGAAGGCATGGGCCTTTCACGCCAGCTGAAGGTCAAGGTCACACTTGAAGGTAAAATTTTTGAACCTCCATTTTCGTGTCTGTTTTTCGTGTCCGCTCCATATCCCCTTTACCCTTTGAAGGATTTTCATGAAACTTGGCTCAAATGTTTGCACATTGAGACCATGTGCAGAAGGCATAAGCCAGTCACGCCAACTCAAGGTCACACTTGAAGGTTGAATGTTTGAGTCTGTATTTTCATGTCTGTTCTATATCTCCTGTGCCCTTTAAAGGATTTTCTCGAAACTTGCCTCAAATGTTTATCACATTGAGGCAATGTGCAGAAGACATGAGGCAGTCATGCCACATCAAGGTCAAGGTCACACTTGAAGGTCAAATGTTTGAGCCTTCATTTTTGTGTCTGTTCCATATCTCCTATGCCCTTTGAAGGATTTTCATAAAACTTGGCTCAAATGTTTATCACATTGAGGCCATATGCAGAAGCATGGAGCAGTCTTGCCACCTCAAGGTCAAGGTCACACGTAAAGGTCAAATGTTTGAGCCGCCATTTTTGTGTCAGCTCCATATCTCCTATGTCCTTTAAGGAATTTTCATGAAACTGATTAAGGTCAGTGTGATACTTCAAAGTCACCTTTAAAATCTAATAAAGGATCACGGCGGGGGATATAGCTGTCCTTTGGACTGCCTTGTACATACTAGTATACAGTTATTTATATTCATATTTCTCGACTCAAGTATGTTTTGACACTGTCATATGCACTACATGTGAATAAGTCAATGGCGATTGTTCTGTCGATGTACACTGTAGCATTTTCAGTTACAGGTAACTAGTCAAATGGGCATATGAATGTCTACCATTCAAAGTCTATGAAGTGAACAGAGATGTTGTACTGTATCTTAATTTTTATCTGAGACCCTTTTTCAAAGGCAACTGCATTTTAAATTTCATTAAGGGCTTATTTGAAAGGTTAGTCTAGTTTTAGTATTCACCAATTTATTTTAGCTTGATAATATCGAAAGCCAAAGGCTTATTGAGCATTTTCGAGACCGTTAGGTTTCCTGGGTAGAACCTGTATTTGGTGTCTTTGAGAAAGATCAGTTTGGACGCTCCCCAAGTGGGGATCAAACTCACGCTCTCTTGAGTGCAGGACGGACACCATATCTATTACACCACTGTGACTGTGTTTCCATAACTCCAAGGAAAAACGTTCTTCTAATGAAATATGTTTGGTCGAATATTTTCCAGGGTGACATTTTTCCTGGCCACTGGTCTGACCACACTGGTGTTTGTGATGGACAAGAAAATGGGGCTGCTTGACCGGTGTTTAGCCTCAGGTGGGTATGATGTCAATCTGAAAAAAATCGGGGTGGCCACCGATTCTGGAAAACAGGGAAAACAGGTTAAATGTGAAAAAAATTACTTGCTGATAAAAATCTGGGAAATTTAAAATTGTAACATGAAACGGAAAAGATCAGGTAATTTTACCAAAGGCGAAAGGAAGAGAGTCTAAAATGGTAATGTGGTATTTGAAATCATGCAAATAATAGCACTTTGATGACAATAAAGTAATAAAAAATATCCTATTTTTGTAGAAAACAAGTAAACTGGTAGTAAAAATGGCAACAATGAAAGATTGAGATTCATGTGTTTATATTTATTTTAATCACTATGCACTTATTGTTTCGGTAACCTCACCTAAATATTGGGGAAGTTCACATTACAATCAGGGAAATATCAGGGAATTTGACTCTTAAATTAAAGTGGACTCCCTGAAAGTACATGATGCAAGATCGTCCTACAGGAAGATCTGATGTGGGCCAGTTGAATTTCATCTGAAAAACTTGGAATTTTAAAAACGCTATTTATAACTCTGCCAATATGATTGCTCCATTCCAGAAGTGTTAAGTC
Source organism: Congeria kusceri (assembly GCA_027627225.1). NCBI lineage: Eukaryota > Metazoa > Mollusca > Bivalvia > Myida > Dreissenidae > Congeria > Congeria kusceri. Next base: position 1,988,614 of record CM051030.1, read on the forward strand.
GTTGGTTTCATATTGTAATTTACGGCCAGAATCTGTTTTTTCTATGAATAACGAAGAAATGTTGCATATAATAGTTATTTCTACCTGTTTTTGTAGGCGCATGTTGCACAGTTTGACTCTAAAATGCTGTTTAGGTGGGAAAAAAATATTAATGTGTAAAAACTGCATGTTGAGATCACAGCGAATTAGTAAACTTGTTAAGGCTCGTTATAGATATTCACTTTCATTTTCAAAACTATTAAAGCAAAGCTCTGATTGGCTGACTTGACTATAGTTATTCACTTTGACTGTCAAAACTATTAAAGCAAGGCTCTGATTGGCTGACTGACTATAGTTATTCACTTTCACTTGCAAAACTATTAAAGCAAGGCTCTGATTGGCTGACTGACTATAGTTATTTACTTTCACTTTCAAAACTATTAAAGCAAGGCTCAGATTGGCTGATTGACTATAGTTATTGACTTTCACTTTCAAAACTATTAAAGCAAGGCACTGATTGGCTGACTGACTAAAGTTATTCAATTTCACTTTTAAAACTATTAAAGCAAGGCTCTGATTGGCAGATTGACTATAGTTATTTACTTTCAATTTCAAAACTATTAAAGCAAGGCTCTGATTGGCTGACTGACTAAAGTTATTCACTTTCACTTTCAAAACTATCAAAGCAAGGCTCTGATTGGCAGACTGACTATAGTTATTCACTTTCACTTTCAAAACTATTAAAGCAAGGCTCTGATTGGCAGACTGACTATAGTTATTCACTTTCACTTTCAAAACTATTAAAGCAAGGCTCTGATTGGCTGACTGACTAGAGTTATTCACTTTCACTTTCAAAACTATTAAAGCAAGGCTCAGATCATAACCTTTTACTGGTCAACCTCAAATCCTAAAGAAAAAATTCTGTGTTTCGGGCAACCCAACCTTACGGGGTGAAAACCTCCCAACCCAAAACCTTTTAGCAATTGTTGTCCGTGAAATCCGTATTTGTCAGAATTTAGATAATGTTAGATGTTTTCATACCAAAATGTGTCTTTAAAAGAAAGTAAAAAACAACAACAACTCGATCTCGACCCTACTTAACTTTTTTTAGACCCTTGCCTTAAACACACAATTTGTTTGGCCTAATGCGTTGCTTATTTTAGGTCTAGGTGAACATTTCAATCAGATTGGTGAAAAGTAGTCTGGCTTCATGTGTATTAAATGTAGACTAGATTTAGGAGTGTGAAATGGTCTGACATCTGGGGCATATATGTAATACTAGGTTATTACATGCATTGGAATAAATTCAACAAAACAGAAGGAACTCCATATTTAATGTACTACGATGCACACCACGGCAATAATCACACAACTCGATATGCAACAATAACATAATAGTCAGCAAATGTAATCAGTTTGGCATGAATAGGTCGCCTATAAAGTGACGTAAAATCCCATTGACAGGCCTACAAGTTTTAACTATCACTTAAATTCATAATTAGAAAACAGTTTCGCCGTGAATATAAGTACATAGGCACACACATGTAACAACGGATTGTCCCTGGCTTGACACGTTTTGAACGGGCAGCATAAACACTTTGCTGCCACATGCAAACCTGGGACTCATACATAATACACATAGGCTTGACACATGTCTGGCCAGTGAACCAAAGCACCAGCACCTGCATGCAAGCGTACTAACAGACGTTACATGTACTAATTTACAGCACGTCCCTACTCGTTGAATGAAACATTAAAATTGGAATGCAGTCCCAGCACCACGAATAGGACGGTCGAGCCGAAGCTCCCTACCCGCGGTGTGAGAGAGCAGCCCCTGTAATTACTGTTATTTCAATATAATTGTTTTTTATGAAATTTTAATATATTACGGTGCTTGTTGTTCACCTGCCGCCAGAATCTTACGCAACAAATAAATTTTATCAAATTTATCCCCCAAATTCTAAGGGCCCTAATTGAAACAACTTAACTACCTAGCGTCCGAAGTATCAATTAATTTAACTTAAAGTGACATATTTTTCTCGATAATGTCTTTTAGCGCATCAGTATACATGGCGTTACTGACCGCAGACAAGTGTACGCCGTCGGGGGCAAAAAATCCCGGTGTGTCTATATCTATATCAGTCGACAGCACGTCTGAACGCCCTGAAGATTTAACCCAGCTACGCCGAAACGGTTAACTCGTCTTCGTTTCTGATTAATTTGGTTTATTGACATAGGTGTATTGTTTCTCCAATTTATGCGATTGATAATATCCACCCATATGATTATTGCGCCCGTAACTGCTGTTCTCAGGTAACGTATTTCCCTACTGAATTGAATTGCAGATCTTTGTTAAAGGAAACTGGGTGATATCATTACCCCCTAAATGTAGGATTTATAACCTTTGGCGGCTCACACAGGAGGACATTGGACTCAACGGCCCTGCGGAAACCATCCCAGCCGATGCCACCGACACCCCGCCAGGCAATGTTCCACGGCAACCGCTGGTTAGCGGAGCCGCTCTCTCCTGCGTTTTCCGCCGCGCGCCTTACCAACGAATCTCCAATCACCCATATATCTATAAAAATAAAATACAAATTAAACGTTCCTAATGATATTTGTCCTGTTTATTTTGAAATCGGGCACTTATACGTATAGGTCTATAGCAACATTGAAACCATGATAATTTACATTTTTGTTTACTGTAAATACGGTTGGACATTTAACCTCAACAAAATTAATTTAATGACCGCTGTACCCACTAGCCGCACGAAACTGAGTCATTTATAACAAGGGAAGCAATCCAAACGCCACTGGAGGATAATCGATCCGGAGTTCCTCTCTCGTATTGCAGGATCGCCTTATACATGTATCCGTATGTACCGTTTGTAGGTGTCAGATGACCAACGACCAAGCTTCCTAATATCATTTGTCGGAATACCGCGTATTGCAAGGTCAGTGGCTTGGCCTATGCGGAAACTATGGGATTTGAAATTTCCATTGCTATAACCGGCACGCGCGAGGCATTTCTGCAAGACTGACGACACTTGCTGTCTGGTAACCGGGGTGCCATTGCTATGACAAAAAACAGCCGCACCCTGGTGTTGGTTAAACAAATATCCCTCCAATGACGACACTGGAGATGGTGGCGTTTCTTCGCGCGGCAACGTTATGGTAACGGGCGGACCATGCTGGTTTGTTTTTTATACATGTAACGTGAACGACGCCGCTCTTCCTTTGTGGGTAGTGCATACGTCATTGCGCTTAACTTGGTTCGACACACCGGTGAGACTTGTTGCTACGAGTTCGCTGATACGAAAGAGGCCAAAATATGCGCATGTAAATAATGCCTGAAAAAGTTTGGCTTCCAGTTCGTTGTAGCATATTCTGGGCAAAACCCTGATAATTTCAGACAAGATTGCTTTGGTAATCGGACGTCTCATATCCTCTGGCTGTCGCCTAGATCTAACACACCCTTCTAACAGTCTATTTACCACAAACATGTTATGTATATCATGGAAACCCTGTATTTTCTGCATGTAATTAATACCCGAAATATAAGTCTTCACAGTACTTGGTGAGCAGTTTGTTTCAAAACCATATGCTATAAACCAAACCATGTGCTGTTCGGGTATCGGCAATATTCTGTCTAACCCGTACTTTGCAAGGAAGGCATGGAAAGCCTTTAACGCTGTGTCGTAGGTCTTTCTCGTATTTACTGCTATGGGATTTCGCAAAAGTGAGTCAGCTCTTTGTTGAAGATTTCCCAGAGATGGGATGGTATCGCGCGAGGTTCCACTTCCGGTGCCAGTCGCCGAAACCGCGATATCTGAAAACGAGAAATGGCGTCGCAGATCGCATTATTTGCCCCTGGGACGTGCGCCGCTCTCAGGAGAATATTAAACTGCAGACATTTGATTGTTAACAGTCTTAGGACCACCATAACTTTTTCCGTCTTAGATGATAGGGAGTTTAGTATATGTACTACGCTTATATTATCGCAATTGAACCTCACTTTTTTATTGCGCAGCTCGTCGCCCCACAGAAAAATTGCTACCATGATTGGAAAAATTTCTAAGACACTAATATCCCTTAATAGGCCTTCTTTCGCCCAAGTGTCTGGCCAGCGATCTTTAAAGATCTTTAAAAAAACCTTTAAAGAAGTTAACCCATAGCTGCAGATCTAGTTTTACTGCTTTTTTCAAACAGATGTGGTGCAAAGGTTTAGACAGGCCGCATATCGAGTTGATCAGACTCCTACAGAACGGGCGACCTAATGGAATAGCTCTGCAACAAAAACTGAGTGACCCTATGAACGATTGCATTTCTTTGAGCGTAGCTGATTTTCTAGCCATCATATACCGGATGTTTGTAACTAAATGTTCGACTTTTTCTCTAGGAATACGCACCACCATTTTGTTTGTGTCAAGTTCGAGACCGAGGAACACCAAAACTTCTGTGGGTCCCTCCGTTTTTTCGTGAGCTAATGGGACGTTTAGTTCCTGCATTATCTCAATGAATAGCGAAAGTAAAGCGTGAGCCCCTTCATCATTCTCGTCTCCTCCAAGAAAGTCATCTAATTAGTGGATGAGCATGCCGGATGCAGCTTTCGATTTTACGCAATGCTCGAGAAATGACGAGAAGCGCTCAAACGTTGCACAGCTAATTGAAGCCCCAAAAGGTAATGTTTTTTCCACAAAATACCTATCATTGAATTTATATCCTAGAAGCTCAAAATCTGCTGGTCGTATTGGTAAGAGTTTAAAAGCGTTCTTGATGTCTAACTTGAAAAGTTTACAGTGTCTACCAAGTTTGTGTATCATTTCGACTGCCTCATCAAAACTAGTATACTGAACAGAGGTAAGATTCGGGTCAATGAAGTCGTTCACCGATACCCCTGCTGGGTAAGATAAATGATGAATCATTCGAAATTCGTTGGGTTCTTTTTTCTGTACCAAGCCGATAGGGGAGACAATCAAATTTTGTAATGGTTTACGGAAAAACGGGCCTGCTACGTGGCCGGCCGAAATTTCCTTATCAATTTTCTCCTTAACAATTTCTGGATGCATTCTAGCCGACTTAAGGTTACTTGCCTCCCTAGTCTCTATTGGACCCATGTTTTGCATACTCAAACCATTCTTAAACCCATTTTCTAGATAATTCGCGTCGTTTACATCGTAAGTACTTAAATATTTGTGTAAAACCGCCAAATTGATTGGTGAGCAAGCAATATCTTTGATGTTAGCATTACAAGGGCCGCTGATTTGATCCACCAGCAGTGGTTGCCATTAGTTGCCTTGACCATTGTCGCCCACGAAATGGCTGCCGCGGTGCGTGATACTGCTGTTGCGTGGTGAAGGATTGAGCGCTTGGTGCCGCTGCATTCAGTATAGTGCACACTGACGCTGGGTGACCTTGACTGCAGGAAGAACAAGCGTGTTTAAACCTGCAGTTAGGCCACGTGCACTTTCCGGTATTAAAAAAATTACCAAGTTCTAAATTGCTTAACCGGCATTCTTTGGGCTGTGGCGGCTGGCGCGTTTGCGGTGGGCATTTGGATACAACGCCACCATAAGTCGTTATTGATATGCGCCCAAGATGAAGGCCCCAATGATTGCCTAACTCTAAACTGCTTGTCATATGCACGCCACGCCATGCCGCCTTGGCGACCCGCGCATTCTCTGATTGTCCACATGTATTGCAGTAGCTCTGCCGTTTGTGTGGGGTTGACCTTGACATATATGGACATGAAAATTATGAATGCGTCTGTCCATTTTTCTATAGTAGTGATTCTGTCTTTGCATTCCCGCGGTTTAGACACTAAATGGCCATCTACCGACAACTGGAACGTCGCGCTCGAACAGAAATCGGACAGCTCTAGCGAGTCTTTCAGCAGCAATGCCAAGTTAATAAACTCGCCCATCTCGATCTGACTGCGAATCTGATCGGGGACATGGGCGGCTATATCGTCGGGCGATAACCGTATCGGACTCGGACCCCCGGCGGGTGGAAATTGTTCAATGCCGACCGTGTGCGGGGGAGGTACCGTCGAGGTAGCCGCTACGGATTTTGTTACAGAGGCCGCAGCTCCACCACACCCTGAGTTACAACATTTACATGTACCCCGAGGCTGATCAATTACTTCTGATCTCTTAAGGATTTCTTCGAAATCAATTAAATGTGTTTTTCGTTTACCTGAGCTCGAATCATCGATCGGCCCAACATATTCCACGTCCTCTGTCTCCTTTGTTTTCCTCCTTTTCGCACCTCTCCCCATGCCTGGCATAACCAATTGTGTGATTTGAAATTTTTTATTGTCTGAACACGAGGTCCTTCTTGGTCAATGGCCGGCGATAAAAGAACGTTCTCGGCACTCGCGTGGTCCGCGGTCACATGGTGTTAATGTTATCTGAGGTGTTCCGAGTATGTTAGCAACCATATTGTATATAGGTAACGAGGAAGTATTTCCAAGAAACGCGGACCCAGACGATTTATTCGCCATAATAAATGAAATTATTATCATTCGAAAATAATTTGTATTATTGTTGAATAGTTTCTTTAGCGAGGCTTAGAAAATCTGAACTAAGAGCCCTTTCAAATTTATTTATGCTGAACAAATAAACTTATATTTATTCAACACTTTACTAGTGTTCTATTTATGCCATCATATTCTGCCTTTACTTTAAAAATGAACGAAAGAAACATGCTCAGTAACACGAAAAGAACATAAAATGACGTCACAAAAATGGACGTTAGTATGGAAATACAGTTAAGTTCATACCACGGGCTTTTATTTCATCAATGCTGCCCTGAAAGAGGGGTTAGGCATAACAAATAAAAATGTTTGTTTCTGGTTAAACGACCTACCAAAAAAAAAATGCCCTGACCCTAGAACATTTTATTGAGTTTGTCAGGTATTTTTTTGTTTTATTTACTTTTTTTCCAATAATTAAATGTTTTTTGGATAAATAAGCGTTTTGTTTTGATAGCATCCACTTCAAAACAATTTTTAAGTATATTACTGCTATGTTTTGAATATTTATTCAGTTTTAGCATCTTCAAGTTGACCATTTACCAAAAAAAAAAAAAAAAAGAAGATAAATCCCTAGCTACATACCCTAATTTTTTCGACATGTAACCTGAAACAAACATGTTGTTGTTTATACGCCTAAAGAGTTTTGCCTATCCTCATGGTCCTATTTATGTGTTTCAGCGATGGCCACATTTGAGATTCCTCATTGCCGCGGTTGTCTGTCAGTGATTTTGTTCACCTTTGGTGGAAAGGTGGCAGGGCCCTTCAGATGGGGAAAGGTGGCGGGGCCCTTCAGATGGGGAAAGGTGGCGGGGCCCTTCAGATGGGGAAAGGTGGCGGGGCCCTTCAGATGGGGAAAGGTGGCGGGGCCCTTCAGATGGGGAATTTTAAGCCAAAAGGGGCATTGTTTTTTTGTTTTGTTAAGCATTATTACATGTTAATATTGTACTGTGTTATAAAACAATAATGAATTGTTTTGCTACTAATTATAATTTAGTTTATGCACTATCTTGGCTTGATGAAAAATTGCAGGGATTGTTTGCGAAAATTCTTTTTAAGCAGGGGAATGGGGCCGAAATTCAGCCCCAAATTGGGCCTAAAAAACACTGTTTCTGTTTCAGGGATGGCTACATTTGAGATTATGCTGGCACACATGTTCACACAGATGCTCATAGTGGTGGTCCAGATTGCTGTGCTACTCTGTGTGGCCCTGCTTATATTTAAGGTACGGCCATCTCGTTTATGATAAATGATATATGGTCGTCCAGCTTGCGCAGTGGTTGGGCCAAAAAAAAATATTGTGTGTTTCGGGCAACGGTCTATACAAAGTTGGGCAAGGTCAAGATTTTGGGGGGGCGGGGTTTACTGTTTTTTTAAAGACACATTTCGGTCTAAAAACATAAAAATTATCTAAAATCTGAGGAATACGGATTTCACGGAAAACAATCTTTGCTAATAACTTAAGGGTCAGGGTTTTTTTGCTAGGTAGGGTTTGGTTCCCCGAAACATAGAATTTTTTTCTTTTGCCTTGGCATACTCGCTTCTTGCCACTGCAATTAGTCCTCACAAAATGCAGCTTTGGCGTGAAAGGACCTTGTAAATTTCAAAATACACACACACACACACACATTGGTGATAAACTTATAAATGACTGTTCAATTAAGTATTGCAATTTATTTGAATTTAAATTGTAATGTAATTTTTTTAACATTACATTGTATCATATGCAGGTAAATTCACCTGATAAATTTATCTGATACCACTTATCTTATAAATACTGGCTTTACTAGATAAGTAGTGAATAAAGGTAAGTTTATCTGATACCACTTATCTTATAAATACTGGCTTTACTAGATAAGTAGTGAATAAAGGTAAGTTTATCTGATACCACTTATCTTATAAATACTGGCTTTAGTAGATAAGTAGTGAATAAAGGTAAGTTTATCTGATACCACTTATCTTATAAATACTGGCTTTACTAGATAAGTAGTGAATAAAGGTAAGTTTATCTGATACCACTTATCTTATAAATACTGGCTTTAGTAGATAAGTAGTGAATAAAGGTAAGTTTATCTGATACCACTTATCTTATAAATACAGGCTTTACTAGATAAGTAGTGAATAAAGGTAAGTTTATCTGATACCACTTATCTTATAAATACTGGCTTTAGTAGATAAGTAGTGAATAAAGATAAATTTATCTGATACCACTTATCTTATGAATACTGGCCTTACTAGATAAGTAGTGAATAAAGGTAAATTTATCTGATACCACTTATCTTATGAATACTGGCTTTACTAGATAAGTAGTGAATAAAGGTAAGTTTATCTGATACCACTTATCTTATGAATACTGGCCTTACTAGATAAGTAGTGAATAAAGGTAAGTTTATTGAGCAAGGCTTAGAAAACAAGAATCAAGGCTTAGAAAACAAGAATCTCAAGCCTTGGTGAACTTGAACTTGTTCCATTTACCGCTTCATTTACTTTGTTTTGAAAATAAACCAATTAACTGACATCTCAAGTGACCCTTAAAAATAATGATATCTGATTATTACATTAAAGTGTATGAAAGTATTCCATACCGAAGAAAGCCAAGAATTGTTTGCAAGCTGAAAAACAAGTGTGCAAAATTAAAAGCGTGAAAAAACATTTACCCAAACATTTCATGACATGAAAAAAGCGGTTATATGGTATTCTAACATGATACTCGATAATTTTTCTATCGGCAATGGACAAAATTATCGTTGTTAAACTACCCAATAACACAAAAAGTAGTCCCAATTCAGAGCTGAGCATAGTAAAAAGTAGATCCAATCACAGTTGCAGTAGTATATATCAAATCATGTTAGAATCAAAATAATTTTCGGAATTATTGGCCGATTAACACGATTTGTTATTCTGATGCGTGGCTCAACTAAACTACTCGGGCGAACGCCCTCATGATTTAATTCCTACTCATCAGAACTTCAAATCGTTGTTTATTGGCCGATAAACAACGATAAATTAAAAATTATTTCTTCATTAACCATAATTATTATGTTCCAGGTGCCGTGTTTAGGTCCACTGATCTGGGTGATACTTCTTCTGCTCATACAGGGTTTCCTGGGCATGGCTTTAGGTGGGCAACCTCACTTACGTAAATTTAAATATTTTAGCACCTGAATTTGTTTTTAACTTTTGTATTGCATTTAAGGTAGCCATATTTCAGAAGGAATTGTACAGTCTGCTTCAATAAAATAAAAAAAAGCAAACAATACAATAACAGATCACACTATTATTGTTATATGTGAATAAGTGCAATAACTACACTTTTTGAATGAATTATTTATGAAAGGGACCTGTTCACATATTGGCAAAATGACAATTTTGAAAAATTTTGTCATACATTTGAAAAAGAAATTATACATTATACATTGTGTACAAACAAGCGAAATAACACTCGTGACTAAGAAAAATATATAGAAAATAACAGGTTACTGCCTGTTCTTGTGTATAATGGGGAGGCTTGCCGAGCCGCGATTTTATTCGTGCCAAACCTGATATATTTCACAAGACCAGGCAGTAACCTGTTTTTCTATTTATCATACCACAGTTTTCTTAAAATTACACCAAACGACCTGATTTTTTACCTATTTAAAAACTAAGAGCTGTGCTGATTTTGCTGAGCCGGCTTTTACACGCTTTTCACGTACATGTACTATGATGTAGTTCTGGATTTCTTAACGTTCACTGGATAATACTTTATTATTAACATTGCGTAAAGATAAATGAGCTGTTTTTATAACGAATACATAGATTACACACACGTCTATTCATATAATATTGGAAACGCAAACTGCAAAAGATTGCAACGGTACATTTCATCCAAGAACACGCATCGACGAATTGTCTGGAGACGCCATTTTGAAGTTGTGTATTGAAATTGACATTTTGAAGATCGTGTCAATAATGACTATAGCGCGTTCAATTTTTGGTAAAACATGTTTGAGGTTCAACATAAGCTGATCCTGTGTAGTGACTTTTAGTGCATTTATTTGAAATGTATTGAAATAACGGTGTATGGATGCTTTATTGTTCCATTGATGACGTCACACCACTACCAAAGTAGTTTATGTGAATGTGAATATTTAAAAAATGATGTTTTTGTGAATTTTGATGATAAAAATAATCTGATTCATTTTTACTTAAAATGTTGACTTTAGGAGTTGATTTCGAGTAATATGACGTACCTCCAAACATTGACTGATATAAACGGTACTGACCTGATATAAAAATATATATCAGGCACCTTTGTTTCAGGCCGATATCAGCATAGTGGTATGATAAATTGGAAATATCATTTCGTTTATGGACAATCATCGATCGAAATGGATAAAATTATAAAGCGGTTGTAATGCTTTTCATCTGTGTTTTGGAAAACGTGTATCACTTACATAGTGTTAAAAGCACACATCCAAATGTCCGAGTTGTTACTGCACGAGATTTTTTATCTAGGGTTAGCACATAAGATTTTTTATCCAGGGTTAGCACATAAGATTTTTTATCTAGGGTTAGCACATAAGATTTTTTATCTAGGGTAAGCACATAAGAAAACATGGACAATAACTCATAAAGGCTGCACATATTTAAATTATTTTTGGTACCTAGGTGTAACATCATAAAATACAGATCAGGTTCAACTTTGGTTACAAACCACTAAATGTTGACAGAGTTATTGCTCCTATTGTAATTAATTTTTTCCAAATACACTGTTGAGCATTCACAAATTAAAGCATTCTCTCTCTGTCCATTTCTTTCTAATGGATGCCATAGTTTTGTGACAAGGCCATATTGTGGGGGTATATCCGTCACTCAGTGTGACAAGGCCATATTGTGGGGGTATATCCGTCACTCGTGTGACAAGGCCATATTGTGGGGGTATATCCGTCACTCATGTGACAAGGCCATATTGTGGGGGTATATCCGTCACTCGTGTGACAAGGCCATATTGTGGGGGTATATCCGTCACTCGTGTGACAAGGCCATATTGTGGGGGTATATCCGTCACTCGTGTGACAAGGCCATATTGTGGGGGTATATCCATCACTCGTGTGACAAGGCCATATTGTGGGGGTATATCCGTCACTCGTGTGACAAGGCCATATTGTGGGGGTATATCCGTCACTCATGTGACAAGGCCATATTGTGGGGGTATATCCGTCACTCATGTGACAAGGCCATATTGTGGGGGTATATCCATCACTCATGTGATAAGGCCATATTGTGGGGGTATATCCGTCACTCGTGTGACAAGGCCATATTGTGGGGGTATATCCGTCACTCGTGTGACAAGGCCATATTGTGGGGGTATATCCGTCACTCGTGTGACAAGGCCATATTGTGGGGGTATATCCGTCACTCGTGTGACAAGGCCATATTGTGGGGGTATATCCGTCACTCGTGTGACAAGGCCATATTGTGGGGGTATATCCGTCACTCATGTGACAATTCTACTTGTTTTAGATTATAACAGATGATGTAGTTTTTGACATTAATGACATTTTTCAAAAATATGAAAAATCTGAGCACAAGTTCTTTTTATATCTGACCCCTGTTTGCTGTTACATTCTTTTAAATCAACTAAATTTGTCCTGCTTTGTTGCATCAACAGCATGTTTTATCATTTGTAATATTCTTTGTTGTCATTGTTTGCAAAAAATACTGAAGTGTTTCTGGTAGTTACACTGCATGTGACCCACCACCAAAAGGAGATGCTGTGATGTAATGGATATGGTGTCTGCCTTGCGATTGAGAGGTCGTGAATTTGATCCCTACTTGAACAGCATTAGTATGGTCTTTCTCAAAGACACCAAGTACTGGTAATACCCAGGAAACTAACACGAAAATGTACAAACAAATAGGTTTAAACTAAAAGTAACAAACTGATTTCTTATTGCCTGTGTTCTGAGCCCCGCAGATGTTCTGTGTACTCTACATCTGCAGTGACGATTTTACTAACAAACTGATTTCGTATTGGCTGTTTTTGGTACCCTGCAGGGGTTCTGTACTCGGCCATCTGCAGTGACGATTTTAGTAACAAACTGATTTCTTATTGCCTGTGTTCGGTGCCCCGCAGATGTTCTGTATATTCTGCCATCTGCAGTGACGACTTTAGTAACAAACTGATTTTGTATTGCCTGTTTTCGGTACCCTGCAGGGGTTCTGTACTCGGCCATCTGCAGTGATGAAAACTCTGCCATACAGCTGGCCCTGGGCTCCTACTTTCCCCTGCTTCTCATCAGTGGTAAGACGTAAACCTTTATAACTGCAGTGATTTGTGATTTTTAGCTCACCTGAGTTCAACGTGCTCATGGTAAGCTTTTATGATGGCCTTTTGTCCGTCGTGCGTTGCTCATCAACATTTGCCTTGTTAACACACTATGGACCACATTTATTGCCCAATCTTCACGAAACTTGTGCAGGACGTTTGTTCTAATTGTATCTCGGACGAGTTCAAATCTGGGTCATGTGGTGTCAAAAACTATGTCACTAGGTCAAATTGAAAAAAAAAGCTTGTGAACACTCTAGAGGTTTTTTTTTGCCCAATCATCATAAAACTTACTCAGAACATTTCTTCTTATAATATCTCGGTAGTGTTCGAAACTGGGTCGTGTGTGATCAAAAACTAGATCACCAGGGCAAATTAAAGAAAAAGAGGCCACATTTGTTGCGCAATCAATCATCATGAAACTTGCTCCTTAGGCGAGCAACCTAGGGCCGTATGGCCGTCTTGTTATCCTAACCGTAATCTTTCGAATGTAATACGCACTCATGTATAATACGCACCCCCAAGTTTCAACAATATTTTTGAGGAAAAATAAAAATCTGAATATAATACGCATCTTAAAATGAGGTGTTGGTTAATAATGCTTTGTATGTACATGTAAGTACACGAGCCATAGCAGCTTAATTAATTAAATCACTTAGGCATCGCGTTAAACGTGATTTTATGAAAACAGGAAAAACGCGAGACTTATTCAAATAACTTCTGCTAAACTGCAAGTGAGAATCATTAAAAACGTAGACAAATCCAAAAGTAAATGAGACAATTAAATTACAGACGAATGCAGCATGTTTATTTATACAGAAAATTATGTTCACCCTATTTTCAGAAAATTGTTTGTACATGATTGTAACTACTTTCCATCTAAATTTAAATACACTGCTAGATTGGTCACTGTTTTTAGAATGTGACCTTTGCCTGGTGCGCGCACATTGCAGTACGTGATTTATGCATGTAAAATGGGAATACCCCCGTCCCGATTGGATGTGAATTACAGCATATCTTTAAATAAAAACATATCCCAAAATGCACTCGATACTTCCGAAAAATGGCGAACGTTTTTAGCTCGACTATTCGAAAAATAGATGAGCTTTCCTACTACCCCCGGCGTCGGCGTACGCGTCCACGTCTGAATTTTGTTAAAGTTTTTATTCAAAAGTCTTGTAACTTCAAAACTACATAACTTATTCACTTGAAACTTGGAATATACCTTTGTCATCAACTCCAGTGTTAGGGGCAACATTCCCCATAACTCTGTTTTGTATTTTGACAGATTTATGCCCCTTTTTCACTTAGAATTTCTGGTTAAAGTTTGTATTCAAAAGTTTTTTAACTTCATAACTACATAAGTTATTCACTTGAAACTTGGAACTAACCTTTGTCATCAACTCCAGTATCAAGGGCAACATTCCCCATAACTCTGTTTTGTATTTGACAGAGTTATGCCCCTTTTTCACATAGATTTTCTGGTTAAAGTTAATATTCAAAAGTTTTGTAACTTAACTACAAAAGCTATTCACTTGAAACTTGGAATATACCTTTGTCATCAACTCCAGTATCAAGGGCAACATTCCGTATAACTCTGTTTTGTATTTTGACAGAGTTATGCCCCCTTTTCACTTAGATTTTCCGTTTAAAGTTTATTTTCAAAAGTTTGGTAACTTCAAAACTACATAAGTTATTCACTTGAAACTTGGAACTAACCTTCGTCATCAACTCTAGTATCAGGGGCAACGTTACCCATAACTATGTTTTGTATTTTGACAGAGTTATGTCCCTTTTTCACATAGATTTTCTGTTTAAAGTTTATATTCAAAAGTTGTGTAACTTCAAAACTACGTAAGTTATTCACTTGAAACTTGGAACTAACCTTTGTCATCAACTCCAGTATCAAGGGCAACATTCCCCATAACTCTGTTTTGTATTTGACAGAGTTATGCCCACTTTTCACTTAGATTTTCTGTTTAAAGTTGATATTCAAAAGTTTGGTAACTTCAAAACTACATAAGTTATTCACTTGAAACTTGGAACTAACCTTTGTCATCAACTCTAGTATCAGGGGCAACATTACCCATAACTATTTTTGTATTTTGACAGAGTTATGCCCCTTTTTCACTTATATTTTCTGGTTAAAGTTTGTATTCAAAAGTTTTGTAACTTCATAACTACATAAATTATTCACTTGAAACTTGGAACTAACCTTTGTCATCAACTCTAGTATCAGGGCAACATACCCATAACTCTGTTTTGTATTTTGACAGAGTTAGCCCACTTTTTACACAGACTTTGTGGTTAAAGTTTTTGTTCCAAAAATTTATAAACTATACAAGGCTTCACTTAAAAATATTGTATTTTAACAAATTTATGCCCCTTTCACTATCCAACATATGTACCAACTTCGAATAGTCGAGCGCGCTGTCCTCTGACAGCTCTTGTTGTTTATGTAATTCTTAAACACATTTATGGTCAATATTGGCCAGAATTTGCTTTTAAAAATGAAAGTTGTGAATATATGGGATTATCGGGTAATTCCAGTAATTGATACGGTCGGTTTTATATGTATCTGTGGGGAAAAGGGTTAAGCAAATATTTGGATATACATTTTCAGGTTAACTTTACATTCAAGTATAATACGCACCCCCTACTTCTGAGAAAAAATTTCGGGTAAAAAAGTGCATATTATATTCGTCAGATTACGGTATATAACCGGTACAAAGACCTATTCCCAATGCCAAATATGGTTTATTTTTACCAATTGTTATGAAAAAAATCCACTATTAATGTAGAAGTAACAAATTGTACATTGAAAAAATGTGTTTGAAATTTTCTTAAGTTTAAATTTTCCTGAGGAGCTGTATGGTCCCAGTTGTCTTGTTATTCATACAATAAGATATTCTATTAGTTCCCAGCTACCGTATTCTAGGTATACTGTGGCCCCTGGAGGCCATGCCAGGCTGGCTGAGGATTGTGGGATATGCATCACCGATGACCTTCGCCTGCGATGGAATGAGGTGCATACTGGCTAGAGGTAACGTGTGTTTGATTCGGATGAACTGCGGATATAGCCTTGGCCCATATCCGCAAAGTTCCTCAGTGAAATTTTATGTAAATTTCTTAAAATTTTAAATTCCTAAAGTCTGTTACTTTTTCTTCTAAAATGTGTTGTATGTTAAATGGTTTTAATTATGTGATGAATCAACAAATGCTTCTTATTTTACCATATTTTAAATACAAATTATTGATTTTCTCAAGGAAAATTTTAATTGATTTTTCCCCTTAAATATGACTTAAGTTAAAATTTTGCTCAGGAGCTTTGTGGATACGGCCCCTGGACAAGTTAACTTTGTGGATATGGTCCCTGGACAAGTTAACTTTGTGGATATGGCCCCTGGACAAGTTAACTTTGTGGATATGGATCCTGGACAAGTTAACTTTGTGGATATGGCCCCTGGGCAAGTTAACTTTGTGGATATGGCCCCTGGACAAGTTAACTTTGTGGATATGGCTCCTGGACAAGTTAACTTTGTGGATATGGCCCCTGGACGAGTTAACTTTGTGAATATGGCCCCTGGACAAGTTGACTTTGTGGATATGGCACCTGGACAAGTTAACTTGACACTGTCCTTTATGCATGAATATATTACAAATGTGGCACGTCGTGATAAAACCGGTCCGCACAGGCTAATTCAGAACGGCACTTTCCGCCTACAGTGGATTTATGTTTAGAAGAGACTTCCTTGAAACAGAAAATACCATACAAGCGGAAAGTGCCGTCCTGGATTAGCCTGTGCGGACTGCACAGGCTAATCCGGGACGACACTTTACGCACATGCATTAAGACCGGTTTTCTCACAACGCGCCACAAATTTGATAATGATGAATATATTACAGTTGACTCCGATGGCTCAAAGTCGCAGGAACCGGTAAAAATACTTCGCGCATCTAATCTGTCAACGACTCCATTTGACCGAAGCATGTTCGAGCCAAACAAACAATTAAATATGTAAAACTGTAACTGGGATAGTGACAAACACTTCGAGCCAACGGAAAATTCCAGCCTAACAACAGAAATGTCTATGAATATATAGCAACAAAATATCGGTCCCTCAAAGAAACTTCGAGCCAATAAGACAAACGAGACGAGCGATTTCGGGGCATTGGGAGTTGACTGTAGTTTCAATACCTGAATAGAGTTTAAAGTAATAAAATTATCCAACTGAAAATAGAGTTATGGTATCAATATGTGAAACACATGCATGAAGAAAACCAAGTATAAATATATGAAAAAATTGAAGCACATAATTATGCTCGTCAGGTAAATGTATTCCGGGCTATAACATTGTATGAATTGCAGACAAGAAAGTTTACAGTCTTTTAAGAAATTTATATATATGGACAGTTCTGTTTATACAATGTAGAATGAAAGAACCACAAATAGTTAGAAAAAAAGCATATGAATTTATAAAAAAGGAAACTAAAGCCACCTTTAAACATTAAAATGAAACATTCAAGTTAAACATGAATTCTTATTTTATCAACTGGTAAAGGAACTTATCTTTTACTGTGATACCATTGAGAATTGATTGTTCATTGCGTTTGTAAATTGCAGGTCTGGACATTACTTTCTACGCAGTGTGGCGGGGATACCTCGTATCTTCAGGCTGGTGTGCTTTGATTGTTATACTGGGTGGTATAATTCTTAGATTAAGGGAGTGATTGTTATACTTGGTGGTATAATTGTTAGCGTAATGGAGTGATTGTTATACTGGGTTGTATAATGCCTAGCGTTAGGGAGTGATTGTTATACCGGTTGGTATAATTCTTAGAGTAAGGGAGTGATTGTTATACTGGGTGGTGTAATTCTTAAAGAGGGTGATTGTTATACTGGGTGGTATAATTCTTAGAGTAAGGGAGTGATTGTTATACTGGGTGGTGTAATTCTTAGAGTAATAGGGTGATTGTTATACTGGGTGGTATAATTCTTAGAGTAAGGGAGTGATTGTTATACTGGGTGGTATAATTCTTAGAGTAAAGCAGTGATTGTTATACTGGGTGGTATAATTCTGATAGTAAGAGACTGATTGTTATACTTGGGTATATAATTCTTTGAATAAGACATGTATTAGTTATAATATAAATATATATATATAATTAATTACTTAGTATTGTAATACATAGTTTCAGGGAGAGATTTGGGGGGGGGGGTATAATTCTGATATTAAGAGAGTGATTGTTATACTTGAGGATATAATTCTTTGAGTAAGAGTAGTACATGTATTAATTATAATATAAATATATATATAATTAATTACCTAGTATTGTAAGACATAGTTTCAGGGAGAGATTTTTATGCTTTATGGAATAAAAATTAGTCAGTGTGTGATTGTTATAATGAATGGTAAAATATTTTAGTGATACTGAGTGGTATAATATTTTTGTGAATAATTGTTATAGTTGTTAAAGTAATACATAATAATACATGACGTTTTGTGATCATTAGTGAAAAATTAGATGGAAATACCTATCAACTATCTTATGAAAACTCATATTAATGGGGTTACATGACATGACTTCTCATTGTTTTTTGTGCTGATACTTTCTGTGTATATTCAGATCACAATTATATGATTATGATTTAAAAAATGTAAATTTAAATGTTGATTTGTTTTGGGCAAATGATTGTGCATGGACAAATGATGGTACTATGAATTATATTATTTGTGAGGATTGCCCTACCATGATATACAGGTGCCAATTTTTCATTTGCACACGTTTTTATGCCCCCACAAAGTGGGAGGCATTAAGCGTTGCACTTGTCCGTCCGTACGTCCGTCCATCCCGAAATTTTGTGTGCTCAACTCCTCTTTAACTTCTGGGCCGATTTCGCTCAAACTTTTACTGCTGAAGAACCTTAATGTGTAGATGATGGTAAATGAAGGAATTTTGGCTGCGTCCAATTTTGGCAGAATTATGGCCCTTTGTCATTTATTCAGCTATAGAATTTATGTGAACATAAATTTGTGAAGGCAAAAATTAGTGTTGGCGACGCGCCCTTCATCTTTGTCCAAACATGCATCGCAGGGACATCCGTGTCTGTGACACATCTAGTTTAACGTGTTTCTGTATCCCACAGAGGTAGGCAGGTTTCAGTATTTAAATCTGAAAATGTATGTTACAGTGACTGTTATAAATACTCATTTTATACATCTATATTTATATATATATTAGTTTAAAGCTCACAAGTTGTTGTTCTTGTTCTTTTATTATCTAAGTATCTAATTATCTATTAGAAGCTTCTGATTTAATGTAAATAACGAAAATTAGTTTAGTTTAACCTATTTATTTTAGTTTGATTATGGCGAAAGCCTTAGGCTTATTGAGACTCTCTTGAGTTGGTTTCCTGGGTAGAACCAGTACTTGTTGTCTGAGAAAGATTATTTGAATGCTCCCCAAGTATGGATCGAACTCACTACCTCCCAATGGCAAGGTGGACATCACAGGGTTGTAGCTTCCTTTAGGCACTATAGGCACGTGCGTATACATTTTTTCCAGAGATGAAAAATTTAAATATGCGAAAAATGCAATAAAAACAAGAGGGGGGATGGGGGTGAGGGGATCTTTCTTGGCTGTGTTGAGACTTTATTATTCAACGAGTCCATTATGTCAATATGAAATAAATTTCATGAAACACACGCTTATTTTACAATTATTTTGTAGAATCGGGGTTTAGCTGAAGTAAGTTGTTTGTAGCCACATATGAGTATAAACACCCCTGGCCCAAATTTTGTAGATTCCACCTACTGTGCCTACACATTTTTTGAACCCCGGCTACGCCCCTGCATCATATCCACTACACCATTGCGACCTCCGTCAAAATCATGATCAAAGAAATCAAAATTCTTGTGGAACAAATGGACATTCTTTGTTCATGTATGAGCTTGTATATTATTACAAGAAAAAAGTCAGAATATCAAAATATTTATTAACAGTTAACTTAAGTTATACCTGATAGTTATCTCATTAAGTCAAGAACAAATTCTTTGTTTGTGTGTTTGCAGCTGTCGTGTGTCTTTTATTGTCAAGCTAAGTGAGTTACATTTAACTGTTATGTTGAAATATTCTGTTCTGGGCCAGTATTCACAAAGCTCCGAAGGGAAATCTTAACTTTAAGTACTTCTTAAGTGGAACTTTCAGGTCAAATTTTCTATGTAAAATCTAATGATTTCTGTTTACAAAATAGTAAATTGTGGAACATCTGATCAATATTTGCTAGTTTAAAATATTTCCTTGTAAAAAGGGGTAAATATGAAACAGCCAAGGACTTAAGGAATGTTTTGGTTTGAAGAAATTAACTTAAATTTTCCCTAAGGAGCTTTGTGAATACGGGCCCTGGGTTGGTATTCACAAAGCCCCTTTGTAAAAACTTAAAATAATGAAATTCCTTAACTCTATGGATGTTTCATGTACTGTGGAATTGCATTTACAGGTTTTATTATATTCAAGGTTGAATAGTTGCTTCGTATTTTACCTTAATTTCAATCTAAATTATTCAAATTTACAAGTAAAATTTTATTTGAAAATTTCACTTAAGTGTAACTTAAGTTAAGATTTTCTTAAAGTGCTTTATGAATAGCAGCCCTGTTCTGTTTTGTTTATGTTCAAACGTGTATGTACGATCTTACAACAGATATAGTGGCATAAATACAATAAACCAAATAAAGTTAATAAACATATTTCTTTGTAAAATGGAATACAAGTTAAGAACAACCATACCTTTTAAACGCACAATAAGGTAGTTTTTAATCACCAAATAGTTTTCATTTGTACATACAGAAACTTAAATACATGTATATACATTGACTTGACAGTTGGTTTAGGTTACACAACACTGATAAACGATGCAAAAACGCGACACAAGCACTAGTTGATTTATTCCTTATTGTTTCCTTCGTCATTTTTATGTTTTTCAGTTTGTTTTCAAGGTTTATTGTCACTTTTATCTGCTTATTTTGAAAATAATTGACATGAAAGATCGTACATACACACTTTAAATAAACTTGTTCACAGATTTTCGTATTTTTGAAAAATGTCATTTAATGTCTCAACTGCCATAGCTAAAGCAATGGGACTAACCAAAAACAAATATAATATAAGGAAAAATATGAGGCACGTCGTGGGAAAACCTGACTTAATGCATGTGCGGAAAGTGTCGTCCCGGATCAGCCTGTGCAGTCCGCACAGGCTAATCCGGGATGGCACTTTACGCTTTTATGGTATTTTCTGTTTCAAGTAAGTCTCTACTAAACATAAATCCACTGCAGGCGGAAAGTGCTGTCCCGGATTAGCCTGTGCGGACTGCACAGGCTGATCCGGGACGACACTTTACGCACATGCATTAAACCCGTTTTCCCACGACGCGCCTTATATATATATATATGTGGCTTCACATACGATTGCCGGTATCAAAAATGTGTCACGCTAACCACTCAGCCATCCTGACAGACTGAGGAGAACCGTTACAAATGCTTTATAATTTTATCCATTCCAGATGATGATTTTTCATAAATGACACTATCTTTCCAATACATTTCTTAAAGTTTGTGAAAAGTGTTATTTCGCTTGTTTATATATCATGTATTTATCTTTTTGGGATCTATGACAAAAATTTCAAATATTGTCAATTTGCCAATCTGTCAACAGGTCCCTTTAACAAGATTTGTATATATAAATGCGTTACAATGCAGAGTATTGTTTATCTTGTTTATCTTGACCAGTTTGTTTGTTATAGCCCACAAACATAGTTGGGGGGGGGGTATATAGGAGTGAGCTTGTCGGTCTGTTGGTTTTTTCTTTCCGGATGATAACTCAAGAAAGACTTGACATATTCAAATAATTTTTGGTACACATTTGTAACCTCATAGAATACAGGTCAAGTTCGATGTTGGTTACAAACCACTAAATTTTGACAGAGTTATGGCCCCTTTTCGACTTAAAATTCCCTCAAAACATGGTTTCCGGATGATAACTCAAGAAAGGCTTGACATATTCAAATAATTTTTGGTGCACATGTGTAACATCATAGAAAACAGGTCAATTTCGATGTTGGTTACAAACCACTAAATTTTGACAGAATTATTGCCCCTTTTCTACTTAAAATTCTCTAAAAACATGATTTTCGGATGAAAACTCAAGAATGGCTTGACATTAAAAATAATTATATTGGTATACATGTGTAGCATCATAAAATATGGGTCAAGTTCGACTTTGGTTACAAACAACTAAAATTTGACAGAGTTATGGCCCTTTATTTGACTTAAATTCCCTAAAAACATGGTTTCCTGACTCAAAATGTTGGTTACAAACCACTAAATTTTGACAGAATTATTGCCCCTTTTCCACTTAAAATTCCCTAAAAACATGATTTTCGGATGATAACTCAACAATGGCTTGACATATTTAAATAATTATTGGTACACATGTGTAGCCTCATTAAATACAGGTCAGTTGTGACTTTGGTTACAAACCACTAAATTTTTACACAGTTATGGCCCCCCTTTTTTACTTAAATTCCCGAAAAACATGGACAATAACTCACGAAAGGCTTCACATATTTAACTTATTTTTGGTACATAGGTGTAACATCATAAAATACAGATCAGGTTCAACTTTGGTTACAAACCACTAAATGTTGACAGAATTTTGGCTCCTATTGAAATTAAATTTTTCCAAATACACTGTTGACCATTCACAAATTAAAGCATTCTCTCTGTCCATTTCTTTCAAATGGATGCCATAGTTTTGTGACAAGGCCATATTGTGGTGGTATATCCATCACTCATGTGACAATTATAGTTTTGTATTGTTTTGATTAAAAACTAAATAAGTTATATAATTATGTTATTTAACATTTCTGTATAAACTTGTTTAGTTCTTGTTGTTTTCTGATGACATTTTACATCTTTAAAATTAGTTACTTGTATAACTGTAATTATCCTGTAAGTATTAAGACTCACTTAAAAAATGCTTAATGTTTTATTTGTATTTAGGGACATAACAAAATATTTCCCAAAAGTGTGGCAAAAAATTGAGGGAAATATATGAAATTAATGATACAGTATATTTTGCATGTGATTTCACTTGGTCAGTATTCAGTAACTATTTAATGTGATAGTGTGTTGCCCCAATATAATTATAGAAACAAGAAAATGTCAAATTTGAAGTGTCCCAATATTAAGGGACCCATATAAACATATTTTGCAAAAATAGGGGTGTCCCAAAACTTCAAAAATATCAAAGAAATGAGTAGATGTGTTACGATATGCATCAATAAATGGCTGATTGATGTACACTTAACCATTTGATTTCTTGTATTGTTAAAACTTGTTTCTACAACATGAGTATTTTCTACATTCCATCATAGATAGATAGCTGTTGCTATTTGTTTTAATTGGTGCATCTATTTCAAAATTTAAAATGGTTATGTTAATTTAATATTGCTGCTTACATACAAACTGATTTATTTGTTGAAAATAAATTAAAACAAATCAGTGGGTTAATGTTTTTAAATCCAGTTGCACATCCAGTGAAAAGAAAGTTGCCATTGTGCTAAAATGTTGATTTTTTGCTATCTTTTGTTTACAAATTCAGTCATGGATAAAGCTGCTATCAGATATGGAAAAAGTTTTGGGGTTGAACATGTTTCAGATTGTAAATGAATGAACTGCGCGCATGCGCAGAATATGTGTGTTCATTTGAGCGTTCAGGGACCCAAACGTTCACTTGTTCCAAGGTAAGGGACCGTTGTATTGTATTGTAGTATTGTGCAAGTTTTCTGGGCGTATTTAAAGAGGGTGATCAAACTGGTTTCACGCATTAATGGCATACAATTTAATGGGAGTTTTTTGAGAGATTTTCATGTTTTGAAAAATAAAATATCAAAATGTTGTAGCTTCCAAAACTAGAGCGTCTGGGCCAACAAACCCAAATATTCTACTAAGAACAAAAGAGAAAAAAATACGTATCCGCTGTGGCTCGAACTTACACTGCCCGAACAAAAGTCTATTACGAAAACCACTTCTCGTCATTTCAATTGATGTTTATTCATCAACGACACTTAGTTTCAACTATATTATTATAAAACCATTTCAGATATTAAGGTACAATTTATAATTGCTGCATATTATCTGATGTGAGTTATCTTGGATGTAGTTTTAAGTCCAAGGACACTCGACAATTTTACAGATAAATCGGAAATGCACCTATCACTATACCCCCCGGGGGGAATGATGGGCACATACGGGACTTTAAACTGAAAGCAATTCCCCACAAGCGCAAATTTGACACGCCGATTAATTCCGGGTCCCAGGAAATAGGCTTTGGTCGGATTTAAGATTCCGGTAATATTGGGCCTCGGGCCATTTGATACACCTTGAAGCATCACTGTGGGGATTTGGACAAAAAAATGCTTGGCTGTAGGGTGGGGAATTAAACCCACCAAAAATAAAATGAGTCAAATTCCCCTGGGTCAGCCCCCCCCCCCGGAAAATATTGATAGGTGCAGAACTAATGCATTGCTTGTATATATTGTATATAAACTAATGCAATGCCTGAAAATGGTATATACAATGACTGCGTAAGAAAATTATTTATATTTTGGACTGTTCAGGCTGCAATGAATTTTCATTTTCGTAAAATCTCATCATTGACATCGTGATGACGTCACCAGTGACGTTGAAAATCTCAAAATAAAACGTGTCCCGTTTGAGCGCGTCCTGCCATGACGCCACGGTAATGACGTCACCTAAGTTACTTTCCTTCTTATAGGTCACTTCCATTCTCCGTAAGGCCAGGTCATAAACATCCCAACCATTTCCGTATTTCCCGGCTAGAATGTTTTCACATAACGAGTCGACACAAAAACGAGAATACGTACAGTAATTAGTGTGACGATTTGCATCCATGTCACTAAAATTTATCTTATGCTGTGACATACAGACGCCAACTTGCGGCTGATCAGGTATCGTGTATTCATTTCTCGTATCTTCCATCTCTGTGTTAATTTTCCTCCGCCACCATTCAGGATAAGGGGTAGGTTTTCTAGTGACGTAATCGACGTTTACGTCAATGCAACTTTGTTTTGCGAAGAGCGTTCCTGACGTCGCGTGAGAGATGGTCTTTTCTGAACAACTTGACGCCCGTTTGACGTATCTTATTCTACTATCGACGACCAATGGAAACTTCGGACTGCGGACGTCGTAAAATGCTCGCTCGACGTCCAAAGACGTGTTTAGGGCATACAGCATCGGGATGAATACGACGCCGTCGGCGCCCGTCGTCGACCAGTGAGCGTCGGACGTTGAATAGTACCCCGGAGATACGGAGTCAAACAGTTTCAGCAGCGACAGTGGCGATATTTTATCACCTGCGGGAGAAAGTAATACTGGTAAGTGAAATGGACGTCTTCTATCAGCTCCACTTAAATTAACAATTTGATCAGAGATCATGGCCCGTATTCGCAAAGCTCCTTAGGGAAAATGTAAGTAAATTCCTTAAATTCATAAAATTCCTTCAGTCTTTGGCTTTCTGGTTTAAAACTAGTACATATTGCTTAATGACTAGTTTTTTTACCATTTTTGTAAACAGAAATCATTGGATTGAGTTTAGATTTGCCTTAGGGGCTTTGTGACTACCGGGCCATGTCTACTTCCCGAACACGTCTGGGGAACAAACTACCATACCCACTACCTCCTTCAAAAGGTTCACTAAACACATCATTTAAAAAAAAATCCTGTAAATGTTAGCACTTTTTGTATACAATAAATCATTCACAACGGGAAATCGGCCGAAAAATAGAATGATCAATCATACCTCGGTGTCTATGAAAAGACAGCGGTTGACAAATGACATCAGTGATAAGGCCAATTTGGGGCCGAAATAGGGCCCCCATTCCCACAGCTCGAGTACATTTTTCCCCCAAAAAATCTAAAAATTCTCCCCATTGAAAACTTAAGAGTGTATGTTAATCGATTTTACCCTTACAATGGGCCCTGCCACCATTCTCCTCCCCCCCCACCCCCCACCCCAACGGCTAGAAAAAACAACACTGGACATGTAAATTCTAAATATGGCATTCAATTGGACCCCCACCCCACCCCCGAAAAAAAAACAAAAAAAACTGAAACATCCGTTTCTCCTCACCTGATATATCTAGGGCTTCGTACGGGAACGAGGGCACAGTCGCCCTGATATGGCCCAGCCGAACGTCCTCCCAGCCATAGTTCAGGTAGCGACGTAGACCAGCGTTCCGGCGCCTGTGTTAATAATGTACCATACGATAAAAAAAATAATGTTTAAGTTGTAGGAAAATAACTCTAAGCAGAACAGGAACAATGATGGTATTCGCAAAGCTCATTAGGAAAATCTCAAGTAAAATGTTCTCGATACAATTTTACAAAGTGAAATTAAATAAATAAGTTTCAAAATAAGAAGAAAAAAGAAGTAGCGCTGCACTCAGTACTGGAATATAAACTCTAAACACAAATTGCACTATAAATGAAACGGCAACATTTAGTTCAGTTTAAACATATTTATTTTAGCTAGATTGCATCAAAAGCTTATTACGCTTATTGAGACACTCGAGTCCATTTGCTGGGTAGAACCAGTACTTCGTGTGTTTGGGGGAGGTCTTGAGAACTGGATTCTGCCCAAAAGAAGGGAAGCCGGATTAATTCCTAGACATCCGTTAATATGGGATAATCCCAGGCAAGTATACCGTTTATAAGCCTATAGTTGCATGGATGCAAAAGGAACCGTACCCAATTATTATATTCAGGATCTTTCCTTGAAGTTACCGGTACATTACCGTACAAAATATACGTTTCCTTCAATGCAGTCAATTCAGATATATTTAATCTTAGCGAATTCTCATTGAGACACACATATGAGTAGTATAAGATAAGTAACGTAAAAACAGGTAGATTAAAAGTACAGGCCGACACTGCTGCCAATATGTATTACGGTATAAAATCACAAACTTTTAATCTGTCTTCTTTTCTATCTTATTCAGTATACAGTACTAGCATCGATTTGAAGCTCGATTTCACGTAACTCTTGATTCTGCATTTATAAATAGTTTCGTTAAGCACGTTTCATAGTCATAATTTTGGGACATTCATGACTTGGTGTAAATTACCGGTAAATAGTGTTTAAATTAAAGACTGGTTTCACGACGTTTATTCAAATTGTTGTCTAAAAAAGTAGGAACTGAAACTGGATATGCTGATATACTAGTATTAAAAAATTAAACAGATTAATGAAAAAAAGAACCCTACCTTATTAGGTCCTCTGAATTCATGCCCTTACTAGATCGCAATTGCCAAACTCTCAATAACACCTTTTGATAATTGTTGTAATCAGATTCAGAATTTAGTGTCGAAAGGTCATAAAATAGAATGTTGTAAACTGTGCTCCGAAGATAAGGTGTCCCCTCAATTAGACGATAGCCCGCTCTTTAATTTATTAAAAATTTCATTGTGTATGATTTCATAAAAAGAAAAGAAAAACAGTACAATGTGTACTAGAGTTTTTATGCCCCCTACGTCCGTAGGGTGATGGAGGTTTCGTCACACTACAGTTTCGTCATACTTATTTTGTGTACAGGGGGAGTGGAGGTTTCGTCACACTGATATATAGTAGTGTATTATACATGGTATTGACATTGAATAAGATTTTTTGTTATGTGAATAAATATATTGAAATATATTGGAGTTTTTGTGTTATTTTTTGAGTGTGATTGAATAGAGTATCATAACAAAATATGGTTTTAATGGTCAATATAATTAAAATGAATTATGTATGCTTGACATGTACAGGTTTTATTATTTATATTAATTATATGTGAAATAAATAATATTATAACAAAATACTAAAATTATAAATGTTGTTGATTTATATTATGCTTATAAATATACATAAAATAACATATTAACCGCATTCCAATGATTAACTTGATAGTACAAACACATTAATTAGCGCCTTGCAAACAATCAATTAGCGACACGCGCCTTTAATTGTCAATTAATAAACAACTTGATAGTACAAACACATTAATTAGCGCCTTGCAAACAATCAATTAGCGACACGCGCCTTTAATTGTCAATTAATAAACAACTCAATTATCTTTAATTGGCAGCGTGGATTATACAAACTGTGTATTTAAACAGATAGCGTAAATATTGTCAATTGAACAAGAAGTATATAATAGGTGAGTTGTTCATTGCAACCACAAATCCAATCATGGCTTCCGAATATCCATGCGTACACTGTAAACGGAACGTGAATGATGATGAACGTGCAATATCATGTGATCAATGTGAAAGATGGCAGCATCTGTCTTGTGAGACAGGTATCAGTCTGCGACAATATCGTAAAATGATGAAAGGTGAAGTCGTAGAGTGGAAGTGCAGCGAATGCAGCCGACCAGTGGAAACCGAAGACCTACCAGAGGTACCGGAGGTATCGGAGAGTCAAGCTGACAGTTCATACATGTCAGAACTCTCTGTCGATTCACGAAGAGACGAAGTCGAAGATCGGTCCTTCAATATAACTGGCCGGGACATTGTACAGCCGAATGTGCCACTAGACCAATCAATACGGGAACGTCCTCTGGATGCTGTGATACCAGAAGACAGACCCGTTACGTATGAAATAATAAGTGGCGGCGGTAAACGAGGCGGCAACAAGCTGGTCAGCAGCGATGGATATTCATACACTGCTAGGGTATGTACGATGTAAATAATAAGCAGCAATACCAAGAAAACAACAACCACAGTAATAATAATAATAATATAATAATAATAATAGTAATAATAATAATAAATAATAATAATTGTATATTTATATATAAAAGTAATAATTTAACATTATTTGTCTTATTATTTCAGCGTAGCAATGGAGCACGGACCTACTGGACATGCAGCATCCGGAGCAAGAACATGAAATGCAACGCCAATGTGAAGCAGTTCGGTGACATGTTCACAGCGTCGTTGGGTGGTCACACCCATCCCGCGAATCCTGGCGTTCCGAAACAAGTGAAGGCTCTTGCCCATGTTAAGGACAGGTCCAAGAAGAACGTGTTCCAGCCAGCGGCGAGTATAGTGGAGGAGGTCCTAAAGGAGCTTGTAACGGAAGACGACGTCAATCTGCCGAAACCGGCGAACCTTATCAGAGCTGCCAACCTCTTCCGACAACACATGCGACCCAAAGACCCAACCGATTTGAACTTTGAGTTAATAATACTAAATCATTATTACGTATTACATAATAATAATAACAACAACATAACATGATCGCTTTCTTTATTTACTTATCGATAATTTTATATTGTAGGTCGACGTCGACTTCATCGGCGAAGACTTCTTGGTGGAAGACGTGCGGGTGGGCGATCAACGCCACATCATCTTCGGGACTGCCAATCAACTCCATCAACTAAAGGAAGCCCGGAGATGGTTCCTCGACGGAACGTTTAAGCTGGTTAAAAATCCATTTTACCAGCTTTTCACCATCCACGCCTTTGTAAAAAAAGGCGAGGCGCCAAACAAGTACCGCTGGTGTATGTACTGATGTCGAGGAGATCGAAGGAGGACTACATCCAGGTGCTGTCACGCATCCACCAACGCCTTGAAAATCCGCTGGTAGAGTGGTTCATGCTGGATTTTGAAGCAGGTAATTGTTTTACCATTGTATTCCTTGAAATTTGAATAATCCTCTTTCAATATTTTTATCGAACTTAGAATATCAATTTTTACATTATATATTTTATCGAACTTTTATTAATGTAAACTTTACTTTTTTATTTCTTTTTTTTTCAGCTGCGTGGCAGGCGATTCGACAGCTGTACCCAAGATCGACAGTCAAAGGCTGTGTATTCCATTGGAATCAACGTGTGTACAGGAAGGTAGTGAACGAGGGTCTCGCAACAGCTTATGCGGCAAAGGGCGACAAGTTCCTCTTCTTGAGGAAACTCATGTCCTTGCCGTATCGCTCAGACTTTCATTAATGAGTAGATGATCGTAAAGGAAGGAATTTTCTACTGCGACCAATTTTGGCATAATTATGACCCTTTGACATTTTTACACTATATATACTTCATGAAATTTGCGGACTCAACTCCTCTTTAACGGCTGGACGGATTTCGCTCAAAACGTCACAGCTGAACAACCCTAATGTGTAGGTGATCGTAAAGTTAGGAATTGTGGCTGCGACCAATTTTGACATGATTATGGACCTTTGACATTTTTTCCACTATAGAATTTATATGACAATAAATGAGTGAAGGCAAAAATTAGTGTTGGCTACACGCCCGTTGTAAATTTGGCATTTAGACGCCGACTTTTGCACACAACGTAAAGATGGCAGACATGCCAAGCATCTCCCACTGTGGGCATTTAGACAACAAATGCTTGGCTCTAGGGTGGGGAACTAGAACCAAAAAATCAGACCGCCGCTCCCCCCCCCCCCCCGGAGGAAAATACTGAAAGGTGTATTAGGCTTGTTTTCCACACGTATCGAATTCATACGCCCGCCTGAAATTGAAAAGGTGGTTTCTTCCAAAGCAAGTTTTAAATAATTTTCGTAATACTATTTTTTTTTCAGCTAAGCATTTTTGGGGATCATTTCATGTTGAAATGGACACACAGTCACCGTATAGCACACTTGAACATGTCATAACGCTGAGGCAGTGTACAATTTCCTTGATACTGAATAAAATATATTGTTTTAAAAACTTATTTTTGTTTATTCGAAGGATGATACTCAAACACATTATTTATCGTGTTAACATTTCGACAAGATAGACTATTTTTGAATCAAAGTGATGAATGGTTCATTCGAGTTGCGTCCCTTTGATTGAAAAAAATCGGCGATATATTACCCACTAGATCTATATTAGCTTGTGACCGTTTTGGTAATTCGATCGATTATCGGTATATTACTTATTATTTAACTTTTTAAATCTGAATATAATTTTTAATAGACAAAATATACTTTGTCGATAAAAGACCCCTTCCAGCGCTTTCCCTTAAATTATTGAGCGCGGGCGAAATACTGGTCGCTATTGATCAATATAATAGATATCCAACAGAAACATGTCCAAGGCGTTTCTAAACAAGTGTTAATTGTAAAAACTCTGTACACAGTTCCAATTATCCCTTATTCTTCAGATACCGTTCTATCTTAGATACCGTTTCTTTACAAGATACTCTAGAATAACAGCGTGTTCGGTATCCTTACAATCCGGAAATATATGCTTTTATGCAGACATCGTCTTTCAGTAAACAAAAGCCACACACTCATGTTAAATCGGCAAAGTAATCACTCTTTTAAAGCGCTACTTTCATATTCTTGTATTGTGCTTAACAGCAGTGCTAGTGCCCTTTCCCATCGATATTCACTCGATTTTTCGAACTTAAACTGAAAGTATTTCTCTAAAATTGAGATTAATTAAAATAGATTGCTCTGTAAGTTTGGAAATAACACTAGCGCGTGCACCAGATTAAAATGACGTCATAACCCAAACAAGACAAGAAAAGGTATCGAAAGACGCTTGTTTGTTTTTTTA
Source organism: Congeria kusceri (assembly GCA_027627225.1). Lineage (NCBI taxonomy): Eukaryota > Metazoa > Mollusca > Bivalvia > Myida > Dreissenidae > Congeria > Congeria kusceri. Next base: position 2,020,066 of record CM051030.1, read on the forward strand.
TGGAATATCGTTTTGGTTGACATATTCTGAGTGTTGTCATTTGTTTATAAAGTGAGATTTTACAGATTTTGTATTTTAAAATTAAAGATAGATATTTTGTTCATATTTAATATGTTTTAAAAACGAGTATGGTCAAACCTTTTTTTTAAGTACAATTTCATTTGATGAAGTGTCATTAAGGGGAACGGTATCTATAAAGAACAGAGCATAATTTAATAAAAATAATCTATACACTTGTTCAGCCAACAATGTGTTCTAAAGGTAGCAGAATTTTAATCTGGAATAAGAACAACACATCGACAGACGACAAAACGTGACCGGGTTTAAATGCACCGAAGTCCCTACTGTCGCGTCTATCATTGCAATCAAGTGGTCGGTTTCAAATATCAGGTCCTTTGACAAAAGCAGCATGAGTGGGGATCTTTTCTACCAGACGGCAAAACGTTGATTTGTTTTAAAGTGTACCGAAAGTCCATACTGTCGCGTCTATCATTGCAATCACGTGGTCGCTTTCAACCATCAGTGCCTTCACAAACCGGAACGCATCATCAGGGATCTGTCTACCAGACGACAAATAGTCGAACGAGTTTCGATCTGCCTGAAGAAACTCGAGTGAAGACTGGGAGTCGGCTATTCTCGACTCGGTCTTAGGAGTTTCACAAATTTCGGAGCTAAAACTATTTTTGTGTGAGCATAACTCTTGACCTTTTGGCGGATTTCTCGACTTGGTCATGGCAGCTTCACAATGTTCGGAGCTAAAGCTATTTTCGTGTGCGCATAACTCTGGACCTTTTGGCGGATTTCTCGACTTGGTCACGGCAGCTTCACAAAGGTCAAATTTAGAGCTGGTTTCCCGTACCCATAACTCTTGTCCTATTGATGACTCGGTTCTTGTAGCCTCACAAAGTTCTGATTTACTGCTAGTTTCCTGTACACAAATCTCTCGGCCAGTTGGTGGATATACAAACATCTCGCTTGTGTCAGGCTCGATGTCTTGTGGCCAAATAGTGGCGTATTGTTTCAGATCCATTATGGTAGCTTCGCACAATGTGTCCTGTGAGTATCGCGAGGAATCGCTGGGGAGATTCCATTCCGATCTGTGCTCCAGATATGCAGGACGATAGGCCGCAGCAATCCTCACGCGATAGTAATCGTAATTCCATGCTGAAGTGTTGATTTTCGTCAAATGCACGCAAATATCTTCGTCGTATTCCGGTGTCGCAATCATTATTTAATGATTAGATCTAACTAGCGTTGTTTTGTTGTTGGTCAATGACGTCACAGTTCTATTCGGGCGTTGACGTCACTGTGGAAACTTGCGGGACACATGTTCGAGCGTTTTCGATGTTTGTGACAATGGTGACAGACGCGCTCTTTTAACTGTCCTTCTTTCCTATAGATTCAGCCATTCCTATAGATTCGGCCACCCCCAGATAATGGAAATTAACTATTATTTCTTGAGACAATTCTATCACATAAATATTGTTTTTGGTTTTAAAAATTGTGAATTTCAGATTTTGTCTAAGAAATTCCCCAAAATTAAAAGAAGTTCCCAAAAATTGCTACACACTTTGTGCATAGCCTAGAATTTTGTAAACATTCATTTTTAAACAGTATGCTAGGGTGTGTTAGTCTAATAAAGAATGCTTCTAAAGAATTATATCAACATGAAAACTGAACCAAACGATAGGAAACATCTGAAAAATTCATGGTTGCTAGGTTGCCTTCCTAGAATTGGTCAGTAACCAAGTGAATGGCTAATCTCTAAATTATCTGGCCTTTATCTAGTTGGAGAGACCTTCAATTTAGTCTCACTGGTGTTGAAATTTTGGGAATAAAAGCAGTTTAGCTCTTAAGTGGCCGAATATACAGCAAAAGAGGCTATATAGCAGACTACAGGAAACCTCCCAATCAGCTGTCAGACACCATGATTTTTAACATATACATCATGTATAAAAAAAAACATGGTATACACTGTTTAATAATTGATATTTATTCTATTATTTTGTATAACATGATGTTTACAGCTAGATCTATTTGTTGCAGTTATAATTCTTTATCTATTAAGTAGAACTCCGCGAGTCGGATGTGTCGCCTGATGCCAGATAGCTTACGTGAATTCAGTGAAGAAGCACTTTAGGTTTATGCTCAATTTTTATAGAAATCTCCAAAAGCACTGCACTCTGGCTAAGCATGAGGTGCAGAGTAACGGTTCTTGTGCCCTGCACTTCCCCTCAATGAGATCTATCTACCTATGAAGTTTCAAGTTGATAGCTTTCATAGTCTTAAGAGTTATGCAATGGACAAAAATTAAGTATGAAAATAAAGAAAGGGCAATAACTCCCAAAGTATGAGATACAGAGTACCAGTTCTTGTGCAATGCACTTCTCCTCAATGAGATCTATCTACCTATGAAGTTTCAAGTTGATAGCTTTCATAGTCTTAGAGTTATGCTCTGGACAAAAATTAAGTATGAAAATAAAGAAAGGGCAATAACTCCAAAAGTATGAGATACAGAGTAACGGTTGTTGTGCACTGCACTTTTCCTCAATGAGATCTATCTACCTATGAAGTTTTCAAGTTGATAGCTTTCATAGTCTTAGAGTTATGCTCCGGACAAAAATTAAGTATGAAAATAAAGGGCAATAACTCCAAAAGTATGAGGTGCAGAGTAATGGTTCTTGTGCACTGCACTTCCCCTCAATGAGATCTATCTACCTATGAAGTTTCAAGTTGATAGCTTTCATAGTCTTAGAGTTATGCTCCGGACAAAAATTAAGTATGAAAATAAAGAAAGGGCAATATCTCCACAAGTATGAGGTGCAGAGTAATGGTTCTTGTGCACTGCACTTCCCCTCAATGAGATCTATCTACCTATGAAATTTCAAGTTGATAGCTTTCATAGTCTTAGAGTTATGCTCCGGACACAAATTAAGTATGAAAATAAACAAAAGGCAATAACTCCAAAAGTATGAGGTGCAGAGTAACGGTTCTTGTGCACTGCACTTCCGTTGAATGAGATCTATCTACCTATGAAGTTTCATGTTGATAGCTTTAATAGTCTAAGAGTTATGCTCCGGACAAGCGAAAGGGGACGCCGGCGCCGACACCGCCGACAAAATTAACACCTATATGTCGCTTTTTCGGGCGACTCAAAAAGTGAAGCAAGCATAAATATGTTTGTGTTGAATAAATTTTGTCAGACACCCACATTTTTTGTCAGACATGTCCGACAGGTTTCGCGTTTTCTGCTGTAGGCCTGCAAAACGTTTTTCACCTTGTGTGGTTTTCCAAACAATGTTATTAAGCATGTACAAGCAATAGCATCTAATCTGGTAAGTTCGTGGATGAAATTATGACGTAATTTTCTCTTCAATGATGTAACGTCGCGTGTGCGAATTCTATGCAAGTGTGAGCCGAAGAACAGCTCGACTTACTAGAGCACAAAATTTAGTAGAAAACATCGAGAGATAAGTATACCATGTTAGTTAAGTTTATTGCAGTTATTTGTCTTTTAAACTTATTGTTTAAAAAATCTACGCCTCGTGTTGTTAATAAACATTTTATAAGTATTATTTTCATTAAAATCCAACAAAAATGAAAGGAAATAAAAAAGGACATTAAAAATTTGCCGTATTTATATCAAAACACACAAATCAGTGGAAGGGCCTTCGCGTATGACGTCATAAAAAATTGCCCACGAACTTACAGGATGTTGAAAAAGATCAAGGTCGTTGTTGGGTCATGTATTGAAACAAGTGGGGTTTTATGCGCACTTACCCACGAACTTACAGGTGTAGAGGCTACTAGATTCCGTATTACATATATACCAGTTGCAGAATTATAATTTCTCCTCTCATACGTTATACAAAATGGCATGTACCGGTATGCATATAGATCTACCAATAACTGAATCTAGTTTTTAATGAACAACTATTAACAACACATATGATACAAATTCCAAGTTTATTAGATCTAGCATGGAAATGATTTATGAAAATATGTCAATACGATTGAAAATTTGATGAAAACAAATGACATTTTGAATTCCTCTACAAAGGAAATAAACTAAGACGGAGATATTCTTACATAATTTTGCAGAAAACAATATATCCGAACAAATGAAACAACATTCAATTCACTGTTGACAAAAGTCCTTGATAATCAACAAAGTCAGCCAACTTCTGCAACTGTTTCCTGACCAATCAGAACCTTCCCCTTCGGTCACGTGACCTGGATCGTTTGCGTTCGCGACTTCCGGAACGCTTCTTCCTCTCACGACTGCGGCTGAGCGAGCGACTTCGGCGTGTGGGCGGGGACCTGGACCTAGAAAACACAGAAACATTGAAACATAGAATCAAAGGCTGTCCAGCTAATGCAGTTCTCACCGTGGCTGCCCGGGTTCGAATCCTACCCGACGAATGTGAGTTTGTGTCACAAAACTGGACAGGTGGGGTTTTCTCCGGGTACTCTGGTATTCCCCCACAGCATAAGACCACACCAAAATTAAAGATATTTCAGTAAAAAATAAATAGATGGTAATCACTGCTATGATTCAAAAGGCGTCCCACCTTTCAATATGTCTTTTAAATTAAATTAAGCAAGGGTACTGGGACACCATAAACTTCGAAATATACACACAGCCAACCTCTGGATGCCACAAGGGCTTATGTATGTATCTTACAGATGAAACTTCGGATAAAAAGATATGCACAGAAAAAGATCACGGTGTACATTTTTACACACCCTTTTGCATACAAACTGTATGTTCTAAATCAAAACCAGACCCCAAAATGATATCCTAGTGACTACATTAACCCTCATAAATTGTCAATGTGTACATTTACCCCAATAAATTCTTGACGAAGTGTACAGTTATCTCCATAAATTCTGGACTGAGTGTACATTTACCCCCCATACATTCTGAATTGAGTGTCCATTTACCCCTATTAATTCTAAACTTAATGTACATTTACCCCTATGAATTATGAACTTAGTGTACATTTACCCTATAATTCTGGACAGAGTGTAAATTTACCCCCATAAATTCTAGACTGAGTGTTCATTATTTACCCCCATAAATTCTAGACTGAGTGTTCATAATTTACCCCCATAAATTCTAGACTGATTGTTCATAATTTACCCCCATAAATTCTAGACTGAGTGTTCATAATTTACCCCCATAAATTCTAGACTGAGTGTTCATTAGTTACCCCCATAAATTCTGGACTGAGCATAACTTTTAAACCGACATTTACCCTGTATACAAAAAGTTCCACAGAGCACCGTCAAACACAACCTAGAGGCCTACAGTCCCATATTACCTCTTTTTGGTTTTCCTGGAGCGGCCGTAGAGTTCCCGTCTCAGCTCGCGGGAGATCGGCTTCAGGTGCATGAAGTTGCAGAACCCTCCCCTTGTGCATTCCCTGCACGGACAGAACACCATGGTGACTACATGAACTGGGCAATGATTGGCAAGATGAGTTATTGGTGTTTTAATATATTGTTGGGTCAAGTGCAGGGATTGGCAAATAAGTTCAATGAAACTTGAAGCTAAATGGAGTCTTACAAGAAAAACCTAAGAATGTTTTTCTACATTTGATAAAATATTGTGCATATTTAGAAATTGTAAACAGTTTATATACAATAACTAGTATTTTTTGTCAAGCAATTTAGTAAATACATTCACATGGCACTAACTCATCAACAAAACATCATGATCTTCATTACACAGTGTCGGAGACTGAATGGAGATGTACAACAAACTTCATACTAAGTACATCATTCCCAAACATAACCATGCCCTAACCCTCTCTCCCACCTACCCCATCTCATACTGGCGACAGCACGCCTCACGGAAGTCGGTCACGGGGGAGAGCTCAGAGTGGATGGGGCGCCCGTTAAACCAGCGGTTGTTCAGGTCGTTCACTGCCTTCTCTGCATCTTCCTCATAGCGGAACTGAAATCAAGGAAGATACTGTAAGACCATTTTATTTTGAGGTGTCTAAATTTGGCAGATTCTTAAAAAGCAGCTAATTCTAGCAGTCTTAAAGCATTCAAAATGAAATGGACACTGGGTCTCAGATTCAAGCAATGCTCGGATGGCGAAATGCTAAAAATAAGACCAAAATAGAACGATCTTACAGTAATGGTATGTAAAACCCCGCTAATACGACCACTTGGGGATCTTAATAAAAGTGGTCTTAATAAAGTGTTGGTCGTATTATCGACGTACAGCAGATCACCAAGTCAGTACATTAAAACGTCTGTGTAATTAAACATTTTAATGAAAATAATGAATAATGAATAGAAAACGAAAATTTAATGAATACAGATTATGTAACTTATAGTTATGGATATGGTCTTTACATTAAGTCGGAAATTAATTAAGACTTTATTCAGCATTCATCAGTTTTACCCACTAATTGCCAGATAGTGTCAATTAACGTAATCTGAGACAAAGTCAATATGCTAATCCCTTATCAAAACAGTTTTAACATTGTTTTTCACACATTCTATTTTTACCGCAAAACATTATCTTATCTCCACTTATCTCCATGGCATATGTTGTTTAGGGATGATGTTAAGTGTCAATGACCAAATGACAATGGTCGCAATAACGGGGTTATTTTGTGCATTTTTTTGTACTTTCGGTCTGGGATTAGTGGTCCTAATACGGAATAGCGGAGTGCCCGTATAATCAGGGTTTACGACCATTGAAATATATAGGAATATAATCGGGTCTTTTAAAGTGTCCCCTTTAGCGGGGTGGTCGTAAAATTGAGGTGGTCGCAAAGTGGGATTTTGGTGTATATGTTTCCATTCAGAATAATCAGCCAAGGAATTTAAATGTATTCAATATTATTTATTAAGTTATCATGTATCTTTAATCCTTTATCTCATGTTTGTTTGTTCTGGTTTGTTAATTTTCTTACACTGAAGTAAGCTACTGCATGTTATTGTTTTATTTCAATCAATGTGCTTGTTTATTTGTTTATATCTAGTACCGAACTACAAACAGGGGCATTACATGTATTCTGCTAATACGCAGGTCAGTGTTATGGGCCTTAGTCAGTGACCTCACATAATGACTCCGAAGACGTGAGTGAAATTTCATTTGAATATCTGAAGTAGTTACAGAGATATGTACTTGTTGCACATAAACCTTAACCAGAGCATTACGCCGACAACGACGAACGGGTGAGTAAAACAGCTCGGACTATTTGGTGAATAGTCTAGCTAATACAAAATTTGAAATTGACTTTTGAAACTGATTATAATTGGTAAAATCGCTTCGGCTATGTCGACCAATTCCAACTGATGTATTTCTGTCTGATGTCTGAACACTCCTACTCACCTTGACATACACGTTGCCCACCAGATGGTCCCCCATGTTGTCACAGACGTTCATCTCTTCGATTTCTCCATACTGAAATATCAGAAGTATGTTGACAGACCCTGCACAAGATAGCATGCATGTGTGAAAGTAGATGTACAATATTTTGAAAGAAGTGAAATCAAGTTCCTTAAACACTTAAAGCCGCATTCCATAGAATATAATTGAGGCGGTCTTAATGCATGTGCGTAAAGTGTCATCGTGGATTAGCCTGTGCAGTTTGCACAGGCTAATCCGGGACGGCACTTTCCGCTTTTATGGTATTTTCTGTTTCAATGGTGTCTTCTAACCATAAATCCACTTTAGGCGGAAATAGTCGTCCCGGATTAGCCTGTGCAGACTGCACAGGCTAATCCCGGATGACATTTTACGTACATGCATTAAGTCCGGTTTTCCGATGACGCGCCACAATTCATCTTAAATTGGCATTAGTTCTAATGAAAGTTAATGACGTTTATCCCACTGAAAACTGTTTCTTAACTAAGAAAGGCATTTCATAATGTCTATGTTCGAAAACGCTTGGTACGAACGGAGTATACACTTATGTACATGCTGATTTACTCCAGAGGCAAAAGTTAGCAAAACGTTATAATTTTACCGATTTCAATGCAGTTTTTTTGTATTTTGATCGGTAAGATGTCCATTAGAAACAATTTCTGCAGTTTTTATTTTATTAACATATTTCTGGACTGCTGCTTTAAAATCACTTATACCGGTAGTTTCTATTGCGCTCTGTCCCATATATGATATTGGGCGATTCCATATAATGTGACTTGGGCAAAATTTAGGCTTCATTAAAAGATGTTAAATAAGTCTTCTTTCTGAGAAATTTATGTCATACCTAACAAAACTATCATGAATTTTCAATAATCCTTTAAATAGACTTTTTCACAGATTAGATTCAATAGTTGTATTGTTTGTGTCAGTTATGCACCGATCAATGTTTTCCCCTGGGGGGGGGGTCCCCCAGGTGGGGGGGGGGGGCGGCAGGCATATAGGGGACTTAAGACTGTAAGCGATTCCAGACAGGCAGGAATTTGACATGCCGAATGTTTCTGGGTCCCGGGGAAATAGACTTTGGTCGGAATTTAAATCCCGGTAATATATGCCCCGGACCATTTGATAGATATATAGCATCTCCTACTGAGGGGATTTAGACAAATATGCTTGGCTCTAGAGTGGGGAATTAGACCTCCCAAAAAAACATATGTCAAATTCCCCTACGCCTGCCCCCCGCTCACCCCCCAAGTGCATTATTACTTAGCTATATAGATATATAGCATCTCCCGCTGAGGGGATTTAGACAAATATGCTTGGCTCTAGAGTGGGGAATTAGACCTCCCAAAAAAACATATGTCAAATTACCCTACGCCTGCCCCCCGCTCCCCCCCCCCCCCAAGTGCATTATTACTTAGCTATATAGATATATAGCATCTCCCGCTGAGGGGATTTAGACAAATATGCTTGGCTCTAGAGTCTGCATGCCTATCGATAGGTGCATTATTACTTAGCTTCAATCAATGGCTAAACCCATGTGATTCAGATTTTGCATTTTATGTTTTCCTGCACCATGAATGATGAAAATCTGTGAAAATACCCCTTCAGTTTTTGTTTATCCTACAAACTCAGACATATTTATATTAATACATAAAACTTCACTTACTTTGGTACTTTACTTACTTTCTGAAAAGTATATCTACTAAAATGTATCCCTTATTCTTCAGATACCGTTATATCTTAGATACCGTTTCTTCACAAGATACTATAGAATAACAGCGTGTTCGGTATCCTGACAATCAGGAAATATATACTTTTATGCAGACATCGTCTTTCAGTAAACAAAAATCACACAATCATGTTAAATTGGCAAAGTAGTCACTCTTTTAAAGCGCTACTTTCATATTCTGGTCTTGTGCTTAACAGCAGTGCTAGTACCCTTTCCCATCAAAATTCACTCGATTTTTCGAACTTAAACTGAAAACTATTTCACTATAATAGAGATTAAAATTGATTGCTCTGTTAGTTTGTAAAGAACAATAGCGAGTGCACCAGCTTTATATGACGTCATAACCCAAATAAATACAATGTACAAGAAACGGTATCGAAAGACGCTTGTTTTTTTATGGGAGATCGTTATGGTTGACCTTTACTGATTGCTGTCATTTGTTGATAAAGTGAGATTTTACAGATTTTGTATTTTTAAATTAAAGATAGATATTTTGTTCATATTTAATATGTTTTAAAAACGAGTATGGTCAAACCTTATTTAAGTATGATTTCATAGTATCATTAAGAGTATATAAAGAACAGAGCATATATGTTATTGTTTTTTCTATTACCTCAAATAACAACTTCACTACAACGGCAAGTGGAATGTAAAACTATAAATGACTAATAGTATACTCAAGGAAGCTAAAGCTATTAAATAATTGTAACTTAAAAATACCACGACACAAAGGAAATGTTACAAAAATATTTAACAAAATCGCCAACAAAATAAAATAAGAATATAATATTGATTTACAATAGCATATTTCAAAATAAAATTAATTGGAAATGACTCACCAAGGAAATATTAAAACAAAACTCCAACACAATAAAATAACAGTATCACACTGACACAAAATATACGATTTACAATACCATACTCAGACAAAAGGTTATTCAGAAATGACTATCAGCCAGCAAACTCATATACTGAACAAGATTAAATAGCTTAGAGGTACGTATCTGACAGTGTGCAGAAACCATCGCAACACATTTAAATCTACATCTTCATCATATACATGTAACTGCATGCTATGACGTTATTATTTAATTCTCGTCAACCATGTTTGTGTAAATTCAAAAAAATAAAATAATTCGGTCAACTCTTTTTGGAAAGAGGAATTAATCTTTATAAACACTGTCACTGAGTTAATCTTGTGTTACCCGGTATCTAGAGTTACGCTATGTTAATAGCGCTGCCAAAAGCCAATTTCGCCATTGGCTGCTAACATTTCTAATTGGCTACCACCATTTCTGATAATATTTGAAAATGAAGCAAATCTTCACACTTTCTGATGAAAAAAATTATTTCTATATAACACGTTATTGTTGCAAAATCAACACTTTTGGCTAAAAATTCAGACTTCTTAGCGCCAAAGAGGTTAGGGTTAATTAAACAATGGACTATTGAAAAAAACATAACAAGATCAAGACCTTCAGCTTGTTTGCATTTACCTTCTCCATTTCTACATATATCTCTTCAAAGAATTCATCGTAGTGTTGCTGAATTTCAAGCTCATCCATTTGGACTGAGGAATAGAAAGGCAGATACGAGTCACAAATCGGCGGGCCACGTTATTATTACGACGTTCTTTCAAATTTCAATGATGTTGATGGCCCAAGCAGATACCGTTGAATCACAGCTGGTGTGTGAATGCAAGAAATTATTTCAGAAACATGAACAGAATAATTAAGTAAACATGCAGTGTTCATTTCTCATGTCTGAACCATGATCGTATAATAGAGTTATTGGAAATTTATTTGTAGATTGCAAATCCATACTGATGTAATTAAACATGTTTTTAAAAGCACATAATTTATGCCTTTAACAAATTACCTTTGTGGCGCGTCGTGAGAAAACCGGTCTTAATGCATGTGCGTAAAGTGTCCTCCCGGATTAGCTAGCCAGGCTAATCCAGGACGGCACTTTCCGCTTTTATGGTATTTTCTGTTTCAAGGAAGTCTCTTCTAAACATAAATCCACTGTAGGCGGAAAGTGCCGTCCTGGATTAGCCTGTGTGGACTGCACAGGCTAATCCGGGACAACACTTAACGCACATGCATTAAGTCCGGTTTTCTCACGACGCGCCACACGTTTTTAAAAGCTCATAATTTATGCCTTTAACAAATTGCCTTTATATTAAATAATCATGAATAAGGGTACTGGGAATGTTTGTACTCACTGATAACTTACAGCTGACCTAAAAGTTGTTGTCCATGGATTAAATAATGATACGTAAACAATCAAGGCAAACCAGTGCTTTTTTTCACCTTTGGGGGAAAGGTGGCGGGGCCCTTCAGACGGGGAATTTTACGGCAAAAGGGGAATTGTTTTTGTAGAAAAGCATTATAACATTTTTATATTCTACTTTGTTATAAAACATTAACCAGTTGTTTTGCTACAAATGATAACGTAGAGTATTCAAAACTTGGTCTGATAAAAAAAATGCTGGGATTGTTTACAAAAACTCCTCCATCATAGTCAATTTTTGTCTGATTTTGGTCAATTTTATTCAAAATGAGGCTTACATTCTGAGGGGAATTTTAAGGTAATTATAGGGGGAAAATATATACTTTTTAAGCAGGGAAATGGGGCCAAATTTCGGCCCAAAATAGGCCCTAAATAAAAACACTGCATACATGCTAACTTTACTTAATTTTTTTTTAAACCAACAAGTACTTGGTGAGAGCACAGTTTTAATTTATTAACCAAAGTCCATTTTGACCGCTTTTAATCTTCAGAAATACTTAAGCATTGACACAGGTGTGTACCAAGTTTTCAATCTGAATTTGTTGTTTATAATTATACGTTTACTAAATTTTATCAAACATTCATTAGTCTGCTTAAAATGTCATATTTTGAACAATTTATTAGCTAAGAAGTAATAGTGAACATTCATATATATAACCAGCTGTGATTCCTTCATGGGCCATAAACATACATATCGGTTACAAACAATACTATACCTTGGTAATCCATTATAAGCTGGCTGAAAGTCAAGCTGAATTAATAGCTGCACAAAAATAAAAGGTCCCTACAATAGCTCGAACTGAAAATGGGAGGTTCTAGCGTCAAATATGGGAGTTGCAACATGCATGACGCTTAACCAGCAATTTTCAGTTTGTTTCAAGGGAGCTGTGTAATTGATTTAATCAAAATTAATATTTAAATACCATTACTTAATTAAACACAGATATTAACAAATGACATTGAGGTGTTTACTAGCAAACAATAGCCAATATTCAACAGGCAAATGACATGAATCTGGGATTGTATATTCTGAACTCTTGCCCTTTTAACATAACCATGATAAAAAAATTCTGATGACCCAGAGAAACTTTTAGCCGCCATCAATTTTAATTTCAAAGATCGTTATTTGCATTACCAGTAGCCAAAATTGACAATGATTAATAAAATTTTGGAAATAATCAAATTATTTGAAAATGAGGCATATTTTCACATTTTCAGGCGGAAATCTGTCCAAAATGACAGTTACTTTAGCAAAATCTAAAACAGAAACAAATAAAATTGGCCTCTTTTTTTCTTCTCTGAAACCTAGTCCAGTTTGAGAAGCCAATTTCACAGCTCCCTACAAGGAAGTGAAGAGGTCCCGAAGTGCGCCCTCTAGGGAAAAGGGGCCAACCGACCTTATCCTCCATTTCACAAAAAACTTCCTCAAAAAATTCGTCAAACGTTTGCTGAGCCTCCACTTCGTCCATTGTGACTGAAAAACAAACATGGCAGAGAAACACATTATTCTTGTTACTGAAGTTGTTCACATATATTCACAGGCTATTATTGCCAGATACAGCTGTGTGATTCAGAAACACTTCAGTTCAGGGGAGGAAATACGCTAACCCCAGAGCAATGGATAAGGCGCATATTTGCGTAACTACCCAATTCTGAAACACCATTTACAAAATTTATTTAAAATTTAAAGAGTGACAAAACTCGATTCATTTACTGAATACTCACAAAATGCCAAACAGACTGCATAAAGATTGGTCAATTTTCAACTGATGGTCATATAGTGTCCATGAAAATATAAGTGTTCAATGCAAGCTCAATATGACATGTGACCTGAAAAAAAAAAGTATTTTGATCACATCATTTATGCATGGTTCTTTAATGGTATATTGATGGAATTTGTACAGTTTTACTCAGTCTGGATACTTCCAATAATCATTTAAGCAGTACTAAATTATTTTAAACAAGAGGGCCCTGAGGGTCCTAGGACGCTCACCTGAGACCTTGTAACCCAACAGGAATTTGCATCCCTGAGGTGTGGCTTATTTTTATCCCAGGGGCATAATTTAAACAATCTTGAACAAATCTCTGGGCCTTGCGGTTCCAGGTAAAGATTTTTTAAGTCATTTTGCTATTTAAGTCTATATAAACCATGTGACCCCTTGGGGTGTGGCAAGATTTGACACAGGGGCATAATTTGAACAATCTTTGGAGAGGACCACTATGCAATATTACATACCAAATATACGAAAGCTGTGGGCCTTGCCGTTTCAGAGGAGAAGATTTTGACTATAGGATGTTACAAACCAAATATGAAACCTCTAGGCCATGTGGTTTCAGAGGAGATTTTTTAAGTCATTTTGCTATATATTCTATATAAACCATGTGACCCCGGGACGTGGCCCGTTCTGACCCCTGAGGCATAATTTGAAATAACTTTGTAAAGGACCACTAAAGGATGTTACATACCAAATATGAAACCTCTGGGCCTTGCGGTTTCAGAGAAGATTTTTAAAGTCATTTTGCTATGTATTCTGTATAAACCATGTGACCCCCGGGGCGTGGTCAGTTTTGACCCCAGGGTGAGCTAAAAATGATGATGTAATAGTCAATTCTGACAAAATCCTTATCTGTTGCTCTGCTAACCCCCTAAAAAGGTTCACCATAATTCTTCCATTTCAAAACAGATCCTGCAACTATAACAGATTGACTACTAAAAGTCCATAGTTGCCTGATAATACCCTGATTTTTCCTTGAAGAAGGTGTGTTTTTCCCTGAAATTTCTTGCTAGATTACTAGTACAGTTGGTGCAGAGTGGTTTCAGTGATAGCCATTTTCAGTAACATTTTCAGTTTATTCTAAAAAATACCATATTTTCTTTGTTTTGCTGTCACTAATTATTTAAGATTCTATATTTAACTTTCATTTTGGATTTTTTTCTTTCACTTTTGGTCAAATTCCCAGATTTTTCCCCGATTTTTTTGTCCAACGAATTTGAATGCCCTGATTTTCTGCTGCTGGAATTTTTTTTTAGCTTTTTCCCCCAGTTTTCATTGTCTTTTTCTTCAGAATCCGTAGCCACTATATGCCTTATTTGTAAATACAATTTGGCATTCACTTTTCAAACTGAGGAAATCAACTGAAAGGAGGCAGATCACACACCTGGTTGTATACGTGTGTTGAAGATCTGGTCCCACATTCACAAAACAAGGTGAGCCTGAGGTTTAGGTTCAAAATGAACTTCAGCTTGATTTTTCAGGATCAGGCTCCAAAATGGTGTTCACCAAAAATCTGGATCAATTTTAAGTGTTGGTCAAATACATGTACATCTTATACAAATGCAGGGCTTTCATTAACTTTTGAAAACTGGAAGTTTGAACTTCCTGGCCTCTGATTTTGGAAGTTTTGCTCATAATATTTGGAAGTTTTGACAGTATTGCGCTACGTCTTAAGCATTTCAGAAATAAAATTAAGAATAAAATTCACGTTTTTTTTTAAGGCCAGTTCTTTCTCAACAAGTGTTTATATGCCAATTTATTCAGTGAAAGAGGTGTACATTTAAATAAATTACTTAATTTTTCTTCTAACATGTTCATCCTTATATGATGGAATTACCATGGCTGCAATATTGGAAGTTGTGCAACATCCATGGTTGCAATTTTGGAAGTCCCGTGACAAAAACTGGGAGTAAATTACTCCCAAACTTCCGTTAATGCAAGCGCTGAAAGGTAAGAACTCATCTAAGTATACATTTCGATACATGATTATGATATGAAGATATGCAAGATTCGTGTTATTTTAATTACAAAAGTAGCAATATTCGTGCTCCTGCAGTTAATTTTTTGTGAACACGGGGCGAGCTTGATCCTTTGTGAAAATGGGGCCAGAAGTCCTTACGTAATAACATAATATGTGAACATAAATTTTTCAACAAAGACAGAAAAAAGTGACTATTGCATAATAAAATACCATGGATTTTTACAAATCTGATGTTACATGTTATGTTTCAGTTTTCACTTAATATTACACCAATAGGCCACATGGCATCATTTAACAAAAATGAGCAGTGTTAAGAAATAAACAAATTAAGTTGTCCGTGCCTGTTTTTGCTGAGACATAAACATAGAAAACGAGGAGTGTTGTGGGAAACCCCGGCTTTTGCTTATATGGTATTTTCTGTTTCAAGGAAGTCTCTTCTAAACATAAATCCACTGTAGACCGAAAGTGTCGTCCAGGATTAGCCTGGGCGGACTGCACAGGATAATCCTGGACAACAATTAAAGCAAATCATGCATTCAGCCTGATTTTCCCACAACACTCGTCATATTAATCACAATAATTATGTCAGAATAATTAATGCCAAAAACTCGGTGCCACCTACTGTGTGATCCATCAGCTGTCAGGGCGGCATTCTGTGGATTAAGGTACAGGTTCTGCAGTAACACCGTCTGTGAACAGATTGATGTAATTAGTTGCATGTCTTAGACGGTCTATTTATAGACTCTATAAATAAAAACCATAAAGTATTTTATTCAATCCAATATGTTAACTTAATAGTTAAAATAATTACATTTCAGCTTTCAAAAGTCATCACTGGTATACCTGACTAAATGTCGGTTTGTTGTGTAGTCGTGAGCATCTCTCTCCGTGACGACATGCCCCAATCTTGAAGTAAAATGAACAATTGACTCTGGAATAAAAAATTACCATATTAAATACAAACACATATAAACCTTACAGAAAAGCGTAAGCCAGTCGAAAGAAATACTAAAATATCGAATAAATCAGCAAAAACGAGTGTAGAATTTTGACTGGTTTATTAGTGTTGTGTAACCCAAAACAACTGTCAAGTCAATGTAATTATATACGTTTTGGAGTTTCCGGCTGTATTGCTCAAAACTAGTTTGTGATTAAAAAGTAGCCAATTATGTGTTTTACAACAATGGTTCTTATTTACTTTTCTTCTATTTTAAATCAAAGTATATGATAGTTGACTTTATCAGGTTGTTTTAATTAATGTCACTTTATATGTTGTAAGATCGTACATTCACTCTTCAATCATCAGTTACTACGTGAGCAACCTATTGTAAGTAATAATTTAAATACTTATTTTTGCAGAAAACATTAAAATGTATAAACATGAAAATAAAACTGTTACAAGTATTATTAAATATAATTAATTTTGCATTATGTTGTTTGTCCTGTTTTATTTATTTTTGAAAAAAAGAGAGATAGAGAAGATGGGTCTTGCATTTAGTTTATAATGAATTATTTGCCGGGCTGGCTAGCTCAGTTGGAAGAGCGTTGGACTACAAATCCCAGGATCGCGGGTTCGATTCCCAGCCCGCCCACATAACTTATGTGGGGATTGGTCATGAAATAACTGTTTACAATTCTTAAAAAACAAACAGATGTTACAATCAAAAACGTGTCTTATTTCCAAGATAAATAACTATTATTTGATAGCGCAACAAAATCGGTGTGTAGAATTACCGAAATCCCCGTAATTACCGAAATCCCCAGAAATCCCTTCTTATTTTAATATTAAGTACTATTAAAGGCATTTAAAGCATTTTATGGCACTCATGATTGAAAATTTATGCATAAATTGTATTAATTTAACATTTATGATGATGTACATTCATTATATAAAGGGATTTCGGTAATTACGATAAGATTTGCGTGAGTGCTCTCCCTTGCCGTTAGGGAAATCCCATTATTGTGGTTTAAAGTAATATTATATGCATTTTTATGCAATAAAAACTTATTCCAGATACAAAGATTTAATTTATCTTGCATATGTATGCATAATACTCATGTACTCAACGGGAATGGTGCGATACATTAGTTAATTATCGGGATTTCGGTAATTACTAGCGTAGTTGAATGTTTGTGCTATGCCTTGCCGTTACCGAAATCCCATATTATTGTGGTTTAAAGTTTTATTATATGCATTTATATGCAATAAAAACTTATTCCAGATACAAAACTTTAAACAAAATGGTACGAAAGTGCATGGACGAAACAGTAAGTTGAAAACGTCTATGCGACGCATGTACGATGCGGCACACAAAATGTATTGATATCATTGTTTTACTGAAACTTCACTGATGTAAATTACCAGCATACTATGTAATTAATTAAGACAGAACATGGTCAAATTACTTGTCTTTCTCTGTTCCGAAAATCGATGCCAGATACTCCGCCATCTTTGTTTGCAATTTTAGGTTATTTTCAACTAATACTTTTGATGTCCAATTTAAATCACCTTCGCAGAATTGACGTTCCTTTCACTCACTTGTTTATACGTTTACTCTGCCGTTGTTTAACAGCTTGAGTGGTCCAATTTGAAAATTGTCAACGCATTATGCATTATTATGGAAATATCGATAGCGGATTAATAGGTTGCTGCACCTGCGCAATTTTGGTTCCCAACCAAAGTTTTGTGATGATATATTTCTGTTTAAGGTCCTAAAAGAGGCTAGTGACAAAAATCCACAGACCCAATTTGTTTTACCAATATTTATGCCACCCATCGAAGATGACTGGGTATGTTGGTTGTGTAATGTCGGTCATTCCGTTTTTCGGTTGGTGGACCTTTTTCGTGTCCGTGCCCTAAGTCTAACTGATACAGTTTTCATGATTTTATCAGATTTTCATCAAACTTAATGAAAATATTTGTGGGCATAATACGGCCAAGTTCGATAATTAGCTAAATCGCCCCAGTACTTGTGGCGTTATAGCCCTTGAATAATCTAAAATCCGCTCTCTAAGTCCAACAGTTTTCATATCCGATCTTCAACAAACTTCCTGAAAATGTTTGTGTGCATAATAAATCGGCCAAGTTCGACAAGGAATTGGAGCGTTATGGCCCTTGAAATATCTTATAACTGGCCTTTGTAGCCGTTGAAATTTTGCTCTCTTAGTTTTTATCCGATCTTCACCAAACTTGGTAAAAATCTTTATGGGCATCTCGGTCAAGTTCGATAATCAACCAAATCGCCATAAGAAAATGTGGAGGTATGGCCCTTAAATTATCTAAAATTATATATAGTTTCCGCTCTCTAAGTCCAACAGTTTGCATCCCATTGTAACCACACTTGTTAGTTTAAAGATTGAGTTTAACATAGAGGGACATTCCTGTTTTACAAACAGCTCTAGTTTAATTTATTTGGTAATACAATCAAAGAGAACGTAGTTGTTAATCTGGAAGCTTAGTTTAATGACAAATATTAGACTCATCAAAAATAGGTACATTTCATTAACTTGTGCATTGTTTTTTTAAAGACAGAAAAAAAATATTCACTAACAAATGATGATCCAGTTCTGATCAACAATTTGTCCCATTATTGAACAAAGCCAACTATGTTGTTAAAACCAAAGACCTATGAATAAATATGTGGTAAGATTTGATGACTTAATCAAAGGTTAACTTTGATGATAAATGATATGTACCGGCCAGATATAGAAATTAGTATGTGACATAGTCTTGGAAATGCAATTAATCATTTTAATTTGACAAAAAAATCGCATTCCTGACCGACGATCTTAAGAAGCTCTCACCTAAACCACGTTGTCAGGTTTATCTTCTAATTTAGTGGTATGTAGACGTGTTTGTGGTACGCACATTTCAATGACGTTTACACACGGAAGTAATTTTAGGGAAGAAATAGTGGGGAAAAAAAGATTATTGAAAACCAACTAACTTATTATCATGGATCTCAGACGAGTAAAGAATGATGAAAAACTAAATCTTTGCAGAAAATACTATTTGGGTAATATTAATTTCCCAAGATAATTATTGTAGAAAACTGTTTCCCTTTACATTTTTCTTACTTTCTAAGTTTAATTAAGGTTTTAGAAGATTATTCACAATCCCATTTCCAGATTCAGTTATCTTCTAATTCAGAAATAGTTCATACCACTGAGGGCCTCCTTGCATTATAGTGACTGACCAGTCAGCCCAAAAACGTGGAAGCCAAAGACTGGGGTCCGTTTGACATTGGCGGGCTGACTGGGAGGTCACTATAATTTCAGGAGGTCAGAAGTGGTCTTTGCTATTTCTTATCTTTTACAGCACATATTTAGTACAGAAGTTTTATGATGTCACAAGCATAATGCAATGCACTAAACATTTATTTATTACATGCTGAAATTTAGAGGTACAACATTTTTTCGAAGACAAACAGGATTCTCACAGCTTGCAAAACATTTGCATTGTGAAATAACAATGGTAAATTACAGGAATCTATCTCTTGAATTTTCTTTTACTTGTAGCAATGTCACCAATTTTAAAGAATTTTAAGTGCATGTCCTTGTTTTTAACACATTTTCTCAACTTGTTTATTTAGAACATTGGGCAACAATGATGTCATTTCAAAAATTCATACTGCATCACAATATTTTCAGTAATCAACCGCAATAGAGGTCTAATTTATGTTGTCACATATTTATGTATAGTGCATTTACGATTTCGTTGATGAAACAGAATTTATGCATAATCATAAACAACTACATAATTCTATATGTAAATTATGATCATAGAAAAATCTAAAATATTGATGAAACGCCTCCCAGAACTGCGGTTACACACAACAAGAACTGAGCAGGCACCTGCACAAAATAGTGCCTGCTAGCTCCGGGCACTATACTATTTAGTTGGCCCGCTAAAATGCTTTGAAATTAACCTAAATAACAGACCGTTGACTTTTATATACGCAAAGAAGAAACATATTTATTTAAAACTTGATATAAAAGTGGGGTGGCGTCGGAAAGCCGGGCTTAATGCATGTGTGCTGAGTGTTGTCCCGGATTAGCCTGTGCAGTCAGCACAGGCTAATCCAGGACGACACTTCCCTCTTTTATGGTGTTTCTGTTTCAAGGATAGTGGGTTCCAGCCATTGAGACCCTTTTCTCAGTGTTGTAAAATTAATGTGGCTATTATACAGTGGTCCAAAGAAAAAGAAAAACCTTGACCTGGAGGGTAAATGTACTTTCTAACCAGAATTGGTGGGGGTAACTGTACACTCAGTTCAAAAGTTATGAGGTTAAATGTTCTTTCAGTTGGGAAATTCATTGGTTACCTTAACTTAAAGGCACAAAGAAATGCAGAAGGGTAATTAGATGTTTCAAACAAGGAATGTTTACACATTTTTGCCATCATTAACAGATATCATTCATTTCAGGACTCACTTTGCCATTCACCAAATCAGCCAATGGCTTGAAATTTTAACATTTGGCTAAATGTTCATATGGCTACAACTTCTTCTTCACGAAACCTTACAAAACCTTTAGAAAGTTGGCTTCAGAAAGCCAGGGGAAGCCCTGCATTTCCATTTGTGTACAAAAATTTGAAAGATTGTGCTTTATTTTATTTCCTGTGAGTTTTCTGTAATTTTTCATGTGTAGATTATTCTTTCACTAGTCTCATCTGGTAACGTCAGATTATATATTGTAGAAAAATCATACTCATCTACAGACTATTAGACACTAGATACAGAAATTTGCTCTATGGATACTTCCATGCATAAGGAAAAGGAGCATAGCAAAGTGCTGCACCTCCTTTTGTGTCCCCTCCGGCTGCATCAATAAATAGTATACAAACATTGAATTATCATATTAGTAACAGGACTGGCGTCCAAGAATTAATGTGGCTTCCCGCCTACTCCTTTTGGGCAGTACCGCATTTCTTTTCTGAACCTAGATCTGGCCCTACTGCTTGTTTGTTTGTTTAAGGTTACCCGACGTACCCTAAAAAATGCCCCGACCCTAGAACATTTCATTGAGTTTGTCAGATATCATTTAGTTTTTCTTTACTTTTTACCAATAATAAAGATGTGTTTCTTTTTAGCTCACCTGAGCACAAAGTGCTCATGGTGAGCTTTTGTGATCGCCCGTTGTCCGTCGTCCGTGCGTGTTCCGTCTGTCGTCAACATTTCGTTTAAACGACATCTCAGCCTAAACCACTTTGCAGATGTTTACCAAACTTCACAGGAGTGATCATTGGGTGACCGTCTTTCAAAATTGTTCAAATCGTTACGGTCCGCTGCATATGTAGATCACCAGAGCTAAAAATAGATTCAAAAAGTGTAAACTGACAAAATCTCTGAAACCGCAAGGCCCAGAGGTTTCATATTTGGTATGTAACATCCTATAGTGGTCCTCTACAAAGATTGTTCAAATAATGCCCCTGGGGTCAAAACTGGCCACGCCCTGGGGGTCACATGGTTTATATAGACTTAAATAGCAAAATGTCTTTAATGTTTGGTATGTAACATGCTATAGTGGTCCTCTACAAATATTATTAAATTTATGCCCCTAGGGTCAAAACTGGCCACGCCCCGGGGGACACATGGTTTATATAGAATATATAGTAAAATGACTTTAAAAATCTTCTCCGACGAAACCACAAGGCCCAGAGGTTTCATATTTGGTATGTAACATCCTATAGTGGTCCTCTACAAAGATTGTTCAAATTATGCCCCTGGCTCAAAACTGGTCACACCCCGGGGGTCACATGGTTTATATAACATACGTAGCAAAATGTCTTCAAAAATCTTCTCCTGAAACTGCAAGGCCCAGAGGTTTCGTATTTGGTATGTAGCATCCTATAGTGGTCCTCTACAAAGATTGTTCAAATTATGCCCCATGGGTCAAAACTGACCACACCCCAGGGGTCACATGGTTTATAGAAACTTATATAGCAAAATGACTTTAAAATTATAATCCTCTGAAACCGCAAGGCCTAGAGGTTTCATATTTGGTATGTATATGTCGTCCTCTACAAATATTGTTCAAATTATGCCCCTGGGGTCAAAACTGGTTAATAGAGACTTAAATAGCAAAATGACTTTAAAAATCCTCTCCTCTGAAACGGCAAGGCCCACAGCTTTCCTATATGTAGTACGTAAAATTGCATAGTGGTCCTCTCCAAAGATTGTTCAAATTATGCCCCTGGGGTCAAATCTGGCCACACCCCAAGGGGTCACATGGCTTAAATAGCAGAATGACTTTAAAAAGCTTGACCTGAAACCGCAACGCCCAGAGGTTTGTTAAGATTGTTCAAATTATGCCCCGCGGATAAAAATAAGCCACAGCTCTGAGATGCAAATTCTAATTGGGTTACAAGGTCTCAGGTGAGCGTCCTAGGGCCCTCAGGGCCCTCTTGTTTTTAATTGAGTGTTGTTTTTTTTATAGCATCCAATTATAAACAGTGTTTAAGGATTAAACCAATATGTTTTGAATATTTTTTCTGTTTTAGAATCTTCAAGTTGACCATTTACCAAATAAAATAAAATAAAAATCCCTACCTACCTACCCTATTTTTGGGGGGCATGTTACCTGAAACAAACATATTTTAATCTCACCTGAGCACAAAGTGCTCATGGTGAGCTTTTGTGATCGCCCGTTGTCCATCGTCCGTGCATGCTTGCGTGCGTGCATCCGTTGTCAACTTTTCATTTAAACAACATCTCCTCCTTAACCACTTGGCAGATTTTCACCAAACTTCACAGGAATTATCATTGGATGACCCTCTCTAAGTTGTTCAAATCGTTACAGTCCACTGCATATGTAGTTCACCAGAGCTAAAATAGATTTGATCGGTGTAAACTTTCAAAATCTTCTCTGAAACCGCAGGGCCCAGAGGTTTCATATTTGGTATGTAACATCCTATAGTGGTCCTCTACAAAAATTGTTCAAATTATGTCTCTAGGGTTAAAACCGGCCATGCCCCGGGGGTCACATGGTTGATGTAGAATATATAGCAAAATGACTTAAAAAATTTCCTCTGAAACCACAAGACCCAGAGGTTTCATATTTGGTATGTAACATCCTATAGTGGTCCTCTACAAAGATTGTTCAAATTATGCCCCTGGGGTCAGAACAGGCCTAGCCCCAGGGGTCACATGGTTTAAATAGAATATATAGCAAAATGGTTTTAAAAATATCCCCTGAAACCACAAGGCCCAGAGGTTTCATATTTGGTATGTAACACCCTATAGTGGTCCTCTATAAAGATTGTTCAAATTATGCCCCTGGGGTCAAAACTGGCCACACCCTGGGGGTCACATGGTTTATATAAACTAATATTACTTAAATAGCAAAATGTCTTTAAAAATCCTCTTCTCTGAAATCGCAAGGCCCAGAGGTTTCGTATTTGGTATGTAACATCCTATAGTGGTCCTCTACAAAGATTGTTCAAATTATGCCCCATGGGTCAAAACTGACCACACCCCGAAGGGTCACATGGTTTATATAGACTAAAATAGCAAAATGACTTTAAGAATATTTACCTGAAGACCCAGAGGTTTGTTCAAGATTATTCAAATTATGCCCCTGGGATAAAAATTTCAATTGGGTTACAAGGTCTCAGGTGAGCATCCTAGGGTCCTCAGCGCCCTCTTGTTTGTTATGCGTTATCAACCTACTGGCTAACCAGTATTTATAATGGAAGATCTATACTGTTGTTTAGATACCTACAGGCTACACTAATGTTTTACAAATGCCTGTTAAACTCAAATGAGTGTTTCAATCAAAAGGGTAGCTGCAATGGGCTGTAACATTGGTCCTATTTGCTTCAGGTGGATTTGCATTGCTGCCATGTCTGTGGTTTGTCAACTCTGTGTGGTTCTTCAAAGAAGCCTTCTTCAAGCCGCACTATGATGAACAGAAGCAAATAAGGACATGTAAGTATATGCACTATTAAATAATTATGAATAAGGCCAAACAAATAATTTTGTGTTTCGGGCAACAGTCTCAAAATGGGTAGGGTTTTTTTTTGGCTAAGTAGGGTCAGGTTACCCTAAACGCATACTTTTTCATACTGTTTTCAGGGCTTGCATTAATGGAAGTTTGGGAGTAATTTACTCCCAGTTTTGGTCACAGAACTTCCAAAATTGCAGCCATGGAAGTTGCAGCACTTCCAAAATTGCAGCCATGGAAGTTCCATCATGTATGGATGAACAAGTTAGAAGAAAAATTAAGTAATTTATCTAAATGTATACCTCTTTCACTGAATAAATAGGCATATAAACACTTCATAAAAAGAACTGACCTTTAAAAAAAACTTAAATTTTATACTTAATTTCTTTTTTGAAATGCTCAGGACTTGTGTAGCACAATACTGTCAAAACTTGTTAATATTAATAGCAAAACTTCAAAAATCAAAGGCCAGGAAGTTCAGTCTTCCAGTTTTCAAAAGTTAATGAAAGCCCGTTTTTATTGGTCTAATGGGGAGCATTCTACTAAATTGTTCTAATATTTACCAAAGAATATTCAGCTCACATGTCATAAAATTTTCAATATGGGAAGTATTTAAGCACCATTATTGAAATTGTTTAATGAAAAATGAAACATATCTGTCATGTCAAGGAATTATATTAATTATGTGAAATATTTAAACACATTTGTTATGTCAGTAAAGTAATAACATTAAATTGAAAGAAAGACATTAGTCATCAGCATTCAAATATTAATGTTATCAGTTTTATTATTAAGGTGAAGTTTTTATTGAAAATCGAAGATTAAATTGCAAACATTAAATAATAATAATAATAATTTGCAAAAATACCCATTTAATTACAGTATTTGTGTAGGTGTAACTTCTTGTCATTGTTGTTAAGAAAGTGTTGTAAATATGGGGTAATGAGAAACTATTCCGTTTGTTTCTTGTTTTCAGATGTTATCCGCTCCATGATAGGTTCGATCATATGGATAGGTGTGATAGTGACTTGGGTGACAGTATTTCAACTGAAGAGGGCAGACTGGGGCGCAACCGCCGACTACATGTCAATGATTATACCTAAAGGAGAACCTTAGTTGTCATTCTGTTGCTGTCTGTACTTATTGTATAGTGTATATTGATATGTCAATGATTATACCTAAAGGAGAACCTTTTATTGTATAGTGTATATTGTTTATTTTTGTGTAAAAAATTTAATGTATATACACCGTGCAGTGTCTTGACAAATCCAGTGCCCAGAGCCCAGGGGCTACCAAAAATTTCCATTGGGCTACTACAATTTCAAATCACAAGCCCATCGAGCTAATGAAGCCTATTCATAGTGTTCTGTATTTATTATTGTTTAATTTTACATATTAAAAAAATATATGGGGCATGTCGTGGGAAAACAGGGCTATTTCCGCCTACAGTGGATTATGTTTAGAACAGACTTCCTTGAAACAGAAAATGCCATAAAAGCAGAAAGTGCCGTCCAGGATTAGCCTGTGCAGACTGCACAGGCTGATCCGGGACGACACTTAACGCACATGCATTTAGCCCGGTTTTCCCATGACATGCCTCATATATATTGATTTATTAATAGGATAATTCTTATCATCCTAAACACTTTAAAAAGGATTATGCATATTTCTGAAACTATTTTGCTGGTCTTCCTGTTTAGTTTATAACAAAATATTGGGACACCAATAAAATAAAATTTTTAAATTTGTCGGACACTGAGTCTGTGTTTAATAGGGACCCCTGAGTAGCCAATATAGTAATGGCTTCCTAAATTTATGAAAATACTCAAAATATAAAAAAAATCTGAAATTATTCGAAAATATATGGTATATTTTCACATTTTCAATGACAGGAATTTTTACCCAATGGAAAAAATGCTACCAATGTATTTTAATTCTTTGCACCAACATAGTACATGTTGATTTAGCTTAAAGACGATTTCTACAGTTTTTTCCCTTCCGTGAAAATTTTTCATTCTTATATATTTTGCAGAAAGTTCGTTGCCTAATACAATGAAACCATAAAAAATGGGGGTCACCGCATTAGATTTGTTGGAAAATGCCTGTAAATGACCTACCCGTGAATGCATTTTAGCAAATTTTGATGCTGTTTTTGTTAAGCAAAAAAATAGTATTGACCATTGATTGGTAAAAAATAACGACATCCTATTGGTTGAAATGGGTAATTGTAAGAAAGCAATCCGTTACATAGTGAAAAAAATAATATTATATTTGACAAGAAATGCCTTTTCATTGTTTTGAACGAAAAAATTCTACATTTTGTAATCATATGCAAGTTTGGTTTTGACTATAGAAATAAATCTGTTCCGTGAAAATTCCTAAATTTTCGATATTTATTACATAATTATATTCTTAACAAACTGCAAAAATAAAAACAGGGGGTCACTGTGCTTGTTTTCGAGAAAACATATAAGGTGCATCGTGGGAAAACCGGGCTTAATGCATGTGCCTAAAGTGTCATCCCGGATTAGCCTGTGCAGTCTGCACATGCTTATCCAGGATGGAACTTTCCGCCAACAGTGGATTTATGTTAAGAAGAGTCTTCCTTGAAACAGGACTGCACAGGCTAATCCAGGACAACATTTTTCGCACATGCATTAAGACCGATTTTCCCACGATGCGCCTCATATGTAGTTTACGTGTGCGTATTGGACATTTTTCTGTAAAAAACAGGATGGAATGACAGTCATAATTTACAACAATACACTTATAAAAGTTAATATATATATATTATATATAATTATTTTAGTAACATCAGTTGATTATGACTATAGCCCAAACACTTTCACAATAATTGCAAGCATGTGCACAGCTATATGCGAGTCCAATGTTCCTACTTTGGTTTTCAGTGTATTATCAAACTTCCGCAAATAAAATCGAATCACAAGACACTCCTACTATGATCACGGCAATTATTATGAATATATTTGATTCTAGTTGGTAATTACAGTGTACATAATATTGAATAAATTTTATATTATCTGTCAGAACACTTCCCATTATGAAGATTTAAATCAACTCCACTGATGCGCGAAAGATGCGCATAATAAACTACCGAAATGGTCTTTAAAATTGATTGCTGAATTTTGTAAACAATCTGATTTATGAGTGAGTTTTCTTAAAGGCCCATTATGTTCGATGTGTACTCCATTTAAATAAAATAGTTTTAAACCTAATACAATTGCAATAATTATAACAAGAAACAATTAAATAAGCGAACTTAAGTTGATTTACTAACTAGAAAAACGAAAATCAAATGTCTATAAAAATTGATATCAACAATGCCACGATATAGAGTATCGGGCTGTGGTAGGAAAAAACGTCACATTAGATGCTGTAGCGACAGTGTACGTTTCTATTTTTGGTGGATAAATGAGATAGAACTTCTCGAAACTAATTACAAATTGTTCCATAAACGACAACCAAGAATTTATTTATTTATTGCACAATTGGTCTCTTTTAAGTTGTCATCCATAAACAGCATGAAAAGGAAAATCCTGAAATGCACTAATTAATTTGATGATTAATTTGGGGAAACTGTGGTTGAAATAATGTTAAATCATAGTTATTTTGGCAAACTGAAAAATTAAATATGATGATTAATTTGGGAAAATTGGGGATGAAATATTTTCAAATCGTAGTTTCCTGTCTGTATCTATGTAAAACATTATGCATTATTTGAAAGAATGTTCAATGTAATTTCCTTGTGATTTATTCAGGATCTTGTCACATTTAGCCATGCTTTTACATGTGTACATTGGTCATTTTACTATCTCTTGTATGTGTATTATACAATTGTACATGTATAATATTTAAGAAATAATTTTCAATTTATCGTTATTTATTTACCAATAAACAATGATTTTGAGTTCTGATTTGTAGGAATTAAAGTTTAATAGCCACACATCAGAATAACAAAGAGTTGTTTATTGGCCTATGGACAAAGATAATGCGAGAATTATTTCGACTATAACACATTTGATTTGACAAATGTTTTTGCAATTGTAATAAGAACTACATATTACTATGCTCCGCTCATAAGCTGGACTACTTATTGCGTTGTTTATTGGGTAGTTTAACAACGATAATTGTGTTCTTTTTCTATAGAAAAATTAGCAAGTATCATGTAAGAATGATTGATAGTTTGTGATGTGCATGTTTTTGTGGACCACTATTTGATATACCTACATATACTGGTAGCTTTGTGAAATAAAATAGCCCCAGTTAAATAATGTACTTATTTTTTTGGTAAAAATGAATTAAGTAACTGTAAGTTAGACTTCAAAATTGCGATAAAAGCAATCATTAGATTTTATTCGAAAAGAAGGATTATAGAAAGAAATACGATACCTTATTACTAATATATGATACCTTATTACTAATAATACAGTGAAATGTCTTTCATTATGTTGCTGACATTTTGTTTAAATCACCTAGACTTGAGTTAATCAAAGCAATTGCAGCAAAAATTTTGTATCCTGGTATGATTTCATACACGGTAACACTTGCTAACTTTGTCATTATGGGTTTTGTAGACTTTATTTATTGGTTCTATGCAGGTAACGGACTCTGGTTTTGTAGTCTTTATTTACTGGTTCTTTCCAGGTAACAAACTCTATTTTGTAGCCTTCATTTACTGGTTCTACCAACAAAGTAGACTGGTCTTGTAGCATTTATTTACTGGTTCTACCCAAGTAGCGGACTCTGGTTTTGTAGCCTTTATTTACTGGTTCTACCCGAGTAGCGGACTCTGGTTTTCTAGCATTTATTTACTGGTCCTACCCGAGTAGCGGACTCTGGTTTTGTAGCATTTATTTACTGGTCCTACCCGAGTAGCGGACTCTGGCTTTGTAGCATTTATTTACTGGTTCTTCCCAGATAGCTGACCGTTTTTGCAGCCTTTATTTACTGGTCCTACCCAGGTGCCTGACCCGGGTTTTGTAGCCTTTGTTTACTGGTTCTGCCCAAGTAGCGGACTCTGGTTCTGTAGCCTTTATTGACTGGTTAAATCCAGATAGCAGACTCTGGTTTTGCAGCCTTTATTTACTAGTTCTACCCTGGTAGCAGAATGGTTTTTAAGGCTTTGTTTACTGGTTCGACCCACTTAGCGGACTCAGGTTTTGTAGATATTTGGTTCTACCCAGACGTTACTATCGGACATAAAATGCTAGTTCTGAACATAATAAACTCTGTTGCTATGATACATCTGTAACTGGTTCTACCCACTTGTTAATCTCAAGACACAGGTGGCATTTTATCTGCTAGTAGTAATCTTACTGAATTGCATTAAACAAAGTCGTCCTATTGCAATTCAGGAAGAAAAACAAAACCCAACTTGAATTACTTCTATACACATTGCATTTGTCTAACACATGTACACAAACTCATTTTTTGTCATGAATAATTATATAATAAATATACATATATAATAACACTATTTAAGCATGCAAGTCAATCACAAAAAGGAAAAGGCAAAATACTTAATTCCTAAAATACAAAATGGATCATTATATAAGGAATGAAAGCAAATGAGCTACTATAAAAGGAATGCAAGCAAATGAGCTACTATAAAAGGAATGAAAGCAAATGAGCTACTATAAAAGGAATGAAAGCAAATGAGCTACTATAAAAGGAATGAAAGCAAATAAGCTACTATAAAAGGAATGAAGGCAAACAAGCTACTATAAAGGAATGAAAGCAAATGAGCTACTATAAAAGGAATGAAAGCAAATGAGCTACTATAAAAGGAATGAAAGCAAATAAGCTACTATAAAAGGAATGAAGGCAAACAAGCTACTATAAAGGAATGAAAGCAAATGAGCTACTATAAAGGAATGAAAGCAAATGAGCTACTATAAAAGGAATGAAGGCAAACAAGCTACTATAAAGGAATGAAAGCAAATGAGCTACTATAAAGGAATGAAAGCAAATAAGCTACTATAAAAGGAATGAAGGCAAACAAGCTACTATAAAGGAATGAAAGCAAATGAGCTACTATAAAAGGAATGAAAGCAAATGAGCTACTATAAAAGGAATGAAAGCAAATAAGCTACTATAAAAGGAATGAAGGCAAACAAGCTACTATAAAGGAATGAAAGCAAATGAGCTACTATAAAGGAATGAAAGCAAATAAGCTACTATAAAAGGAATGAAGGCAAACAAGCTACTATAAAGGAATGAAAGCAAATGAGCTACTATAAAAGGAATGAAAGCAAATGAGCTACTATAAAGGAATGAAAGCAAATGAGCTACTATAAAGGAATTAAAGAATGAGCTTACTATTAATAAAACTACAGCTTAGCTAGGGATGGCACTACTTTGTTTGCAAATAATTGTACAGTAACGATCTGCAATAATCCGTGGATAGTAAAAAGTACATTTAAAACTACAATCTCAGTAAGTATGCCATTTTAGCAGAGCCAGTCTTCACCAACCCATTCTTGGACTTAAGTTTAAAGAACACACTTAGACTTAAGAAAATATACTTCTGCATTTGCAAATATTCTGGGTACCATTATTGGCGTTGTCATTTACATATCGTTTTAAATAAAGAATACTGCAAGTAGAGTGGCTCGATACCAAGTTAGATTCACATTTACAGCACTCATAGAACGTAACAGTTTCAAGAATATTCTTTATTCTTCGTCTTAAGTCTAAGAATAGGTTTGTGAATACGGGTCCTGGGATCGTATTCCAGAAACATCTTAAGTGAAATCTTATCCTTAGCCTTAAAATCATCATTTTTCTTAAGCATTTTATTCCATGTATGCATGAAATTCTGCCAAATGTATACTAATTATCAACTTATATATTAACTACTATTTACTCAACTTTAATTGGATTCATTAATTCATATCTAGTTTTAAAAAGATTGCCTTACAAAAATTCGAACTTAAGTGAAAATATTTTAAGATAAACTTAAGAGTTTCTGGAATATGGCCCCTGATCTCTTAAATTTCTCTTTCTTAAATTTCTCTTTACGATGAGCAAAGTTTTGTTTTACGTATAAAATTTTATGACAGGAGCAGAAAATTTGTTATAAAATTCTATTACCGGTAGCAAAAAATGTATCATTTAAATGATTCTTGGTATCACTGAAGTGCTCTGAAGTTTTCATACCTACAAATCTGGTTTTACATTTCTGGTGTAAAAATTATGGCCAAATATAAACCAGACTGAATGGTTTTAACAAATTTTGTTGGATATAATTTTACTTCTTAAAATAAACGTAATAACGTAACACTAACCTGCACTCAATCAAAATCACATGTGTATGTTTTGAAAATATTTGATGTCTTAATTCAAATACAATAACAAATATGTTAAAGATATGCTGTACAACTTTCAATATATGTCAATAGAAATATGAATATACACAATGTGAACAAGATTCCCTAAATATTTATACATGTGTCTATGTTTTGATCATAAACAAATGCTATCAAATAGCAACACAGGTTTTGGAACAGTATTTGCAAAATGTTTATTATTGCTTGATGCTACATTAGTTGTTGTACAACCGAACAATATAGATATGGAAACAGTTCAATATGCCAAACAATTCCATCACAAAGTCAAATCCAAGGAAACAACAATGTCAGGTGAAAATTGGCTTGCGTCCACTACATAATCCCACAGGGAATGTACTACGTCTAGAGACAAGTTGAGCGAAGGGAATAATCAAGTTTCTAAGGCTGGATTCCGCACAGCAAGTTGGCCGGCAAGGCTTTGTCTGAAATGACATTGCAATAATACATCTGTAACTAAACGTGTATACTACACTACATAAGCATATCTAAGAAATATATTTTTTTATTTACCATCAATTAACGGCTAAGAACCAACAGTTCCAAGATCTGATGCATTGGAATTGAACTACAAAGGCATTAGCCAGAGTGATTTAACTGTTGTTTAGTTGCTAATAAATCACTATTTGTTTAAAGAATGTTTTAGTTTTTGGAGGTATGGGATATCATAAATACCTTAACCAATAATATAGTTGGTTACAATAGTAAATAATCATTAACTCTAATGATATAATGATATATACAATGTTGCCAAAAACACCATTCTGGTGGTTGTTTAAACATATGAATATTAAAATTACTGATTTATGTGACTAAACTGAACCAGTGTCTTATAAATCACTTAACTCGTTGAATGAAAACTGTGGAATACATATTTGATATTTGATTAACTACAATATTAAAGTATGTTTCCAAGATGGTACGGAAACATAAATCAAAACTGAAACTAATATTTGATGACATATTTGTTTGCAAACAAACGAAAACAAATTTCCATTTGCGAAAGGTTGTTATAAATACAATTACCAAGAACATACATGTACTGGTAGTTTTTTACATTTGTGCATCAGCATTAACCAGAACGTCAAAAACAAAAATATCAAGCTCAGTTGGTAGAGCACTGGACTGTCAATGCGGGGATTGTGAGATCGAACCCCAGCCCGGCGACATAATGTGGAGATTGGTCATGAAATTATTTCTACGGCCATTCTCCACCTACCTCTGATTCAAGTAGGGCAGTTGTCAGTTACTGGCATAGGTATGTGCACTCAGAGGTAGGGGGAGAATGGCCGTAGAAATAATTTCATGACCAATCCCCACACAAGTTATGTGGCCAGGCTGGGAATCAAACCCGCGATCCTCGGATTTGTAGTCCAGCGCTCTACCAACTGAGCTAGCCGGCCCGGCCCGGCTTTTGCAGTTATGACAGTGCAGAAATTACATTTTTCAAAAATATGTAAAATCTGTGAACAAGTCCATACAGAGTCACACAAATAACATGTAGGTTTTCTCTGACAATTTTCTGTAGTGTGTGACACCCTACATGATTGTAAATAAACAACAGACTATGCTTCCACAAAATATAGACATCTGATACTGTAAGCCAATGTTATAAAACATTACAACAGTGTGCAACAGTTCACAAAACAGTGCTAAATGCAACTTCTTGAATAATCTGCCAATATTTGTCACCAACAAACCAACACATTATTGTAAAATATTAAAGAGTTTATTGGGTCATTAGGTATATTGAACTGTGAAAAGTTTAATTATCAAGGAGATAATTATCACCTACCTATCTGTTTCGGGTATGGCAGGTTAAGGTTGGACATGATCCGTATGAACTCATCCCTGGATTTTGAGATTCTCAGATTAAACTGTTTCTCCTCTGCTACTGTAGTTACCATTTGACCTGAAACATGCAGCTTGAATTGTATATACATGTAACAATGCACCTATCAGTATTTTCCCCATGGGGAAAGCGGTGGGCTGACCTAGAGGAATTTGACTAATTTGGGGACTTTCATGTCCTGAAATCTTGTCTCATATAATTGGGAATAAACAACGATGGAAATTTAATGCATTAATTATATTAACACTATTATAATATATATATATATATTATATTTACACTATTGGCATATTGGTTGAACTCTGTATTTTAATCTATTTATTCATCAACATACCAGTTATGCCATACTGGTAGTCATGTGTTTCTACCTTCTTTATTTTTCTTATGTATATAGGATATCGTCACTACAGAACTTTAATTCAATCCAAATTTCCAACTGATAAAAATACAACATTTTGAGATTAAGAATATTATGTATCCATATACATGACCCACCCTATAAAGAGAACAAAATCACTGACACGTACAACAATGCATGCTACAACTGCACTGTGCAAAAATTCTACATGAAAGTTACTGACTCCTTTCGGAAATTTTAAGTAAGTACCATGGCCATTACACAATATTCAATGAGCAATTTTTTTATGTACCTGTAAACTATCATTCAGCTATATGTAGTTTTAACTCATAGTTTTTAAATAATTTTTTTCAGTTTTTCAACACAAAAATTATCCACGCTTTAATACAACTTCAAGCAAGTTTAAATTGCTTGCACTCTTTGTATAAAATATTAATGATACCATACTTCAAGTTTGAAGTATGATATCTGTATATAACTACAAAGGAATATGCAAGCTTCATAATTATAAACCTATGTTTAATTTATCTGGCTGCTGTCCTTATCTGTCAACTTGCATGCCAATGGTCTTTCCAATGTTATATTTTAAAGATCTGATTCACACTGTTACAATTAAACCCATCATACAGGTGTAAAGTTACAAATGTACTAGTATACTCACTGGAGCAGTAAACATGTAATGTAGATAAACATGCCAGGTTTTTAAACCTGTAGACTACAATGATACCCTTACATAGAGTGTAAGTTCATGTATTGTTGAGAATAAAAACCGTAAAATATGTTTCAAGTAAAGGCAGTGACTAATTCCAAAGTATATTGGGAATTTTTGCGTCCTGAAATCAAGCTATGAAAAAATAATTATGAAAATTTAAGTCACTATTTAAACTAATGTCATATTCCTTAACTTAGTAACTTTTTGCTTTTATCCACGACAAGTCATGACAAGATTTACAGTGTAGGTTAATATTTGTAATGTATTTAGGAATTTGTCAAAACAAAATTAGGAAATTGCAATTAAATTTGGGGGGGGGGGAGGGAAACATGTTTGTGATAGAGAATGGGTCATTTTACAGGGTCCATCTGTAGAAGGGAAAACTACATGTACCACTTAAAGACTATGAAACACTGTATTATGTGAAGTTAGAATAAGACATCAAACATAGAATGGACATGATTTTTGTTCATTTTTCACATAAAACTGAGCATTTCATGTTGTTTATGTGTGTTTGTTGTATTCTGTCAATACTTTTGATATAATTAGCATATTTAAATGTCTTTTTCATTAAAACTGATTGGGGATTCGATCATTTTTACTGT
This sequence comes from Congeria kusceri, assembly GCA_027627225.1. Lineage (NCBI taxonomy): Eukaryota > Metazoa > Mollusca > Bivalvia > Myida > Dreissenidae > Congeria > Congeria kusceri. The sequence goes on from CM051030.1 coordinate 2,055,073, forward strand.
ATTTATAAACTGTGTTCATGCATGCATGGACACAGTTCAGTTTTTTGGTGAAAATTTTGTAAATGCATACAAGTATACAGTTTTGCGGTAAAATCAATTTTACTGATGTAGTTATACATGAAGGTGTCTATTGCACTAAATACTCTGCACAATTCTTAAATTACAAATGGTAAACTGCAAATAAGACATTGCTGTAATAAAATAGTTTATTCTATGTATGAAGTCTTATTCTAACTTCACATAATAGTGTGTTATGAGATGTATTCTAGAAACATCTCAAGTAAAATCTTATCCTTAACCATAAAATGACTATTTTTCTTAAACATTTTATATCTTTTTTTAAATGACATTGTCATGTATGTTTTATCATCAACTTATTACCTATTGTTTATTTTACTGTAAACAGATTGGCGATGTAACAAAATAGTTTGAAAATTAATACATTACCAAAAAATGTTATTAAAGTGAAAATATTTGTGGCGCGTCGTGAGAAAACCGGTCTTAATGCATGTGCGTAAAGTGTCATCCCGGATTAGCATGTGCAGTCCGCACAGGCTAATCCAGGACGGCACTTTCTGCCTACAGTGAATTTATGTTTAGAAGAGACTTCCTTGAAACAGAAAATACCACCAAAGCGGAAAGTGCCATCCCGGATTAGCCTGTGCGGACTGCACAGGCTAATCCGGGACGACACTTTACGCACATGCATTAAGTCCGGTTTTCCCACGACGCCCCTCATATGTTTGTTTCAGGTAATCCGACCTACCCTAAAAAAATGCCCCGACCCTAGAACATTTGATTGGGTTTGTCAGATTGATTTTTGCTTTATTTACCTTTTTCAATAATTAAATGTGTTTTTGATAAATAAGTGTTTTGTTTTGATAGTATCCACTTATAAACAATGTTTAATGATATTACTTATATGTTTTGAATAATTATTCAGTTTTAGAATCTTCAAGTTGGCCATTTACCAAAAAAAAAAATCCCGACCTACCTACCCTAATTTTTTTGGGCATGTTACCTGAAACAAACATTTTTTTTTACGCCTTACCTGTATAATCATGGGCTGGGTAGAGATTAAAATGAGTCGGCAGACTTAGAATCTTTGTGTGTACAGAGTCGTAGAGAGTCCCCGCATTGCCTGTAAAAGAGAGACTGCAGTTACATGATAAAAGATTTTTATCAAAATTTTGGATTGTAAAAAGTTAAAAGTTTACATTATTTATACTTGTGATCAAATTCTGTATCATTTTTCTTCAACTCATACATTATTTGTATCTCGTGATGCTGTGCCGTAAATTAGCCAATAGCAACAGATCTGAATATCTGGCAAAAGAAAATTCTCAATAAATGCCTAATAATTACCCACAAATGAGTTGCATTTCAATACAAAGGAGAAATTTGTCTAAAGAAAAAGTTCAGCCAGTTGATCCCTGGCCACGTATCCAGTTCCTTAGTCAAGTCTTTAAGACATAAATAAACATCTTTAAAAAATAAAATTCTTTGAGTCTGAGTCTGTTTTATTTAAGAAATAATTTTCTATTTATCCTTTATTGGCCAATAAGCAACGATTTGGAGTTGTGATGCATAGGGATTAAACCACAAAGGCGTTATTGGCCAATAAACAACGATAATGCCAAAATTATTTTTATTCTAACATGATTTGACATATAGTTTTACAATTGTAATTGGAACTACTTTTTACTATACTCTGCTCAGAATCGGAACTGCTTTTTGCGTTATTTATTGGGATGTTTAACAATGGTAATTTTGTTCTTTGTTTATAGAAAAATTAGTGAGTATCAAGTTAGAATAAAATTTATTTTTTGGGGGGTAAAGATTCAATAGATTCGTATTGTACCAGATTTCAAGTATAAAATACTGATTTTTGCACAGAATATTATATTAACAGTGTTCAATGAAGTGTAACACTTTCCTTATGAGTTTAGTTATACCCCCACAAACTGTTTTGGGGGTTATATAGGAGTGAGCTTGTCGGTCTGTTGGTTTTTGGTTTCCCGATAATAACTCAAGAAAGGCTCGACATATTCAAATAATTTTTGGTACACATGTGTAACATCATAGAATACAGGTCAAGTTCGATGTTGGTTACAAACCACTAAATTTTGACAGAGTTATGGCCCCGTTTCGACTTAAAATTCCCTAAAAACATAGTTTCCGGATGATAACTCAAGAAAGGCTTGACATATTCAAATAATTTTTGGTACACATCTGTAATATCATAGAATACAGGTCAAGTTCGACTTTGGTTACAAACCATTAAATTTTGACAGAGTTATGGCCACTTTTCAACTTAAAATTCCCTAAAAACGTGATTTCTGGATGATAACTCAAGAATGGCTTGACGTATTCAAATAATTTTTGGTATATACATGTGTAGCATCATAAAATACGGGTCAAGTTCGACTTTGGTTACAAACCACTAAATTTGGACACAGTTATGGCCCCTTTTGGACATAAATTCCCCCAAAACATGGACAATAATTCATGAAAGGCTTCACATATTTAAATTACTTTTGGTACATAGGTGTAACATCATAAAATACAGATGAAGTTCAACTTTGGTTACAAACCACTAAATGTTGACAGAGTTATGGCTTCTATTGAAATTAAATTTTTCCAAAGACACTGTTGGCCATTCACAAATTAAAGCATTCTCTCTCGGTCCATTTCTTTCGAATGGATGCCGTAGTTTTGTGACAAGGCCATATTGTGGGGGTATATCCGTCACTCATGTGACAATTCTAGTTTAATATGGCCTGTAATGTACATTAATTTTATTGTAAAAATTCATGCAGCAGTAACTCACTGCAACATTTGCATATTCAACCTACCTTCTTGGAAGTCTGTCCTCCCGCAGCCCCGGATCAGAAGCGCATCGCCCGTGAAGACTATACCTTTCTCGTGAAACACGTATGTCATGCATCCTGCAACAGGCAAAATAGTAAACAGCATCCTTAAATGACTCGGCAAACGTTAGCATTACCAGTAGGCAAAATAACCATTGGCTACTACAATTTTGTAAATCATATGAAAATGAGGCGTGTTTTCGCATTTTCTGAAACATTTTGCTAATCTGTGCTTTTTTAGGGCCAAATTGGGGGCAAAATTCAACCCCATTCCCCTGTTTTAAAGTATATATTTGCCCCCTATATATACCTTAAAATTCCGCTCAGAATGTTGGCTTTATTAAAAAAAAAAAGCTTGACCAAAATCGGACAAAAACTTACTATGATAGAGGACTTTTTCGTAAACAATCCCTGCAATGTTTATCAAACCAAGTTTGTGCATAATCTAAGTTATCATTTGTAGCAAAACAATTCATTATGGTTTTATAACAAAGCAGAATGTAAAAATGCTAAAAGACATGCTGTGTTAGAACTTATTATTTCTTTGCACCAACCTAGCTTTTGGCACACATTACAGTAACCTAAATAGGTGTACTCTAGGTGTATTTAACTAATTTCAGTTACTGTAAGATCCTTAAACACACTATTATGTGAAGTTGGAATAAGACGTAAATATAGAATAAACTGTTTTATAATAGCAATGTTTTATATGCAGTTTACCATTTGTAATTTCAGAATACAGAGTAATTAGTGCATTAGACACCTGCATATATAACTGCATCACTCAAATTGATTTTTCCACAAAACTGTATACTTGTATGCATTTACAAAATTTTCAAAAACAAATTGAAATGTGTCCATGCGTGCATGAACACAGTTTAAAAATACAGCAAAAATGATCAAAGACACAATCAGTTTTAATGAAAAAGTCATGGAAAATTGCTATTTACACCAAAAGGATTAACAGAATACAACAAATGTACATAAACAACATGAACTGCTCAGTTTTTTATGAGAAAAAAGAACACAAATAATGTCCATTCTATGTTTGATATCTTATTCTAACTTCACATAATACAGTGTTCTTAGATCTTGAAGATTTTCTGAAACAGACTTTCAAATATCAATCATACCATTGGTGTGGCCAGGAGTGCTACGAGCCTCGATTTCGTATTTCCCAAACTTCACTTTATCTCCGTCCTTAAGCTGTACATCAGCCTTAGCTTTTCCCGCCGCACCTATGACACTCTTGCACGTGGGAATCTGTTGCTTAATCTGCCCCGTGCCAGTGATGTGGTCTGCGTGAACATGTGTGTTTACTGAAACATTGAATTACTTAAAACCTATTTATTCTAGCTTGATTTTTTAGGCTTACTAAGAGTCGACTTCTTGGGTAGAACCAGTACTTAGTGTTCTTTGGGAAAGATTATTTTAACGCTCTCTGAGACTCTGAGTAGGGACTGAAATCAAAAATGATATACCTGTAAATAGTTAAACTAATTAACCTTTCCATTGCTACACATATTTCAAACAAAGTTTTAATTAAGATCACGATTCGCTATCATCTTTTGAAACATTTTCATTCTGGCCACTTAAATAATAACCCTACCTAGGGAATGATTAAGAATGAAACAGCAGGGAGGTGCACTCGGCTAAAACATGGTTCCCTCTGCTGCCCCCACAGAAATGTTGACCTTTTTACAATATTCCTCGACATATGAAGTATTTATTAACAACCTTAATTTTAAGCATGAAAAAAACAAAAACAAACGTGGAATAATATGCTAACTATCAGTGATAATTAATGTCAAAGAATAATTCACGATTCCCCTACAGGGGTGGCAATATCTCGTATTTTCTTACTTTTGCCTTTTTGACAAATGCTGTTTTAGCCTGTTTGTCATTTGACTGTACAGATATTATATAGCAAATTCTGGCAAAAGATCTGATCACTTGTCCAAACATGCTCTAGGACATAAGAAAATTAAGCCACCCCTACCCTATCCTCGTTTTGAGCAGCGCTGTGTGACTTTCCGATTCTAGATTTTCAAAGTGTATACCTCCATACAGCAGATTCAGTCCCAGGTCTTTCACAATCTTCACATCCCTGTCCACAGTTTCCAGGACGGGGTCAATCAAAATGGCTTCCTTGGTGCTGGGGTCAGCCAGAAGATATGTGTAGGTGAACGACTTGTACTCTAGCAACTGAAATTTAGCCAGTAAGTCAATAAAGCATCAGGTAATGATTTAAAGATTTAAAGGGACTTGTTCACAGATTTTGGTATTTTTTTTGAAGAATGCCATTAAATGTATTAACTTTACAGATTTAAGCATTGGAACTAAAAAACTCAAGTATAAGAAGTATTAAGAAAAAAAAAAGAAAATACAAAAATGGTCCCACCCGGGGTTCGAACCCGGGACCTGCGTATTAAAAGGCTATCGCCTTAAACCACTCGGCCATTCCGACGTATGAATTTCACTCTGAATCATTTACTTTATGTAAGTGTTCCACGTGATGTCAACAGTTTTAACTAAAACAACAGAAACACACCAAATTATTGCATCGTTTAGTGTTACAAACGCTTTATAATTGTATCAATTTCAACAGATGATTACTCATAGCCAAAACGGTTTTACAGTATACTTCTTGGTCCATAGTGTAATTTTGCTCCCTTGTATACACTGTTCTTTTATTTTTGTGTTCGGTAACAAAAAGTTTTTCAAAATGTCAATTCGCTTTAAAGGGACTTGTTAACAGATTTTAGTATTTTTGAAAAATGTCATTTAATGTCTTAAATGCAAATAAAATAGTTGGATTGACCAAAAACAAATATTATATATATCACCACGACTTGAACCACGTCCGCCAGGTTCAAAATTGTATCGCTCTAACCACTCGGTTACACAAACCTGTCGAAAGATCAAGTCTTTATCCTTTCCAGCGTAAGACACCATGGTTTTAGCCGTTTGTTCCGCGAACTGCCTGTACATAGAACGTTTCTGGATGCAAGAGAACACCGCTTGGTTGCTGTGATTCAGTGCGTGATATTTCCGGATTGACGAACTAAGTCGGGTACAAGCAAGTGTCCTCCCGATCGCAAAACATCGATTTAACGTATTTACAGTTGTTGCCATTGTATGATTGGATTTTATAGTCTCTCGGGTCTCGCTTGTAGTTTAATCCCAACTAATATAAAACCGACAGTTACACAAATTTTGTAGGACTCCGACCTTGACCGACATGCGCAATTGAACGCAAACGTGACGGCATCGAAACGAAGCAAGACGCGATTTTAAGTGGAACCCATTTCATCAGAATATAATCGAAGATCAATTTTGGTATTTTTGTCTCTACATACTACATTTCTTAGATCATAAATTATGTCACAAGGCTTTTAAAAAATGTTTATTTTGTAATGTAATATGTTTTCGCGATGTCAACAATGACAGTGCATTATTGCAGACGAAACTAGCGCAGTGACTGATAATATCTGGGTCATTGCACGGTAATGTATATAGGCCCACGTGCAGAAGTACAAGGCATATCTATGCATCTAAGTAATAAAAACTTTAGTACTGTCTTTTCTTGGTGGTAACAAGCCATTGCTAGCCAGGACAACACAATATGCGCCTGCGCAAATCGTATCTGTCATAATGTATCAAGTTACTTGGGGGTATGTTTGCCATTTTATTTGAATAAATCTTTATCAAGTCTTTTTTCAAGAGTCGAAGAAAATGAATTAATGCATCGAATTAACTCATATAAATACAACGTTAGTGGTGCATTGTTGTAAAATTTTACCGTTTTTACGGCGTGTATTGCGCAATTCTACGATCATGGACGCCGCCATTTTTTTTACGTCACGAAACAGGTGTCTCCTTCAATAATGTTATATCATTGTCCATTCAAATTAACCAAATGAAATCACATGGAATAGCAAGTAGGGGGTCCAAGATTGGGTATAAATGTCTTATTTCATTCATATTGCCAAATTTCTTTTACCTATTCAGAAGAAAATATTCATGACTTTTGGATGATGTATATATGAATAATAACTTAAAAGGAATGTAAAAGGAATGTTTTAAGCATTATTTTAATCCATTTCGAGTATCGTGTAACATAGTTTTTTGTTGTAAAATCATGCGCTTTCGTGCGCTAGCCATTCAAAGATACCCCTGTCGCTGGCCTCAAATAACTCGCATTGGGAGTTGTTTCCCCTGCCAAATACTCTTCAAAATATTATACATGTTTGCTACGTCTTCGCGCGACGAATTCGATTTCTCGCTGGGTTTTAGCCTAATGACCGCATGTCATCGTAAGTAAATGTTATATGTGTTATATTTATAGTATAAGTTTGACAGTTAATTATGTTTTGACAATATTTAATGATCGTTATTGTCAATTTCTCGCTCATTTTATTTTGAGTATTTCGGATGCAACTTACATTCGGATAAATTTTCGTCTGGTGTTTTTTTCCTAAAATCGAATGTTTACCCGTGTATTAAGTTATAAAATAACCACATGCTTTATAGTTTTATTTTGTTGATCACTTCTTTATACTATTTCAGCAGTAAAAACTGGGATAAATTAAAATTCTGTACACATTATCAACATAGTTTTTCAATCAATTAATGAATTATTAAGATTTAGTGGGATTTGGCGTTAATGTTGAAATACATTTTTTGTTTAGATTGTCATGAGTGAGGAACTAAGATTAAGAAGCAGTCAGGACCTTTTTCTGTCTGATTCAGAATCCGAGCTGCAGCTAGCATCTAACTTCACAGAACAATATTCTCCCCTTGAGGATTTGGAATCGGAAGAAGAGGTTTAAATTACATTGGGTTACACTGGATGTTTGTTTAGAAATATTGTTCTTCAACAACTACCTTTTAACCATTTGAAGCTTAAAAACTATCAATAGCAAATAGTGTTATGAATTAGGATTGATGTCAATTATAGAATCAGATTATTGTTATGCATGATTTCCAAAGTAACATTCAGCTCATTTTTAATTCCGAATAATTAAAATGATTTGTAAAACTTATGGAGGACTACCAGGAAAAGATGCTTAAGATCATACAATCATAGTTGTAAGTATTGCTTATATTTATGTTAAATATAACTTAGCTATTACATGCACACATTACTTTCAAAACGTGTGTGCCATAGCGTGTTTATTGTGAAAAACTGACAGACAAGCAGTTGTAATTCCGATTTTTGAAATATCAATATCTTGCTTATTTGGTAACATTTTAAAATCAAATAAAGAGTTTTTATTTTGTTTTAATGTCCTCTTCAAGAATATAATCAGTTATCAGGGATGTTTTTATTTTTTGTAAAATGTGTTGTCCTGGCTACCATTGCCATTATGATTTCATGCTCAAGCGAAACGGGAATTGTTCACAGATTTTTGTATTTTTAGCTCGAATTTTCGAAGAAAAGGCAAGCAACTCTACTCGCCCCAGCGTCGGCATTGGTGTCCCGTCCAGGTTAAAGTTTTACGGTAAGCTAGTTTCTCAGGAATGACTTGAGGGATTTCATTCCAACTTAACATTCATACAGTTTCCCCATATTAAATGAACCTATAGTCCAAGCTTGGTAAGTCTAGTTTGAAATTTGTCAAAATTATGTGCCGAACTTTTATTCGGTTTCTCCATATTAAAATGAACCTATAGGCCAAGTTTGGTAACTATAGTTTAAAATTAGTCAAAATTATGGGCCTTTTTACACTTAGAACTTTTACATTTAAGCTATTTAGAACTTTTACATTTAAGCTATTTGGACAGGTTGAAGTTTTTCGGTAAGCTAGTTTCTCAGGAATGGCTTGAGGGATTTCATTCAAACTTAGAACACTTATTCCCTATATAAAATGAACTCATAGGCCAATTTTGATAAACCAACTCTAGTTTGAAATTTGTCAAATTATGGGCCTTTTTACACTTGAAATTTTACATATAAGCTATTTAAATAGGTTAATTTTTTTGGTAAGCGAGTTTCGCAGGAATGGCTTAAGGGATTTCATTCAAACTTAAAACACTTATTCCCTATATTAAAGTTAAACCCATAGGCCAATTTTTATAACTCTAGATTGATATTTGTCAAAACTATGGGCCTTTTTACACTTAGAAATTTTACATCCCCGCTGGAGGGGTTGCGGCGTCACCTTTTGATTCCACTCTCTTACTTGAGAATGAATCTTCATACATAGATAGCCTACAGTAATACTTAACATGGGATTGCATTTGGGGTGGTGTGCGTGGGGTCAAGGTCACTGTTACTAAAATTAGAAAAAACAGTTTCTGCTCAATAACTCGAGAACAATTTGAAGTATTGATAATAATGAAATAATTTATAGATACCATATAGCTAGACATGGCATGAGATTGCATATAGGCTGGGTGGGGTCAACGTCACTGTTTTGAAAAATAGAAAAATTATTTCCACTCAGTAACTCAAGAACAAAATTAACTTAATTGGCCCCGTACTATCCATACAGTTTGTTTTAGAAAAAAAGTGCCAGTAACTCTGACATGTACAAAAAAAGTTGAGCGCGCTGTCCTCTTGACAGCTCTTATTAAAATATGCCATTGAACCTTAAAACTGGAAAAAACAAACATCTAGTGAAGAGATAAAATATTAAAACGAAAAGCATTTTTTTAAAAAGTGCCTCAATCGGGGCTTGATCTGATTGGCCATTTTACAAACTCGCAATACAGTAGGACAATGTCTGCATACAACTAAGACTAAGCGTAAAAGTTGAAACCCATTCAATCAATCATTATTAAATGTGGGCTGAACTAAAATGGCAATTAAGATGTTATAATACCATATATTCCACCCTTGCTGAATGCTCTATAAGGTTAAAAAAACCTCATTAAAAGGAAGAGTACGTATAAACCTTTTCTTACCACGGTTATTTTTTGCTCATATGCTGCATTGAAAGCATTGAAACATTTTCGAGTCCATTTCCTGAGTAGAACCAGTACTTTGTGTCTTCTGAGAAAGTTCATGACGTAAAAAAAGCCCGGATTGAGAGGAACTTCAAATTGCTGTTTTTGTCTAAGTGTCTTTTGTAAATTTTCTGACATTTATTTAGTTGATCTATTCAATATACACGGTACAAAATGCTCTTTTTTTACAGGTCAATCTTATCAACTGATGCTTCACAATGGACAGTGAAGTTACGCGCGATGGTCGACTGATGGACCTTATAGACGATGAATGGAGGGAGGACAAACTTCCCGAAGAAGACGTCGCAGTGCCGCAGATGGAATTACCCGAGATCGAACCGGAAAATGGACCAACTACTGAAACACTGAAAGAACAGGAACAGAAGTGGAGTGACCTTGCGTTAACATCCCTTCATGACCAACCACCCCCATCTACCAGCACCCATTGAGGGTCGAGCACGTTGGAGGAACCAGAAGACCTAGTGCAAAATAGCAGGGTGCTGTAGCCTCAGAACCTGCTACTTTTTCAGACTCCGCAAAACCAGCTGTCGGACACATTGATTTGTAAAGTATACACCACATGTTGAAAACAGGATATACACTGTTAAATAATTAATTACCAGTAATATTTCATTATTTGGCATAACATAATGCATACAGCTAATTGTTGCAGTAATAATTCCTTTATTTATTAAACAAAAGTCTAACTTGCATTAAATATGTATAAGGTGTGTGATACATTTTGTCGGACACTCTCATTTTTTGTCAGCCTTGTCTGTCTGACAGGTTCGCGTTGTCTACTTGTTGGTCCCACCTGCTGCCCCTCTGGTCTGGGAACAATGGCAGGGTGGAAGCCAGCTCTGGAAAACAATGGACAAGTGTACAAATAATTCCCGTCTCTGAAAATTTAAAAAAAAAAGATCAGGGAATTGACAAAACACGGAAGAAATGTTTTAAGTTGGGAAAAGGAACTACACGTTCTTAGAAATAAATATTATCTGGTGACAATGAAACAGTAAAACGGTTGTAGTTATGTATAATAAAAAATATCAATATTAAATATTTCTTGAAAGAGACATCAGTGTACAAGTATTGATGTAAACAGTAACCACTATGCAATATTTTTGCTGCTGATCTAAAATTGGCCCGTTTAGCAGTATACACTCTCTATGTCCAACAGATTTCTTAAATCCTCACCAAACTTGATATTTTAAAGATTGCATTTAACCTAGAAGGGGGCATAACCGTTTTACAAACAACTTTTGTTATTTATTATGCCGGTTCATGTACATTTTGTATATTATTCTTTCAGCACATCATAACCTATGGCATTGTTAGTAGAAATAGTATGTTTGATATATTAATTTAAACCGTACTGCATAAATTATAAAACATGATGCCGATTTGTATACATATCATATACTAGTATTATTCTTTCATCACATCATAAACTGTTTTAATGTTAGGCAAAAAAAAATTCTGTGTTGAGGGCAACTCGACCCCCGACCCTAAAGTTGTTGTTAGCGAAGATGTGAAAGCCGCATTCGTAAGATTTTAGATAATTTTCAATTTTTTTAGGCCGAAATGTGTCTTTAAGAAAACAGTTATAAAAAAACTCAATCCCGACCCTACCTAATTCTTTTGAGACCGTTGCCCGAAACACACTATTTTTTGGCTTTAGTGTCGTGCAAAATACTTCATCTGTTTGAGTAATGGTGTACCTCATTTGCATAATTAACGTAGAGGAAATTTCGAAATTGGAAACAATACGCCATATAGAGAAAACTGAAGTAAATTTTTTAAAATCATAACATTCCTAAAGACTGTGGCTGGGTAATTTCAAGTTTATTTTGTCTTAAATGGTTTAATTTTGTAAAGAATAATCAGTGTTTTTATACTACTATAGTTCAAATATAACATATTGATTTTCACATAGAAAATTGTATTTGAAATTTTCAACTGCATAATTATGACTTAAGATTATGAGTTTTATGGATATAGTTCCAGGAACGAAATACATTTTTGAGATGTATTAATAAGGTGAATAAGATCGGAGAAGTTAGGAAAAAGCAGAAGTAACTCAAGTCGGCCAAACTACCAGATAAAAGTACGGATTCCGAATGTAACACAGAGAAAGCAGAAAGGACTAAGATTTGAAGTTAGAAGGAAAAGTAACGGCGATTTAGAGAAAGTAGAGGGGACTTACAGCGGATGTTCGGAAAAAAAGTTTAGGGGACTTAGATCGGATGTTAGGCAGAGAAAGTAGATGGGACTTAGATTGGATGTTAGGCAGAGAAAGTAGAGGGGACTTAGATTGGACGTTAGGCAGAAAAAGTACAGGGGACTAAGATCGGACGTTATTCAGAGAAAGCAGAGAGGACTTAGATCGGATGTTAGGCAGAGAAAGTAGAGGCAAACCAAGATTGGATGTAAGGCAGAGAAAGTAGAGGGGACTAAGGTCGGATGATAGGCAGAGAAAGTAGAGGGGACAATGATCCGATGTTATTGAGAGAAAGTAGAGGGGACTTCGATCGAATGTTAGGCAGAGAAAGTAGAGGGACAAAGATCGAATGTTAGGCAGAGAAAGTGTGTGTGTGTGTGGGGGGGGGGGCTAAGATCATAATGGGGCTAAGAAAATAGAGGGGACCAAGAGCGGATTTTAGGCAGAGAAAATAGAGGGACAAGATCGGGTGTTAGGCAGAGAAAGTGGTGCGGGGGGGGGGGGGCTTTATCGGATGTTTTTCAGATAAAGTAGAGGGGAATAAGATCAGATGTTATGCAGAGAAAGTAGAGGGGACAAAGATCTGATGTAAGACAGAGAAAATATAGGGGACAAAGATCGGATGTTAGGCAAAGAAAGTGGAGGTACAACGATCGGATGTTAGGCAGAAAAAGTAGAGGGGACAAAGATCGGATGTTAGGCAGAGAAAGTAGAGGGGACTCAGATCGGATGTTAGGCAGAGAAACTAGAATGGACTATGATCGGATGTTAGGCAGAGAAAATTGGATACGAATAATGAAATGTTTAACAATAATTTAGTAAATATCAATCATGCCCATGTCAAAGATACGTTGATAAATTGTTTATTATAGACGATGCAATGAGAGCGGGGTTTTATAAATTATGACTGTAATTAGTTTGAAAGTGATATAAAACGAAATCACTTTAAAGAGCGCAATATAGCTGATGGTGATAACGGTTTTCTTAGCTACACAATGATAGTGCGAGAGTATATAGTGTTATATGAATCGTACAAAAACAAATCAATGCAAATAAATTATTCATTATCTACATCTATCGTTCTCGAGAAACAAAGTAATACGAGAAAAGTATGTATTAATATTTGATAAATAGCGGAATATAGATCAAAGAACACATATCGTCTAACAACAAAGTGTATATTGCACCTTTCAATGTTCCCCCCGGGGGGAGGGGAGTGGTCGACGGGCATATACGGGACTTTACACTGTAAGCGATTCCCGACCAGCGGGAATTTGACACGCCGAATGATTCCTGCTCCCGGGGGAAATAGACTTTGGTCGGATTTGACACAAAAGCTTGGCTCTAGGGTGGGGAATTAGACCCCCAAAAATTAAGTTAATAAAATTCCCCAGGGAAAGCCCGCCGCTCCCCCCCCCCCCCCGTGGGGGAAACTATTGATAGGTGCATAAACAAGGCTAAAACCCTCGTGGTTTAATTCCTACGCATCAGAACACCAAATCATTGTTTATTGGCCGATTAACAACTCTAAATCGAAAATTATTTCTTAAATAAAACACTGAGTAACATAGTTTCATGTTATTATACAGAGAAAAAGAACAGCTAAACATAAACGAGAACAATAACACGTGTGACACACAAAATGCGTATATAAGAAATAGTTTATTTGCGAATTCTCGTAAAGTACATCAAATAAAACTATAGGCGTTTGAAACGCAAAACGGGGATTACTTCTGTTATTTTCGAGGATATTTTCATAATGTTCGAGTCAGTTACCGTTACTAATTTTGCATTAGAAATACAAATAAATAACCAAATAAGCTAAGCCTACATGTATTGGTATCGCCAGGGGCGTAACTACGCGTACTCCTATACGCACGTGCGTATAAACTGGAAAATCATACATGAACATTGTAGTTGAACGTGACAACATATTAGGCCAAATATCAAAAACCGAGGTCAGATTGAACTCGGCATACAATCGGTCCTAATGTATTAACATCATTGTATCCTGTTCTCTGAAAGAAATAAACGTTTTTATTAAGCTTATCTAATATCTGTTTAGAATAATTACATAAAATCACACCATAGAGTTAACACAATTACTCTGCGTATACGCAATTTCGACCCAGGTACGCCCTTGATCGCGTGGACTAATAATACCTAGGTCGTATAGTTTCTGGCATTTTTTCACATTTAAGTGTTTTACTTATATTAAAGTGTTGTTTGTTAAACTGCTTCTGTTTACCAAACATGACAGATTCTGTGAACAAGAACCTTTAAATCATGTAATGAGGTCGCGTAACCAATGACCATATAAACCATTTTACTTGCCGGTTTTGTGAAAGAGAAATAGTGTAGTACATTTGTTATCGCCGAGTGCGCCGGGATGGCGCCGGGATTCGCCCCCAGAAGACTTGTTAGTTTGGTTACGGGCGAAAGTGCAAGATACAGGAGAAACCCCGTTCTAGAGGCGACTCTGTGTCTTTTAGTGCCCGGTGTGAAGCACATAGTACACTGCACCTCGGTTTAACGTCTCGTGCGAAATACGAGTTAGTAGGTTAGGATGTAGCGGTATCTGGAACCTGCGACCCCTGGGTTGTAAAGTCAGTGCGTTACCACTAGACCACGGATCCGCCACATAAAGAGGAATATATTGTCCGTGACATCTTTATACCCGGACATGAAACTGTCGAGTTGATACAGAAATAGTCCGTTTAACAAATGTATTTATATGCACATATACGTACATACTCCACATGTGACCATATAAACTATTTTACTTTCCCTGTTTTGTCAAAGAGGAATATAATGCAGACCTATTTCTATAAGCCTCACGGGTCAAAACATTCCCAATGCAAAATATGGTGTGTGTTTTTTCCAATTTCCAAAATAAATTTCCCTTTCCTACAGACTTTTGTTTTACATTTATAACAATCTTGAATAAAATTTGATCAATAAATATTTTAAGAACATAAAAATTAAGAATAACAATGACATTTGGATATATAATGCAATTGTATCAACTTATCCGTGGAAACTGATACTGCAAACAAGATTTATATGTAGATATTCTTTTCGCAATTTGGCAAATTTTACGTTGATAAATTCCCAATTTTAAAACGAGTTACTATTTCCCAAAAAGGTCAGAAAAAAGGCCTGTAATGTCCATTACATCTTTATACAGAAACATGAAACTGTCGTTGTAAACACGTCAACAAGCACGTAGCTGGACCAAATTGGTTATTCATAGAAAGATTACTGGTCATTTAAGCCAGCTCACCAATGCTTTCTATGCTGGCGAGCTTTTAGGGCCCGGATTAGCCTTGTCAGTCACACGAGGACTCACAGCCATTGATCCTCATATATGACTTATGAAGTAATGATCATCTTCGACTACAAAGGACGAACATCACTGGAAAATTTGAGAATTAACACACGGCCTGTAATCACTGGCGCCACCTTTTTTTGGAGATGCATAGGCAAAAGAGCCAATTATACTTCCGAGGTAGTGCTAATGACAGGAAGTAGTAGGAAAAAGTAAACAGTGATAGAAGTGAGTTGGTTTTGTTTTATGACAATTTTAGACACTGTTTTAAAAATCGGACAATGTAGTGCGATTCGGAAACAACTGTACCTTCCAACAATGTAGAAAAATATGCAGTCACGACGCATTTCAAAACGTGAGGACTTCTATAAGTCGTGACATGGTGAAAATTGAACCAATACATCTCCAAAACGAGGTGGCGCCAGTGTAACAATATCAGCATCGATCACAGCGCAAAACTGCATGAAGTTGGACAGAACATTAATTAGCTATGCCAATGAGGTTATGTTTTGCCAGCGCTTATTTGTACGTCTGTTTTTGCAAAAGTTTATGAACGGATTTTTACTAATTGACGCAACGCTATATACGTTCACGCTTTACGTATACTTAGTTTTTGAGATTTTAAATATCATAGGCGGCGGTGGGGGGTGGTGGGGGTGGCGCAAAAGGCGTACGCCCCTTCTAATATTGTCCAACATTCGAAATGTTAAACCTAAAAATAACTAAAACCTAGGCCATTTGTTGCCAATGAGGTGTCCTTCTGTCAATTTATTGGAATAATCAAACCAGTTATGTGGTATTTTCGATCAAGTGTTATTTTTTGTCCATAGTGCACGTATTCGATATATATCCTAACATGTAAAACATAGCAAAATTCAGTTAGTTGTAAACGCTCCTATGCAGCGTGAAGAAACATAATGTACAGAAGTATTTCTAGTTTTGCGGTCCTAAAGTTCCGAACAGTTCGCCATACGCCCGCGACATGTTCTTATCAGATATCATTCCACTTATCCTTGAGAGAAATATATGGTTTTAAGCTGAATATATTCACCGCTATTAACCGATTTTACATGTACATTACCACAGGTTTTATAGCCCATGACATTGTTTTGTGTAATCAAAGTTGAATGCATCACGTTTTATAAGGTTTACATTTAAAGGTGGGGCGTTTAAATTGTCTTTGCAAGTACCTGAAAATGTTTAACAGTACTCTGATCAAACGTGTAAATTAATTTAAAGCAATTTATTTTCGCTGGATCGTGTCGACAGTACGAGGCTTATTCAGACACTTGCGTCCGTTTCCTCGGTAGAACCAGTACTTGGTGTCTTAAGAGACAGATCCCCCAAACGCTCCTAAAGTAGGGATCGAACAAACGACCTCCCGATCGCAAGGCGGACACCATATGCCATTACACCACTGCGGTTTCAAGAATTAAAGAAAAAATAAGAATTAACTTACAGTATTACTACACACGGCGGTATTTACCAAGCTCTACATACAATACATTCTAATAAGAAACAAATTGAAAGAATTCACTGAAAAGGGCATCTGGGGTTTTGACAATTATTCTTAAAACAAACCGTCTAACGTATTTGAAAATATCGCTTTGTAAAAGATGTTCCGATAGAACTTGATGGATATCTGGGGCTACGAATTCTCGTCTGTTTATGCGCCTATCAATATTCCCCCCCCCCCCCCCGGGGGGAGCGGCGGGGTGGGAGACCCAGGGGAAATTGACTTATTTTATTTGTTGGGCTCTGATTCATACCCTAGTGCCAAGCATTTTTGTATTAATTCCCACAGCGGGAGATGCTTGGTGGTATCAAACGGCCGTTGGCCAATATAACCGGAATCTAAATTCCGACCAAATCTATTTCCCGGGACCCGAAATTATTTGGCATGTCAAATTCCCATCTGTCGGGAATGGTTTTCAGTCCAAGGTCACGTATATGCCCTTCCCCCCTCCCACCCCACACACACACTTGGGGAAAATATTATTGATCTGTGCATGATACCTGATGTTTTGCCAAGATCTTTAATGTCTTATCTTAATATTTCAGCATGGTCGTTTAGTCGACAAATTATCCTCGCCTAAACGCAAGATTGCTTTTGTTTTCATGTCGTTTTCAACTTAACCTCAATGATCTATGTTAATCCTTTATAATTTGCATTTACAAATAATGCTGTACTATGTGCCACGTATGTATGATCACATGATTCGTCACCACGTATGTATGATCACATGATTCGTCACCACGTATGTATGATCACATGATTCGTCACCACGTATGTATGATCACATGATTCGTCACCACGTATGTATGATCACATGATTCGTCACCACGTATGTATGATCACATGATTCGTCACCACGTATGTATTATCACATGATTCGTCACCACGTATGTATGATCACATGATTCGTCACCACGTATGTATGATCACATGATTCGTCACCACGTATGTATGATCACATGATTCGTCACGGACACTTCGTTTTCAATGAACCCGATTCAGGACTTTCTTAATGCGGGTGATGTTGTCATTTCGGTTACGAAAGGTATAGTATAGGTCAGTGGATTAAAATTGGTGTAGTGTTTTGCTCTTTAAATAGGTATGACTGAGCAGTTTTGCAACTTCATGGTTTGGACAATCCAAGAGTAGCCTTAAACACACATTGCTGTGCACTTAAACAATGGTGGTAATCCATGTGCGCGCATTCCAAAGTTGACATTCTGTTATTCCAAAGTTGTCATACTGCGATGTATCAATTAATTATTATAATTTTGTTCAATACAAATGCAAACTTCAGTTAATTTGCATAATAAGAGCTTAATACTGTACTTCGAAACTCAAGCTACAAATCTAACATATATTGTATAGTTTGCCATTTTAATTCGTGTCACCATTAGTGATTTGTTTAAACATCATTCAGAGTCCCCCCCCCCCTCAAAAAATTATTAAAACTGATTAAATTACGTTATGACGTCATTAAATTTATGACGTCTTAATACTAGATGTGTCACGTGACAACAGAAATGACGCCGCTTCCTTTAGTAATTTTTGGCGCTTTTATGATGTATAGTTTTTTTGTCAGACAGAATAGTAATGTACAATGTATTGTACACGTATTCGAAAAGTACAATAAAATGAAATTGATTTTTTTAAAGGGGCCGACACATTTAAATTTCAGTGAAGTGGTCAAAAATACGGTCAATGCATGCAATTGACAATTATATTGACGTGTGTGGTCTGTATTGAAGGTCGATGCAGTATATTGAGAAAAATCTGAAATCGCTGATATTTCTTGAGAGTCTGTCTATAATATGGCACACTGTCTACAGTGGATTTATGTTTAGAGAGACTACATCGAAACAGAAAATACCATAGAAGCGGAAAGTGTCGTCTTAGATAAGCCCGTGCGGACTGGACAGGCTAATCCGGGACGAGACTTATCGCACATGCATTAAGCCCGGGTTTCCCACGACACACCACATTTATTTCCTGCGATAAAAAAATGAATTGGGCTATAGACAGATGCGCCTCAGTACTTTTCGTTTGCATTTAATTGGTTATAATCTTCAGTAGTTGCTTTAAACTACTCCTACTTCCTGATAACTAGTTTTGAAAGGCATATGAATTTAAAATGAAACGTTTTAAACAATATTGAATGGCAAAGTATTTCAGATTTTTGACCGAAAAGTTTTTATTTGCTTGTTTATGCCTTTCAATGGAAAGCACAGTAACATGTAACTACAACAGGATCAATCCTTGCAATACCAGCGTTTAATACAAAAATGAAACAAAATATGGACTGAAATATTTGTACAGTTTGTGGCACAAAATGAGTGTCAAGTTTATTAAACCCTAAAACCATAAAAATGAAAGTGTTTGGGCCGCTTTAATGAGTAACAGGGAAAACGCGAACGCCAAGATGCCAATTCCTTCTCTATTTGGTAAGTTTTGTCTCTGTAACAAATCCGTTTATTCGGTTATTATTGTGCTGGCTATGTCATGGTAATTTTCTAGAATGGCTAAATGATACATTTTTCGAAGTAGCTCTATATCTGCTATCGATATTAAATTAAAACTTCACACATGTCTTCGGGGTCATTTTATAAGGTCACTGGCCAAGGCCCATAACTGTGACCTGCATTTTCGCAGAATTATGCCCCTTTTGGTACGTAAAAATTTGCTTGCAAGTACATATTGCTGTAATTACTGCAGATATTCAATTGAAACATCACACATATCTTCGTGGTCATTATGTAAGGTCACTGACCGAGGCGCATAACTCTGACCTGCAATTTAGCAGAATTATGCCTTTTTTGTACTTAGAAATTCTGCTTAATGTTTGCGTGCAACAACCTCATATCTCTATATCTGCTACAGATATTCAATTCAAAATTCACACATGTATTCAGGGTCATTATATAAGGTCACTGGCCAAGGCCCATTACTGTGACCAGCATTTTAGCAGAATAATGCCCCTTTTGTATTCACCCATAACAAAGCGATGTGAATAGTCGAGCGAGCTGTCCTAAGACAGCTCTTGTTTTGAACAGTAATTTTACACAACCGTGCTGTCTCAGTTCTGTGATTTTTATTCCAGCTTGTTCAATCACTACATCTCAAAATAAAGTTACTTTACGCCCATATATATCTGCACAGCATGTAGTTTCAGTCTAATTAAATTAATTGTATAAAAATAGAAAATTTTAGTAAGTTCTTTTATATTTGCAAATTAACTTAGCGATTTATCCCTGATGTGATGTAATTTCGGCACGTAATCATTGCACATTTTGAACACGTATTAACGCTCAATGTCATTCATCGGTGAAAGGAATATAGTGGCACAAATACACCTATCAATATTTTCCCCCGAGGGTGGAGGAGCGGAGGGCTGACCCAGGGGAATTTGACTTTGATTTATTTTTGGGGGTCTAAATACCCACCCTAGAGCCAAGCATAATGACCCGGGGCCAATATTACCGGGATCTAAAATCCGACCAAAGTATATTTTCCCGGCATGCGGAATCATTCGACGTGTCGAATTCCCGCCTTCAGTCTTAAGCCCCATATATGCCCGCCGCTCTCCCCCCCCTCCCCCCCCCCCCCCCCCACCCTCCCCCTGGGGAGAACATTGATAGGTCATGTGGCAATCACAATTATAGAAAGTTTCGTCCATATAAAATAAACGAACCTTCAGCAGATCTTTGATGTTTAGCAAATGAAAACTGCTGTTGGAGAAGTATTTCTTCTACTATAGCAGTTACTACCTGTTAAAAATATATCTTGGGACGTATTCCAGAAACATATTTAGCTTATCATATTCTCACTTCAGTTAAGCATTTCAAAATGTTATACGTTTAAAACTAACGATAAATTTGTGAATCTCTTTATAATAAAACAAACAATTGTTATTTTAACATGATAATCGCTATTTTTTCTATAGAAAAATCATTATAATTCGCGTCGGTCTATTTTTCGCGTATTTCGAGGTCCGAACGTTATATAGACTAAACGCACAAAATTGACGCCACCTTAAAAATGTCCGAGGTACGGTCGTGTAGGTAGATGTGTAGTTTCTTTAATAGTAACAAAATATCATGTCCTGCGTGTCAATTGGTAGAGCCTTAATTCTACTATTAAACATATTTTTATTATTTTATCTCAATTTTTATGAAAGTTATTGAAATTTGCAAACCGAAACCAAGCTAAAATACGGCATCACACGTTAGCCTGAACACATGGACCATATGACACAATGACCGATGTTTTAGACAAAATTCGTCCAAATTCAACGGAACTCACAAAATGTGCAATATCGGGTTATACTGACGTAACGTTATTTCCGAACGGGAATTATGATGGATGGATTCAAACAAGTGACAGGGAATTGTATTAGATCGGTTATTTAATAATTATATAATATATTTATATAAGAAAAGTACACACCTAAATACACAATCATACCGCGAAAATTTGAAGGTGGCGTCAATTGTGTGCGTTTAGTCTATGCGAATTTAATTCTCAGAGTAATTTATTTATTCCGTTGCGGGTCATTTGCGACAGAACGCTTGTTATGAAAAGGAAAATGAACAATACTATGATGTTCATTTTGCATAAAAATATATACATACAACATAAAAACGTGCTCATTTAAGGCCACGCCAATAAGACGTTCTCCAAAAACGCTTGAAATTGAGACACCGCGAAATACAGTATTTGTCTGATCTCTGTAATATTTCGACGGTGACATTGATAAAGGAATCGTAAGAAATCAGTATAAAACTATGTTTTTCCCAGTTTCACGAAATTTACAATTGTACGAAAACAAATTAACAAATCTTAATCAAATTAATACGAATCCTGATGCAACATAGAGTGAAGAAAATACATAATTATGATATAACTTGTCGATACGTAATTTTGTTCAGATATATACTAGTATTCTATTTATATTTACCTGATTATATCTATTTTATAACTCAGAATTTCGATTCCGACCCCATATATGTAAAAAGAATGCTACCACTGAAGCACCATTATTTTCCCTGTTCTCAGGTACAACGTCTTCGATTTTTAGCTCACCTGACCACGAAGTGCTCGGTGAGCTATTGGTACAGGGGACCTCTCCGGCGTCGTCCGTATGCCGTCAACAATTTGGCCCGTATCGCGATAAAGACTACAATTTTTATTCAATCTTGACCAAACTTGCACAGTTTGGTATAACCATAAAATCTTGGACGGGTTCGATAATGGGCCCGATCGGACCAGGAACACCAGAGTTATTGTCCCTTTTTTGGTCCCAAATACATCTATTCCTGAATAACTCACCTGGTAAAGGGAGGTAAATGAAGTTTCAGGAATATAATTGCCAGAAATGTGTTATTTCCCTTTGTAGCTCATTCACATATATAACCCAGATAGTGGAGTCTGCTTATCAGTAAAATCAATACATCACTATGAGTCAACATGATACTTCTATTTGAGTTCAGCATCATTACACATAGTCACCATTGATAGCCTGCTTCTGACCTATATTTTGGCTGTTTGTGCAGCAATAAAATTTTCCACTGTTAGTCTTGGCATTCAGTCAGGAAAAAGATTCAATAGCTAGAATTCATGTTGTAAACAAGCAATCAGAATAGATCAGGATTTAGATCATGTGATCTAGTGCCTGAAAGGGTTACTTATTTTCTGTAGTTTTTGGACTGTTTAGTTAGTAACTTATTCAGTATCATTTAATCATGTAACTTTGGACTGACTTTTACATTTGAATTGGGATTTTGGAAACTCATGTAAGTATCTTTCATGATTTTTGAAGCTGATTTATTATTTCTCCTTAATTGAAAAATACTTTTACACTGTTTTACATTTACTCCTTAATTAAGAAATATGTTTACACTATTTAGAGTGCACCATCCTACTTGCTGCTTGTATGGTATATATAAATAAGGGCTCGTAGTTTGGGGACTCTTTTTTAGCTCACCTGAGCACGAAGTGCTCAAGGGTGAGCTATTGTGGTCAGTCTGTGTCCAGCGTCCGTTGTACGTCGTCCGTCGTCAACATTTTACTGCAAACAACTTCTTCTCTGAAACCACGGGGTGGATTTAAACCTAACTTGGCAGGAAGGTTCCTGGGATGGTCCTTTACCAAATTCCTTCAATTTATTAAAATATATTGAAAATTCAGGTTGCCATGGCAACCAAAAGCTTAAAAACTGGAAAATTTAACAAATCTTCTTGTCAGAAACCACTGTCTTGATTTGAGAATAGTTTTCACAGAAATGCTCCTTGGGTGACCATATACCAAATTCCTTCAAATCATTTTGATTCGTTAAAAAACATGGCCGCCAGGGGGCGGGGCAGTTTTCCTTATATGGCTAATTGGAAAAAATCTTTTTGTCTGAAACCACTGGCTGGATTTCAAAATAATTTCACAGAAATGTTCCTTGGGTGACCCTCTATTAAATTCCTTGAAATCATTTTGATTCGATAAAAAACATGGCCGCCAGGGGGGGGGGGGGGGGGGGCAGTTTTCCTTACATAACTATTTTGAAAACTTAAAAAATCTTCTAGTCTGAAAGCATTGGCTGGATTTCAAAATAATTTCACAGAAAAGTTCATTGGGTGACCCTCTACCAAATTCCTTGAAATCATTTTGATTCGTTAAAAAACATGGCCGCTAGGGGGCAGGGCAGTTTTCCTTTTATGGTTTTACTGAATTCCTTCAAATCATTTTGATTTGTTAAAAAACATGGCTGCCAGGGGGCGGGGCAGTTTTCCTTATATGGTTATATTGTAAACTTTAAAAATCTTCTTGTCTGAAACCACTGGCTGGATTTCAAAATAATTTCACAGAAATGCTTCTTGGGTGACCCTCTACCAAATTCCTTGAAATCATTTTGATTCGTTAAAAAACATGGCCGCTAGGGGGCAGGGCAGTTTTCCTTTTATGGTTTAACTGAAAACTTAAAAAAAAATCTTCTCGTCTGAGACCACTGGATGTATTTCAAAATAATTTCACCTAAATGTTCCTTGGGTCACCCTCTACCAAAGTCCTTGAAATCATTTTGATTCGTGAAAAAACATGGTCGCCAGAGGGCGGGGCAGATTTCTTTCTATGTTTTTTTTTGTAAACTTTAAAAATCTTCTTATCTAAAACCACTGGCTGGAATTCAAACTAATTTCACATAAATGTTCCTTGGTGACCCTCTACCAAATTTCTTGTAAAGTGGATGTTATCAAAACAAACCACTGAATTAACCAAAACAATTTAATTATTGGAAAAAAAAATAAAACAACAAAATATCTGACAAACTTAATAAACATTTTCTATGGTCTGGGCATTTTTTAGGGTAGGTCAGGTAAATGTTTATAAATGTAGCCTATAAGACCTCGGTTTAAATTGCTAAAGCTGTTATTGATGTTGCTTATTTTTGAAGATGATTATATATATTAAAATGATGAAGGCTATGATGCTTATGATACTGTGATTTTGGTGTTTTTGATGATGATGAAGACGATGATGATGATGATGATGATGATGGTTATGATGATAATGATGATGACGATCATGATGATGATGATGATGATGATGTAGTGGTGATGAGGCATGAACATAAACAAAAACCCAATATTAGAATTATATTTGAATATTAAAATTAAATATTCCCAATACTTCGGGTAATTATGATAATCTCCAGAAAATCACATCAGGGAGGAACACAAAACCCATAGCAACTGTTTACTTGAATCTTATTTGACCTCCCATCCTATATACATGTTATGTCAGGAATTGTATAACTTTCTCCAACTGACCTATTTATCCTCATGTGGCCCAATGAACTTGGCCTGTGGTTAAGCAGCTCCCTAGACAATTCAGTAAACTGCACTATCAATAACAATGGAATATTTGCACATTATTTCAAGGCGTAATATAAACTGGGTTCTGTGCTGGAAAGGTTCTGTTTCAGAGAAATATTTTCAGTTTTTTACAAGTTAGTCGTGTGCCTAGAAATTTAATATTTACATGTCACTGACATTAATACAGAGTTTGTTTTGAAAGTTATTTGTCCACTACTGGTTGCATGATCAGATGGAACACCCTCCACCTATGTTTCTGTCTGTATGTCTGTCTGTCCAATAAAATTTAGGTCCTGAAATAACTCAATAAACACAAAAGCTAGGTTCATGAAACTGTGTGTGGTTATAGAGGGCAATGGTAAGATATTGCATTTTAACTAATTGTTGTTGTTTTTTTTGCATCAGGAAAAGTTTTGAAAATTGCACATAAGCAGGTATTATGCTAAAACTTTAATTTGTTGGACTTCAGAGGATAAAACATTCATAGAAAAAGTCAAAGTGCAGTAGTTATGGCATCAAGTCTTCCAAATTTTGCATTATCATTTAATTACTTTACAGATGAAGTTATTACAAGTATCTAAGATAGCCATTTTTAACCAACTGAAAATTTGTGGTTATTAGATCGGGGTATGTCGTTGGGCATGTGGGCTGACAGACTTGACAGCAGCACCAACTTTTGGTTTCTGAACATTAACTTGAGAACAAAAATTGCTATTGTAATAAAACACCATACATAGATGCCTCGCTTGAGGTTGCATCTGGGGTGGTTGTGGTCAAGAGCACTATTACTAAAAAAAAAGCTGTCTGTTTAATAACTTGAGTACAAACTGAGTTACAGTGTATGGGGTGTGACCATATAATCCAGGTCCAGCTAGCCCATTTCATTGTAAAAATAAATATGGATAGGCTTGTTGACTTGTTTTAAAACATAGACTTGCATAGCATTGGGCACAAAGACTAGTATAGCTCGCAAACATTAACCTAATACTCGTCACCTGTATTAGCACAAATTAGGCGCTCAAACTGTATTCTGTGTTTACACTCATTTTAGTCCGTGCACGTGTTTCACAAGTTTAACGATACCGTGACAGTATTTTCTTCGGTACACTGCAAATCGTTATATCGCAATTCGCGGGATCCATGTTCGCGATCGCGATATAGCCAGATCGCAATATAACTTTCCAGACCATTCATGTACATATGGCTGCCAGGGTGCGGTACAGTTTTCCTTATATGGCTTTATTGAAATCTCAAACAATCTTCTTCTTAAAAAAGCCATTATGATGCATTACACTCAGGTGAGCGACCTAGGGCCACCATGGCCCTTTTGTTTTCTTTAACTGAATTCTTTTTATCAGGAGGAAGGAAGACTAATGGTGCATCTTGTTTCGAGGTTGAGGAATCGCAGCGTTGGTAGCCCTAAGTGAAATATGTACATATGGCTAGCTTCTTCTTTCTAGAATACACCCAGATTTCCTCAGAAGCACATGGACGTCTCGTCAGCTACTGTCTTCTAGCTAGTGGACGTTTCGCCAGCGACAGCCTTCTAAAATATATCCAGACTTCCACAGTGAAATACGAACGTCTCCCAAGCTACTGTCTAGAGACACTCGGCTATCTATAATGATATATGGACCTCATGATAGCGTTTGTCTTCTATCTTCATGTGAAATACGAACTCTTCCAAACTAGATCTACTGTCTTCTAGAGGACATCCCGATTTCCATAGTGATTTAATGGAACATGCTAGCTACTGTCTTTTATGGTCATCCAAATGTCCTCAGTCGCATATGGGCGTCTTGCTAGCTTCTCACTCCTAGTTACTAGGGAACATCCAACTGTCGTACTGCACAAAATCGCAGACCCTGTTAGACACAACTGAGCCGGAAGCGGATCTACCGCCTGCCCGGATCGTCGTGGCACGAGACGGAACAACGACGGCCTGAATTCGCCCATCTATCTGT
Source organism: Congeria kusceri (assembly GCA_027627225.1). Taxonomy (NCBI): domain Eukaryota; kingdom Metazoa; phylum Mollusca; class Bivalvia; order Myida; family Dreissenidae; genus Congeria; species Congeria kusceri. Next base: position 2,081,779 of record CM051030.1, read on the forward strand.
CGGCACCGTCACGAAACAACCTCAGACTTATATATCTGTCATTTACGCCGCACGTCGCCTTAACTAAATGTCACTAAATTTAAACACTTTACAATATTTTGCAAAACAAATGCATTGTAACGATTTTATTTTATTTTTTTACAAGTTTTATATTGAAGTGAAAATTCATGATGAGGAGAAAATAATAAAACATATTCGCAATCATGCCCATAAGTTTGTGAAACCCTTAAGTTCGACAACTTCATATTGCGAAAAAAATATTTATGTTCTAGAAATGTTTCGTTATGTGTTGTGGGGGTTGAACGGGTTATCGACATCTAGTTGTGTGAATGAGAAGAATGGCAACTCATGGAAACCATTTCTAGTAATTACAGTGCAGTTGTCGCCCTTTAACGAATATCGATCATTTGGAATGCAACAAAAATGTCATCACATGCATTGAGTGGACTTTAACGAAACAACGTTTAACAAACGAGATATTTTTAACCTATCTAGTTTGTCCTTGTATTACTACTCGAAAGTCTATAGTTCCAATGTACGAAAACCACACCAGCCGGTTTTTCCAGGGTAAATTGTCAAGCTATTAAACAATTAAACGACAAAGCTTGTGACGAACGTCTGAACTTCATTATGAACTGTGAATAGAAAACTGACATACATTGTTAATTGTTTACTCAGTTTTTACTCACTTTTTAAATGTAGGAATCATTAGCAGCTCAAAAAGCGATTCCGCTTAATATACCCCGTAACCAACTCGAACAATGTTAACCGTTGTTCAACCATCATCATACCAAACGTGTTTATTGCATATTTCCAGCGGAGTTAAACTATTTCTTACTCAAAGCAACCATCATTTTGAACATTTGCATTAAATATAATCTTGACCTTAGCCACCACGATACATTACCCTAGCAACTAAGCAACTAAATTACTTCACAAATTAAATTACTTCACAATGGCTGAAATGACTTATTTTGCGACGAATTTCACTGCATATCTCAAGTAAAAATTTGCTCATGTAGGGTACATTATCATGGACAACTTCAAAAAAAAATACCAAGAAAGACTAGTTACAATGCATTGATTGCGTTGAGATGAAAACTTCATATTCTGAAAGCCATGTTCAGTGATCAAAATTGTTCGGGAATACAAAGAGGAACAACTATGATTTCCTATAAAACAGTACAACACTGTATTGTCTCCCGTGTTATTATTAAAACATTACAAAATTCTTGGCAGTAATCGTGTATCAAATTTGGTATATTCCTAATAACTTGAAATTGGAAAGGAATTTTTCGTATGAAACTTCTTAATCAGGTGCCCTATCGAAAGACACTGAATATGGTGTCAGTTGGGCACAAAATACATCAGTTTCTGTGTTTCGGGCAACCTGACCCACCTAGCGAAAATCCCCCGACCATAAAGTTTTGAGAGACGATTGGTTTCCGTGAAATCTGTATTCGTAAGATTTTAGATAATTTTCAAAAAAAAATTACCGAAAAAGTAAAAACAAAACTTAATCCCGACCCTACCAACTTTTTTGAGACTGTTGCACGAGACACACACTTTTTTTGGCCTTGGTCAATTTGCCAACTAAGCGAAACTACTAAATCAGCTGTCAGACACCACGACTGTTTCATGTAAACCACATATTCAAAACATGCTATACAATGTTCAATAAATGATTATATTGCATTTATTTGGTTTAACATTATGCTTTCAGCTAATTGTTGCAGTATTATGCAATTATTTACTAAGTTAAGTTAAACTACCCTAAATGTGTACGGGGTGTGGTATACATGTTGTCAGACATAATTGGACTTTTCTTCTTCGTTAGGTACTATGTTCGGGTCTCCACTGCAGCGTGTACATTGCAGTTTGGAGATCCCATCCACATCGACTCTTACGGTGCAACAGAGCAACAGATAAGGCGTGTATTTGCGTAAATACGCAATTCTGAAACCCCATTTACGCAATTAATTATATATTTGATGAGTAACAAAACTCACTTAAAATATCCAATATGCAAAAAACGGCAAACTCGGTGCGTGAAGTGATTGACGGAAGGGTACTTGTTGGATACCTCGTTATATGTATATATCATTTCTTGATTATTTGTCGATAAAATGATGTGTCCACTAGCTCTTATGATAGCCACACGCTAACCACCTGTGGAAATCCTCAGTACGATGTTTTCACATTGGCATTAGATCTCCTATCGATGGTTGAGCGTGAAACTGTTGTATCTGCTTAAATATTTTCAGAATTTATCCAGAGTTTAGTTACTTATGTGTTGAGAACAAGATGAAGATTTAGTGTTGTGAAAAGAGAAATGGTTATGTTCATGCGTTATAGTACAGAAAAACTCACACCCTTTGCGTACGTTGTGGTTGTTTTATTATATTCGGAGATCAACTTCGTCTAATACTCAATTATTTTTATGCTAATGGGATAACACAATTTAAAGTACTCAAATATTTTTTCAGTACTGAATTATTAAAAATATGATGGGGTATTACCCAATTCTGACTGAATCCTTATATGTTGCTCTGGTTGCAGACACCTGAAGGTGCTTACACTAATGCTCTTGGCAGCGTTTGACGTAATTGGGGGAAAAGAACTTCTCGGTGCTTTGTATGTTTTCAGCTAACCATACATGACCGATTTCCAGCAACCTTCAGACACCAAATAATTTATACCGTCATATGTATAAATAAATTATCGAGACCTTAAATATTAATTCTCAGTTTTCGCCCTCTAACGAACTAATGCACCTATCAATATTTCCCCCGAGGTGGGGGGGGGGGGGGGGGGGCGGCGGGCTTATAGACTTAGTCGGATTAGATTTTAGATCCCGGTAATATTGGGGGAAATATTGATAGGTACAAAAGTTACATTTTCCACTAAGTTCAGCAGACAGAATAAAATCACACTATACAGTACTAACAGAAGAAACTGGACACGTTTGCTGAGGTAGTATTTGGAGTATCTGTCAAGTCAAACCTACACATGTGTGGTACCAACATTTTAGCTTCATGAGTATGCTGTTCAGGAACGTTATTACTTTACTTTTTCGTTTTCTTATTTTTGGAATGGAGTTGGTTAACGGTTAAACACAAAGATATCACGTGCAAACACGAACACTTATACATGTAGTAGTAGCTTAAAACGTAACTGTCCAGGGGTGGTATTCCAGAAATATCTTAAGTCTGTCTTGTGACTCCAGTTTCTTTTTCGAGTTAGTATATATAGGACATCATGAAACCTGACATCCTTAATGTGTTGTGAATGAACCTGGTTTTGCAAATTTTATTGTTGACCTACCGTACGTTCATATTCCCATTTAAAGCATCTATTACGCCCGCGTGAATCGCGGCGGATCCGTGATATAGTGGTACCGCACTGCCTTCACAACCCAGGGGTCGCAGGTTCGAGCCCCCGCTACACCCTTATCTACTAACTCGTCTTTCGCATTAGACTTTAAACCGAGGTGCAGTGTACTAGGTGCTTCACACGGGACACTACACGACACAGAGTCTCATCTAGAACGGGGCGTCTTCTGTATCTTGCACTTTCCCCCGTAACCCAACTAACAAATTTTCTGGGGGCGATGGCCATATGGGAGAGAATCCCGGTGCACTCGATAAAAATGTACTACACAAGCACCGCGTGAAACAGATAGGTGTCGAATGACACGGCAACATTTTTATAGAATATATTATTTTCCATACCTAATCGCGGATATTTTTTTTAAAGTTTAAACATGTTTTTTGGGAGTAGCTCTGGTAAAAGACATCGCAGCGGGTATTCATAAATCTTCTTAGCTAAACCTCACGTGGTACTTTAGTTTGTATTTACGATCTTACAACAGACATACAGTTACATACATTAAAACAATACGATTAAGTAAACTACCATATTCCTCGATCCCGGCCCCTAAATCATTCGGCGTGTGAAATTCCCGCTTTCAGTTTAAAGTACCGTATATGTCCGCCGCTCCCCACTCCTACAGGGGGGGGGGGGGGGGAATATTGATAGATACATAAAAGAGACATGCATAAACACGAGTTTTCAGGACAGTAATAATGGCAAACGACACAGTTAGTTTTAATGACAGAATAATGAAAAAATGTAAATAAATACCGTCAGTATGGTCTGATTTTAACCAACGTAAGGTAACCGCAAGAATTGCCCAGTATTGTGTGAGAAAAGAAATGTAACAGACAACTACTAAAGTTTGAATCATTGTGTATTATATGTTGATAGTAACAACTCAAAATCCGTCCAAAGAACGTACTTTTTATTTCCGACACTTTTAATGTACCATTAGCGTCTTATTGCAAATACAAACGATCAAAACAACGACTAGGGCTGACGACGTACAGTGACGTCACCGTCTCCATATAGTTCGCTAAATCTTACGTTCCATCAAACCTATACTTCTTTTGCCGCCACTGATCATCTACGTACCACAGTGGTTGAGAAACCAGGACGCTACTGCCTTTCAAAATCCTGCAAGTAATTTTTTCAGATCCGAGAATCGCGTCTTTTTAGTCTTTCCTCATTCGGTTACGTCATATTCGATTCTAAAAACGTTCCGTTCCGGAGATAGGCAATATATCACAACTGAACCGAAGTTGTCCGAGGTCTGCCGATTGTAGCACTCGCAGTAGTTCGGACGGTTCCGGACTCTACAATCACCGTTGGTGTTCTTCCATCTGACCAAAGTTCGATTTCCCAAATATAGCGTATTTTAGGACATCATTTGGATCATATTGGATGTTCTCGCTCGATGTCTCTCGAAACAGGCGGCCACACCTTGTGCAAATGACGTCTGCACGTGTCTCGGATATCTTCTCGATCAATCTTCGTCTGTTGAAAAATATGTACACGTGTTGCATTTTGAAAAGTATAATTATCATCAACTGTCAACTTTCCGATGACGTAAAAACTGCCAATATTAGTCAATGGAACGCGGACTTTTAAGAATAGCAGACTTCAAATAGTGACCATAGTGTTAATTGCACATATTTGTTCATGTTTTCCTTATACAAGCATGTCCAACAAAAGGGAAATTTTATTCGCTTGCTCGATTTTTAAATAAAACGATTTTCGAACTTGCAATACATATATTGCAATCATTGTTCGGCATTTACCAATATATTGCAATACAGTTTTAGTTGTTCGCTAGAATAAACCAAATGCACCACAGTTGTTTATCTCGAGCGACCGTACGAACGTATGTACAGTTACAGTAGGTATATCGCCTAGCAAAATGAAGCAGTGCCTTTTTGCATGACTCGTGATACAACTGAGATGTGGCGAGCGCTACGCAATAGCGAACTTACCGATTGCGTTCAGCGCTTTGATATAGGGAAAGATTTAGGATATAAACGGGTACAGGGTGCTGCTCTAAAGAAGAACGTTTGTATATCCAGGTAATTTATCAGTTTCATGCTTAGTATTAAGGTTTCTAAACAAGATTTCTTCATTTGGCATCTAATATTAGCAAGCATTTATTGAACTTCAAGAGATATTCAACACATCTGTGCTAATATCCTCCACGAGGGGTAGCAGGGAGGAACCAAACAGAAGCAGGATGCAGCGCCCTGCTATGTCACTCTAAATATTTCCCTATTGATCTATACGACCACCAATCTATAAATTGTTTGTTAACTTAATAGATCTTTGATACGACTGGGTTGTACACAGTGTTACGCAATAGCGAACAAATACTCACCACACAGCTGGGCAGGACGAACAGTACCGTAAACCAGATGAGCACGCTACCCAGGGTCCCTCCGCCGGCCAGTCGGCACTCGTCGGCATCGTACCTGCCGAGAAATAAAATGTGTTCCTTAAAGGCCTATTTAAAGGAATATCTGGCGTTTCCGCGGGGTATTCCATTCAGTGTATTAGTCCACCATAAATCTCTTAATATTATCTGCAATCTTTTCTGATAAGTGTCTCCACACTGTGTCCACAATGTGACCACAGCAGGGTGCCACTATACAGGGATGCAATACCTGGGGTGGGGGGTCAAATAACGAAGGATTAAACTAGAACTTTAAAGGGACTTACGGTATTCACAAATTTCGTATTTTTTTTTTTTTTTTAGAAAAAAAAAGGCCCCAAAATGCCAACAAATATATTGCCTGCAAACACTGAAGCATCAGAACTAACCAATAAAATATTCTATCCAGAACAGCATATACAAGAATGCCTCTGCCGGGACTAGCAACTATGGCCACCGTATCAAAATTGTGTCATGCAAACCTCTAAGCCAGCACCAAACATATCGACGAAAATCGTGACACACTCTTACTTTTAAAGGTGAACGGACAAGCTTCTAACAAATGTTATTTATTCTTTAGTAACATTGTTTTAGCCATTACAAATCAACTTCTCGTATCAGTTTTCATAAATAACGCTTTTATAAGCGAGTATAGCGTACAAGACAACGGGATTTGTGCATATTTCTATCGATACGCCATTTTGTTTCAAACCGGATGCGACTTATATTCTTCCCAATGGATGTTCGTTCATAAACGACACATTAGTATAGTATTTGTCATCACTCAGGAGGGTCAATTTTGGCTGTCCGGATAGCGCAGTGGTTGATACACTCGCTTCTCACCTAGGCGTCCCGGGTTCGCTTCCCACTCCCGGCGCTTGTGAATTTGGTTGGTGGTCACCATACCGGACAGGTGGGGTTTCCTCCGGTTACTCAGGTTTGCCCCCCACAGCACAAGGCCATGCCAAAATTAAAATATTTCAGTAAAATATAAATAGATGGAAATTGCAGCTATGATTCAAAATTCGTCCCAACTTTCGTGAGTCTCTAGTACGTTAATTAGGTAGGAGTGCTGGGACACACTCCTCACATAATGCAGCCTCAGGCGCGGAAGGACCTCATAAACTTCAACATACACACACACATACACTGGTCAATTCGCGTTTTGATACATAACGTTTCTTTTGGAATATATTATATGTGACAACAATTTTTAAATCGCTAGTCTGTAACAACTAACAACGGCCTCTTTGAAAGCACAATTCCCAAATTAAAATATAAAAATACGATATACAAGTATAATAATGAACAAATAAGGTTAAACGTACTATCATGGTGTGTATATATGAATTCCAAACAATGCATATATTTATTATTGACACAGCAGCAACACATAACATTTAGTGTATACAAAAATGTAAATAAACTTTAAAGGGACCTGTTCACGGATTGACGAATTGACAATTTTTCAACTTTTTTTCTCCGATTCCAAAAATAAAAGGACAGTTTATTCAAAGGAGCAAAATAACACTACGGACTTATAACATACTGTGAAAACCGTTTCGTTCATCAGTAATCATCGGTTGACATTACAAAAATTATAAAGCGTTTGTAACGCTAAACGATGGAATAATCTGGAGTGGTTCTGTTGTTTTCGTTGAAATTGATGACAACCCGTGTGGAACACTTACATAAAGTAAATAATGCAGCGTGATATAAAGAAGTTGGAATGACCGAATGGGTAAGGCGATAGCCTTTTAATCCGAAGTTCCCGGGTTTTAACACCGGTGGAACCATTTTGTTTTGTCTAAATACTTTTCTCGTTACTATACTTTAGCTTGTTTGTTTTAATTCTTAAATCTGTGAAGTTAAGACATTTAATGGCATACTAAAAAATGAGAACATCTGTGCACAAGTCCCTTTTATCGGAAGAATTTTATTTCATCACTAGTTTTTACGTTGTCACTTTGGAAGCATTTTCCTAAATATACCAGAGGTGCAACAATTGTGATATAGGAAAGAAACGCACTACGCCAAGATTTAGCAATTTTGCTAATGCGACCATAATGGACATATATTTTACTAGTTTCTAACCTAAAGATAAACCTCTTATCAGGGGAAATCACTGTGCGGAGTTTGGAAAACATACTAATCACAGTGGTCTCCCATGCTGCGTTTGGAAAAATGCACGAGGATACTGACCGGAAATGGCATTTCCAGACGATAAAAGCGCCCCCTACAGTGACGTCTATGGTAAATATGATGATGTAAACAACAGTCGTGCAACCTAACTTCCGCCATGAGTGGATAGTCTGAAAAGGTACGAATGGAAAATCAGAAATATTCATGTGCAGTGACGTATCTAGACAGAATTTGAATATACGCGCAATAAAAGTTAAAATTTAGGTGACGTTGAATTGACATTTTCTTTACATTTACTTACCGTCAGTTTGATGCATCTATCAATATTTCCCTCCTGAGGGGTGGGGGGGGGGAGAGCGTCAGGCATGAACTGAATGGGACTTTACACTGAAAGCGATCCTGACAAGCAGAAATTCGACACCAAATAATTTCGGGTCCCGGGAAATATACTTTGGTCAGATTTTAGATAAAAAAATGCAGTGGCAATTAGAACTACATTTTGCTATGCTCTGACCGGTGCGAACTTTTTCACACGCGTTATTTCAGTTACACTGACATCATTCATTGATTCATCGATTCTTCACATTCATTGAACAAAACAAAACAAATGACTCATATCCGGAACCTCAGTGTCTTTTTGCATCATTTATTGGAGATTTAACAACGGTAAATTGTATTCTTCCTTTATAGATTAGTCAGTGAGTGTCATGTTAGAATTAGTATTAAATTATTGGTATTTTAATCTTAGTGAACATTGATATAATAAGCAAATAACCAAATTAATTCTCATAACGCTGATTCATTCTGATAATTATGATACAATGTTGTTGTGGGTAGTTAAATAACTAAGCTTTTTGGTGTTTTTTTCCCAATGGCATGTTATTTACATTTTTCGTTGCCATGTAGGCATTACGATTTATGTGCATGACAGTACTTATAAGAGTAAGTCACTGACCATAAATGAGTTCCCAAGACTGTGTTGCTTGCGTATAGTATATCCGACTACGGTGAAACTTGATATCACAATTACCATGCTCACCGTTTGTTGTTATTAGCAACATGTAAACAGAACACCAGCGCGTGATTTAAAATGGCTCCTCCCGGTAAAGAAAATACACCCGATACAAAGAATATAGTAATGTATCAATGACGGTTGTACTCACCTAAAAAATTAGCGAATTAACTGGAAAGAAACATAGAACAATTTCATTGTTAATGAACCATAAATCAACAGGAGTAATAGAAAACAAGTGACAGACAGAAAATAACATAAAAAACAGTCAGACAGGTACCTTATTCATATGGAGAAATCTAATTGAACACAGACATTAAATGATTTAACCTGCAGATTTAATACACAAACAGAGTCTGCTTTATCATCTAGGACGTTAAGAGGGAGGCTTTTTGATAATGGTTTTAGAAATGAGCTTTGGATCTTTCAAGAAGATAATGCATCATGCCATGTTTCTAAAAAGACAAATAAATGGAAAAATGACAACAGTATATAAAAACAATAAAATGTTCACCATACAGCCCTGACCTGAATAATAATTATTATTGTCGAAAATTTATGGAAAAAGATTCAATGATTCCTTGTAATAAGACTGAACAAAGTTCATTCAAAGGAGAATTTAAATAGTGTCGTTCTCGTCATTTGGAGTACACTATCTATCGACTATATTCGTGGCCTTTACCACTCATTGTCTGAGCGAATTTTTACTGTAAGGAAGGAAAAATGATATATTGCAAAATTTTAATAAATACCAGAAAGTTGGTGAGTATTTTAGCCTTCTTACACGTGGTATAATTCAACACACAAATATAAGTTGTTGCGCAACGATGTGATGATGGGAACTCATTTACAGACAGCGACTGTATGCTTAGGTACGCCACAATGAAAGGGACCGGTTCACAGATTGACAAACTGACAATTTTCAAACTCATTGTCACATATTCGAAAAATAAAATAATAGTGTATATAAAGCACCTATCAATGTTTTCCCTCTGGGGAGGAGATGCGGGCATATACGAGACTTTAGACTGAAAGCGATTCCCGACAGGCGGGAATTTGACATTCCGAATTATTCCCGGTCGCGGGGAAAATATTGATAGGTGCATAAGGGAATGAAATAACACCACAGACCTAAAAATATACTGTCAATACCATTTCGTTAATGAGAAATGGATTAAATTATAAAGTGTTTGTAACGTGAAATTTGTGTTTCTGTTGTTATCGTTGAAATTGTTGAATATGCGTGAATCACTTATATAAAGTAAAAACCACGCATTCAAGTATGCAAGTCGAAATGGCCCACAGGAAACGCATTAGACCTTTGATCTGGTGGTCTGATGGTCTGAGGTTCAAACAATCTCATTAAAATCAAATCCTAACATTGTCAGGATCTGAAGACATCGTATAACAGGTCACGTTCAAATGACCTTCCAAACAATAAAATATCGGACCTGCTGCGCCCAATGAAATTGCCTTTTGCACATCAATGTTTGGCCACGGTTTTTGAAAGTGATGCATTTTCATGTGATCCTCGGAATAAATCATTTACAGTTATTTTTCACGCGGATAACAATGGATATAGTGGTACCTTAGCAGGGTTGTCATTATCAAATGAAGCAAGCGATTTTTATCTTAATCTAAGCGATTTAGCCTGAGGTCTAGGGGCCCCTTGTGATATTACCTATTGCATTTTTTAAGTTCCTGAAAAAACAACTGATTTTCTCCTGATTTTAAATGATGAATTTGATCAGCAATTGGTTAATAATGACAACCCTGCCTTAGGCGAGTAAACATCCAAAGTTCACGTTAATTTCGTGCATAGTTTTTGTGCTTTATATATGAAGGTATACCACAACATTTTGAAGGCAATAGTTTGATTGGCTCCTGAAAAGGTCATCTGAATGTGACCCACAATGCGAAGTCGTCAGATCCAGTCTGCAGATAATATAGTAGCATCAGACTGGAGATTATTTTAATGAGAATGAGGTTAAATGGGAGTTGTTTTTTTGTCTCGTTTTTGTTCCTTTTCTTGTTGAAAGTTCTTAAGCTTTCTATTTCAAATGCTTTAATTTTACTAGTAAAGATGTTTAATGGCATATTTAAAAAATACAAAAATCTGTGAAAAGTCCCTTTAATCTGAAAACTAAGAAAACGTGAGATTTGAATTTTACTTGTTGCTTGGAGTCTAGTACTATAGCTGTAACTATCTTGCACATTTGTACAAATTAAAAATACATGAATAATTTAATTAAAAGATATCCTACTATTTATAATATTACACCTCACTTTACATGTATATAGTTGAGCCACAGCTTGGCCACTTGACTTGTGTGGGGACTGGTCATGAAATAATTTCTTCAGCCATTCTCCCCCTACCTCTGATTCAAGTAGGGCAGTTGTCCATTACTGGTATAAGTATGTGCACCTGCTACTGGTAAACCGCTTAGATCAGCTAAGCTTGCCCAGGAATAGTGTGAGTAGGTTAACTGACCACCGTCATGTGACAAAAATACTGTTAAATATGGCAAAAAGTCCAAACAAATAAACAAACATCTTGTATATGCATGCATTAGGCCAGAGTTTTTTTATTTCTTGGTTCTCAAATCCGCCGACCCGATTTTTTCCAATAAGCAAAAAAAATAAAAAATTTAGAATGTAACGGATATTGTAAAAATGACTGTGAAAGGGTTTAAACCCGTTACACGGTATACAAAAACAAATTATTAATGTCATGGTTATCATGTAGTGATTAAGTTAATGTTGTGTAATGTGATTTTTGTAAGTAATAAAGCATTCAGATTTTAATATCACTGCCCATTTCCGTTTGTGAAATTATAGTCATTAATTTACTCAATTCTGTGTTGTTGTATTTAGCTCACCTGAGCACGAAATGCTCGGTGAGCTAATTGGTATAGGGGACCTCTCCATCGTCATGCGTCGTCCATCGTCCGTATGCGTCAACAATTTGGCCCGTTATTGCGATAAAGACTACATTTTTTATTCAATCTTGACCAAACTTACACAGTTTGTGTATAACCATAAATCTGGGACGGGTTCGATAATGGGCCCGATCAGACCAGGAACACCAGAGTTATTATCCATTTTTTGGTCCCAAATACATCTATTCCTGAATAACTCACCAGGTAAAGGGAGGTAGAAGAACTATTAGGAAAATAATTGCAAGCAATGTGTTATTTCCCTTTGTAGCTCATTCACAGATATAACCCAGATAGTGGAGTCTGCTTATCAGTAAAATCAATGCATCACTCTGAGTCAACATGATACTTCTATTTGAGGTCAGCATCATTACACATAGTAACCATTGATAGCCTGCTTCTGACCTATATTTTGGCTGTTTGTGCAGCAATACAATTTTCCATTGTATGTCTTGGCATCCAGTCAGGAAAAAGATTTAAACAATAATCAATAGCTAGAATTCATGTTGTAAACGAGCAAACAGAATATAGGATTTAGATGATGTGATCTAGTGCCTGAAAGGGTTTTTGGACTGTTTAGTTAAGTCACTTATTCAGTATCATTTAATCGTGTAACTTTTGGACTGGCTTTTACATTTGAATTGGGATTTTGGAAACTCAAGTAATTATCTTACATGATTTTTAAGCTGATTTATTATTTCTCCTTAATTGAAAAATACTTCTACACTGTTTTACATTTACTCCTTAATTAAGAAATATGTTTACACTATTTAGAGTGCACCATGCTACTTGCTGCTTGTATGGTATATATAAATAAGGGCTTGTAGTTTGGGGACTCTTTTTAGCTCACCTGAGCAAGGGTGAGCTATTGTGGTCAGTCTGTGTGCGGCTTCTGTCGTAAGTCGTAAGTCGTCCATCATCAGCATTTTACTTCAAACAACTTCTTCTCTGAAATCACTGGGCGGATTTTAACCTAACTTGGCAGGAATGTTCCTGGGATGGTCCTTTACCAAATTCCTTCAATTTAATTAAAATATATTGAAAACTCTGGCAACCATGGCAACCAAAAGCTTAAAAACTGGAAAACTTAAAAAATCTTCTTGTCAGAAACCACTGGCTGGATTTGAAAATAGCTTTCACAGAAATGCTCCTTGGGTGACCCTCTACCAAATTCCTTCAAATCATTTTGATTCGTTAAAAAACATGGCCAGTAGGGGGCGGGGTAGTTTTCCTTATATGGCTATATTGAAAACTTTAAAAATCTTCTTGCCTGAAACCACTGGCTGAATTTCAAAATTTCACAGAAATGTTCCTTGGGTGACTCTCAACCAAATTCCTTGAAATCATTTTGATTCGTTAAAAAACTTGGCTGCCAGGAGGTCGGGGCAGTTTTCCTTATATAACTATATTGAAAACTTTAAAAATCTTCTAGTGTAAAACCACTGGCTGGATTTCAAAATAATTTCACTGAAATGTTCCTTGGGTGACCCTCTACCAAATTCCTTAGAATCATTTTGATTTGTTAAAAAACATGGCTGCCAGGGGGCAGAACAGTTTTCCTTATATGGTTATATTGAAAACTTTAAAAATCTTCTTGTCTGAAACCACTGGCTGGATTTCAAAATAATTTCACAGAAATGTTCCTTGGTGACCCTCTACCATATTTCTTGAAATAATTTTGATTCCTTAAAAAATATGGCCACTAGGGGCAGGGCAGTTTTCCTTATATGGTTTTACTGAAATCTTCTCATCTGAACCACTGACTGGATTTCAAAATAATTTCACAGAAATGTTCCTTCGGTGACCAAATTCCTTCAAATCATTTTGATTCATGAAAAAACATGGTCGCCAGGGGGCGGGGCAGTTTTTCTTATAATATGGCTATGGTGACCCTCTACCAAATTCCTTGTAAAGTGGATGCTATCAAAACAAAACACTTATTTAACCAAAAATATTTAATTATGGAAACAACAAAATATCTGACAAACTTAATAAAAATATTTTATGGTCTGGGCATTTTGTAGGGTGGGTCAGGTAAATGTTTATAAATGTAGCCTATAAGACCACGGTTTAAATTGCTAAAGCTGCATGTTATTGATGTTGCTTATTTTTGAAGACGATTATAAATATTAAAATGATGAAGGCTATGATGCTTATGATACTGTGATTTTGGTGTTTTTGATGATGATGATGATGACGATGATGATGGGGATGATGATGATGGTGATGATGATGATATAGTGGTGATGAGGCATGAACATAAACAACAACCCAATATTAGAATTTTATTTGAATATTCAAATTAAATATTTCCAGTACTTCTGGTAATTATGATAATTTCCAGAAAATCACATCAGGGAGGAACACAAAACCCAGAGCAACTGTTTACTTGAATCTTATTTGACCTCCCATCCTATATACATGTTATGCCAGGAATTGTATAACTCTCTCCAACTGACCTATTTATCCTCATGTGGCCCAATGAACTTGGCCTGTGGTTAAGCAGCTTCCTAGACAATTCAGTAAACTGCACTATCAATAACAATGGAATATTTGCACATGCTTATTCCAAGGCATAATATAAACTGGGTTCTGTGTTGGAAAGGTTCAGTTTCAGAGAAATATTTTCAGTTTTTCACAAGCTAGTCATGTGCCTAGAAATTTAATATTTATATGTCACTGACATCAATAAAGAGTTTGTTTTGAAAGTTATTTGTCCACTACTGGTTGCATGATCAGATGGGATACCCTCCATCTATGTTTCTCTCTGTATGTCTGTCTGTGCAATAAAATTTGGGTCCTGCAATAACTCAATAAATACAAAAGCTAGGTTCATGAAACTTTGTGTGCTTATAGAGGGCAATGGTAAGATATTGCATGTTAATTAATTGTTGTGCTTTCAATCAGGAAAAAGTGTTGAAAATTGCACATAAGCAGGTATTATGCTAAAACTTTAATTTGGTGGACATCAGTGGATTAAAAAAAATCTTAGACAAGAAATGTCTTTTAAAAAAGACAATAGGCGTTGAAATTAACATTGAGATGTCATTTAAAAATTACATAAACAGACGGCCAAGATGATCGGTTACGTGACTTCTCAGACCCCAGAATTTTTGGTCCCCACCAATATTAGGAGACTAATTGGACCACAGATTTTTCGGACACTATAAGAAAACTTCTCGGACCCAAAGGTTAATTTGAGATGAATTTATTAATTTTAAAAATTAAATAAAATTATCATTAATATCTATGCCGTGAATAAACCAATCATACAGCTCCATGTTTCCACCATTGATAAATAAATGACCAAAATAATTTAGGTTAACATAATTGTTATCTGAATTTGTCAAGCCAATTTAACAAATTAACAATGTAAGAAAATAATTTCAGGAATGCATTAAAATTATTATGTATTAGACGAGTCTATATAGTTATTTATAGCACCGGTAATATACCATTCATGTTAGTTATCTAATATAATAACGATTTGAAGTCAAATAAGCATTTATACTGTGTATCCCAATAAAAATAGTCAGGGAACATTCAGCGATTTTGAAATGTTAAGACTTTTTTTTTGATAACGCAAACATAAAAAATCATTAGACTATTACGATTTTAAATTATAGCAGTAGACATATGATATATCAAGGGTTCCTGTGTATAATTAGTATTGCAAATTGTGTATTCATGCTACGCGAATATCAATTTGACGTATTCAGAATCTTCTTTCATAACATTTTATCTATTGAAACTGTAGCATCTTTTTACAGATTAAATAACAGCTACTGGTGAAGTTGATAGAAAGATGCAATTATAAATAATCTTTAATGAAGCATAACCACAATTTTAATTCAAATTAACAGTAAGTATATAAAAATGAATTCAACATTTATTGAAATTCTTAGGTTTATGATTCTCTGAACGCTATTATTGACGCATGTACGAGTATATTAACACAGCTATACACCGGTTGCTAGCTACGCGCGCTATTTTTAGAATGACACTACTGTTTCTGGAATGTGATGAACTCGCTAGAATCAATGGGCTACATGGAACGGCAACTCTGCGAATGAGATTTATGAATGGCAACATTGCACACTTGCTATTTATAGAGCGTCCCGTACCGCTTATATAAATGTAGGCTAAACAAAATAGTTATTTCGTTACGTGAATGAATATAGCATTCTTTTTATGGCATACAATGAGAAAATATGTTCATAGTTAGCCTCAGTTCTAGAGTATATGTCGAGGATATGTTTATAACTTCATTTTAACTGCTTATGTAAACAATTATGTAAATTTTTAATCCCCAAAAGTATGCAACCGTTATTGGTTTACGTTAAACCATTGTTTGAAGTTTGCATTCCCTAAAATTATAAAATTTTCCCAATTCTATTGGCATTCAATTTTCCCGCTGCATAATTATCGCAAGAAATCTAGGTCAAAAGTGATCTTAGACAGCTACGCCGAAAAAAAGACAAATTGCAGTAGTTATGGCATCAAGTGTTCCAAATTTTGCATTATCATTTAATTACTTTACAGATGAAGTTATAACAAGTATCTAAGATAGCTATTTTTAACCAAATAAAACTGTGTGGTTATTAGATCGGGTATGTCGTTGGGCATGTGGGCTGACAGACTTGACAGCAGCACCAACTTTTGGTTTCTGAGCATTAACTTGAGAACAAAAAAAAAAAAAAATTGCAATTGTAATAAAACTTCATACATAGATGCCTCGCTTGAGGTTGCATCTGGGGTGGTTGTGGTCAAGGGCACCATTACTAATCAAAACGCTGACAGCGTAGAAAGACTGTTGGCGAGAAAAGAAACTAAGAGCAAATGAATTATATGAGCATTTTTATCATAAAAAGAAACATTTATCGAAGTAATTCACTGTCTGTTATATCATTTCTACCAAAAAACAAACAAAAATGAAACTCATAACTACACACTCTACTTAAAATACATTGGTATAAGCTGGTATTTGACTTAATTTAAGATGGAGATCCAGGCCACTGTTTTGCAAATTTAAACGAGCGCGCGTCTAATTTCAATGCTATTTATCTACGACATTCTCATCATTATTATTTTGTAATTCGTGGGAGGCAAATATTTTTGTGCAAACTAATTAAAAAGCAGTTATATGCATACAAGTCATATATCTGTCACAAATACATTCAAAACTCTCTTTAGAAGTACAATGCTTCTCCATAATTCTTATGCATACGTCAAAAACAATAGCAATCGTCAATAGAGTGGTTACGATCGCTCCGCTATATGTACTGACTCAATACACTGTTGTTAAGCTTACGCAATATGATGTAATACGCAGTTAACCAGTCACCAGCACAAACAGATATGCTATCATACCTATGTGAATAGACATAACATGAATTCACTCGTAGATGTGGACTGAATGGATTATTATTATTGTGTATTAGTGTTTTAAGTCGGATCTATTTCTTGTCATCTAGTGATAGAAAGTAGCATCAAATAACAGGAAGCCTCACTGCTCAGCGAGCGAAGCCTACTAATTTATCGATTTACTGACTCGTAGCCTGCAAAGAAAAGAAGTAGTTCCCTCAAGACCGATTTCTAAATACACCTACTAAATCCTGTTGGCTTGCGCCAACAGTCTAAAAAAAAAAAATGCTGTCTGTTTAATAACTTTAGTACAAACTGAGTTACAGTTTATGGGGTGTTACCATTTAATCCAGGTCCAGCTAGCCCATTTCATTATAAAAATAGATATGGATAGGCTTGTTGACTTGTTTTAGACTTGCATAGCATTGGGCACAAAGACTAGTATACCCGGTAGCTCGCAAACATTAACCTAATACTCATCACCTGTATTAGCACAAATTAGGCGCTCTAACTGTATTCTGTGTTTACATTCATTTTAGTCTGTGCACATGTTTCACAAGTTTAACGATACCGTGATAGTATTTTTTTTGGTACACTGCAAATCGTTATATCGCAATTCGCGGGGTCCATGGATCGGGATCGCGATACAGCCAGATCGCAATATAACTTTCCAGACCATTCATGAACATATACACTAGCCTATTTTCGCGATATGTTAAAAACACGTTTGCCAGGGGGCGGGACAGTTTTCCTTATATGGCTTTATTGAAATCTCAAACAATCTTCTTCTTATAAGCCATTATGATGCTTTACACTCAGGTGAGCGACCTAGGGCCATGATGGCCCTCTTGTTTATGAGGTGTGTTCCATACAGGACTGGTGTCTCAATTCAGATGGAACATACAATACAGTTGAGTAATGTGTTGACAGATTGCAAAACCTTGATTCCAGACTGGTCAACGAACCTGCCTACATTGAAACTGTCTGTTAAAAGTTGAAAAACTAAACAACCATGTAATTGGTAAAAGAAAGTACTAAATATTGCTGCAAACAATATTTATTTTTGGAACCAAAAATATGTAGGGTCAGAAGCAAAAGTAAAGGATCAGTCGGTAGACCAAAAACGGAACTATTTGTTTTTCCTTTCTGGGTATTTCAAGCATCTGTCTTGACATTATATAAAGCTCCTCATATTTCATGGTGATTGGGCATGGCCAGGGATTTTTAGATGCTCGAAAGGCTTCCTTTAGGCACGTGGCTATACATTTTTTTCCAGAGTTGAAAAATTTAAATATGTCAAAAATGCAATAAAAACAAGAGGGGGATGGGGGTGAGGGGATCTTTCTTGGCTGTGTTGATACTTCATTGTTTAACGAGTCGATTATGTGAATATGAAATAAATTTCATGAAACACACGCTTATTTTACAATTATTTTGTAGAATCAGGGTTTAGCTGAAGTTAGTTGTTTGTAGCCACATACGAGTATAAACACTCCTGGCCCAAATTATCGCTTACAGTGTCAGTTTGTAGATTCCACCTATTGTGCCTATACATTTTTTGAACCCAAGCTATGCCCTTGAAGGCTGTTACCAGTGGTAAAGTATTTGAAAGACAACACCTGCTAAAAAAAAATGAAGCTTTTCCAAGTATTTCTTATCCTATTCAATACAGCATTTAGACTCTCATTACTACTAATAATGCAACCACGATTTCCATTCCATTACATTACCATAGTGGAAATATTTTTTATTTATACAGTGTACATGAACACGTCTGAATAAATATGTCTCGGCTTGTTTAAAAGGAACACCTTCAGCAATTTTAATGCTATTATTTTTAAAGATAATACAATTACATTTACAGTATCAATCATTGACGACATTGTGAGAATTGAAAGAAACAAAAACAAAAAAACCCAGAGGAGGTATCAAACTCATGTCTACGGAGTCGTTTGAACAAATGACAGTCTACAGCATTCTAACCCGCTATTCTGACTTGTGTGAAAAACGTGGTAACTATGGCTATAGAAGATATATCCACATATCTGTCGTCAAAGTGTAAACAAGAAAAAGGCCAAAACATACACAACATAAATCATAATATTATACTGATTTTATAGTATTGTCTCTTTTTATAGGGGACCTCTCCGGCATAAGCTGTCTTCCGTCGTTCGTATGTCCTCAACATTTTGACCCGTTATCGAGATAAAGACTACATTTTTTATTAAATCTTGAACTAACTTGCACAGTTTGTGTATGACCATAAAATCTTGGTTGGTATTGATAATGGGCCAAATTAGACCAGAAACCTTAGAGTTATGGCCCCTTGTTTGTGGGAAACAATGCAAATATTGCCTTCTTCGTTCATAGAGACTTCATTTTTCTGCCAATCTTGACAACTTCCACGGTTTGTGTATTATCAAAAGATCACAGTAGAAGTCAACATTGGGCCAGATTGGGCCACAAACACCAGAGTTATGCATCCTTGTTTGTTCAAAATAGGCAAAGATTGCCATTTTACCTTAATTAAGACTTCATTTTTCTTCCAATCTTGACCAAACTTCCGCATTTTGCGTGTGACCAAAAGATTTTAGCAGGAGCCAAAAATGGATAAGGTAAGACCACAGACACCGGTGTTATGGCCCCTTGTATGTGGAAAAAAATGCAAAAATTGCCTTTTTTTTCATAGAGACATTTTTCTTCCAATCTTGACTAAACTTCCACAGTTTGTATGTGATCAGACAACTGCAGCAGAACGCCAACAATGGGTCAGATTGGGCAACAAACATCAGAGTTATGGCCCCTTTGATAGTAAAAAAATAAAATTGCAATAATTCGTGCATCGAGATTTCATTTTTCATTCAATCTTGATAAAACTTCCACGTTTTGTATGGCCATAAGATCTCAACACAAGCAGCAAATGAGACAGGCCACAGCAGTTATATCCACCTAATTGTGAAAATTAATTCAAAAATGAATTTGTTGCAAGACGGGGACTTCATTTTCAACCAGTCTGGACCAAACTTGCACATTTTGTCTATGACCATAAAATCTAAAGCGAATGTCAACATAGGACGGGTAAATGGCAATACACTCTACTCTTTGAAACAAGCTGGCAAGCATGACATGACCTTTACGCAGCGGTCGCCATTATCTTTCAGAACTGCAGCATTAACACTATTCCTCCGAAATTGCCTTCACAAAGTTGGATACCAGGGTAGAGAAAATCTATCCAGGTCCTTACTTGTTCTTTGTATGAGAGTAAATCAGCTAGACAAATTATTAAAGGACTTTATGGCGTACATTTCCACAAGCCTTTCACAACAGTAAGGCTTTCATCTTTGCCAGTACTCAGGTGAGCCCTTTGGGCCATCATGGCCCTCTTGTTTATTTATATTTTGTTCCCTTCTCCAACCAAGAACCAAAAAATAAAAAAACTCTGGCCTTATCATAAAAAGGTACCCTGTTTTGAAGTCGCCTGAGTGACAAGTAAATATGTGGCGTGTTGTGGGAAAACCTGGCTTAATGCATGTGTGTAAAGTGTCATCCCGGATTAGCCTGTGCATTCCGCACAGGTTAATGACACTTTCCTCCTACAGTGGATTTATGTTACGAATCGACTTTCTTGAAACAGAAAATACCATAAAAGCAGAAAGTGCCATCCCGGATTCGGCTGTACAGACTGTACAGTCTGATCCGGGACGGCACTTTACGCATATCCATTTAGCATTTAACAAAACAGGAGATCTGAATTTTACTCGTTGCGTTGAGTCTAGTACTATAGCTGTAACTATCTTCTACATTTGTACAAATTAAATATACATGACTTGTGTAATTCAATTTAAGACTTATCCCAATATAAATAATATTACACTTCACGATACATTTTCAGGATTGTCATTATTGAACGAGTTCTGATCAAATTTATCGTTCAAAATCATGGGGATATCAGTTGTCTTTTTTCAGGAAGTTTACAATATCTCAAGGGGGACCCTAGACCCCTGACCAAATCGCTTACATTAAGATTAAAACGTAATGTTTACATACCATACACACAGTAAAAAGCATGAACAGCACAAACATCCAGTAGATCCATAAATAATTCATTCCAAAGTACTCGTCTTTACGAGCACATACATGCTAGTGTACATATTTCGTTCAGTCAAATATAGCCGTGTCCTATATAATAACTTTTCAAGGTTTGGGAACAGGAAAAGATCTTAAACGGAAGACAGTTATACTGTTGAACCAATCGTAAATCCAAACTGTAAAATATCAAATTACTTTAAATTGTGGATACTATTCAAATTTGAAGTCTGAGCCTTTGTCTTAACACAACAGTGGGTATCGTATGTCATTTTGAAAAACAATCTTGTGATTCATCATGTTAAAATATTGTTTTTAAAATTACCGTATAGATTAGATCAAGACTAACTTTTAAAAACTGGAAGTTTGATTTTTCTGGCCTCTGCTTTTTGGAAGTTTTGCTCATAATATTTTGAAGTTTTGACAGTATTGAGTCGCATAAATATGTTTATCAAACTTTTCACAGCATATATCACTACCTTAGTATAGCTTTTGTTTTACAGTCATGTTTTCACTCCATGTTTCTTTTTTTCAGACCTATTGTAAACTTTGAATTTAATTATGATCAGGGCTTGTACCTGAGTGAAAATTTTGGAAGTCCTCACTTCCAAGTGTTGGATATTGAAGTCTTAAGGTGAAAGGCCAAGCTTCTAACAAATGTTATTTATTCTTTAGTAACATAGTTTTAGCCATAACAAATATTGTTTTATATATAAACTGTACAAATTACGTCAAAACTCGCGTTATTTCATTAAGTTACAATAACCTAAGACATAATAGACTACACATAGACTTTACTTTCTTCGTATTAGACATCTGCTGGGATCGTTTACTTAGTACCACTTTGTGTTATCAACTTATCAGTAATCTTGACCACTAGACAAATGATAAACATATTTTACCGAGATCATAAACTTTATGGCCCCGGCAAACAACGATGACAATATCCTGAGTATTCCTACACAAGAACGTGTTAAAAGTAATATGAAGGTTTGACAAGTTGTGGGCATGGCAAATCCTGATTGCTGATTGGTTGATAGGTTTACGAATCATAATTATACTGGACTTAGATCTAATCTGATTTGTTACAGTAGTTCAGCCTAATGCATTGGCAATTTAAATTCAACTATCTTTATAATTAAACAGTAAGAAAAAAAATAAAAATGCAGCATTTTGTTGTATACGTAGTGAAAATAAAAAACAACAACATTTTTCATGTGGTGTTTTAATGTTTTTCAAAGCCCTATTACTGAATTATTTCAATACAAATGTCGATAATTCAGATTTATGGCTATATAGAAAACGTCTAATAAAATTGTACAAGATTGTAAAGGGTCTTCTTAATATAATAATATATAGCCTGTTGCTGAAACATTGACTTTTTTAAATATGAGAAAATAGTATATCCAAAAAATGTTTCACTATCCTGATTATAGATATAAGGAACATATATTGTAATCAATATTATGATAATCTGCAGTATGCAAGTATTTTTTTTAAAGTAGAGTAACTCGTAAAAATAAAACAATACATATATTGTCGGCATGTATGTGCGTTAGCATATCACATGCATTTTCTATGTGAAACATCATGAAATGGATATGTTTTTTGGTTAAAGTGCATTACAAATTGAAAAAGACACATAAATACTTCACATTCATAGACTTTCACTGCACAAACATATTTCTTTTGTAGATGCTAATAATTATAGTTATTACACTTTGCAAACTGTGAAAGTGCTCTGGCACATGACATAATAAGGGGTTGTATACAAACTGCCATTCATTCGAGGCATGATGACACATCGACTGTGAAAACTAACATCTTTAATATAGTTGAAAGTGAAAATGCAACGGTTAAATAACAGTCGGTTATAAAAAATTAATATGAATGAGCAACATAAACAACTAAGAGGATTAACTACCAAACATACGATTTTGATCTGTCTGAAAAGTGGTGGGAGTTTTCTATTTTAAATCGTAATTCTTTATTATTATACTTGTATGGAAATATAAAAGAATCTAAATAATTATGGATAAGCTAGATTGACGATCAACGAAAAGGTAAGTAATAAAAATTGGCATAATCTACTTATAAATGATGCATGTGCTAATTGTCATTTACTCGTCCCGCAAGACGTTGTTTAAATACGACACCCCGGGGGGTCACATGGTTTATAAAGAAGAAAAAAAGCAAAATGACTTAAAATCTTCTCCCCTGAAACCGTAAAGGCCTAGAGGTTTCATATTTGGTATGGAACATTGTATAGTGGTCCTTTACAAAGATGGTTCAAATGATGCCCCTGGGGTCAAAACTGGCCACACCCCGGGGGTAACATGGTTTATAAAGACTTGAATAGCAAAATGACTTGAAAAATCTTCTCTGAAACCTCAAGGCCCAGAGGTTTTTGTAGTCCTCTACAAAGATTGTTGAAATTATGCCCCTGGGGTCAGAACTGGCCACACCCCATGGTTCAGATGGTTTATATAGATTTAAATAGCAAAATGACTTTATAAAAATCTCCTCTGAAACTGCAAGGCCCAGAGGTTTCATATTTAGTATGTAACATTGTATAGTGGTCCTCTATAAAGATTGTTTAAATGATGCCCCTGGGGTTAAAACTTGCCACACCCCGGGGGTAACAATGTTTATATAGACTTAAATAGCAAAATGACTTTAAAAATCTTGTTTCCTGAAACCGCGAGGCCCGGAGGCTTCATATTTGGTATGTAATGTTGTATAGTGGTCCTCTACAAAGATTGTTCAAATGATGCCCATGGGGTCAAAACTGGCCACACCCCGGGGCTCACATGGCTTATATAGACGTAAATGGCAAAATTATTTAAAAATTACTCTCTGAAACCACAAGGCCCAGAGGTTTCATATTTGGTTAAAGCAATATATTGAGACCTCAATTGGGATTGCATATGGGATGGGTTGGGTCAAGGTCAAGGTCACTGTTACTAAAAATAGAAAAACGGTTTCGGCTCAATAACTTTAAAACGTATTGTGATATTTTAATGAAACATAGATGATACCTTATATAGACACCTCGCATGGGATTGCATATGGGGTGGGAGGGGTCAAAGTCAAGGTCACTGTTATTAAAAATAGAAAGATAGTTTCCGTTAAATATCTCGAACGCCGTGAGCTATTTGAATGAAACTTAATACATAAGTACCTTATATCGAGGCATTGCTTGGGATTGCATATGGTGTGGATGGGGTCAAGTTTACTGTTACTAAAAATAGAAAAACGGTTTCCGCTTATTAACTTGAGAACACATTGCGATATTTTAATGAAACTTAATACACATATCTTATATCAAGACCTCACTTGGGTTTGCTTATGGGGTGTGTGGGTTCAAGGTCACTGTTATTAAATGTAGAAAAACGGTTTACGCTCAATAACTTAAGAATGCATTGAGATATTTTAATGAAACTTCATACGTAGATACCTTATATCGAGACCTTGCTTTACGTATGTGGTGGATGCGGTGAAGGTCATGGTCACCATTACTAAAAATAGAAAAACAGTTTTTTGCTCAATAACTTGAGAACGTATTGAGATACTTTAATGAAACTTCATACATAGATATCAGGTGAGCGACCTAGGGCCATCGTGGCCTTCTAGTTAAAACTTGGAACTAACCTTTGTCATCAAGTGTTTCGGCACTTATTTCACAGGTTGATACAATGGATAAGAGGATGAATGACCTAGAGGTGGAAATCAAGGACATTGAAAAGGCATGTGAGTTCAGTGGTAGTGTGGCAGATGACCTTACAAAAAAGCAGCAGCATTTGGACTCACTTATGAAAACCATGAACAGCATGAAAACGTCAGAAGAGGAACATGTCTCCAAGGAATTGCGACTTCAGACTTCAGGAAGCCGGGCAAGATGAACATCAACAAACAACTGTATGCGAATAGGCTGACGCTAGAGACACTATACGGAAAGGAGTTACTCTAGTAAGAAATGATTTAGACAGTTTATTATGGCTTAAAATAGGTAAAAAATATTTCAATATAGAATCTGATATATATTGAGCTGTAATGTATATTGCACCTGAAAATTCATGATATGTATGAAGTAGACATTTTTTCAAAAGTTAGAATCTGATTTAAATTTTTTCAAAAGTAAAGGAAAAGTATTTATAACTGGGGACGCAAACGCTAGAACCGGCAATAAAGCAGACTTTATTGACAATGACAGAAGCTTGGGTGATTTTGATTTATTGGAAATAGACACCTCACTAGAACGGCCAGCCTGCGACCCTGGGTCAAACCGATTTGGTGACTACCTATTAGATGTATGTAAATCTACTAATATAGGAATTGTTAATGGCAGACTATTTAACGATAAAGGAATTGGAAAATCTACTTGTTTTACGCATAATGGGGAAAGCACAGTTGACTATCTGTTAACATCAGTCAAAATGTTTCAAGATTTAGCTGATTTTAAAGTGCACGATTTCACTGAATTCTATAGTATGGAAAGTCGAGAGCACACATCATATGACCTACTTTTTACTCAGTAGGCTCAGTAGGCTATGAATCACTATATAACAAATGAACAATCGATTCTCCTAACTAGCAAGCTTTATTATCTATTCTACATGGCTCGTTGCAGATTGACTTGTTAACAAACATGAACATAATTCCGTTTGCGTTAGATAATTAGCTTGAAAATATTTGTTCGTTAAATACAAACTAATTTATTTGATGTCATAACCAATTGAATTAGAAACCATATTATAGAGTTTAAGGTGGGAAATTGAAATTCATTCAAACAAATGTTTCCTTTTTAGCAAAAATGCACTTATAATTCACATGCTTTTAGTTGTTTGTTTTTTTCGCTTTCAGCGTTTTGATTTAATAATGCTTTGCACACTCATTAATAAAGGGAAGTAATTCACTTAGAAACTTCACAAGTCTGGTTCGTGCATGCAACACATCATCTGGTGATTGTGATCATTTCTGCCAATTTATCTGAAAATCCCATGACAATATTATGCTCTGGAAAATTATTTGAACTTTGACCTTGATTAATGACCTTGACCTTTCAGCTAAAGACCTGGTTCTTGAACACCACACGCCATCTCATAATGCTTACCACTTCTGCCAAGTTGTTAATTTTTTTTAATGCCGAACAAAATTATGCATCAGACAGAATCCATGAACTTAATTCTTATACTTAACCTATGACCTTACGTGTGACCTTGACCGTGGACCTAGTTTTTGTGGCCGACACATCGTCTAATAATGGTTATCACTTCTGCCAAGTTATTTGAAAATCCTTCAATGCTGGACAGAGTTATTGCCTTGACAAGCATCTTAACATGTATACATATACATGACCTTAAAGTGTGACCTAGACCTTGGACCAAGGCACCTGGTTCTGGCATGCAACACCGCTGCATAATGCTTATCACTTATGCCAAGTTGTTTGAAAATCCTTTCCTGCTGGACAACATTATGCTCCGACATGGTCTATGGCTTAAATTCTTATATTTGACCTTTGGCCTTTTAGTGTGACCTTGACATTATACAAAGGACCTGGTTCTTGCGCGCAACACACCGACACACCATGCTTAGCACTTTGGCCAAGTTAGTTTAAAATCCTTCCCTGCTGGACAAAATTATGCTTCAGACAGTATCGTTGACTTAAATTCTTATATTTGACCATTGACCTTTAAGTTTGACCTTGACCTTGGAACTAGGGACCTGGTTCTTGCGTGCGACACACCATCAACACTTGCGCCAAGTCATATGAAATTCCTTCCATGCTAGACAAAATTATGCTCCTGATAAGGTCTGTGACTTAAATTTTTATATTTGACCTTTGACCTTTAACTGTGACCTTGACCTTGGACCTAGGGATCTGGTTCTTGTGCGCGACACACCGTCTCACCATGCTCAACACTTGCGCCAAGTAATTTGAAATTGCTTCCGTGCTGGACAATATTATGCTTTAGACAGGGTCTATGGCTTAAATTCTTAAATTTGACCTTTGAACTTTAAGTGTGACTTTGACCTTGGACCTAAGGACCTGTTCTTGCATGCGAGACACCATCACACCGTGCTTAATACTTGTGCCAAGTAATTTAAAATCCTTCCCTGCTGGACAAAATTATGCTTCAGACAGTATCTGTGACTTAAATTCTTATATTTGACCTTTGACCTTCACATGTGACCTTGACCTTAGACCTAGGGACCTGGTTCTTGCGCGCGACACACCATCTCACCATGGTCAACACTTGTGCCAAGTTATTTGAAATTCCTTCCATGCTGGGCAAAATCATGCTCTGGACAGGGATAAAATGCTTAAATTCTTATATTTGACATTTGACCTTTAACTCTGACCTTGACCTTGGACCTAGGGACCTGGTTCTTGCACGACCGTCTCATTATGCTGAACATTTCTGCCAAGTTATTTGAAAATCCTCCAATGCTGAGCAAAGGACAGGGTAAACTATATATGCCCCCCCCCCCCATCATTGATGGTGGGGGCATAAAAACAAAGGAAAATTAAATTAAAATAGTTATTATAACCTAATTTCTCATATCTCCTAACAGTGACATATACTAAGATTGTTAAGTTAACAAATGATTTTTACAAAATCCGATTCAGGTGTCTCGTTTGCTTGTTCTAACTCCAATTACAAAACACACAACCTACTGCGAAATCGTCTGACAACCGTGACCGAAGATCGTACCGTGTCCATTTTTCATGTAACCGAGATCCCAGACAGACTAAATTAGCATGATTTGTCCATGCAAATAGTGCATATTTCATTGATTATGACAGATCTGTGCCGATGTTTCAAATGGCGTTCATACGGTGTTTCACCCTGAAATGTGATTAAACGTGTCGTTACTGGCGTGGCGCTAGGAATAAATGTGTCACTGGTTATTTTTTAACTTTCCTCGATCATAATTATTCGTCCTCTCATTTGTGTTGTTCAGATATGTGATACTGTGATATTGTGATATTGAAATGTTGACAGTGTTATCGTATATATCCCCTTTAAATATGCAATATTTAGTACGAATGTGGTTTTATTGCGTTACATAATGCAGAAATGAATTGTTTGTCACAATTTTCCTATTGCCTATTTTAGAACATGCATTTTACGGAACAATTTCTTAGAATTTTCGGAACTATTTTCAAAACATTAGCCTCCGCCCATAAGTTGTTGCAGAGTAACCCAGGTTAATTTCCTTCTTTATCTATGGAAAATCAGCCGTATGCCGTGTTAGAATACCAATTAGTCACAAGTATCTAATTATTTATTTGTTTTCGTATATAAAATGCATTTGTTTAGATTCATTTAACAGTTAATTCCAGCAAGCATGTGTTATTTAAACAGAAATATTACCTTGGGAATAGACTGCACCAATTGTTTGACCATTTTGCAGAATTATTGACTTATCTGTTTATGCTTTTTTTTGGCAAAAAATATTTATTGGAATACATACCTATGCAAAGATATTGGATTCTTCAGTGTTCGCTAATTATAAAATAGTAATTTATGATCTTCGTAATCGGTAAGTATTTGATTTGTAAGTCAATGGGAGGGAAATCTGCCCAATACAACTTCAATATCTACTGGATAATCTCCGTTTAATTCAATAAAGTCATTTTTAGTTGAATAAAGAAATCATAAACAGTAATTTAAAACAGCAAAATTTGCAAAAGCAAAATCCAGTTATGGAGATTTGTTATCAAAGCATTGTTAAATAAGTTGTCTTGTTTATCGAAACAATTCATGACAAAATAATAATAAGATAACTCGGAAAGTACTGAAGACATGTTGATGAAACTTTGTATACATAGCAACAGCAATGTGAGAATTATGCATGACCTTTTATTTTTTACCAGAGGTCAAAGGTCACGTGACTGTTACTAAAAATATAAATAAACTAAAACAAACTGGATCCTGCGATAACTCAAAAAGTACTAGAAGATATTTTGATGAAACTTGGTATACATATAAACGGCAATGTGAGGATTATGCAGGACCTTTTATTTTTCACCAGAGGTGAAAGGTCACGTGACTGTTACTAAAAATAGAAATAAACTTGATACTGTAATAATTCGAAAAGAACGTAGCATATGATCATGAAACTTGGTACACAGAATGGACTATATGATTGCCTCTGTCAGTCTAGTACTGCAATAACTCAAAAAGTAACTCGAATGTCTGGTCAATGTTACTAAAATAGAAAAAACAACAACTTAATACTGAAGTGACAAATGGGATTTGAATATGAACCTTTGTACATCTACAGATAAAGGGCAATTTGACGGTATTGCACAATGTTTAATTAGTAGGGGTTTTCACCAGTAGGGGACTCCTGTATTGCTCGCAATACTATCAAAGCCTTGTTCTTATATGGTTACAGAGCTCCAGATAACTTTGTAAGGCAATTCTTATTTTACTCCCAAATTTAAAATTAAATTCTCAAAAACAATTTTTCAAATCATTATTTACTATTTGCAAATGAAACATCAATACTAAAAGTCTACTCAAAACATCAGAAGTGATTTACAGATGCGAGATGGTAACTGAGCACAAAAGCTCACCCTTGCATATTAGTACTTTGTGCTTGGGAGCTAAAATGGTTCTAAATAATTTCTCATCATATTCATTTTTCAATGCATCTTTTTACGCAAAGATTTTAAATCTTAATCGTCTTTTGTTAATTTAAATGCATATTTATGCATTTACGCACGTTACCTGGAGCTCTGTGGTTATATAAAAAAATTTTAAAATCTTGTCGGAAAGTGCTTGCTGCATTTAAATTAATTTCACAGAAATGGTCCTTGGGTGACATAACCAAACTGCTTGAAATAATTTTGATTAGTTAAAACCAGAGTTTTCCTTGTATGGCTACATAGTAATCGTTAAAACTGGGTCATGTGGGGTCAGAAACGAGGTGACCAGGGCAAATTAAAGAAAAAGCTTGTGAACACTCTAGAGGCCACATTTGTTGCACAATCAACATGAAACTTGCTTAGCCTCTCAGGTAATCAACCTAGGGCCATGGTGGCCCTCTTGTTTATTTAAAAAATAAACATTCCATTAACATATTATAATAATTTAAGAAATCAGAAATTTACTGCTTGTGTCATATTGCCAATATTTATATGAAAAAAAGTATGCCCTTAGATGCATACTTTAATTTGATACAATTAACATGCAACACCATAAATATAGCGCAACCACATTTTGAAGAGAAATTTGAAAAAAATAAAAGAAAAGAGTTAGTATAATGCATACAACACGTGGTATAGCGGCTTTAAGGTTGATTATTTTTTTTTATGTTTTGTATGCTCTGCATCTTTTATTAGGCTGACAGAATAAATTAATCTCCATGGAGGAAGTTAAGGAAGACATTAATTTTAGTATTTAGGCCATTAGTTTTTAATAAGTTGTTTAATGGTTGCTTCCAGGCACAGATTCAGGATTTGGAGGTAGATGGGGCGGAAAAATTCAATACCTACCAACC
The DNA here is from genome assembly GCA_027627225.1 of Congeria kusceri. Taxonomy (NCBI): domain Eukaryota; kingdom Metazoa; phylum Mollusca; class Bivalvia; order Myida; family Dreissenidae; genus Congeria; species Congeria kusceri. The sequence goes on from CM051030.1 coordinate 2,112,626, forward strand.
TGTACATGTATAAATAGAGGATATTTGTTTAATGCAGTGTAAGATCGTATTTTATTTCATGAGTGGTCATAGAAACAATATTTTCACGAGTGGTGCAGCCACAAGTGAAAATATCTAGTTTCTATGACTACGAATGAAATTGAAATAAAATACGATCTTACACTGTATTAAACAAATTTTCTTTTTATTTCATGCTTTTGAACGATAAATTAAAAAAATGCGCGAGATATATGCTGAAGCATTACAAATTTTGTGTATTATGACGTCATAAATATGACGTCATTATGATTCCAAAATTGTTGATCACTGTTGTGGTGGGAAAATAGTGCCACTGTTACTGCGACTTTGTCGCTTAGTTATATTTGTATTGAATTTTATTTTGTGTTTTCTGTTGTTTAAAAAGGCCGATGTGTACGCTGACGATTAGGGTATTCACAAAATAAACCTAGAAACAAAGTTAAAAGTAATTCCATATAACCAAGAGTGAAATGATCAAACGTTATCTCCTATCATTCACCAAATAGCATGTAATAAAGTTATATCATTTATTACAAGATTGTATTTTAGATAATTTTATGGGGAGTGGGGCCTATGCAGCTAATGCACCCTCTAAATTTGCCTATGGCATCGCCCAACATTTTTTTAATCCAGAAACAATCCATTTCCATACATATCATGTTTGAAATCAATGCATTTCATGTTTGAAATCCATGCATTTCATGTTTGAAATCCATGCGTTTCATGTTTGAAAGGGCAAAGCTGAATTGTGCAACCTATATTTAATAAGAAAATGCACATAAAATCCTGTGAAACAAGCAAAAAACGGATTTTGACCTTTGACCTCTAAGTGTGTCCTTGACCTGTGACATATGGATTGGTTGACATGCACTTTACCTTGTCTCATTGAGGTTAACATTTGTGCCAAGTAGTTTTTAAAATCCATGGCAAGCTGAAGCACAGACAAGCAAAGTGTCCATTTTGCACTTTGACCTCTAGATGTGACCTTGACCTTTGACCTAGTGATCTGATTCATGAGGGGTACACACCAGCTTATTGCAGTAAACATTTGTGCCAAATAATTCTAAGATCCCTCCATCCATGGCCAAGTTATAGTGTGGACAAGCAAAATAAGCCAATTAATAATCAAACAAGACTGAGACATTTAACTGAAAAATTGGAGCAGGCATCAGTGTTAACGTTCATTTTATGTGCGTTTATTTGAATTTGTTTTTTGTTTCCAGAGTTTTTCAACTTTACACTTTTTTACGGTGGTATAGAGGCGGCATGTGTTTAATTTTAATTATCAAAATAGCATAATATTATGTTGTGGCCACAAGTTAAGAAGACGTGGCCACGAGTTAATATTTTGTGGCCAAAACCCACACATGTCACCTCAATGCCACCGTTATTTTTGGATTGTAAGATTTTATCGTTTTTTTTTCCACCACCTGTCCATCACTTGTGACACAACAATCTGTGAAACATCTGATAGAAACGAATGGCCTTACATGCGTCGCATCTACAGGTGTAACAACACAGACTTTATCATTTACAACAGTGAATGTCAAGTAATATTGTATGATGGCTGTTTTTATACTAGATCTAATAAGCTAATTTCTGCACAGATTCGGTATTTGTAACCTGTTGCAGAAATTTGTAAGTAAGTACTCACAATGGATCAATGTCAGTCGAATATCAGCTTTATTTCCCCTCCCGCAAAAAATAATTGTGTGAGGAGTGTCCCTTCTAAGATTTTGAGCGTCAAAATTACGTAGCCATTATTTTTATACCCCCACAAACAAAGTTTAGGGGGGTATATAGGAGTGAGCTTGTCGGTCTGTCGGTCCGACGGTCTGTTGGTTTTTGGTTTCCGGATGATAACTCGAGAAAGGCTTGACATATTCAAATAATTTTTGGTACACATGTGTAACATCATAGAATACAGGTCAAGTTCGATGTTGGTTACAAATCACTAAATTTTGACAGAGTCATGGCCCCTTCTCGACTTAAAATTTCCTAAAAACATGATTTCTGAATGATAACTCAAGAATGGCTTAACGTGTTCAAATAATTCTTGGTAAACATGTGTAGCATCATAAAATACGGGTCAAGTTCGACTTTAGTTACAAACCACTAAATTTTGACAGAGTTATGGCACTTTATTTGACATAAATTCCCTAACAACATGGTTTCCTGGCTATAACTCAACAATGGCTTGACATATTTATATAATGATTGGTACACATGTGTAGCATCATAAAATACCGGTCAAGTTCGACTTTGGTTACAAACCACTAAACTTTGACACAGTTATGGCCCCCTTTTTGACTTACATTCCCGAAACAAATGGACAATAAGTCATGAAAGGCTTCACATATTTAAATTATTTTTGGTACATAGGTGTAACTTTATAAAATACAGATGAAGTTCAACTTTGGTTACAAACCACTAAATGTTGACAGAGTTATGGCTCCTATTGAAATTAAATTTTTCCAAATTCACTGTTGACCATTCCCAAATTAAAGCATTCTCTCTCTGTCCATTTCTTTCGAATGGATGCCATAGTTTTGTAACAAGGCAATATTGTGGGGGTATATCCGTCACTCATGTGACAATTCTAGTTGTACATAACAATTTATGATGATGAGACTGCATAATATATATCTATTTATTTGTATACATCAAGAAGTAACTTTCTGGCTTGAATATGTGTTCTTTTGGTACTTTGGTTTTAAAAGGCAAAGTGTATTGAGGTATGAGGATGTATGAGTTTTGTGTGCAAGTTGGGTGGTGGATTTTTAGTGAGAATTGGGTGATGGAAGTTTTTAATAGGAATTGGGTGATGGAATTTTTAGTGGGAATTGAGTGAGAAGAAGTGCAGTGTATAAGTGGGAAGAGCAGTGATGGATTTGTTTAGTGGGAAAAGGAGGGGAAGTACATGTAGAAGAGGGGGATTTGTATTTGGTAGAGAGTGGGAGTTTTTGTGGGAAGAGGGGTAATGGAATTTGGTAGAGAGTGGGATTTTTCGTGGGAAGAGGGGTAATGGAATTTGTAGTCATTTGTTGGGAGTTTTGTTTTTTGGTTTGGATTGTAGGGTGTTCTTTATTTTTCTATAAACCTTGATGTGGCCAATGCATTTTGTTCTTCAAACTTTGTTTTCACAGCTGGCAGGATAACTATCTATCTCCCATTAAGTCAACCCCCTTTCTAGGACCTAAACAAAGATAACTGGTGTCAAGAACCCGCAGATGTTCAGATGATGTGTCCATGTCAGTAGAGGAAGTGGATCAGGTTTTTACAGGATGCTGGTATCATGCGATGACAGACGATTACCATCAGGATGACATTTATGACAATTCTCTAGTGCAGTTTTGTATTGTAAGGCATATTGTAGAAACAGAACGCACTTTCGAAACCATGAAATGTGGGAAAAATATATTATCTGTTATAAATTATTAAATAGGTACTGTGAAAATGTCAAATTTATATTAATCATATTACACTGTACCTATGAAACGATGTTCCATATTATTTCCACAGTTTGTTATTAGAATGAGTTCAGTTGACTGTGTGAAAATACTTTTCATCTTTTAATATAAATAATTAAAATAATGTGCAACTGTAGAATAAGTAATCACTTAAACAGACCATTATGCCCCAAATGGATATCTATGTCTTAAAATCCTAGTGCCCGTCTTCAGGACACATAAATACCTTATTTAGATCTATATCTTAAAAATTATGTTTGTTTTTATCATTAAAGTAATTTACGCTGGTAACTGCTTATTATAAAAGAAGTGTAACAGTACCTAATTTTACTCTGATTTTGCAAACAAAAATGTAGTGCTATTACAATTTTATATGATCCACCATGTTATACATGCCTGATATACATCTTTTATATTTATAGCGTAACTTAGCTGTATTAGGCGTACAAAAAATATGTTTGTTTCAGGTTACATGCCCAAAAAAATTAAGGTAGGTAGGTCAGGATTTTTTTTATTTTATTTATTTTTTGTTTGGTTAATGGTCAACTCCAAGATTCTAAAACTGAATAAATATTCAAAACATATCAGTAATATACTTAAACATTGCTTATAAGTGGATACTATCAAAACAAAACACTTATTTATCCCAAAATACATTTCATTATTGAAAAAGGTAAATGAAATCAAAATCAATCTGACCAACCCAATCAAATGTTCTAGGGTCGGGGCATTTCTTTAGGGTAGGTTGGATAACCTGAAACAAATATATATTTTTTTACGCCTTAAAGCAACTTTTTCATCAAATGCTACAACACTTATTATGAATCAAAACACTGATAAAGTAGAAAGACTGTTCCGAAAAAAGGAAAGAAACCAAAATCAAGGGAAATAGTGTGGGAATATTTTCTTATAAAAAGGACACATTTGTTTGAATGAAATTGAATTTCTACAAAGTCATTTTAATACAAGACAAATCGAACTACTCATTGTTATACTTTCAACATTTTGCAGATGATATTTTTGTATGCAAAATACTAAATGTGAATGCAATAAAATGCATAACAGTCAACATCTCGACCAATCCTGAATGGGCAGAATTAGCCGATGGAGCGTATACATTTGGGAGTATTGATTGTTAGTGCTTCGTAGCCTGCAAAGTGAAAAGTAGGTCACACAATTCCATTTCTAAAAATCACACTACTCAAGACTGTTGGAAAGTATTTAGGCTTATAAAATACAAAGGTAAATCAGCTTAAAGTTAAAACAAAAGGTTGCAGAAAAAAGAAAGTATATACTAGGCTTCTTAAATACAAAAGGAAATCTGCTAAAAGTTGAAAAAACTTTGCAGTGCAGATTTTCTAATTTGAGCATCAATATCTCGATAACTTAAGTACAGATGTCTGTCCCTAATCAGATGTATTATTTATTTGTACCCTCGCTAACTTGAGAAATTGGTTCATGCCTCTATGCACTAATTGTCGTACAGGTGCAAACCTTTCTCACCCTTTGGACCAAAGATCTTTTTGTAAACAATCCCAGCAATTTTTCATCAAAGTTAGTGCATCATCTAAGTTACCATTTGTAGCAAAACAATTCATTAATGTTTTATAACAAAGTAGAATATAATCATGTTATAATTCTTGTCTTTAAAAAAAAAATTTGGCGTAAATTTCCCCGCCACCTTTCCCCCAAAGGTGAAACAAAACACTGAATATAGTAAATTCAACTAAAATAGAAAATTATAAATTTGCTTGTCTATGAACAAGGCCTTTTAAAGAATCCAGTGGAAGTAGAAAATAATAAATCAGCATATCTGTAAAGAAGTCCTTTTAAAGAATCCAGTGGTAATATAACACTTCTCTGTAGATAAGTACCTTTAACGAACCCAGTGGAACTAGTGTCTTTAAAACACCTGAATTCACCAAGGGTCACAGAAATGTATGAGGTTTTTGTGTGTACAGACTCCATGGTAATAACGACTGTTTATGCTGATGTAAAATACAGCTCTGTGTTTTGTTTGAAAGTAATTAGTTTACAGGTAAGCAAGAAGCTTTCCTCTTTCATCATGAGGGATTGATTGATTCGAATTCTGTCTGGCCTTGGCAAATATGGTACTGGGTGTTGTGCTTTTCTTGGATAAACAACTTTATTAGGTGATCAGATGTTTTGTTGCTTGCTTCTTTTGGGACATTAAGTGATTTAGTGGAATCGTACAGTTTTAATTTACGTGCACTGTGTTTATGGAAATTTGTATGGATATTTGGCTTATGAATGTCAGAAAATGGATTCCCTTCAATTTTTTTTTATATTAATAAATACATTTTCTTTTTGTATTGAAAGTCAAGTGAATAACAGAAAGGTAAGTGTTTTATTTGTGTTTATCTTTTTAAATAATTTCTACATTTCGACCTATTCGCTCTATAATATTGCCATTGTAGATACATGTTTATATATTTATAGGTGATAGACTTTTTTTTCTAAGTAAGAAAATCAATTAAAATTCTCTTATTTACTTGTTAAAAAATGGCAAGTCAGTAAGTTTTAAAATATTGGACAATTCCTGTAGAAATCGTCTTTAATAACTCGTGGCCACAAGATAAATTATTTTTAGACTGTTGGCGCAAGCCAACAGGATTTAGTAGGTGTATTCAGAAATCGGTCTTGAGAGAACTACTTTTTTACTTTGCAGGCTACGAGTCAGTAAATCGATAAATTACTGAGCAGTGAGGCTTCCTGTTATCGATGCTACTTATTATGAATAGATGACAAGAAATAGATCCGACTTAAAACACTAATACATCATAATAATAATCCATTAAGTCCATATCTACATGTGTATTTATGTTATGTCTATTCACATAGGTGTGATAGCGTATCTGTCTGTGCTGTTGACTGGTTAACTGCGTATCATCATATTGCGTAAGTTTAACAACAGTGTATTGAGTCAGTACATATAGCGGAGCGATCGTAACCACGCGATTGACGATTGCTTCTGCTTTTGACGTATGCATAAGAATTATGGAAAAGCATTGTACTTCTAAAGAGAGTTTAGAATGTATTTCACTAATTTAACATATTTTTATTTAAATAGTTATTTTCCGAAATAGCGCTTGTGATAAAAAGCACTGTATATTGATTCGAACTTATAAGGTTCATCGACGATTGTTTACCCATAGTAGATTGACTTGTGTGCATATAACTCTGTTTGCTTTTTAAATAGTTTGCAAAAAAATATTTTACTCCCACGAATTGCCAAAAATAATGATGAGAATGTCGTAGATAAATAGTATTGAATTAGACGCGCGCTATATAAGTTTTAATTGGCAAAAAAGCACTGGCCTGGATCTCCATCTTCAATTAGGTCAAATACCAGCTTATACCAATTTATTTTAATTAGAGTGTATAGTTATGAGTTTCGTTTTTTTGTTGTAGAAATGATATAACAGACAGGTGAATTACTTCAATAAATGTTCCTTATGATAAAAAATGCTCTCGTAATTCATTTGCTCTTCGTTTCTTTTCTCACCAACAGTCTTTCTACGCTGTCATTGTTTTGATTCTCACTTGTCTTGTCTATGCCACGGTAGTTCCCAGACACGGTAAAGGTCTGCTAAAATTTCACACTTGCAGGGCTTACAAAACAAAGTGTTTAGCCTGCCGCCTCAAAACCGTGTGATAGATACATCTGTAGTCTGTAGTGATGCCTATCAATATTTTCCCCCAGGGGGGGAGTGGCGGGCAAACCCAGGGGAATTAGACTCATTGTACTTTGGGGGATCTAATCCCCCACCCTAGAGCCAAGCATATTTGTCTAAATCCCCTTAATTGGGGATGCTTAATTGGTGTATCAAATGGTCCGGGGGCCAATATAATCATGATCTAAAATCCAAACAAAGTCTATTTCCCTGGACCCGGAATCATTCGGCGTGTCAAATTCCCACCTATCGGGAATTGCTTTCAGTATAAAGTCCCGTATGTGCCCGCCGCTCCCCCCTAGGGGAAAATATTGATAGGTGCATGACCACGGTGGGTTGTGATTGAGACTTTATCGATCAAAGTTCCAGTAATATCTCGAGCATTTTATCATTTTTAGCTCGACTATTCGAAGAATAGATGAGCTTTCCCACTACCCCCGGCGTCGGCGTCGGCTCTAGTATCAGGGGCAACATTACCCATAACTCTGTTTTGTATTTTGACAGAGCTAGCCCACTTTTTACACAGACTTTGTGGTTAAAGTTTTTGTTCCAAAAATGTATATACTATACAAGGCTTCACTTAAAAATATTGTATTTTAACAAATTTATGCCCCTTTCACTATCCAAAATATGTACCAACTGAAATACTTCGAATAGTCGAGCACGCTGTCCTCTGACAGCTCTTGTTTATACAAACTATGCATTACTTAATGATCTGGGTCTATATTCCAAAAACATCTTAAGTTTCTCGTAAACTATTTTCACTTCTAAAGTTCCAACTTTTGTAATGTAATATTTTTAAAACTACATATAAATGTGTGAATCCCTTTATTGTTAAGTAAACAATAGTTAATAATAAGTTGATAATTTATGCACACTTAGCACAATGCCATTTAAATATGAAATTAAATGTTAATTAAATAATTACGACTTCAAGGTTAAGGATAAGATTTTGTGGAGTTTCTGGAATACAGCCCCAGAATTCTAGAGATATTGTGTTATCATTGTTGTTGTTTTCTGCAGTTTCTGGAATACAGCCTCAGAATTCTAGAGATATTGTGTTATCATTGTTGTTTTTTTCTGCAGTTTCTGGAATACAGCCCCAGAATTCTAGAGATATTGTGTTATCATTGTTGTTGTTTTCTGCAGTTTCTGGAATACAGCCTCAGAATTCTAGAGATATTGTGTTATCATTGTTGTTTTTTTCTGCAGTTTCTGGAATACAGCCCCAGAATTCTGGAGATATTGTGTTATCATTGTTGTTGTTTTCTGCAGTTTCTGGAATACAGCCCCAGAATTCTAGAGATATTGTGTTATCATTGTTGTTGTTTTCTGCAGTTTCTGGAATACAGCCCCAGAATTCTAGAGATATTGTGTTATCATTGTTAATGTTTTCTGCAGTTTCTGGAATACAGCCCCAGAATTCTAGAGATATTGTGTTATCATTGTTGTTGTTTTTTTCGGCAGTTTCTGGAATACGGCCCCAGAATTCTAGAGATATTGTGTTATCATTGTTGTTGTTTTCTGCAGTTTCTGGAATACAGCCCCAGAATTCTAGAGATATTGTGTTATCATTGTTGTTGTTTTCTGCAGTTTCTGGAATACAGCCCCAGAATTATAGAGATATTGTGTTATCATTGTTGTTGTTTTTTTCGGCAGTTTCTGGAATACGGCCCCAGAATTCTAGAGATATTGTGTTATCATTGTTGTTGTTTTCTGCAGTTTCTGGAATACAGCCCCAGAATTCTAGAGATATTGTGTTAGCATTGTTTCTTTTACGGAGTTTCTGGACTATGGCCCCAGAATTCTAGAGATATTGTGTTATCTTTGTTTTTATACAAACTAATCTCCACAGAAAACGTTATACAAACCTTTAGCAGACACTTTTGTAATTCATAGTGCAAATGTAAAATATGATATTGAATATTATATATGAGATATGATAATTTAAAGCATAAAAGCATAGAATTTACTGAAATCTGCATAATTATAACACATAGTTCCATTTTATAATGGGTTCGGCTATTTATGGCACATCTGATAAGTATTTTGTCATGCAACTTAAGTTTCATCTGCTCCACTACCTTAAAGGGGCATCATCGTTGGTATTGTTATAAATATATGCGCATTTTAAAAGACTATAATTCCTTATTTTTCTCGAAAATGTCTTTCAAGTGGTAACAACAAATTAACATAATATTTCAGAAAACAATGCATATTAAAAAATGTTTTAAGGATAAGTAAGACTTGAACTGACGGTTACAAACTCACTTCAAAGAAAGCTACACAACAATGATCAATTTTGCACATGCGTAACGGTACTTCATGTACATTTCATTCATGTTGATTGTACTACTTAAAAACCACTACTTATACTTATTTTCCTGTCCCTGTTTCCAGTGTGAAAGTGTCACCATTGACCACTGTCTATATATTAAAATTATATCAGGTTTTCAACAGTTTATATAAACAAGACCGTTGTATTGATCAATGCTTTAATATTAATTCTCTGTAAATGAACTTCATTTTTGCAAATGTTAATTCTCGATCTTCTGTCAATACGACCCTTTAACCATGTGAGAAAAATAACCACAATTTTATGATAAATAGAATAAGTAAAAATAAGTATACCTGAATAGAACACGCATTGCAGAGGGGAGTTTTGTATGACTTCTTAAATCAAAAGATCATAGTGATATACCAGCAGTTGGTGCTGAAAGCATTGTAATAAAAATTGCTCTTCCTTCTAAGTAATAAAATGGCTTCAAGTATTGTGATTCGCATTAACTGAATTAGTAATTAGTGCTTTCTGTAAGCATAAAAATGCCTACACATAAACTAGAACTCTGCTGGAATAATATACATTTTGTCGAATGCCAAAATACGAGACTCTGAGAATTACAAGGTTACATTATCTAACATGAGTTTGTCTGCCAGTGTTATTACCTACTTTTGATTAATTGCTAGTGTAAGTAATTTCGGTCAGAACATTAGTTAATTGTATGGAGATATTATTTGGCACCTGTACCTAGAGATCTCTTGGCTAAAACAGACACTTTTTCTTAAGTGTTACTATATATTTTAATTTAAAATTGAAGAAAAGTTAAGAACCATTGCTTTAAAACACAGTATTTTAGTCACAAAAGTTTTTGACTGTACAGCTGAAAACTCCAATGCATGTATATACGCCTATACTCAGCAGTAGTTTAAGGATTCTGGTGTTTTGGATATCGTGAATTCGGACATGAATTCAGTTTCTTCATAATTGTACATTTAACTTTTTTGAAATCTCGCATCCACAAGAAAATGAAAATAATTTCTTAGACCAATAATATTGTTTTCAGCTCACCTGAGCACAACGTGCTCATGGTGAGCTTTTAGGATCGCCTTTTGTCATGCGTCGTGTGTCAACATTTTAATTCAAAGAACATCTCCTCCTTAACCGCTGGGCAGATTTTCACCAAATTTCACAGAAAGATCCTTGGGTGACCCTCTTTCAAATTTGTTCAAATGGTTCCGGTTCGCTGCATATGTAGGTCACCAGAGCTAAAAATAGATTTAAACACTGAAAACTTTAAAAATCTTCTTCTCTGAAACCACAAGGCTTGGAGCTGTCATATTTGATATGTGACATCTTCTAGTGGTCCTCTACAAAGATTGCTCAAATGATGCCCCTGGGGTCAAAACTGGCCATGTCCCGGGGGTCACATGGTTTATATAGACTTGTATAGCAAAATGACTTAAAAAATCTTCTTCTCTGAAACCGCAAGGCCTAGAGGTTTCATATTTGGTATGTAACATTTTATAGTGGTACTGTACAAATATTGTTCAAATGATGCCCCTGGCGTCAAAACTGGCCACATCCCGGGGGTCACATGGTTCATATAGACTTGAATAGCAAAATGACTTCAAAAATCTTCTCTGAAACCGCAAGGCCCAGAGGTTTCATATTTGGTATGTAACATTTTATAGTAGTACTTTACAAATATTGTTCAAATGATGCCCCTGGCGTCAAAACTGGCCACATCCCGGGGGTCACATGGTTTTGTATAGACTTCAATAGCAAAATGACTTCAAAAATCTTCTCTGAAACCGCAAGGCCCAGAGGTTTCATATTTGGTATGTAACATTGTTTAGTGGTTCTCTACAAAGATTGTTCAAATGATGCCCCTGGGGTCAAAACTGGCCACACCTGGGGCTCACATGGTTTATATAGACTTAAATAGCAAAATGACTTTAAAAATCTTCTTCTCTGAAACCGCAAGGCCTAGAGCTTTCATATTTGGTATGTAACATTGTATAGTGGTCCTCTACAACGATTGTTCAAGTGATGCCCCTGGGGTCAAAACTGGCCACACCCTGGGGGTCACATGGTTTATATAGACTTGAAGAGCAAAATGACTTTAAAAATCTTCTCCTCTGAAACTGCAAGGCCCAGAGGTTTCATATTTGGTATGTAACATTGTATAGTGGTCCTCTACAACGGTTGTTCAAATAATGCCCCTGGGGTCAAAACTGGCCACACCCTGGGGCTCATATGGTTTATATAGACTTGAATAGCAAAATGACTTTAAAAATCTTCTCTGAAACCGCAAGGCCCAGAGGTTTCATATTTAGTATGTAACATTGTATAGTGGTTCTCTACAAAGATTGTTCAAATCATGCCCCTGGGGTCAAAACTGGCCACACCCTGGGGCTCATATGGTTTATATAGACTTTAATAGCAAAATGACTTTAAAAATCTTTTTCTCTGAAACCGCAAGGCCCAGAGGTTTCACATTTGGTATTTAACATTGTATAGTGGTCCTCTACAAAGATTGTTCAAATGATACCCCTGGGGTCAAAACTGGCCACACCCTGGGGGTCACATGGTTTATATAGACTTGAATAGCAAAATGACTTTAAAAATCTTCTCTGAAACCGCAAGGCCCAGAGGTTTCATATATAGTATGTAACATTTTATAGTGGTCCTCTACAAAGATTGTTCAAATGATGCCCCTGGGGTCAAAACTGGCCACACCCTGGGGCTCACATGGTTTATATAGACTTGAATAGCAAAATGACTTTAAAAATCTTCTTCTCTGAAACTGCAAGGCCTAGAGGTTTCATATTTGGTATGTAACATTGTATAGTGGTCCTCTACAAAGATTGTTCAAGTGATGCCCATGGGGTCAAAACTGGCCACACCCTGGGGGTCAAATGGTTTTTATAGACTTGAATAGCAAAATGACTTTAAAAATCGTCTCCTCTGAAACCGCAAGGCCCAGAGGTTTCATATTTGGTATGTAACATTGTATAGTGGTCCTCTACAACGATTGTTCAAATAATGCCCCTGGGGTCAAAACTGGCCACACCCTGGGGCTCATATGGTTTATATAGACTTGAATAGCAAAATGACTTTAAAAATCTTCTCTGAAGCCGCAAGGCCCAGAGGTTTCATATTTAGTATGTAACATTGTATAGTGGTCCTCTACAAAGATTGTTCAAATGATGCCCCTGGGGTCAAAACTGGCCACACCCTGGGGCTCATATGGTTTATATACACTTTAATAGCAAAATGACTTTAAAAATCTTCTTCACTGAAACCGCAAGGCCCAGAGGTTTCACATTTGGTATTTAACATTGTATAGTGGTCCTCTACAAAGATTGTTCAAATGATACCCCTGGGGTCAAAACTGGCCACATCCCGGGGGTCCCCATGTTTATATAGACTTAAATAGCAAAATGACTTTAAAAATATTCTTTCCTGAAACAGCAAGGCGCGGAGCTTTCATATTTGGTATGTAATGTTGTATAGTGGTACTCGACAAAGATTGTAATGATGCCCATGGGGTCAAAACTGGCTACACATCGGGGCTCACATGGTTTATATAGGCGTAAATGGCAAAATGATTTAAAACTTCATTCTGAAACCACAAGGCCCAGAGGTTTCATATTTGGTCAAAGCATTATATCGAGACTTGATTGGGATTGCATATGGGATGGGTTGGGTCAAGGTCAAGGTCACTGTTACCAAAAATAGAAAAACGGTTTCTGCTCAATACCTTTAGAACGCATTGAGATATTTTAATGAAACTTAATACATAGATACCTTATATCGACACCTCGCATGGGATTGCATATGGGATTGGAGGGGTCAAGGTCAAGGTCACTGTTACGAAAAATAGAAAAACGGTTTCCGCTCAATATCTTGAGAACGTATTGAGATATTTTAATTAAACTTAATACATAAATACATTATATTGAGACCTCTATTGGGATTGCATATGGGTTGGTTGGGTCAAGGTCAAGGTCACCGTTATAAAAAATAGAAAAATGGTTTCAGCTAAATATCTTGAAAACGCACTGAGCTATTTTAATGAAAATTAATACATAAGTACCTTATATCGAGAACAGCTTGGGAATGCATATGGGGTGGATGGGGTCATGGTCACCATATCTTATATCGAGACCTCACTTGGGTTTGCTTATGGGGTGGGTGGGGTCAAGGTCACTGTTATTAAAAGAAGATAAACGGTTTACGCTCAATAACTTAAGAACACATTGAGATATTTTAATGAAACTTCATACGCAGATACCTTATATCGAGACCTTGCTTTACGTTTGTGGCGGGTGCGGTCAAGGTCAAGGTCACTTTTACTAAAAATAGAAAAACAGTCTTTGCTCAATAACTTGAGAACGTATTGAGATATTTTAATGAAACTTCATACATAGATATCAGGTGAGCGACCTAGGGCCATCGTGGCCCTCTTGTTGTAATATGTAATATAATACATCAAGATTAACAATCAACCATAAACTTATCAGTGAAATAACTGGGAATCTTTGGAAAGCATGATCAACGATTTCCATATGTTGATATTCTCTTGATAGATGATGTGTGAATTTTGTTGCATAGATATACCCGTTACATTTCTTGATCTGGGGATTTTGATGGATGTCCTTGTAGATAAATTACCTATTTGTTTTTTGTGCTAAAAATAATTATTTTGAAAGTTAGAAAACAAAGGTAAAATACATTTGAGGCGTGTCTTGGGAAACTCAGACTTAATGCATGTGCGTAAAGCGTCGTCCCAGCATGCGCGTAAAGCAGTCTGCACGGGCTAATATGGGACGGCACTTTCTGCCTACAATGGATTTATGTTGAGAAAAGACTTCCTCGAAAAAGAAAAAACAATAAAAGCAAAAAGAGTCGTCCTCGGTTAGCCCGTCTGTGCAGACTGCACAGGCTTATCCGGGACGACACTTTTTCCACACGTATTAAGCCCAGGTTTCCCACGACACGCCTCATTTGTATTATTGAAGGATCAGTTGAGTTGTAATAAATATATCTGGATCAGTTGAGTTGTAATAAATATATCTGGATCAGTTGAGTTGTAATAAATATATCTGGATCAGTTGAGTCGTAATAAATATATCTGGATCAGTTGAGTCGTAATAAATATATCTGGATCAGTTGAGTTGTAATAAATATATCTGGATCAGTTGAGTTGTAATAAATATATCTGGATCAGTTGAGTTGTAATAAATATATCTGGATCAGTTGAGTCGTAATAAATATATCTGGATCAGTTGAGTTGTAATAAATATATCTGGATCAGTTGAGTCGTAATAAATATATCTGGATCAGTTGAGTTGTAATAAATATATCTGGATCAGTTGAGTTGTAATAAATATATCTGGATCAGTTGAGTTGTAATAAATATATCTGGATCAGTTGAGTCGTAATAAATATATCTGGATCAGTTGAGTCGTAATAAATATATCTGGATCAGTTGAGTTGTAATAAATATATCTGGATCAGTTGAGTCGTAATAAATATATCTGGATCAGTTGAGTCGTAATAAATATATCTGGATCAGTTGAGTCGTAATAAATATATCTGGATCAGTTGAGTCGTAATAAATATATCTGGATCAGTTGAGTTGTAATAAATATATCTGGATCAGTTGAGTTGTAATAAATATATCTGGATCAGTTGAGTCGTAATAAATATATCTGGATCAGTTGAGTTGTAATAAATATATCTGGATCAGTTGAGTTGTAATAAATATATCTGGATCAGTTGAGTTGTAATAAATATATCTGGATCAGTTGAGTTGTAATAAATATATCTGTAATTGACAATTGTAAAAATTTGAACATGAAATAATATGATTAAAATGTTTCCATAAACAACATCACAAAGTACATTGCAAGAGATCTTTTTTTTCATTTTTTTTTTGCAATTTGCATCGGTTATTATATAAGTAAAACACATAGCTTAGGGAGTGATAGTAAATAATGCCAAGTCAAGAAATGTTGTATCAACCGAGGTTGTAGAAGCCAAGTTTACAACACTGTTAAAAGGTTGATATTATTTTTAATAAGGCCAACCTTAAACAATTGTTTGTTTGCCATTGCCTACCCAAGGTTGCTGGTAGGTAGGTAGGTAGGCAGAAAAGTGAGCTTTTATTTAAACAAAAGAAAAAATAGAATATTCAGAAATATAAAAAAAACTGGTTTGATTGAACAAAGAAAAAAACTTTTGAGTAGGGACCTTTTCGTCGGGTAAGTAGGCAATGGCAAACAAAGTTAATTTTAATTTTAGCCTAACCCATTATTTTATTTCATTTTTATAAGAAACCAAACATTTTTATGGTTAGCTTAAATTGTTTAATAAAATTAATAAATGTCTGCGTGGAGAACAATGTTGTGTTATAAATTAATGATGGTAGCCACATTTGAGCAGTTCTTGACAATTAATTATTATTGACGAAGAAATTCTAAATTCCATACTGCAGAAATATTTGTGCAGTTCATTTGGTTTACGTACCAGTTGTTCTTGACAATTCAGAAATATTTGTGCAGTTCATTTGGTTTACGTACCAGTTGTTCTTGACAATTCATTATTCTTGACGAAGAAATTCTAAATTCAATGCATACATTTTTATTCACTTTGTTTGGTTAATATAAAATTTCTTGTGTCGTTATTATTAACCCTAACCCTTGTGCTATAAGTGTTTTGCTGTGCACTTAAAATATATTTTAGTTTAAATTTCTCAAATTTCTGAACATGATTTATTATAAATATTAATTCTAATATTATTAACAAAATAAACTGAGTTCCTTAGAGTAAATGGAGGGTTTAGTATGTATGTATGTACGATCTAACAACAGATATAGCGGCATAAATAAAATTAACCAAATACAGTTAATTAACATATAGTTCTATTTAAAATTTAATAAAAGTTAAGAACAAACATTGCTTTTAAATGCGCAATAAGATTTTTTTAATCACCAAATAGTTCTCGTCTGTACAAACGGAAACTCAAATACATGTATATACATTGAATTGACAGTTGGTTTAGGTTACACAACACTAACAAACGATGCAAAAATTTGACACTAATAGTTGTTGATTTACTCCATATTGAGGTGTTTCCTTCGTCATTTTTAGCTCGACTTTTCGAAAAAAAGGAAAGCTATTCTACTGGCCCCGGCATCGCCGTCGGCGTTGGCGTCTGAGCTACGTTAAAGTTTTTTGGTAAGGCCAAACCAATTTGATTCTATGTTTAGCGTCCTCAGGCTGGTAGATTTTCGGCTGCCTGAATGAAAAAAAACAACAATTTTGAGAATGTGAAAAATCGAGTTGGAAAGCGTATAAAAAGTTTGAAAAAAAGAAAAAAGTTGTTTATTACTAATATTTGTAAAACATAAAGTGCATTACAGTAGGTTCCCAATATGAAGATGATATTTAACAGTTTTGCGAGTAAACATTTGCTTTAGCTTGTACCACTGCCATGAAAAGCTTGTGTTTTTTTTATTAACTTGTTTTTTATTTTTTCTGCCTGGTAGGTAGGTTTCCAAAAATCATGAAGACGCTAAACATAGAATAATATTTGTATGCCCTAAGCTAGTTTCTCAGGAATGGCCTGAGGGATTTCATTCAAATTTACAACATTTATTCCCCACATTAAAATGAACCTATAGGCCAAGTTTGGTAACTCTAGTTTGAAATTTTTCAAAATTATGGGCCTTTTTACACTTAGAAATTTTACATAATAATAAGATATATGGACAGGTTAAAGTTTTTCAGTAAGCTAGTTTCGCTACTTTTTGTTTCCGCTCTCTAACTCGAGAACGGATTAAGCTATTTTAATGAAACTTCAAACATAGATACCTTATAGCGAGACTTCGCTAGGGATTGCATATGGGGTGGGTGGGGTCAAGGTCCAGGTCAGTGTTGCTAAAAATAGAAAAACAGTTTCCGGTCAATTACTTGAGAATGTATTAAGATATGTTAATAACACTGAATACATAGATACCTTATATCAAGACCTCACTTGGGATTTCATATGGGGTTGGTAGGGTCAAGGTCAAGGTCACTGTTACTAAAAATAGAAAAACGTTTTTCACTCAATAACTTCAGAACGCATTGAGATATTTTAATGAAACTGAATACATAGATACCTTATATCGAGACCTCATGTGGGATTGTGTATATGGTCAAGGTCACTGTTACTAAAAATAGAAAAACGGTTTCCACTCAATAACTTAAGAACGCATTGAGATATTTTAATGATTCTTTATACATACATACCATATGTCGAGACCTCGCTTGGGATTGCATATGGGGTGGATGGGGTCAAGGTCAAGGTCACTGTTACTAAAAATAGAAAAACAGTTTCCGCTCAATAACTTGAGAATGCATTGAGATATTTTAATTAAACTTAATACATAGTTACCTTATATCGAGACCTCACGTGGGATTGCGTATAGGGTCAAGGTCACTGTTACTAAAATAGAAAAACAGTTTCCGGTCAATAACTTGAGAATGCATTGAGATATTTAAATGAAACTTTATTCATAGATACCTTATATCAAGACCTCGCTTGGGATTGCATATGGGGTGGGTGGGGTCAAGGTCACTGTTACTAAAAATAGAAAAACGGTTTCTGCTCAATAACTTGAGAACGCATTGAGATATTTTAATGAAACTTAATGCATAGATACCTTATATCGAGACCTCCCTGTGGATTGCATATGGGGTGGGCGGGGTTTAGGTCACTGTTATTAAAAACAGAAAAACGGTTCCGCTCAATAACGTGAGAATGCATTGAGATATTTTAATGAAACTTAATAGATACCTTATATTGAGACCTCTCTTGGGATTGCATATAAGGTGGGTGGGGTCAAGGTCGAGGTCACCATTACTAAAAATAAAAAATGGTTTCCACTCATTAGTTTGAGAACACATTGAGATATTTTAATGATACTTCATACATAAGTATCTTATACCTAAACCTTGCTTGGGATTGCATATGGGGTGTGTGGGGTCAAGGTCACCATTACTAAAAACAGACAAACAGGTTACGCTCAATAGCTTGAGAAGACATTGAGATTTTTAAAGAAACTTAATAAATAGATACCTAATATTGAGACCTCGCTTGGGATTGCATATGGGGTTGGTGGGGTCAAGGTCAAGATCACCATTTCTAAATTTTTTATTGATGTGCTGACTTTAATGCATTTCGTTCGAAAAAGTTGGTTTTCGTGGAATTTCCATATTTCTTGTTTTAGAAAAAAAATGCCAGTAACTCTGACAAGCACAAGAAAAGTATGTTTTTAGGTTTGGTTTTAAGTTTAATTGTCACTTTTATCTGCCTTTTTGAAATATAATTGATATGAAAGATTGTACAGACACACTTTAAGGTTTTAAGATTTAACATTTTCATATAAAATCATAATTATAGTCCCTCTTTAAAGGTGTATTTCTTTTTTATTTGTAGAAGATGGATGTTTGATGTACGTGAGAGGTTGGCAGCCATGTACTACTGTGGGTCCTATGGCAACCTGTCGCAGACGTGGAGTCGCAGGAAGTGTAAGAGTTCACGTATTTCTTCAAAACACAGACTTGTCCGGTTCCGTTGTAAAATCTAGAAGGGTTTCATCATTAATTATGCCCCACATCGAAGATGGCGGGGTACATTCGTTTGCTAATGTCAGTAGACCACTTTCGTTTCCGCTTTCCGTCCAACAGTTGTCATCCCATCTTTACCAAACTTCGTGAAAATGTATGTTTGCATTATGTCGGTGTTTTATGATCAACCAAATTACCGCCCCAGGAACTGCAGAGTTATGGACCTTGATTTTTCTAAAATTGGCCTTTTTAGCAGTTTCTGCTCTCTATAATGTCTGACAGTTTTCATCCTAGCTTCACCAAACTTTATATTTTAAAGATTTCTTTTAACCTAAAGGTAGCATACCTTTTTTTCAAACATCTCTTGTTCTTTGTATTGATCAACAAGTTCGTATGCATCTTGATACGGGAGGCATATAGTGATTGTCCTGTCCGTCCGTCCGTCCGTCTGTCCTTCTGTCCATCCGTGACAAGGTTAAGTAGATTTACCATTTTGTCTAGCACCAACACTGCCTACTACAGCACTTGGATACTTCCCTATCCACTCATATCACCCAACCTCACTTTGACCTTGACCTTGACCTAATTTGGACTAAAGAATGGGCTATCCAGCACCAACTGGGGGCATGTGTGTTTATCAAACACAGGATCTTTTTTTTTTCGTATTTAGCTGTGTCCTGTAAAAGGACATATGTGAACAGAAAAATAGTAAAACAAATTTTAGGTTGGCACTATAAAATAAAAATTATTGGCTAAAGTATTCAATTTTGCAGAAGTATTTTCAATATGTCATTTTGAAATATTTTCCCCAGAACATTTGTATACCATATTTTCAAACACTTTCCAAAAATTATTTTCCCGATTCGATTGCGAAAATAGAGGCAAATTCTCAAATTCATAGGAAATTTGGGTTATAAATCACTCGATGACTTGCATGTATTTAAAATATTGGCTTCAGTTCGTGACTAGTTTATATAATTAACAAATTAAATGTTTCTCATCATCTTTCCTGTAATCAAGATTTGGCAATTAAAAAAACATTGATGCTTACAGGATCTGTTCTCAAAGCTTGAAAAACATTGTGGTAGATGTTCTTAATTACTAGAATTGTTCCGATTTAATGTACCAAAACCTCTCAATTAGATAACTATTAAATTGCAGTGTGTGCCACATTTAAATTCAAATGTGGTGATCATTTGTATTTGCTATTTAAATTTTGCAAGTAAATTGGTAATTTAGTAATTTTCTTTTAAGATTTCTTAACATATTTGATGTTTAAAAAAATCAATTGAGGCGTGTCGTGGAAAAACCGGGCTTAATGCATGTGTGTAAAGTGTCGTCCCGGATTAGCCTGTGCAGTCCGCACAGGCTAATCCGGGACGACACTTTCCACCTACAGTGGATTTATGTTAAGAAGAGACTTCATAGAAACAGAAAATACTCTAAAAGGGGAAAGTGTCGTCCTGGGTGTGCGGAATGCACAGGCTAATCTGGGACGACACTTTACGCACATGCATTAAGCCCGGTTTTCCCACAACATGCCTCATTTATTTATCTTCTAGTTGAAGGGTGTTTTTTGTTTATATTTAGCAACTTATGCTTGTCTAGAATGTTTGAATCATTCATGATAATTGATGTTATCTTGATAATATGCCTCAGAAGTTAGAATTAACTGAAATATTTCTAAGAAGTCCTTATCTATTGATAACCACACATTTTGGGACAGGGGCCATATTTATAAGATCTCAATGAAAATCTTAACTAAAGTTACAGTTAAGCCATATTTCCAAAACAAATCTATGTGAAAATCAATGTTTTATATTTGAAAAAAGGCCAAAATAAGAAGCATCTATTGACCCTTTAGGCTATACAAAATTAATGCATTGTTTCTCATGCACTTTTTCCAAAAAATCTGGAAGGAGGGCAATTTTTTTTTATTGAAGAATTTTTTTTATTTTTTTTCTCCTACTCTTTTCTATTGGCACTATGTAATGGCTTATTAAAACAAGTTTATAAGTAGTGATAAAGTTCAGATTAAAGTCAGTTTTAAGTTTTAATAACAACACACCAAAAGCATCCCTTTTTATAAAATTCTAAAAATAGATTTATTAATCACAAACGGTCATTTATGCAAGCTGACATAATACGACAATCAATATGAATGTTCATAATTAACACAAGTGCATTCAAATTCATATACAAGCAGCAATAAAGTACTTCTATTTATAGAATTTAACTTTTTCGTAATTCATATTTTTATAACCGTCAAAAATAGGAATTATTTTTGCAATAAATCACCAATAATTTTTTAAAAGGATAATCAACACTTGTCAATGCAGCTGGCATTTTCGTATGTTGCCATAGGACTTATATTGACACAGATTGTCTTCAAAAAATAGGGAATGCTACACAAGCAAAAGCATCTTTGAGAGAAAAGTTTAAATCAACAAATATACGATATTTATAAAGGTTCACAATCCAATATGACTTTTTTTCAAAATTTACACAGTATTTCACAATTTTGTGTATATCCGAATTATATAATTAAATCGGACAGGAAGAAAGTTACTGGAAATACCAAAATCTCCACAGGGTTACTCTTCTGCCGCTATGTTAAAATGCGGATTCGTTTTCATTTTAAGCCGCTGTCATTACATCGTAATTTTAGTAATAGTTCTTATGAATGTTTATCACGGTGTATATGGTCACCGTATACTGATGTAATACAACTACGTTACTTTTATAATAAATGGATGGGCACCGCACACTTATGGACAAAAAAAACATAGGGCAGTGCCAGAAAATGTTAATTTCTGCGGGTTTTCATCATTATATGATAATAATTTTAGTTCTACGGAAAACAATGGATACCGCTACTAAATATTCTTACAACATATTTTCCTGAAATTTGTCCCTCGTCATAGACGAAGTGAAAAAGTGTCCATGTCTTTTATTCATGAAGTGAATTTTCAGATATATATTTAGATTTCTCTTCCATTTTGGCTATAATTAGTTTGATAGAAGCTCATTTAAGTTTCTGTGATCTTATCACTGTGTTTTGGGTGAAAAAATATGTTTAGAACCTATAAACTTTATATTGAAACTTCAGGTTTAAATGCGAATTATGCATATCATTCAATACAGGTACTTGTTTTTGATCAAGATCTTCACCATGCTAGCACTATTTTACTAAAATTGAACATTCATATATCGTGCCTGTATAAGGACTCTTTCCATGAACTATACTGTTCATTCCAATTTTATTTCAGCAGTATGCGGTGACCATATGCACCGTGTTTATGGCGTATATTCGTCCGAAATCTGTTTCTTATTTACGAAAGGCATTGTTCAAAACCACTTGGTACGAACGGAATATACTATAATGTACATGCTTGTTTACTCCAGTCATCACCAGTTATCGCATACAGAATATTAGATGTTAGCAAGTTACCAAAATGTTAATAATTCACAGATTTCAATACGTAGTTTTGTATTTTGTTTGGTTACATGCCCATTAGAAACACTTGCTGCAAAGTTTTATTTTTATTAACATATTTCTGGACTGCTCCTTTAAAACCCGGGCGCTATCATAAAAAATACTTAATAAAAAAATCGTGGCGGGCCATAAAAAAACGTTACGGCGCTGCCGGAGAAACAAATCATTATTTTTTTTTAGCTTTAGCAGAAGAAAATGCAGAATGCAAAGTTAAACGGAAAAAAACAAAAACAAAAAAAACCCCTAAGACTTGATCTATTTTATTGTGTTAAGAAATATGAAGAAAGTTGATGTATTTTATAGGGTTAAGAAATTTACTTTATGGATACCATCCCATTGAAGGGACTTGTTCACAGATTTTTGTATTAAAAAAAAATGTAATGTAATGTCTTAACAGGCAAACAGTTTCCCTGACCAAAAACAAATATCATGTAAAGAAAACAAAAATGCCTTCGCCGGGACTCGAACCACGTCTGACGGGATCAAAAATCTATCACTCGAACCACTCAGCTTTTCTGACTGCCAATCATTTAAGTCAATTATTAACGCTATGTAAGTGATACACGTATTTCCCAAAATAACAATGAAAAGTGTTACAAACGCTTTATAAAATTTTATCCATTTCAATTGACGATCTTTCATAAACGACACTATATTTCCAATATATTTCTTTGTCGGTACTATTATTTCGCTTGTTTATAAATAATGTATTATTATTTTTGGGATCTATGACAAAAATTTGAAAATTGTCAATTTGCCAATCTGTAAACAGGTCCCTTGAACCCAACCTAAAGACAATTGAGGTGTGTCGTGGGAATACTGGGCTTAATGCATGTGCGCGAAGTGTCGTCCCGGCTTAGCCTGGGCAGTCCGCACAGGCTAATCCGGGACGACACTTTCCGCCTACAGTTGGTTTATGTTTAGAAGCGGAAAGTGTCGTCCCAGATCAGCCTGTGCAGTCCGCACTTTACGCACTTGCATTTTGCCCGGTTTTCCCATGACACACCTCAATTCTTTTAAATTTGGCAGAATCTTCTAACAGCTACGACAAATGCAAAAAACATGAAGTTGCAATAATTGAGAATCAAGACTTAACAATTAACAAATATGCAACAACAGTTGCCAAATAAAAACAGCATTTTTTGTCAAAAGAGGTTTTAAATGCAGATATATGTTGATAAGTAACTGAAAGTGATTATACTGAATTACAAAAACAGCAGGAAATAAACTGAAATTGTAATTGATTTCCATAAATACTCCAGGTCTCACCATGGATTCTCAGAGATATCGTTGATAAATGTGTGTTGTTTATATGGTTTATTATAAACAGGCTGTGTCAGGTATGTTAAAATCAAGTTTAATGGATAATCGGACCATTTTAGATTTTAAGACTTTTTGAAACTGAAGTGCTTTCTGCCAAGTTTATACTGGACTCGGTGAAAAGATTTAGTGAATTTATTAGAATTAAAATGAATACATGATTTAGAAATTTCAACAGAAGTATATGGTGTTTAGTGTACTTTGTACTTGTTTATATGCTACCAAGCTACATGTATACAGATAGAGTCCTATCACAGCAAACTCCACTTGTAACGATAGCTTATAGCGATATATGCAGAGTCCGAGGTCCTGGCCGGATCCCTATATGTTTCAATTGATATAACATCGGTTGTAACAGTATCGCAATTACAAAAGTTTCGGTTATATCGATGTTGTTTTCACAGCCCGTTCGCAAATATATTGTTACGATATTTAGAGTCTGTACGAGGTATGAAAAACTTTGATCCAGGTAAACAGTTATACGGGCCCACTTGATTAAATAATTACTATACTACCCTTCTCGAAAAAATATATTAATACACATGCATATTAAACGCGGCGGTGTTTGCACCGTATTTTTTCTGCGCTTAATACGCATTTAATACACTTGAAAATGCAGAAAAAATACACTTATTACAGAAATAAAGTGTATTTTTTCTGCATTTACACACTTCAGTGCATATAAAGTGTATTTTTCTCTTTGAAAAATACACTGTATCTTAAAAAAAAACACTTAAGTGTATTTTAAGAGTATTTTCTAGTCCATTTATACACTTTTTGTAAAAAGTACATAAAAAATACACTTAGTGTACTAAAAGTATATTTAATGCGCATTTAACGCAGAAAAATATATGGTGCCAATACCGCAGCATTCAATACGCATTAAATGAGTATTAAATACACTTTTTCGAGAAGGGGAAGTTAGTAGTATGGTTTTGCTAGGCGACGGTAGTGTCTTTTTCGTAGTTATTTTATTTGTAAGGAAAAAAGTAGGTTAAGTAAAAAAGTTTTATTGTGAAGTTTCCACAGAGTTGTTGAAAAACAAAAATATTGAAAAAAAAATTCATTTACAAATGTGAAGAAGGGGAATTTAAAGATTGAATATCATTGACAATATCAATTCCATTGTTATGATGAAGTGCAGGTGTGGAATAATGAAACAAATATTATAATGTGATGAAGTTTATCTTGTATAAAACAATGTAAAAGTGTGATGAAGTTAAAGTTTGGAATGACTAGAAGTAACTGTAGCAGATAAAAGGGGACTGTAATGATGACAGTAGCTATTATTTGAGTGTTCATTATGTACTTATTTGCACTAAAAAAGTGAGTCTTTCTTAGCTTCATCACCAGTACAACAATGCAAAAAGTGTTAGAGATCTTAAGTTTTACTAGAAGAAGAAGCTGCGTCCCCAGTAGAGGCATTGGACTTTAATAGACTTTAATTAATCACAGCGGCAGAAAAGGGGACTTCTATTATGACTGGAGCTGTATTTTGAGACTTCGTTATTCACTTATTTGCACCGAAAGTGAGACTTCCATCACTTTTACGATGCCAAAGGAGAAGGGATCTAGAGCATTATCAAAAGCAAAAGTCCCACATCCAGTTGATACCTAGACGCTGATATCACCCTGGCAGATGTCATCATCGGGCACCTCAGGAAAAGGTAAGAGGTTGTCAGTAGTTTATCTGAATAAACTAACTAACATTACTAACTAATATTACTAATATTACAGGGTTTGTTAAACATTATTAAGCAGGGACATAATGTAGGCATCATTCCCGTAGTAAAATTATTGATAAATCTTACAATTTTCCCAAAAGTTCACGTTACACCTGGATTTTGTTTCACTCTACTTGACGTTTTTGCGATAATTTTCCTCATAAACCCTAATCAGACCTCAAAAAAGCCCTGAAATGACTAACTATTGTGTAGGATACAACTTGCTTTTTCACAGTTTAGTACTGTGCATAATGAAAATTTGAATACGCCTTTTACATACGCAAGGGAGCTAATTTTGGCAGCACGAGGATAACTTTTGTTGAGAGTTGTGTCCCTTTACTAACATTCCATATTTGGAGTATTTGACACAAATTGTATAATAGAACAAAATTAATTCAGTTTTGATTACTTGGTTACATTGAAGATTAAAGGCGTAACTATTGCCTGTGCTGTTTATGGCTGGTGTTGCATTGTTTTCCCTAAATATTGTACGCACATATGGTTGCAAGGAAGTTACATTTTAAAATGTGCTGATCGCATGCAATTTTTAAAGCGATTGATCATAGAGCAGGGCAAGTGAATTTGAGGCCTTGCCAAATATATGGATGGTACAGTGTCTAATCTTTTAAATGTTGGGCGACATTTATTATAATCCGCTTTGATTGTTGTGGATTGTTGTAGGAGGTTATCCATATTGAAGCCATAAAAGACAGACATGTCTGGTTGTTTGACCCAAAATTTGATATGAAATCACTCAAAATGTTTGGAATGTTTAAAAGTGCTTGAATTTAACAGAAATATTTCACATACAGTCTCAGACATTTTTTACATATCTTTGTCATTTGGATGTTTGTGATTATTTCACATTCATTCTCAGACATTTTTGACATATTGGCAGATACCTTTGTCATTTGGATGTTTGCGATTATTTCACATACATTCTCAGACATTTTTGACATATCGGCAGATACCTTTGTCATTTGGATGTTTGCGATTATTTCACATACATTCTCAGACATTTTTGACATATCGGCAAATACCTTTGTCATTTGGATGTTTGCGATTATTTCACATACATTCTCAGACATTTTTTACATATCGGCAGATACCTTTGTCATTCGGATGTTTGCGATTATTTTTATTTTCCGAAGTTGCTCCCTGAATACAGAATGGTTGCATAAACCACTTTTGCTGTGTCACACCTTTAAAATGGTTGCATAAACCACTTTTGCTGTGTCACGCCTTTAAAATGCATGGAAAACAAGGCATTTATCATACATGCTATATTTTTTTGGATAATTTCCAGGACTCGGCCGACAATAATTATTTCCAGGATTTTTACTGATTTTCCGGGACATATACGTGTGTGAATTATTTGTCCATGTTTAAAATACATATTTATCCCAATGCAATGCAGTGCACTATTATTTCATGGTGTTTTATTGTTACATTCTGTAAGTACTCGCAATAAAAATATTCATTAAAATGCTAACGTTTTTGCTCTACAAACGTTTTATACAAAAAGTAAACATTTCAAGGTTTTTTCACTACCAAGTTTTTATTCCTAGTTGACTCGTCTATATTTAGCAAAGCACATGGTTGGTACACGCAGGCTTTCCATGCATGGAATGTGACGTCATTGGTGCCAACAGACCTTTCACGCTCTTTTCCAGCAAAGCACAGGTTTTACATGGAATACACAGACTATCAAAAAATGTACTTGAACATTAAAATTGAACGGGCATTTTAGATATACGAAGACTATCCGAGACTTATGGCGTGTAAGCATTAAATTTCATTTTTTGGGGATTTGCACAAATGTTGGTCGTCGGATCTGTTAAACAATTTATTAATAAGTACAGGCTCCAGATGGTAGACTTGTTATAATTAGGTATATTGGTACTCTATGGAAGTGAAACTCTTGTTTTCCGAAATAGCAATAACAAGTAATATACATTTCCTCTCATTAAATTGTTTTACCTCACAAACTCCAAAATATCTTACAAAAAATCTATGGGTGATAATTTATTAAAGTGTGTATGTACAATCCTTTTTTAAAAAGCAGATAAAAGTGACAATAAAACTTGAAAGCAAACAGAAAAACAGAAAAATGACGAAGGAAACCCTGCAATATGAAATAAATCAACAAGTAATAGTGTCGGGTTTTTGCATTGTTTATTAGTGTTGTATAACCTAAACCATCTGTCAAGTCAACGTATATACATGTATTTGAGTTTCTGTCTGTACAGACAAAAATTATTTGGTGATTAAAAACTAGCTGATTGTGCGTTTAAAAGCCATATTTGTTCTTAACTTTGATTCCATTTTAAATAGAAATATATGTTAATAAACGTTATTTGGTTAATTGTATTTGTGCCACTATATCTGTTGCAAGATCGTACATACACACTTTAATGACACTATTTCCAATATATATGTGTATCAGGAACATTATTGCACAGTTTTGTCAAGTCAATACATACTGTCAACTTGCCAACCTGTGAATAGGTCCCTTTAAAAAAAAGGGTCTATCAATGTTTACTTAAAACTTACTTCATCTGCCAAAAAAGGGGTTAAGACAACACCGAACACTAAGTTGTTTGGTTTAATTTCCTGTCACAAATGAACTGATTTTCTTGTTGCGATGGCAAGGTATAATTTTTTTGGAGGAGTAACTTAACATGTTATCACCTTACATTGTGACATTGTTAATGGGAGTAATATGTCACCACACATTGTCATCGTACGGTAGCAATCACCGTGATAATCATCGCATTCAAGCCTTGTTGAAAGAAACGGCTAATTTTGTGATTGGGCACGCTTTAATGCCTACCCAGCTTTTTAGAAATACCACCCTAATTTCAATGTGTTTTTACCGTAATCAGGCGTGAAGGGTACTAGAAGGAGAAGAGCCCTTTTCTTTGGACCCTTTAATTTCTTTGGGGTGAAAAAGCTATCTTTTGGTTTGATTTTCTAACTTGATTGAGGAACGTTGACATTGAAAGGCCTGTGTAATTGGTCAGAGGTATTATTGGCGAGGCCAAAAAAAAGGAGGTAGTGTGTAGCTATTGTTGACTCAAGATGTATCAAAAGATGTTTAAGTCAAAATAAATTGACTAAGAAAAATTGATATTTGAGCTGCTATTGACACCAGCCTCACAAATTTGTGAAAATTGTTTGAACTAATGCCCTAGCAATTTTTGATGTAATCTTGAATCAAGCAATGCCTGTGTGTATTTAAGGAATTTTTACAAAATTGCAATTCAGAATATTTGTGAATAATTCTTAAAATAAGTATAATATTAGTGTAATTAACTGTTTATTCACTTGCACGTAGTACACAGTGACTCTCTTGCATTTGTCATCCCTCATCCACACTTGAGATTCTACTGGTCTTATTTTTTTATCGGATCACCTTGAAACTTTATCAGAATGATATTGTCAGTGATTATGTACAGTGAATTTGGAAATGGTCATGATGGGTCAAAATCTAGGTCACTTGCGCAGATATTTTTATGCCCCTGGCATTTTGATGCCCGAGGCATATAGTGATTTTCCTGTCCGTCTGTCCGTCCATCTGTCTGTGACGTGGTTAAGTAGATCTAGCGGTTTCGTATAGCACTAACACGGCTTACTTCAAAACTTGGATACTTACACAGTTGTTCCTTATGACCATTCCCTATCCACCCATATCACCCAACCTCACTTCGACCTTGACATTGACTTAATTTGCACTTAGAATAATTCAAATGGGCTGTTTCTTGGTTAACTAAATTTTACCGTTTCGTCTAGCACCAACAACGCTTACTACAACACTTGGATATTCACACAGTTATTACTTATGACCATTCCCAATCCACCCATATCACACAACCTCACTTTGCCCTTGACCTTGACCTAATTTGGACTTAGAATAATTCAAATGGGCTATTTCTTTTTTAACTAGATTTTACCGTTTCGTCTAGCACCAGTACCGCTTACTACAGTACTTGGATACTTACACAGTTGTTGCTTATGACCATTAGCAATCCACCCATATCACCCATCCATACTTTGACCTTGACCTAATTTGGAATAATTCAAATAGGCTGTCCAGCACTATCAGGGGCATGTGTGTTTTTCGTACACAGTGTCTTGTTTTATATTATATTGTCTTTTGCTAAATTTAATACATTTGATGAGGACATTTTAAAGGTATGTTTATAAGTTAGTTTACAGATAAATAATAAAATATTAGATAATTTTATGTTAAAGAAAAACAACATAAAAATAATGTTTATGGTAAATAATAAAAAACACAATTATTTTGAACTCAAAGGGTGAGAAGATACAACAGTATTCTATTTCAACCTAGTTTTAGCTCACCTGAGCACAAAGTGCTCATGGTGAGCTTTTGTAATCGCCCGTTGTCCGTCGTGCGTTTGCGCGTGCGTGCACGTGTGCGTGCGTCGTCAACTTTTCATTCAAACAACATCTCCTCCTAAACCGCTTGGCAGATTTTCACCAAACTTCACAGGAATGATCCTTGGGTGGACCTCTTTCAAATTTGTTCAAATCTTTCCGGTCCGCTGTATATGTAGGTCACCAGAGCTAAAAATATATTTCAAAAGTGAAAACTTTAAAAATCTTCTATGAAACCGCAAGGCTCAGACCTTTCATATTTGATATGTGACATCCTCTAGAAGTCCTCTACAAAGATTGTTCAAATTATGCCCCTGGGGTCAAAACAGGCCACGCCCCGGGGGTCACATGGTTTATATAGGCTGTATAGCAAAATGACTTTAAAAATCTTCTCCTCTAAAACCACAAGGCCCAGAGATTTCATATTTGGTATGTAACATCCTATAGTGGTCCTCTACAAAGATTGTTCAAATTATGCCCTTGGGGTCAAAACTGGCCACGCCCCGGGGGTCTCATCGTTTATATAGAATATATAGCAAAATGACTTTAAAATTCTTCTCCTCTGAAACCACAATGCCCAGAGGTTTCATATTTGGTACGTAACATCCTTTAGTGGTCCTTTACAAAGTTTGTTCAAATTATGCCCCTGGAGTCAAAACGGGCCACGCCCTGGGGGTCACATGGTTTATATAGAATATATAGCAAAATGACTTTAAAACTCTTCTCCTCTGAAGCCACAAGGCCCAGAGGTTTCATATTTGGTATGTAACATCCTTTAGTGGTCCTTTACAAAGTTTGTTCAAATTATGCACCTGGAGTCAAAACGGGCCACGCCCTGGGGGTCACATGGTTTATATAGAATATATAGCAAAATGACTTTAAAACTCTTCTCGTCTGAGACCACAAGGCTCATAGGTTTCATATTTGGTATGTAGCATCCAATAGTGGTCCTCTACAAAGATTGTTCAAATTATGCCCCTGGGGTCAAAACTGGCCACGCCCCGGGGGTCTCATGGTTTATATAGAATATATAGCAAATTGACTTTTAAAATCTTCTCCTCTGAAAACGCAAGGCCCAGAGGTTTCATATTTGGTATGTAACATCCTATAGTGGTCCTCTACAAAGATTGTTCAAATTATTCCCCTGGGGTCAAAACTGGCCACGCCCAGGGGGTCACATGGTTTCTATAAACTTGTATGGCAAAATGTCTTAAAATCTTCTTTGAAACTGCAAGGCCCAGAGGTTTCGTATTTGGTATTTAACATCCTATAGTGGTACTCTACAAAGATTGTTCAAATTATGCCCCATGGGTCAAAACAGACCACACCCGATTGGTCACATGGTTTATATAGACTTGAATAGCAAAATGACTTTAAAATTCTTCTCCACTGAAACCGCAAGGCCTAGAGGCTTCATATTTGGTGTTTAACATTGTATAGTGATCCTCTACTAAGAGTGTTCAAATTATGCCCCTGGGGTCAAAACTGGCCACGCCCCGGGGTTCTCATGGTTTATATAGACTTAAATAGCAAAATGACTTTAAAAATCTTCTCGTCTGAAACGGCAAGGCCCACAGCTTTCCTATATTTGTTACGTAACATTGTATAGTGGTCCTCTCCAAAGATTTTTCAAATTATGCCCCTGGGGTCAAATCTGGCCACCGCCCGAGGGGTCACATGGTTTATATAGACTTAAATAGCAAAATGACTTAAAAATCTTTACCTGAAACCGCAAGGCCCAGAGGTTTGTTCAAGGTTGTTCATCGTATGCCCCTGGGATAAAAATAAGCCACGCCTCTGGGATGCAAATTCCAATTGGTTACAAGGTCTCAGGTGAGCGTCCTAGGGTCCTCAGGGCCCTCTTGTTTTCAGTTCTCATGTATCATGATGAAATGAATGTTTTCCAGTACATGTGCTCAGGTGTGATACAATCTATGATAAGCCAAAAGGCCTTGATAGTGGGAAGCCTAATGCTTATCAGTACAAGGTAACTAGACCTGCTCTGATAAGCCCCCCAGGTTAGAACATAGGTAAATGTTCTTTTTAAATGATAGTACATAATTTTATTGCTTCTTTCCAGGTAACTTCAGGGTAAAAAAGACAAAAAATCGAGGCAGAAATCAGATGCTTACATCTAATTGTATTTCCGTTGGAATTAAGAATTAATCTAATTATGCATGAAAGCATTAAGTTATTTAATTTGAACATTGATATCTTGAGAACCTATTATAATGTGAACAAATTCCATTCCATTGCAAAAACAGTTCTTGGTCGGTCAAGAATCGGCCAATAAAGAAATGATTATATTTCGGTTGTGATCTCAATGACCATCTGAATCAAAGAATCTATTTAAGAAATTGTATTATTGGGAGATATGGCAACCTCTCAATCACTAAGAAGGGTTGCTTATCTTAGAAGATTATTTATGTGGCTCGTCGTGAGAAAACCGGTCATAATGCATGTGGGTAAAGTGTTGTCCCGGATTAGCCTGTGCAGTCTGCACTGGCTAATCCGGGACAGCACTTTCCGCATACGGTGGATTTATGTTTAGAAGAGACTTTCTTGAAACAGAAGATACCATAAAAGCGGAAAGTGCCATCCCGGATTAACCTGTGCGGACGACACTTTACGCACATGCATTATGACCGGTTTTCTTACGACGAACCACTTATATATTATATGTTTGTGGATTGAGTAAACTCAGTGTTTCTAGACCTTCAATTTATATGAGTAGGTGGACTTTCCAAAGAGTTATGGTTCCTAGTCGTAGATGTAATGTACATCCCAACAAAGTTGAAGTATTTGAAGCTTGTAATTCATGTCTTGGAGACCCTCTGAGCCACCTCATTTATAGGAATTCAGACAAATGTATGACGCATGTCGTGGGAAACCCTGGCTTAATGCATGTGCTTACATTGTCATCCTGGATCAGTGATTGTGCATTCCGCACAGGCTTATCTGGGAAGACACTTTGCGCTTAAAATAGAAGGTGATAAGAAAATGTCTGATGGTAATTTCTAAACACCTCCAACTGAGGTGGTCTAAAGAGTTTGCTAACCATGATCATGATTTAGTTGTTTGACATCACTGGTGTGATGTTTTTTAAACTTTCGAAATATCAATGAACACGGCCTTTGAATTAAATGGAAACAAGATCAATATTTAAAACATATTGAGGGCTAAACAAATTGAAAGATTGTTGGAGGGATAAAGGACCATAAAGCGGTAATGTTCAATTTCCTATCAACACAGTCACTTCCTGTCACAGAGATCAATTCAGCATGCACCTGGGTTTAATGTGTCAATTGAAATATCAGCCAAGTTATGTGATCTTATTTATTGGTGAGGGCATTTGGAGAATTTGAAGGGCTGATGTGTGTGTAATAAATGAAAGAGTAGAGATTTTGTGGTTAAAAGTTAAAGGTATCTATTGACATGTGCCGGAAACACATCTCTTATGGCTTATTCAGAAACAAATTGCTGTTTTAAATCTGGGCCACCACTTCTATAAAGACCAGATGTAAATTGCGAACAATTTGGTTATTAAAAGGCTTAAATTATATTAATCTACTGGCAATGCATTTGCTTTAAGGGTTTATTATAGGAAAAGAATCAGAGCGAAACAGCAGTGTGATGCCCACAGCTCCTAAAATTCTATTCCCACGGCTGCTCTTTTTATCCACATAGAGGATTGTTAAATGTCTTAAAATTGAACACGTTTTTGCGAATACTAAATTTCAGATTAAAAAGGCCATGTTTGCACACTTATTCTAACAAATCAGAATAGTGCAGTTTGTTAGAACGCTGTCTGGAGTCATGAGTTTGATACCCACTTTGGGTGTGCAATTTTCAAGCATTTTTGCTGAGTTGTTTTTATCGAAAATGTTATTAAGTACTATATTATTTATACTTTCTTTTATTCCAATGCCTTGGTATTGTGCCTTTCTATCATATACAGCTGATTTTCATTATCTTGAAGTCGCCGGAAGCTCACAAATCACTGAGATATCCGATATCTGACATGTCCGAATACAGACCTTTTAGAAGTTATTTAGTCTAAATGTTCAGTAAATCGAAATATAATGTTGCGATCTTGTATACATATACTGAACTGTAAACCAGTGGTCAATATTATTAATTCAATTAGAATTAACATATACTTGTTAAATATGAGAAAAAATATGGGTGTTGAGATGTTTGCAATGTTTGACAAACTTGGTCATGGCTTGATACAGAAACCACTTCAGCATAACTGAAAATTCGAGTTAAAACTTCAAGATCACTATTTTAATTTTATATAAACTTACAGAGGAAAGGATTTCGGGAATTATTTTCCACTTCAACATGTCCGGAACTTCGACTTAAGTATGAGATAACGAAGGTCAGCTCTATATAATATTATCTATATTGCTAAATGAAACCACAACTCAAACAAAGACCTGGCCAACTCAATGTTAGATGTAACTGTTTATGTTTTGTCTGTCTCAGAAGTCTACTACTACCAGAAACAAAAGCAAACAAAAAGAAGCCACAGGTTAAAAATATAAAGACAAGAAAAATAAACAAATGAAGTGAAATAAGATATTTCTATACTGGACTGACTGATAACTCTATTAATGGTATCATGTTACGAAAGTACACAAAACATTTTTTCTTTTTCTTACTACAATTATAATGAAATTATAATCTAGACAACAAACATTCTGCTCATTTACATACAACCTTCACTTCTAAAGGGTCGTATTGATGTAGTTGGATAATAGCGTTTGCAAAAATGAAATTCATTTACAGATAATTAATATTGAAGCATTTGTTAAATATGATGATCCTTTCTCTAGAAAGAGTTGAGAAACTTGTATCGTTTTTGTGTTGCCTGACATATAGGGGTTACTTCGGCAGAGGCGGCAGCCCCTTTAGTTTCTGCAGACATTTTTGTGCAATCATTATGAAACTTAAAGGGAGCGTTAGTAGGCATAAAAGGAAGGTTAAGTTCGTTTTTTGGCATAATGGCTGTTATCGGACTTGAGTTTGGCCCTGTCAGGCGACACAGCCGACTCGCGGAGCTCTAGTCTTATATGAACAGTGGTCGTCGATGACACTTTCACATGTGAATTTTACGTGAAATACTGTTGATATGCACCTTTAATGATGTTTTTGTTTGCAGCTTGAACGTAACAAAATCAAAATATGCAATCTCATTATAGTTCTGTATTACTGGAATATTGGGCAACAAATTCAAGATTTTTAAATATGGAAATTTATTTGCATCTATGTTTGGTTTCAGTTTGTTTCAAATCATATTAAACTGTTTTCCCAAGTTATTGTCCTCTGTTCATTGTGTGTTGATAACGATATTTCAAAATTCATATGCATAAAGTAAGAACGCCAAAAATGGATTTCACATATCGATCGTTCACTCGCTCTAGATATGCATTTTAATATCAAAAGCAAATTTGCTCTGGTGGTAATGTTGACAATCGGGTCTTCATATCCATGCCCATGATAGATTGATTTGTTGGAGAAGACGTTATAGTTGACAGGGGTGGAGAAATCTTATAATCACCTTACTGCTCCATTTTGACATACAGGACTTTTGCAGAATGTGCATAACATGATAGTTCAGATAATTTTGGCAATACTTGATACAATAATTACTATGTATTTAGTACATTTTGGCAATATTTATGCAGTTTTGTATATTAAAATTTGCCATTATTTCACTTGTCAATACACAAATTGTTTTGTAAATGTTGACAATATTTGCCCGTACAGTAATAATATGGTAAATTTTGACAATATTTGTCCGTACAGCAATTATATGCTAAGTGTTGACAATATTTGTCCGTACAGTAATAATATTGTACATTTTTACAATATTTGTCCGTACAGCAATTATGTGGTAAATGTTGACAATATTTGTCCGTGCAGCAATTATATGGTAAATTTTGACAATACTTGTCCGTACAGCAATTATATGGTAAATTTTGACAATATTGGTACGTACAGTAATTATATGGTAAATTTTGACAATATTTGTCCATCAAATAATTATGTAGTAAATTTTGACAATATTTTGTGTACATTCATTATATAGTAAATTTTGACAATATTTGTCCGTACAGTAATTATATGGTAAATTTTGACAATATTTGTACATTAATTATATAGTAAATTTTGACAATATTTGTCCATACAGCAATTATATGGTAAATTTAAACAAATTTTGACAATACTTGTCCATACAGTAATTATATGGTAAATTTAAACAAATTTTGACAATGCTTGTCCATGCAGTAATTATATGGTAAATTTTGACAATATTTGTCCATACAGTAATTATATGGTAAATTTTGACAATATTTGTCTGCACAGTGATTATGTAGTAAATATTTGTCCACACGTGCTCTGAGAAAATCTGGACAATACGGATAGTTTTGTTGCCTGACCCATAGGTGGTAAAAATCTTCTAAGATACACATTTAAACAGTCACAAATTGCCCATCTATTTTCAAGTGATACCTTCTATATTATAGTGACCCAGTCATGTTCGAACACTACTTTATAAATGGTAATTAACAGGCACTAAAAATCATTACAATGTCTTTTGCTATTGCTGTGTTTGTTAAATCCAATATATCATTTAATACAAAAGCGTTCTCCGTTTAATGAAGTATTTAGAAAATATGAATCCAGTACAGTTTGTGAATAGTTGAAATATTTTAAATGAAATTTTGTTGATAATCGATTTGGATTTTGGATTGCTAAATATTCTCGCCCATTGCGAAGGAATTATTCCTTTTGACATAACTTTTATCATTTAAATCATTGTTTGGTTAGTCAAGATGGTTTAATTTGTGCAGTTGTAACATTAAATAATAATGTTCAAAACTACTAAAAATCCGTGAACAAGTCTTTTAAATTGCATTTTTTTTATAAACAACAATCTTGATATATGGTCCTCACCAAAAAGCCCGAAACATGGCTCACCCTTGACCAGACAGTTCACAGGTTTAAAGTGCTTTCACAGGGCCATATTTTGCCCCTTAGAGGGATTGAGGAGCCCTTGTCACAGGCTCATAAGAGGTTTCTAGGGCCATTAACGGAAAGTTTTAAGTGCATTGGATATTTTTTTATAACCCATAAAGACACATAATGGCCTCAAACTAAATATGCATAGATGCTTTGGTTTACACTTTCAGGTGATCATTATGTATTTAATTCGAACATTATTCAAGTAAATTGCAATGTTTTGGTATCATATTCATATAATTACTTCTCCTCCCCTTGCTCGTTATCATCATTATTATGTGCAGTTTTATCATCATTATTATGTGCAGTGTTATCATCATTATTATGTGCAGTGTTATCATCATTATTATGTGCAGTGTTATCATCATTATTATGTGCAGTGTTATCATGATTATTATGTGCAGTGTTATCATGATTATTATGTGCAGTGTTATCATCATTATTATGTGCAGTGTTATCATCATTATTATGTGCAGTGTTATCATCATTATTATGTGCAGTGTTATCATCATTATTATGTGCAGTGTTATCATCATTATTATGTGCAGTGTTATCATCATTATTATGTGCAGTGTTATCATCATTATTATGTGCAGTGTTATCATCATTATTATGTGCGGTTTTATCATCATTTTCATCACAATAAAGAATGTGGTTGTCACCACCATCATTTTCATAATAATCACCACCACCATCATCATCTTCATTGTTGTTGTCGTCACCTTCGTAATGATCATAATCATCTTCGTCATCTTCATCATCATCTTCATCATCATCTTCATCATCATTATCATCCCCTCATCATCACCATGATGTCTGCTTTTGACAAATGTTGGTTCTGCAGCTTGCATGTGCAGTAATTTTATAGTAAATTTGTGACATGCTGGACAGTACCAACATTTGCTTTCACCATCTGTGCATAAAAGTCACAGCCATCATTGATGGTAGATGTGTTTTTTTTACACATTCAAGTTCTATTTTGTAAACTTGTCATTTTACACGTATACAAATAAAAAAACGCCTCCTAAATACTTGCTGATTATGGCACATCATGCAATGAAACCCTATTTTCATCCCATATAGGTCATAATGGGTTGTAATATAAACCATTATATTAATGTCAACATAAATAATATGCCTTTGGAATGCATATTGCAATGCATGAAAGCCTGATGATTAGTTATGCTTATATTACAGTATTATCAAACTAAATATGTCATTTGATAATTAATGGAGGTTTTCAGTTTCCTGTTATATTCTTTGTACAGTAAGTCACAAGCAAAACAGATTTTTTTTGCGATTCACCAAGGAGAGGTGAGTTGACTCCAAGTAAACTGATGTTCTTCATGAAATATCGCCCAGAAATTACTTAGCATCATGTGGCATAGCAAGTATTAGAGTGAACGCACTCTTTCACCTTTAAAAGAGTGAAAGAGTATTGTCTATCAGCCCCCATTCTGCATAACTTAGCATACATGTGTCAAGTACATTCCAAAATCGTTATTTTGAATTCATTGAGACTGTAGAGAAACTTCGAAATAATAATTGTTCATATCATTGTTTTGTCCATTTTATAGATAGTGGTTACTTCCCATTTTGTTTTTCTCGACATAAGCGACAGTACAGGGGCAAAATATAGTTCCAAAAATAGTAAATGAAACAAGGTTACTCATCAAGCAAACGTATCTTGGTATAAGGATATAAGTGTAATGAAATTAGTATGTTACCTTTTAGTTGGAACTAAATACAGATATTTTAGCTAAATAAAGAATAATTAAATTCAGGACCAGAAAAATACTTCAAAATAGTACTGAATTTAATTTAACAGGGGTCAAAATAATGGTGTAATATGCCAATTGGAAATTCTGACTTTGTGAAGCTCGGAGTATTGCGTTGAATAACATTGAATATATTTAGAGCACTGAATAAAACGTATTAATTGTCATATGACTTACAGTTGTTAAAACTCCTGTAGTTAAAGAAGAATCCACAGCACTTGCAGATCATTGAATTATACATATGACGCGTGTTGTGGAAAAAACGGTCTTAATGCATGTACGTAAAGTGTCGTCCCGGATCGGAAGGGACTTCCCGCTTTTATGGTATTTTCTGTTTCAATGAAGTCACTTCTAAACATAAATTCACTGTAGGCGAAAAGTGCCATCCCGGATTAGCCTGTGCAGACTGCACAGGCTAATCCGGGACGACACTTTATGCACATGCATTAAGGCCGGTTTTCCCACGACTCCCCTCATGTATATTTTTAAAACCCAGTGTTACAAAATGGGCCTGTGATCAGCCTGTGCATTAAGCCTGGTTTTCCCACGACTCCCCTCATGTATATTTTTAAAACCCAGTGTTACAAAATGGGCCTGTGATCAGCCTGTGCATTAAGCCTGGTTTTCCCACGAAACGCCTCATACAGTAATTCACTTGCACTCTCAAAAGCATGAGAGCAAGGCTCTGAATGGGTGACTGAAAGGTCTTCAGAACGCAACCTTCCACTGGTCGTCCTCAGATCCTAATGCGCAGCGTATTTGAGAATATGATTTTAATCAGATTGCTGATGTGGTTCTGCCATGTCATCGGCATGTGAGTTTGATCCCTATTCAGGGAATATTAAAAAGAGCATAACAAATCTAAACTTTAATCCATTGTAATCACTTTGACCTTGACCTAGGCCTTATTAGGACAATTCAAATGAGCTATTTCTTGGTGCACCAACAACGCTTACTACTACATTTTACCGTTTTGTCTACCACCAACACGTCTTACTACAATACTTGGATACTTACACAGTTGTTGCTTGCGACCATTCCTAAGCCACCCATATCACCTAATCTCACCTTGACCTTGACCTTATTTGGAGTTAGAATAATTCAAATGGGTTATTTCTTTGTTAACTACATTTGACTGTTTTGTCTATCACCAACATCGCTTACTACAACACTTGAATACTTACACAGTTGCTGCTTAGGACCATTCCTAATCCACCCATATCGCCTAACCTCACTTTGACCTTGACCTAATTTGGACTTAAAATGGGCTATTTCTTTGTTAACTACATTTTACCATTTTGTCTTCCACCAACACCGCTTACTACAACACTTGGATACTTACACAGTTGCTGCTTTTGACCATCCCTAATCCACCCATATCACCCAACCTCACTTCGACCTTGACCTAATTTGAACTTAGAATAATTCAAATGAGCTGTTCAGCACCAAATAGGGGCAAGTGTTTTATCAAACACAGCGTCTTGTTTTTCCCTGGAATGTCCAAAAAAAAAGATTACACCAACTCGAGTACTAAAATTAAATACACTTTTATTGTTAGAAGCCCTTTTATATCTGCATTCCTAACAGACTGAATACACATCGCATGTGTGAAGTGGGGTAATCTTATCTGTAGGTACAAAGTTATGATTTCATACAAGAAGAAAGGCAGGTTGAAGGTCTGATAATATATGATAATTCTTTTATCAGATTTAAGAACTGTGGGAATATTTTTATCCAACTGCAACTCATTCCTTTCTACATTCATTGACAGATATATTTTGGTTAATAATGCAACAATTATCTGTTTAAGTAATGATCACAGAACGCACTGTTTAATTTGCTGTTTTAAACTTTTTCTGAGTTTTGTATTGTGAAAATTGTTTTGGTTTGTGTTTGTGCGGTCTTGAGTTGGATTTATAAGTGGTAGGTATGATTTATAATTAAAATGTGGAAATTGAATGACAGAAGTTATTGAATGTGGTTTGCGTTTTTCTTTGGGTTATACTTAGGCTCTGTGTTATAATTGTGTATAATGACTACTTTCTATAATTATCAGAAGAATTAGTCAGAATATGTCTTTAAATATTCAAACTGAATTTACCTTTTTAAATGGGCATATTGACAGTATTTTGACAATAACATTTGCAAAATTATCATTTTTAAAGAGAGCTAATATTTATCTATTGTTAAATATGATGACCTTGTTTTTATAAACACTTCATAAATGTATATTACTTAATGAAATAACAAGTGGTCATTGGTGACACATTTGCGGATGTGGGAACATTATTAGTAGTGGTAGTAAAATTGATATGAACGAGATGTACACGATGTACCGTTACGTGCTTGCGCGCCATTGATTAACGATGCATAGTGTAGGGAAGTTTTCAATTAAGTGTTCCTTTTTATAGGCACGAGTTGATTCTGTCAATTTATTGTTGCTACTCAAAAAAAGATATTCGTGAAATATTGGAAATAATCTTGAATGTTTTAAAATGTATCTATATACTGTCGATATGCTCTTTAAATGACGAAACCAGTTAAATTGCATATACAAAATGGATAGAAAAATACAATGCAAATACTTTCTATCTCAGAAGTATATATTTATAAATAGTCAAATACACATCTAATCAGCTCAAAGTATTGATAGATGTTAATTTGTCTTTATTAAAGAATACAAGGTATTTTATTAGATTTGTATTTGATTATAACTGAAATTTGGTTAATTTGTCATTATTTGCTATTGATTGAGTTTCAATTTACATTTATTTTCTCTAGTTAATTAAAAGAAAATCATTTTCTTTCGGTTAAAATAAAATAATATTAAATTTTGATGAGGAAAGGTGTCCATGTTAAACCGATGACTTATCATAGTTTGGGGTCCAATTCTAAATTGTCTTGTTTGAGAGATTGTGAACGATACTTGAAGGTCAAAATCATAAAAATAAATTACAAGAATAGGTGTTGATTTTGGTGAAATCTTAAGCAGTCATTCAATTATCTCTGTTAATGGTACTTAAGACCATTTTCATTCATGACTGTTGACAAAATGGTTTTGCTAGCTAGATATAGAAACTTTGTTCCTTTGTCATAATGGCCCATTGGTATCTGATGAGTGTGTATTTAATTCTCAATTGTTAATTGATTTTTATTGTACATAAAATTATTATGAAGTTTTAGCTTGTTTGAAAGTGAGTCAGTTATTTCAATATTTCATTTGAATGAAGTATACTTTTTAATCTGTCCTTATGCAATTCTTATTTGTAAAATGTTTAAAGTTTTATTGACACACTTATGTTGTGTAAATGGATTAAGACAAGAAGTTCAACTTGTCTTAAAGGGACAGATCATTGTGAATGATGCAACCAAAAATGTCTAACAATGAAAGCAGTTATTGAAATTACCCACAAGCTTAAAAATGTATGATAAGGCCTAAAATAAAATATTGTTTGTTTCCCCTCCCGTGACCGACCCAGCAAAATCGTTGCGACCCCAAAAAATTTATAGACCAAACAAAACAATATTTTATTTTATTTGTGTGTGAAAATGCGGGGTGCGAATCCTTAAAAAGAATCCAATAGCGTGTACAAATCTTACTTTCAAAAGACGCTTATAAAATGACTTTTTAAAATGAACAGACAGTTCTCGGTAACGCGTAATTCGGCGTATTTTGACGCTTGCCTTTACGACAAGGACGCCATAACATTCAGTGTCAGATTCTAGGAAGCAACCATTTCCGCTCGCATATGCATGTTTTTTAAAAGACAAAGAACGCCCAGCGGCAATTAACAAACTCGCCTTTATGCACCAAGTGTCCATTATCGATACAATCTTGACGCAGGAGGAGTCAGCTTAACAAGAGCCAAACAGTCGGCCAATACAATTTCCAACATGCAAATGAGCGTCGTAGTTAGAAAGTTTATCACGCCCTCATTCTAATTTAATTGGTAAAGGTGCAAGTCATTTGTAACACATTTGCGTTAGGTATTTGTTTTGATATAGATGTGCGTGTTTTTAACAGCCGCGTTTGTAATAAATTACTACAAATTAAAATAGTAAATAAATAAATAATTATATATAAATATCATAATTTTGGTGAAAGGAGCCGTTACTAAGAATATGAATTACGACGTCATGTAACTCGACAAACTGATCGCGTCAAGCGTCTTATTTTGTTAAAAAAATACAATTACTAGATCTAGTAATAATGAACAAAAGTGTTATTCAGACTCATCAATGCACACGGATTAGAATTATGCAAAAACTTTGGCTTAGGCAACATTTGAATGAAAGTTAGCGGAACTAAAGTCCTTGTCAAAATAAAAGTAAATAAACTTCAGCGCCTTTTCTTTTTATTTTAATTTATCAAAAATGTTCTGTTGCTTTCTTTTTATTAATGAACCAAGTCCTATTTGTTTTTATTTCCATAGAATGTTAATTCATTTATGCTGTAGCATTTGCGTTGTTCAGATACAGTATTACATACGGATGCTTTTAAACACTATCCACGTGCTAAGCAAGTAACACGCTTTTCAGCTACAAACTGCTAGCCGCAGTTTGACAGTCGCCGTTGCTATGGCTGTTGCTAACAGCGTTCTGTTTTGGATGCCCGGCAAATTGCAACGTCACGCTATTACTCCTTAGTTTTAACAGGTTTCTATTATTAACGCTCTTGTTTTTAACGTATGTTATTGTTTGTTCAATTTTGATAAATTATTGTAAGGTAATTAGAACATAGTATTACGTAAATAAGCAGAACGTTATTAATCTACTACAACGAAAATATTAAGAATTTATACTATAACGTTACATTTCGAACAAAAGGAAAACATGAATTAAAATGACTTATTGTGTATAAAATAAAATATTTTTCCGACCTACCGACCCAGCCTTTATTAGCATATATTTTAAACAACAAACAATATTTTAAACAAACAATATTTTATTAAACAAACATTAAACAAACAATATTTTATTAAACAAACATTAAACAAACAATATTTTATTAAACAAACATTAAACAAACAATATTTTATTTTCGGCCTAAGTAAAGATCAGGGAAAATCACTACTTTTTAAGTAAACCAGTGCAAAATTATTACAGCATTAAGGTAGAGTGTTGAGTGTTTTGTAAATGATTCTTCAGTAAGAACTATGAGCAAATATTACTAATCATCACTCTAAGGTATCAAGAATTTGAACATTTCAAGAAGTGGTTGGGAAGATCTATGTGTGGTTTGTTAGGAATAGGAACATTATAAAAAACTCTTTCCCCAAGAACATTGTGAGGTAAAGCGACTTTATTCCAGATGACCTGATGTTTGATAAAGCTATAATAAAATGTGTCCTAGGTTATGGAACTAAAATTATCATTCCCATAAAAAGGGGGATGGATGATACTTAATTTTTTTCTATGAACCAGCCAAATATTGTATAACCAGTAATTTTTGCCCATGAAATGTTTTCAGAAACAATGAATTTAAAAAAAAAAAAATGCACTTACATTTTTGCATTTTCTGTTCAGAACTTTATTCATTTTGCAACATTGCATCTTTGTGCAGCTCTAAATTAGTGAACAATTTTAGCAAGTGTATTATAATTAGCAACATTAAAAACGACAATCAGCGTAGAAATTAATATTGAGATGTCATTTTTTTGCCCTAAAAAGAAAACAAGAGGACAAAGCTGAGACTTCACGGACCCCATATTTTTTGTTCCCTACGAAGGAGACTTCTCGGACCCCAGATTTTTCGGTCCCTACTAAGGACACTTCTCGGACACTAGATTTTTCGGACACTATATAGAAAACGTATCGGCCCCCAAAATTAATTTGAGATAAACTCAATAATGATTAATATCTGTACCGTGAATAAACCGATCATATACCGCCCCATGTTTCACCAGTGATACATGAATAAGCTAAATACTAGTAATTTATGCACCTATCAATATTTCCCCACAGAGGGGGAGCGGC
The DNA here is from genome assembly GCA_027627225.1 of Congeria kusceri. NCBI lineage: Eukaryota > Metazoa > Mollusca > Bivalvia > Myida > Dreissenidae > Congeria > Congeria kusceri. The sequence goes on from CM051030.1 coordinate 2,157,435, forward strand.
GGGCATATACGAGACTTTAGACTGAAAGCAATTCCCGACAGGTGGGAATTTGACACGCCAAATTATTCCGGGTCCCGGGAAATTGTTTGGATTTTAGATCCCGATAATGTTGGCACCCGGGCCATTTGATACACCAATTAAGCATCCTCAATTGAGGGGATTTAGACGAAATGCTTGGCTCTAGGGTGGGGAATTAGATCCCCAAAAATACAAGTAGTCAAATTCCCCTGGGATTGTTCGCAGCTCCCCCCTGGGGGAAAATATTGATAAGTGCATTACGTAAACATAATTGATACATGAATTTGTCAGGCAAATTTAACAAATTAACATTGTCAGAAAATAAAAGCGGGAATGAATGAGCAGTAAGTTTATGTATTCCCCATTTATTGCAATTCTCGGGTTTAGGATTCTCCAGATGCTAATTGATGCATGTGTATTAACACAGCTTTACAGCGCGCTATTTTTATAATGATTCTCCGGCTGGAGTTGTACTTGCTAAAATTAATTCACGGTGACGACAGTTGGTTACAGCGTACAATAATATTTTTACACAATGATAAAATAATAGGAAATATAAGCTCAATCAAATTTGCTAATATTTGTTTTGCTTATTTATAAAAAAAATACCAGAAATTTACCACTTTATATTTTGTGCTTTCGAGCCCAAGAGGCAACTTTGTACGTTGTGACCGACTGTCGTCCCCATGAATTGTAGCATTGTAATTGCTATTTATAGGCTAAACAATATACACTGCAGATCCGCTATATCGTGATCCATTATATCGCGATGTCCAATATATCGTGAATCGGCCGTAGATCTCGATTTTTTTTCATGTACTTCAATATTTTCCTGTTACCAAATGCTCATAAATAAATCCAGTTTGATCCGGATTTTTGTGCCTTCACGGGGTCTCTTTTATTCACACTCTTGTAGTGCGACAAACAATACGCCGACTCGCTCAACATCAAAGTTTAACAGTTTGATGTCATCAGCTTACAGCGTGCGTGCCACCCATGACAACGTCCTTTCACTGCTGTCGCTCTATTTAGCACCCGAATTACACGCAGTCCACGTGGAGGGTGTATACAGTAACTCTATGTCATAAATCAATACTGAGCTATCTGAATGACAATAACGTAATCGATACGGCTTATCTGTTTCTTTTTTCTTTCAGGAGAAATGCTAACCACATATCGTTCGCGATATAGACACCTAATTTTGTTGCTGTGTGCTAGGAAACTTTTATACAAAAGTAAAGATCTCAATGTGACGTTGTACATGATTATCAGCAATTTTTCGCACGCTTTTTCTAACAGAACAAAGAGTTTACACGAAATACATGTGTGTTGTAATTGTTAATAGAATTTATGTTTACTTCACGTGAATAGTGAACTTCGGATAGGCGTTTCAGACTTTATATTTTTATACACGATTTGAAATTTATTCAACGGAATTAAAGGAATAATATATTTTCATATATAAATGGAATATTTTACATATGGATTTAATACATAATGGATGTTAACTACATTGAAAAGGGTGAGTTATTTACTTAATTACTTTTATGTTTGAGATCGGGGAAAAACAGGCTAGTGTATACATGTATATTTACTGAATGGCCTGGCAAGTTATATAGCGATCCAGATATATCGCGATCGCGATCCGTGGACCCCGCGAATCGCGATATAATGGAGTTACAGTGTAGTTATTTCATTATGTGAATAAATATAACCTTCTGGTCATGAAATACAATGAGTGAAATTGTTCCTAATTATGTTCATTTCTAGAGTGTATGTTTAACATTTGTTATAACTTTAATTTAACCGCTTATGTAAACAATTATGTAAATTTTTAATCCCCAAAAGTATGCAAGAGTTGTTGGTATACGTTAAACCATTGTTTGAAGTTTGCATTCCCTAAAATTAGAAAATTTGCCCAATTCTATTGGCATTCAATTTTCCCGCTGCATAATTATCACAAGAAATCTAGGTCAAAAGTGATCTTAGACAGCTACGCCGAAAAATAGCACAAATTTTAGAAACTGAATTATTTAGTTATTAGGAATACTAATATCAGGCTAATAGAAATTGGATCAAATGATTCATCAAACTCTATATAACACTCTATTTACTGGTAAAGAATGTAACATTTAATTATTTATAATTATGTCTGTACAAAATATTATTGAAAGGCAATAATTTTGAAACATTATGCTTGGTTCTTTCAGACATTTCAATAACATACTAAACAAAGCCAATATTATGCAAGGCACAATGTACCACACAATACATTTTCTTTCCCTGGCATCAAGTATGGTAATAAATTCATAATATGAATTGGTTGCCTAAAATTGACATCGCCTGCAGAATTCAGTATGGACTATGATGATAATGGATATGCCTGGGTCCCATGTCAGTTTGCACTGATGCATTAAAATTGGCAAGTTGTGGAGGGACAAATTGCGCCTCATTAGCAGTGACTGACAGAATGCTTTTGCAGACACCCCTTGTGGTGGGGGTGGGGATGCGGGCAGGTAGGCAGGGGAGGGGTGGTGGTGGTTCGGTGGGTGTGGTTAGGTAGCACTGAATACTATTGAACCAGAAATGTCAGGGTGTCTGGAATTGAGGAGACAACTGGGCTGGTATTCACAAAGTTCCTAAGTGAAATCTCAAAATAAGTTGTAAATTTAGTGAAAATTTCATATTTAGTTTCCTATGTTCTGTGACTTCTGTTTACAAAAAGAGAAAAATCAACTACAGTAAAACCCTACTAATACGACCACTTGGGGGTCTGAATAAAAGTGGTCTTAATAGCGTGGTGGTCGTATAATCGAGGTCCGGCAGATCACCAGAGTCAGTACATTCATACTTCTGTGTAATTTTTTTTTTTTCATGAAAATAATGAATAATCAATAGATAACGAAATTTTCATATTTGTTCTCAATAATATATTTTATTGAAAAGAGATTATGTAACTTATAGTTATGGATACATGTATGAACTTAACCAAAAAAAAAAGAAAATAAATAAAACTTGATTAACTAAGCCCATTTAAGGGTCAGCATTCATCAGTGCTACCCGCTGTCAGCTAGTGTCAGTTAATTGTAATCTGATGTGCTAATCCCTTATCAAAACATTTGTAACATAGTTTTTTCACAGGCTCCTTTTATACTGCAAAGCATTATGTAATCTCCACAGCACATGTTGTTTATTGATGATGTTAAGTGTCAACGACCAAATGACACTGGTCGCAATAACAGGGTTATTTTTAGGGAAACAATCGGGTCTTTTAAAAAGTGTCCGCTTTAGCGGGGTGGTCGTAAAATCGAGGTGGTCGCAAAGCGGGGGTTTTGGTGTAGTTTGAAACATTGTAATGTCAAACGAGTTACACATGTAACAGCCACAGAATTAAGGAATGTTATGATTTGTATGATTTTTTTTTTCATACATGGGCATGACTACAGATCATGAACTAATTGAACTGTTTAGGTGATTCTAAAATATTCATTTTGGACAAAAAAAGAACAATCTTAAGGTTTCTGTACCCATTCTTGCTTCCACAGCCATGAAAAGTTTTTTGCATTTTCTGTATAATAGACAAAATAAATATTTGGTGGTTGTATTTTCTTCACTGCAATACACTATTTTTGATATTCTGTTATGTTTCCAGAGCTTAAATATGTTCTTTGATACGAGAATGTGTCTTGAGTGTATCAGCAAAATACTGTTTACAACAAATTTGGAAATTCTGAACATGGGTCTTTAGGAATTACACACATCAGGGCCTTATCGAAATTAATATTTTTTAGATCTTTTTCTTAGATAAACATGGCTTGATGGAAGATTGAAGTGAAGAAAAGGTATATTTATTGCCTCCGAATTAATTGGAAAATGAAGTGCAGGAAACAGGTGCTTGTGATGCTTCGTTTCTAAGTGTGCCTGCGGGTGGGTGGGGATTGGGTTTTATAAGATTTTCTAGTAGGCGATCTGTGGTCTAGTGGTACAGCAGAATCCAGAGGTGGCATGTTTTAGCCCCCACTATTATGCCCTTAACTTTTGGTTTTCGTCTAAGACATTAAGTGTAATCACATGAGATGATGTGCCCTTAACTTTTGGTTTTCATCTAAGACATTAAGTGTAATCACATGAGATGATGTGCCCTTAACTTTTGGTTTTCGTCTAAGACATTAAGTGTAATCACATGAGATGATGTGCCCTTAACTTTTGGTTTTCGTCTAAGACATTAAGTGTAATCACATGAGATGATGTGCCCTTAACTTTTGGTTTTCATCTAAGACATTAAGTGTAATCACATGAGATGATGTGCCCTTAACTTTTGGTTTTCATCTAAGACATTAAGTGTAATCACATGAGATGATGTGCCCTTAACTTTTGGTTTTCGTCTAAGACATTAAGTGTAATCACATGAGATGATGTGCCCTTAACTTTTGGTTTTCATCTAAGACATTAAGTGTAATCACATGAGATGATGTGCCCTTAACTTTTGGTTTTCGTCTAAGACATTAAGTGTAATCACATGAGATGATGTGCCCTTAACTTTTGGTTTTCGTCTAAGACATTACGTGTAATCACATGAGATGATGTGCCCTTAACTTTTGTTTTTCGTCTAAGACATTAAGTGTAATCACATGAGATGATGTGCCCTTAACTTTTGGTTTTCATCTAAGACATTAAGTGTAATCACATGAGATGATGTGCCCTTAACTTTTGGTTTTCATCTAAGACATTAAGTGTAATCACATGAGATGATGTGCCCTTAACTTTTGGTTTTCATCTAAGACATTAAGTGTAATCACATGAGATGATGTGCCCTTAACTTTTGGTTTTCATCTAAGACATTAAGTGTAATCACATGAGATGATGTGCCCTTAACTTTTGGTTTTCGTCTAAGACATTAAGTGTAATCACACCAGGCTACTAGCAATGTCGCGCATGCCCCTAATGGTACTTCATTTCATCCATTTAGATTTTGTTTATACTACGAATTTTCCTGTGCCCGCTACAGTGTCACTGATGACCGATGTTTATATATTCAAATTTTACTATATTTGTCAACTGTTTATAGACTCAAGGCCATTGTATTAAACAATGTTTTATTATTAATTCTGTGGAAATGAACTTTATTTTTGCAAATTTTGATATTGATCTACCGTCGATACACCCCGTTAAGGGTCTATGTACATGTAGGTAGGTGTCTGGCAAGTCTCAGCCCCTGTCCCTTGTGGTGACATGCTTTGTTTTCTCTTGGTGAGTACCAGACAGACATATCAGCTTTTCACATCTGAGACATGTCGTGGGAAAACCAGGCTTAATGCATGTGCGTGTTGTTCCTGCAAAGGCTGATTCGGGACGACACTTTCTGCTTTTATGGCATTTCTGTTTCAAAGAAGTCTCTTCTAATCATAAATCCACTGTAGGCGGAATGTGTCGTCCTGGATTAGCCTGTGCGGATTGCACAGGTTAATCCGGGATGACACTTTACGCACATGCAGTAAGATCGGTTTTCCCACGACACGCCTTAATTATAGTTAGATTTTCATTTAATTTAAACAGCGGTGTATCTAAGGTATAACTTTGTAACGCTTTCTTAGACATGTAGTGTGCGAAAGACGGACATTGAAAATCAAGGTCAAAACAGTTTCAGGCATTATATAAGCTCTTTTAAAATTGACAACTTTCTATTTTTTATCTGAATGAAATTAAAATGACATTCAGATTGGATTTTGTTAATTAATAATAATGATGACTTTGTTTTAAACTTAACGGTGCCAATTCGCGACTCTGTGTATACCCAAATTCCCCAAAGGTATGCCCTTTACTAAAAGGTTTTGTTCTAGTAAACTCTAAACAGTTTTAGTTGTTCTATAGTGATTGTAAATCATTGTCTTTCATGTCAAACGTTTCATCTGAAATTATTTTAAGTAAACTTTAAGTTAAGATTGTCCTAAGAAGCTGTGTGAATTAAGCCCCTTGTGTATTTAGTCGTTTATAATCAGGTTGTAAGATCCTATTTTATTTTTATATCCCTATCCTACTAATTCAATTATAATATGTATTTTTAAAGAAATAACAATTACTGTTCTTCTTCAGAATCTGTTTGGTGTATGTTTTCTTTTATCTGTTGCATAAATACTCACATTATTAAAATTGGTTCTGTCAGAGCACATTTCACCTCCATCATGAATAATAATTTGATAACAAATCTATTCTGTAACTAATAAAGAGAAACAAATGTTTAATGATGCTTCAGGCACTCTTTAATCTGTTCTAAAATGATATAGTGTGACAAAATTATGTTCACCATATTTCTCCAAATTGTTCCTAATTTGCACCAATTAGGGGCTGCACATTAAGGACCCCATATTTTCAGCTCCTAGGCATTTACCAGGAGCCCTTACCAGATGGCAATTTACTGCCAAAAGGGGCTGGCCCGGTAATTTATCACCTAGTGTCTGATTAAGTAGCAGGGGTTGTGGTTGCGATTTTCAGACAGACAGTTCACAGAGATCCCAGTATATCTGGCTTGCAGACTGTTATCTCAGGGAATTGAATTTTGTGGAAATTGTTAAATGCTGTAAAGTTTGTTCAAAAGGATACTATTTGTGTTAAAATAGGTGGAATAAGGTTATCATCTGTAGTGTAACACATGTATGTATTTTCCTTTTTCCTTTTTATTTTGTCCTTGTAATTTGTAGTTTTGTTTTTGTTGTTTTTCTGTAACTAAAAAGATTGCATTCACTGAATCTAATATTACAGACCCTGCAAAAAAAAAAGTAGTTCAGTACATGAACTGCAGTTCGTGAATAATACCATGAACAGCAAATGGCCAGTTCATGAATCAATTGTTCATAAACTGTTCATGAACAATTGATGAACCGTTAATGAACTGAATACTTTATGGACGAACAAAAGTATTTGTATTGAAACTAAAAAGATGGTATTCACTAAATGTAATATTATGTTATGTAATTATTACAGAATACTGAATGGATGAAAAGTATAAGATATGCTCTTGGTTTTGTATTTTAATTTATATTTATAATTTTTCAATTGACATACAACATCATGCATTAGTGCATAATTATTAATTGTTAGGTTATAAGTTGAATCTGTGCACAATTACAAAATTATTTGAAACTCGAATATTTGCTTAAATGCCTATTTCTACATATAAAATACATATCCAAAGGCGTTGTACAATAATAAATAAATGTAACAAGAAAACAACATCGACTGTTAGTACATCAATACAGAGAAAATTATTTGTGCCTTCTTAAATTTACATATTTGAAGGTTGCACGTGTTAATTTATTTATGACAGTTACATACCATATTTTGCCTTCACTTTGTTTCGAAATATATTTGAGGAGTGTCGTGGGAAAACCGGTCTTAATGCAGTCCGCACAGGCTATTACGGGACGGCACTTTCCGCTTTTATGGTATTTTCTGTTTCAAGAAAGTTTCTTCTAAACATAAATCCACTGCAGGCGGAAAGTGCCGTCCTGGATTAGCCTGTGCAGACTGCACAGGCTGATCCAGGACGACACTACGCACGTGCATTAAGACCGGGTTTCCCACGACGTGCCTCATTTCATGTTGCGTTTAATATTGCACTATGCATATATCACATAATAGTGCATGATGATTATCTATTGCTTTTGAAGAATTTAATGTAGTTAAACATTATAATATACTTTTGAATAGCACAAAACAGTTTGATTTGTGAATACCTGATATGTTAGTTTTAACTTTCTGCCTTTGAAAGGGACCTGTTCACAGAATGGCAAATTGACAATTTTCAAAGTTTTTCCAAAAAGAAAACATCTACGAATATTTAAAGGAGTGAAATAATACTCCTGATACAGAAAATACTAGAAATATTGTGTCATTTGTGAATAAACATTGATTGAAATGGCAAAAATTGTAAAGTGTTTGTAACTCTTTTCATCGATTTAAAAAAAAAAATGTGTGTAGCAGTTTTTGAGTGTTAAAATTACATACCCAAATATGTGAGCTCCTTTAGCCTAGGGGTTAGCCTCTCTGACGTTTGATCAGGAAGTCATGGGTTCCAACTCCGGCAGAGGCATATTTGTTCTCTTTAATGCTTTTTATGACAAAGGAATTCTATGAGTTTGATGGTCCAGATACTTCAATAATTGATGTTCATAGAATATAATTCAATGCATCTTAAATTGGCATTAGTGTTAATGAATGTTACTGACATTTATTCGACTGAAAACTGTTTCTTATTTACAAAAGGCATTATACAATTCGACTCCCGATGGGTCGAAGTCGCAGGGACCGGCGAGGAAACTTGGAACATCGATAAAACAAGTTCTAAATATTCATGTACAATAGCAAAGACGTAAGCCATAATTGCTTCGTATTTTTCAGTGTAACTTTTTACATTTAATTTTTGTTTCGTCCCTTTACTTCCTACGGCTGACCCCTTCGGTGTTGCTGATCTAGATATCCACACAGGTTCGATACCGGGGCCCTCTCTAGATTGCTCAGCAATTGGTGATGCTGAAGTTTCTGCCATTTTTACTGTATTCGTATTTTAGCATTCTTTTCTGCACAAAAATGTAAGAATGCTGATACTCCCCAAAACACCCACTTTTATACAAAATATCAGTGTCATATTTTACTCAAACCATTGAGCAATTGTATCGATGACAAGTTCGCAACAGCTGTGAAATCGATTGGCAGTAATAAAGCGCGTCTAATCGATAAGCGACTTGATGCAAACCGAAGCGAGTTCGAGCCAAACACACAAATTAAGGTGAGAAAACCATGACTGGGACCGTGACAAACACTTCGAGCCATGAGAAAATTTGACTCGCGAATTCGAGCCAAACGACAGAATATGACTATATAGCTATGCAAAATCGGTCCTGCAAAGAATGTTTTCGAGCCAACGAGAAATTCGAGACAAGCGAGTTCAAGCCATTGGTTGTCGACTGTCTAATGTCTAATGTCTATGTTCGAAAACGCTTGGTACAAACAGAAAATACACTATTGTACATGCTGATTTACTCCAGAGGCATCACCAGCTATCCCATACAGATTACTACATGATAAAAAAGTTACCAAAACCAGAGGCCCAGATAAGGCGCGTACACGCGTAAATTACGCACACAAATTTGAAAAAACGCAGAGAAAAATAAAATGTGTGTGTACAATTACGCAGAGAAATTAAAAGTTGGGAGTACATGTACGCACGTTTTCCCCCAATTTTGCGCACATACGTCAAATTGTAGAGACTGGAAGACAGAAGACTATTGAAGTTTTGACAAATATGCCTATCTAAATGTGCAGTTGATTTGATCAAGTCCAAACATGTTCAGAAGTCTTTTTGTAACATTTTTGTCTTCACATGGTATTGCTACATAATTAAGGATTATTATAATAATACTAAGATTTTTTACATATTGCGATGATTTGTTGCATGTAAATTTACGACCACTTATCCTACATAGAGTGTACATTTACCCCCAATAAATTCTGGAGAGTGTACATTTACCCCAATAAATTCTGGAGAGTGTACATTTACCCCAATAAATTCTGGAGAGTGTACATTTACCCCAATAAATTCTGGAGAGTGTACATTTACCCCAATAAATTCTGGAGAGTGTACTTTTACCCCAATAAATTCTGGAGAGTGTACATTTACCCCCAATAAATTCTGGAGAGTGTACATTTACCCCAATAAATTCTGGAGAGTGTACATTTACCCCAATAAATTCTGGAGAGTGTACATTTACCCCAATAAATTCTGGAGAGTGTACATTTACCCCAATAAATTCTGGAGAGTGTACATTTACCCCAATCAATTCTGGAGAGTGTACATTTACCCCAATCAATTCTGGAGAGTGTACATTTACTCCCAAATTTTCAGAAATACGCGTACATTAACACCAAGTTCAAGTTATTATTTTACCGATTTCTATGCAGTGTTTTGTATTTTGGTCGGTAATATGTCCATTAGAAACGATTTCTGCAAAATTTTATTTTTATTAACATATTTCTGGATTGCTGCTTTAAGACATTTTCTTAAAAATACAAGTCCGTTTAAAGAGTGCCTTTAAAATGCTAAACACTGATGTAGACCCTTAACACGGTGTTTATTATTAAATTTAAACCATGGACATAGTTGAGCATTGGCAATGGCCTTTAACATAATTATGTAAACAAGAATACATTATGTTTTATCAATGAGTCAAATCAAAATCAGCCGCATATAAGTAAATGCAGGTCGGCTGAATTGGAAAACGTTCAAACTTGCGGGGATGATAAACATTTACAAGGAATACGATATAGGTCAGGGTTTCAAAATAACAAAATTAAATGATTGTGTGTGTACATATCTGAGATGGATAACAAGTGTTTGTATATTTAATATTGTAAGTGAGTAGAATATGTTATTTAATTGAAATACGCATCGTTTATAACATTTAAATTGTACAATACGTGATAACGATAAGAATGAACTCGACTGTTAGAATTTTCACCTTTAAATCACATTTCCGGATCATAAAAAAACTTCATAATTATTTTTTCTGTTAATATAAAAATATTGGAACATATTCGTAATTGAGATTGACTCATAGTTGTGGGTTCATTGGCAATACTAACCAGTCTAATTTGTAAATGATGCTTATCCTTTATTGTTACCAGTTCAGAATTTGGGGGTGTCACAGTGCATATAAGAATATGTTAATGATATTAATCGACTCTTAGTCATTCCATTAAAAATGCTTAAAAGGATTGGTGGCAATATCAGTAAAAAAAGGCTGAAATTTGGATAATAGTAATGGCATTAAAAAAGTTAAAAAGTAATGTACATGATGATCGGAGGAGTTTACGCATTCTGAGAATAAAATCATTATATAATTTAGGCTGTGTTTGTTCGGCCCTTTTTGTTGAGCCCACTTGCGGTCAGCTCGAGTTAGTTGTCACAATGGCATCTAGTCTTAATTGTTTGCATTTTGACATCATTAAATTATGAGAATATTGTATAACATATTTTTCACAAATATTCTCACAAATCATAATATTGCAGATGGTTAGAGGGCTGTCAATAGTCATTTTGTTCATTATGACTTCCGAACATTTATATGTATTTGAGGCGCGTCGTGGGAAAACCAGTCCTAATGCATGTGCGTAATGTGTCGTCCCAGATTAGCCTGTGCAGTCCGCACAGACTAATCCAGGAGGGCACTTTCCGCCTATAGTGGATTTATGTTTAGAAGAGACTTTCTTGAAACAGAAAATACCATAAAAGCGGAAAGTGCCATCCCGGATTAGCATGTGTGGACTGCACAGGCTAATCCAGGACGACACTTTATGCACATGCATTAAGACTGGTTTTCCCACGACATGCCACATTTGTTTTTGTAAACAATCTCATAATTTAGTATATTATTCATATTTTATTTATTGTTTATGTAACTCATTTCTGTAACATAATAACATTTAGATTGGTATAGGATATCACTTAGACATAGTCTTTTTAACCTGTCTTTTTTCTAAATGATGCATGTCCTTTATTGATACCAGTCCAGTCCAGTATTAAGGGGTCAGTTCAACCTTTAGCTTGGCATGCAAAGGCATATTTTGAAGGCTGGGATGATTATAATGAAATATTAGAGTCTTTGATTAACAGGTAATAAAGATTGAGGGGTTAAAATGTTCCAGGCTCTATTAAGATGAATTATTGGCCTAATAGCCCTGGGTGGCCATTTCATTGAAAGGTAATCAGATATTAATGGGATGCACTTGATTGGGGTTTATTGAACAATATTCCAGTTACAGGAGTCTTTAAGCCTGTTAATGCTTTAACTAATGTTGTATGTGCCATTGGCATGTCAGAGTTGAAACTGGTCTTTTGAAAAAGGAAGAATATTTCTCACAGTTTCACTTGCATGACATTTTTGAATACTAGATTGATGTATATGTAAATGTTAAGGTAGCCATTGAGATATTAAGAATATACAATTTAATAAATAAACAAAAATGTAAATTGAAAAAAAAATCGCAGTGGTAGGTTTTCACTAGGGACTTTATAGGTTGAACAAGCAATAACATTTGTTACTAAGGCACAGTGATACTGGCAAATGCTGCATTCGTAATGCAGTAAGGTTAAAAAATGAAAGACAAGCATGATTGAATAATTTACTTGTCTTAAAGAAACAACAATAACAGCCACAACAAAAACTGCAGCAGCAGCAGCCACCAAAACAATAACTGAATGCAAATAAGCTCAGTAAGTGCCTTTAAAATGCTAACTGTTGTATTTCAATTATTTTGTTTTTTACAAGGTGGGATATTAAGACGTAATGATTATATGTACACGGAACCGTATGTTAAATATATTAAGATTTTCAGATATCCGCATGAACGGTGCTTACAAGAGCCGGGTAGTTCCGCGTACATTATATTGGTCTGTGTACAAGGCATCAAAGAGAGTGGCACATTTTCAGAACCGCTTTGCAAAATATTGCAAACTATCGTGGGAACTGGGTCTACACACATAGATCAGGTTTCTGCTTTTCAACAACTTGATTTTTTCAACTTTATGTATAGCTTTCTAACGTTAAGTTAAAAAGGCTCATTGTAAATAAGTGCTTATTGTTAATTTGATAGACACGAATTGGCTTCAAGGTTAGACTTAACAACTTTTTTTTGACAGAAGTGATCAAATTGCAAAAGATGGATGTATTTCAGATGTTAAAGGGACTATGTCATCGAAAAAAAGCCTCAACAGGGAAATTTCTTTAAAATATCTGAAATTTAGATATTAAAACTGGCATATTATAACGGTTAAAACAGAGTATATATAATAGGAAAAGAGTGTACGCATTCTAAGATAAAAATCAATTTATAATATGGGTTGTGTTTGTTTGGCCCTTTTCCTGTTTACATTTTGAAGTCAGAATGTGGCCATTTCGTATAACCATAGTTTACAAACTACTCCTTACCAAGCATGATAGCGCAGTTGGTTAAAGCGCTGTCTACTGTCATTTCTTCGTATAGCTCCTAAGTCGCGAGTTTGATACCCACTTGGGGTTTTAATTTTTTCAGGTATTTTTGCTAATTAGTTTTTATCAAATATCTTATTGTGTATTATTTTATTTTTTATTATTTGATGCACATGTATTAGTAAAGTGCATGTCTATCAAATAATATAATTTATAGTGCAATAGGAAGCCAATTTTTCGTTGACATAGTCCCTTTAACATGTGATCACTGTGTTTTGATGCTAAAAAGATACTTGGGCAAAACTCAACGTATTAGCAATTAAATAAAGATAAAATAATGATAAATGATGAACATAAGGTCAGTTATTTTTGTTGTATCTCTTTAGAGCACTCTAAATATAAGTATATATATGATACTCCTGCATTGCTTACATTTTAACATTTAACATTATAAGGGGTTTGTAACACGAAATGATTGAATTAAAGGAATGCTTCTTTTGTGTTTTTATTAAAATTTTTATATGAGATCCGCACTGACTTTTTCTTGATTGTATGGTAGCGTTTTAGCTTTACTTTTTGAAGTTATGATGTTTCATACATTGTTTGTTTTTATACTAATGAAAATCAGTGATAAAGCCCCTTTAACCGGAATTTTGTATGTGTTTTATGAAGCCTAATGAATAAAAAACCTAAAGCAAACTGTTGAGCAAAAAGTCGAGAAGTTAAAAAGTGGGAGTAGGTCTGAAACTGTGTGCTACCCTGATTAAAATCTTGCCTGATATAATTATTTAATGAAGGAAAAGAAGTTGTGTAAACGTTCAGCTGCGATGGCAATCTGACCATTAACACGCTGGAATTTCAAGAACTTGGTGCCGAGGTGGGGTGTGGAATTCTGATATGTATCTTTGATATGATTTTTTATTTTCATTATCTGGGTTATATGATTGGTGACTTTATATTTTCTTTTGGAAAACAACTTGTGTGAAGAATGGTTGATTCTAGAGTGTTTTGTACACATTTGGTTATATGATGGATGGCTCGTATTTTCTCCCAGAAATTAAAACGTCTGTGAAGAATAATTAATTCTGGTGCATTTTGTACAAGTTCATCTGTGTGGTTTAGAAGAGTTCATGTTCATGCTAAGCAATATATTATTAATAATAGTTTATTATATGCTTTTCAGTGAAATATCGAATTTTATTGGTGAAATAAAATTGTATATTTTCACTGTTGGAGCAGTGAAAATATAAGATTTTATATTTTCACTGCAGTGAAAATATAACATAAAACGGACTATTTTTCCATAAATAGCATTGATTTACAAGTAGTGGTTTACAACCCTTGGCAAATTTATATACATGTACAGTATGTACATGCATGTGTTTACATAAAACACATTATAAAATTTAACAAAATTATAATTTAGCATAACGACTCACAAAATATGGCACTTTTTTCCCTCCATACTAACAAGTGATAGTTTCGAAATAATTGAGAACGTCATTTTTATGAAGTCAGAATACACAAACTTGTGACGTTTAAGCTTATCTCGCGCAAATGTTATTTATTTATTGTCCAAAAGCAAAAAAGAAAAAGAAAATGTGTTGATTTCATTGAAGATCGTATTTTATTTCACTGGTGATCATAGAAAATAGATATTTTCACTCGTGGCTAGGCCCCTCGTGAAAATATCATTTTCTATGAACACTCGTGAAATAAAATACGATCTTACACCAAAATCAACAAATATCCTATATATATTACTATTATACAATGTACTTGGATTTTATGCTGTTATTGTGCATTTAAAAAAAGATTTAATTCGGTGGAGTTGAATTATCATATTGCTTGTATCATTTAAATTTAAATAGATGTGCTGAGGACAAAGATATAGACATTTTATTATTGAGGACAGCTGATTAAAAGGACTTGAGAAATGGATGTTGTAAATGTATTGGGCTATTTCTTAATATATGCCATCATGAGGTAAGAATCTACTATTTTACAACAAAAGTATATAATAAAGATATGCCATAATATTGATATATACATATATAAATGCTAATATACATTTGTATAATTTTATATTTTGGGCTTAAGCTAAGAAAACCAAAGGGTGATTTGTTTACGCATCGGAATACATTTCTTGTTTCCTAAATAAATATTTTCTGCTGAGATTTTAAACGATTTGATAAAAACATGTTTTAGACCTCAGGTTTGAAGGGTTTAATATAAAAATGTCTTTCATTGTTTATTAGTCAGCTTAAAATGAAAACAAATGCCAGTAACTTTTGTACTTACAATGCATGTTAAACAATTCAAATATATTTTACTGTAAAATGTATGACTGATGATAGGAATCACAATTTTCAGCATTTTACTGTGAATTACCAATTGTGATACAGAAACTTGTACTGTCCAGGTCAATCCTTGATGGGGTTATGACCATCTGCAATGAGAAATTCTGTGTTGTGCAGGGTGAAACTTTGGTGACAGACGTGCAATGGTAGTATATTGGTATGATATCTTGACATGATATTATGGTAGCACAATACTGTTATTTCCATAATTATAATGAATAGTAAGACAACAGAATGATCTTCAATTCGTTGCCTGGTCACAGAAAAATGCTAGGTTAGTGTTTAATAAAGCTATAGGTTTATTTAGGGAGGCTTTGGAAACCAGAACCATGAATCTTGGTGATGTACCCACACATGAGGATGGGATAAAATGTGCTCAGTCCATACATCTTGTCTGTATGGATTCAGTGATGAATTAGTAGTAGCTGCAATTGAGAGTGACAGATATGGGCAGCAAATCTGTGATGGTCCCTATTATCTAGCCAGCATAAAGGGCCCAGGGGGGTGGGGAATTAGGGCCATTGTCTCCTAGCAGAGCAAGGGTCCAGTGGAGGGTATATTGGGAAAACCTGGGCCGTGTCATCTGATAGGGTTATTTATGTGTGCTTTACTGATACATGATAAGGCACTGGCACGTTATAGCCCAATGATGGAAGGTCAAAGTGTTATTTCTGATTGATGTTCACTAACAGTTTCAAGATGGATTAAAAATACATTACTACTCAAAATCATAATTCAAGTGTGAAATTAATTTATAATAATTAACAAATACATTTTGAAGTATTGGTATGGTGTATAAACATCATAATAATACATGTTATAAATATCATGTCCACCATCATAAATAGCTCAAGCAGACGACTTCAGTGCTTATTCTTCCGAAAAGGAACATAATTATCACAATGACTAGGGAAAGATCTAGGATAAAAAAAGTACAGGGTTCTGCTAAACAGGAGCAGGGCGGAACACTGGACTAAACAGGAGCAGGGCGGAACACTGGACCAGTTTGTTGACATTTTCTATTTATTCCTAAATCCAGCCTAATGCTTCTAATCATGGTTTTTAAGCATAGTCTATTGATTTGTTATTGAATATTTGCAAAAATATGTTGAATTTCAAAAGATACTCAACATTTCTGTGTTTACATGCCCAGAGGGGCAGCAGGGGGAAACCAAAAAGGAGCAGGGTGCAGCACCCAGCCCAGAGGGGCAGCAGGGGGGAACCAAAAAGGAGCAGGGTGCAGCACCCAGCCCAGAGGGGCAGCAGGGGAAAACCAAACAGGGGCAGGGTGCAGCACCCAGCCCAGAGGGGCAGCAGGGGGAAACCAAACAGGAGCAGGGTGCAGCACCCAGCCCAGAGGGGCAGCAGGGGGAAACCAAAAAGGGGCAGGGTGCAGCACCCAGCCCAGAGGGGCAGCAGGGGGAAACCAAAAAGGGGCAGGGTGCAGCACCCAGCCCAGAGGGGCAGCAGGGGGAAACCAAAAAGGGGCAGGGTGCAGCACCCAGCCCAGAGTGGCAGCAGGGGGAAACCAAAAAGGGGCAGGGTGCAGCACCCAGCCCAGAGGGGCAGCAGGGGGAAACCAAAAAGGGGCAGGGTGCAGCACCCTGCTATTTCGCTCTAGATCTTTCCCTAATGACACAAAATAGTTCATATTCTTGAAACTCAGATTTTGAAAAAAAAAATAAAAAAAATTCTTCACCAAATAAGAGTACTTGTATGAAAATGGTGGAAATTGTGATCTTTGAGTGAAAACTAGAATTAAAACAAAAGTTTTCAAAGAGAGACTGGTGAAATTAATTGAAAGTTGGAGCCTCTTTTTAAACCTTATTGTCGAATGTTTTCCTTACGAGAAAATTATATTATTGAATTTGTTTCTGTTAAACATTTTTGAAAAGTGTTGTATATTTATATATATGAATAAATCAGCAACATTTTTGCGCTTAATGTTCAGCTTGCTCAGTTATCAAACAGCTTTGTTGCGATTGTTTGATATACTAATGTAACAACAAAAGAAGTACACCAACAGAAAAGCAATTGGAAGTTTCCAACTGTATTAACCAGACCACTTAACCATTTTGTAGCCAAAAGAATAACATGGCTGTTAATGAAAACATCAGTGTTTCTAATGAACACAGCAGGCTGTAATGAACCTGATGGTATGGTGTCTGTTTACTATGCCTTAATCACATTTAAATGACCTCACATTGTGTGTGGGATGAGGTGGAAACTGGAGGAGTGGGGGTAGGATTATAGTGAGGCCTGTTTGATACCCACATGAGAAACTTTAGGTAGTGGAATAATAGCTGGACTAGTTTGATACCCACATGAGAAACTTAAGGCAGTGGGATAATAGCTGGACTAGTTTGATACCACATGAGAAACTTTAGGTAGTGGGTATTAATAGCTGGACTAGTTTGATACCCACATGAGAAACTTTAGGTAGTGGAATAATAGCTGGTCTTGTTTGATACCCGCATAAAAAACTTTAGGCAGTGGGATAATAGCTGGTCTAGTTTGATACCCACATGAGAAACTTTAGGTAGTGGGTATTAATAGCTGGACTAGTTTGATACCCACATGAGAAACTTTAGGTAGTGGAATAATAGCTGGTCTAGTTTGATACCCACATGACAAACTTTAGGTAGTGGAATAATAGCTGGTCTCATTTGATACCCACATGACAAACTTTAGGTAGTGGAATAATAGCTGGTCTAGTTTGATACCCACATGACAAGCTTTAGGTAGTTGGAATAATAGCTGGTCTAGTTTGATACACACATGAGAAACTTAAGGTAGTGGAATAATAGCTGGTCTTGTTTGATACTGACATGAGAAACTTAAGGCATTGGGATAATAGCTGGTCTTGTTTGATACTGACATGAGAAACTTTAGGCAGTGGGATAATAGCTGGTCTTGTTTGATACCCGCATGAGAAACTTTAGGCAGTGGGATAATAGCTGGTCTTGTTTGATACACACATGACAAACTTTAGGCAGTGGGATAATAGCTGGTCTTGTTTGATACCCACATGACAAGCTTTAGGTAGTGGAATAATAGCTGGTCTTGTTTGATACCCGCATGAGAAACTTTAGGCAGTGGGATAATAGCTGGTCTTGTTTGATACCCGCATGAGAAACTTTAGGCAGTGGGATAATAGCTGGTCTTGTTTGATACCCGCATGAGAAACTTTAGGCAGTGGGATAATAGCTGGTCTTGTTTGATGTTGCAAAAAATAACTATACAAGCAATATCAAATAATGCATTTTCAGAAAAAAAACTACTAATAACTGGTTTCAGAGTATGATGAGGCATCACCTGCAATGTCTTTGTATACATATTTCAATGAATATTTTAAAGAAAAGATTGTAATTGTTAAAATAGGCTTGTTACACAGTACAGAAAGGCACTTCATTTAGAATAGCCTTCCATCTATTGTGCAAGCAGAATGGAAAAAATATTGAGAAGTGCATGGTGAAAACATAAATTGGCATAATAGATTTCTTTGATGCAATGTGCTGCAAACTGCATATAATATCTGGCTGAACGACATAATAAGCCTGACGAGGGTTGAGTGTTAAACTGTTGTATCTGCCTTATATTTCAGTATCAGATACAATAGTTTCACGATCAACCTTCATACAAGCATCGTGTGTGGACTTTTCTCTGTAACAACAGCTTGTGTGTTTTTCTGTTGCCAATATTACCTTTATACCAGACCCAATCATAGACCTGGATGTTCCAGGATTGAATGTCCGACCAACTGTGCTACAAATGCATGGGTTACACTAACAGTTGGGTTTTTGTAAAACAATCACCTACCCTTTGACCAATTAATTACCAAAATAATGGAGGAGGAAGTGTTCTGAGATGATAAATTTGCTATTTTCATGACAAAACAATTTACACAAGAGCACCTGTTGTTGGTAGGCGTAGGTGATGATGTATAAAAATACTGTCAGAGTCTGGCATGAAAAAATGCAAAAGCCTGGGCAAGGTGGCATCTATGATTATGCTCGTTATAGTGTTTATTTTAGTTTTACTTTGCCCATCTATTAATTTGAAGAGGTTGAGGTTGAGTCAGAAAAAGTGGTCCCATAAATTAACTGGTGGCTACAAATTTACAAAAATGTTATACTTTAATATTTTAAATGAAGTATATAAATGAATTAGTACAATGTAATTACTTTCTCAATATTTTTGTTCTAATTTAAGTATTAAATAATAATTATGCCCCTCTTCGAAGAAGTGGAGGTATCTTGCTTTGCACCTGTCCGTCGGTTGGTCGGTCGGATGGTTGGTCTGTCCGTAGACCATTTCGTTTCCGCACGATATCTAGAAAAACTCTTTGACCTACGATCATTAAAGTTGGTATGCTGGTTACTTGGGAGGAAAGGAAGACGCCTGTACATTTTGAGGTCAACTGGTCAAAGGTCAAGGTCACCATTGCTAAAAATAGAAAAACGGTTTCTGCTCAATAACTTGAGAACGCATGGAGATATTTTAATGAAACTTTATACATAGATACCTTATATCGACACCTCGCTTGGCATTGCATATGATTTGGGTGGGGTCAAGGTCAAGGTCACTGTTACTAAAAATAGAAAAATGGTTTCCGCTCAATAACTTGAGAATGCATGGAGATATTTTAATAAAACTTCATACATAGATACCTTATATTGAGAACTCGCTTAGGATTGCATATGGGGTGGGTGGGGTCAAGGTCAAGGTCACCGTTACTTAAAATAGAAAAACGGTTTCCGCTCAATAACTTTAGAATGTATCGAGATTTTTTTTAACATGTATGCCCCCCCGACTTGCAGCCAAGTTGTGAATATATGCAATTGTTAAGAAATTATTTTGATATGCAATCCCAAGCGAGGTCTCGATATATGGTATCTATGTATGAAGTTTAAACATCTCTTGTTAATGCTTGAATTTGCTAATAGCGATCTTAAAAGGCAATTCGTCAAAAACGCATCAGGAACTTCAAATACCCTGTCACTGGAAACCCAACAGATATTGTCCTAAATTAATGTTGTTGAAACTTTCTAGAATAACACACCATTGTTGTTGATTATGTTGCTGATTATGTTGCCAATACTACCTAAATGAAGTTTCAAAGCAAAGGCATAAAATTCGAAGCTGGAATATATTGAAATGCACCGTAACCACTATGCACTTAACGTATTGTAATTTGGACCCGTATTCACCAACCCGATCTTAGACTTAAGATATTCTTGAAACTGTTTTATTCTAAAAACGCTGTTAATTTGAATTTTGCTTGGTAGTCACAAATAGGCATTAGAATTGTAGCATTCTCTTCATTTAGAAAGATTTATTAATGACATAAATTACATTGGTACCCAGATTATTTGCAAACAAACAATTATTTTTCTTGAGTTTAAGTCTATTCTTTTTTCTTAAATCTAAAAATTGGTTGGCAGTATGGGCCCTGACATTAAATTTTAGGAAAAATCAGAGAAATGAGGCCAACCTTAAAAAAATGTTTGTTTCCCATTGCCTACTCAAGTTTGCTGGTAACGGGTCGGTAGGTTGGCTTTTTTTTTTGTGGAAAAATAAAGTTAATTTATTAATGATCCATTTAGCGTCAAACTATAACATACGACACAGACATTGCTTTTAATAATATAATCAAGTGACACTGTTGATATAACGAGAGCTTGGTAGCAATAATCTTTAATTAGACAATGAATGCTGACAAGCTGCCTGTTGTTTGATAAAACATGATTAGAATTGCATTTTGATATGGCCCGTTATAAGCAAGGGTTTAGCTGCTACAGTTAATTTATTAACCCAATGGAAAACAACCGAAATGAAAGAAGAGTGAGCTTTTATTTAACACAAAGACAAAATAGGATATTCGGAAATTTTAAAAAATGGTTTGATTTAACAAAGAAAAAACTTTTGAGTAGGGACCTTTTCGTCGGGTAGGTAGGCATTGGCTAACAAAGTCAATTTCAATTTATGCCTGCCAGGAAATTTTAGTTTGGAATTTCCTTGCCACCCTGTAATTAGACCAAACGCTCTGCCCTTGTACAGATTGAGCATTTTTTTGACAGGAAGTTGTTCAAACTTCTGGATCAACTCAATTTATTGCTGATAATATTGCTAATACTGCTTACATTACAATTTGACAGCAATATCCGAGCTGGAGATTTCATAATTACATCAAACACTATGTTGCTGGGCACTACATTATTAAGCACAGAAAATGTTGAAACTTTCTGGAACCACTCTCTTTTTTGCTGATCAAGTTGCCAATACTACCTACAGTTTGATGATCACCAGACTCTCTCACAACTCATCTTTTATTAAATCCCTGGCAGTAAAAACAGACAATGGACAAATTATACCTGGTACCTTCAATCAAGATCCCATGTCTGTTTTGGCCTTTTGATACATGCTTCTGGGCAATCACTTTCCTTGCAATTTTAGACACACCGTAATATACTGGTACATGTTGGTGTAATATGTTTGCCTTACGATCCGTAGGTTCCAAGTTTGAGCACCACTCTGTATGCGTTTAAAATCTGTCTTACTCAGTCTAGCTTAAGCACTAAGTACTGGTTTTACCCAGAAAGTAGAATTGATATTAATTTGGGTATTTATGAATAAACCTGATCTTCACCACTCAGGATGGTGAGTCACAAAGTACTGTTTTTTTCCTGGTAAGGCGTAAAAAAAATAAATGTTTGTTTCATGTAACATGCCCCCAAAAATTAGGGTAGGTAGGTCGGGATTGATTGATTTATTTTATTTTTTTATTTGGTAAATGGTCAACTTGAAGATTCTAAAACTGAATAAATATTAAAAACGTATCAGTAATATCCTTAAACATTGTTTATTAGTGGATACTATCAAAACAAAACACTTATTTATCCAAAAACACATTTAATTATTGAAATAGGTAAATAAACCCCAAATCAATCTAACTCACCAAATAGAATGTTCTAGGGTTGGGGCATTTTTTTAGGGTAGGTCGGGTTACCTGAAACAGACATATTATTTTTTTTATGCCTAAGTGGACTCAAGAGTTTTATTTTTGTATCAATTTGATTTTTCCATGCATATGAAAAACACATTGCTGTTGCATTTACATCGTAACAGCTCGTTTTGATCATGAGCATGACCATTAAAATCGTTGCAAAACGTTGACTTTAAGTATGATTTTTTTTTATTTTAATAATAGTACAATCATTTCGGCTACAATACACCTGTGAAAACGATCACTATAACAAATCAGCTGCCCACACTTATAAACAAGAAATACACAGAGATGTGGAGAAGTAGGAACAGAGAGTAATTCTTCCAATTCATAAAGCTTGAAATTCACAGATATGACCCCATTGATATAAATTTCACCAGAGGGGAATGAGCAATAAGTAAGACCCATTTCAAAGTGTTTATACAGTGATAGTGGCTTGGTTTAAAGTAGCACCTAACGAGAAGCATTTAGGGAGAGTGAAAAGGATTGCCTGGCGGACTTAAATAGTCCATAATAGTCTGTATGAGCTGCCAGTGTGTACTTTGGAGTTAATTTGGACTTGTCATTCAGGACTTAATTGGAATGTTTAATATGTTTGTGTGAGTTGTAAGTATGATATGTCCATTTATTTTATTTTATGATCCTGGTTTATTGAAATTTAAAATTGAGGTTTATTTTATGAAGTGATTTTGTTACGTAATACATTCCAATTATCTTTTTATATAGAAGACAAACTTGCACTGAACTGTTTGTACACTAACAGCGTTAAACTTCACAAGAGTGACATCATTTTTAAACTTGAGCAAATAAACTCAAGACATGATTCTGTACTCTGTTAAAAGATTATGTCTTAAGTTTGTTTAATAACATACAGTCAGACTGTGAAACTGTGAATTGGTAAGGGAATTTTATTCAGACTTAAATATTATTGCACATGTGGATGTATTACTATTGAGTCATTAAGTACTTCCAGGGATGTAGTAACTTAATTTTCCAACTACTCGTACTGATTTATGGTCACAATGTTGTAGACAATTAGCATGTCTTAATGAAAAGAAGAGATGTTGGTAAAACATGTATGCCCCCCCCCCCCCCCATCACAGAAGTATACTGTTTCAGAAAAATCTAAGCTGAGACATGTTAACCATTCATTACCTTGATAGGAGTTGTCTTCTCTGCAAGAGCATTCTTCCTATCAAATTTGATGACTCGACCCAAGTATTCAGAAATTATCACTATGTAATACTAGTAGGTCATCTACTCAAACTGACCATTGTACCTATATAAATTGAGGACCATGTACCAATGGTTCATCTGTTATTAAGTGGAAATGTTCTTTTTTTACAAGCCCCTGTGACCTTGACCTTTGATCTCTTGATCTCAAAATCGATAGGGGTCTTCCTTCCCTCAAGACTAACCAGCATACTAATTTATATGATCCTAGGTTACAGCGTTCTCTAGATATTGTGTGGAAACGGTTTTCATGTTACAAGCCCCTGTGACCTTGACCTCTGACTGGTTGACCTCAAAATCGATAGGCTTCTTCCTTTCCTCCCGAGTAACGAGCATACTAACTTGGATGATCGTAGGTCAAAGCATTATGTAGATATCCTGCGGAAACAAAATGGTCTACGGAGAAAACAGTTTTCATGTTACAAGCCCCTGTGACCTTGACCTTTGACCTGTTGACCTCAAAATTGATAGGCGTCTTCCTTTCCTCCCGAGTAACCAGCATACCAACTTGAATTATCGTAGGTCAAAGCGTATTCTACGTATCATGCGGAAACGAAATGGTCTACAGATGAAACAGTTTTCATGTTACAAGCCTCTGTTACCTTGACCTGTTGACCTCAAAATTGATAGGCGTCTTCCTTTCCTCCCATGTAACCAGCATACCAACTTAAATGATCGTAGGTCAAAGGGTTCTCTAGATATCGTGCGGAAACAAATTTCATGTTACAAGCCCCTGTGACCTTGACCTTTGATCTGTTGATCTCAAAATCAATAGGCGTCTTCCTTTCCTCCCAAGTAACCAGCATATCAACTTAAATGATCATAGGTCAAAGCATTCTCTAGATATCGTGCAGAAACGAAATGGTCTACGGACAGACCGACTAACCATCCGACCGACCGACCGACCGATGGACAGGTGCAAAGCAATATACCCCCACTTCTTTAAAGGGGGGCATAATAATAATTAGTAATGTATGTGTGTACTCATTATTTATTTGTGAAGGTATACACAATTAATAAATAAACTGTTTAGTCCATATTTTAGATCCTGATCTGGAGTCATGGTTTTGGGAGGGTGGTACCTTTAGAATATATTTTAGATCCTCATCTACATTCATGTTTTGGGAGGGTGGTATATTTAGAGCTATTAGTTTAGATCCTGGTCTACAGTTAAGGTTTTGGTTGGTGGTATCTTCAGTGCATATTTTTAATCCTGATATACAGTCATGTTTTGAGAAGGTGGTATGTTCAGCTTACATTGTATGTCTTGATCTACGGTTATGTTTTTGAGAGATGTACTATTCTCAGTGTACATTTTAGATCCTGATCTACTGTCATGTTTGGGTAGCTGGTATGTTCAGCTTACATTGTAGATATTGATATACTGCTATGTTTTTGGGAGGATGTATGTTCAGTATGCATTTTCGATCCTGATCTACAGCCACGATTTTGGGAATGTGGTATCTGAAGTGCATATTTTAGATCCTGATCTACAGTCATGGGTTTGAGAGAGAAGAGTGTTTAGTTTGAATTTTAGAGCATGAGCTACAGTCATAGTTTAAGAGGAGGGTGTGTTAAGTAAATTGTTAAGATCCTGATCTTATGCTGAAAAACTGATCTGAAGATCAGGATCAAAACTGATCACAGATGTTGTTTTGGTAGATCTTGGCAGCTAATTTGTGAACAGTTTCTCCATACAGTCTGAGGGCTCCACCTGGCCGAAAATTTTCTTACTCCAAATTTAACATATTTTGTTGAAAACATGCTTATTTTGACGATTGTGTAGGTTTTTATAAAGGACATGCTGTAGCATGCAGATTTTTCTTTAGTAAAATATTTAAAAAAATGTCTTTTAAATAGCTAATGTGGTGAAATAATTGTGCAGCATGAGGCCTAATTCTACTTTGAGGCACATATTGGGTGGTGGATGAGGTAGCAATGTTTGTAACAATGATCAATCTTGTTCCAATACATTTTTTTTGGTAATAAAATTCACCTTTCTGTATGGGTTTTTAACATTCCTTGAGCCAGATAAATTGCAGGGAATTTAGCTTGAATTACTTCAAACAGCTTTAGAGCAGAAATAAAATGTTTCAAGACTATTATAGAACCCCATTATAATTAGTGTTAACTTAAATGCTTAGGATTCTAATGTTCCTTTAAATTGTTGTCATTATCTCCCACTGTGAAACCATTTCATGTTCATAATATAGTGACTTGGTGGTGGTGTAAACCATGTCAGGCATGTTCAGATGCCACCATTTGTCATGGTTTCTAAGCAACCATCAGGTGTTAAGGTCAGGGAGTGAACAAATTAAGGTCAGAGAGTGAACAGTTTAGGTCAGAGAGTGAGCAGTTACAGTCAGGGAGTGAGCAATTAAGGTCATGGTGTGAGAAATTAAGGGTCCCCTGTCATGTGATCGCAGTAATTGTGCACAAAGATTAATGCTGTAGCATGGGACAGCTGCATATAAGGTTGCCCATCAAGGTGGAAAGACTTGCATAGTTTTAATGTCTTTCATTGTGTAACAGGTTCATTTTCACTGCAGGCACACTTGTTTTCAGATTTAAGGAGTCTTTTTAAATGATTGAATGATTAAGATGTGGCAGTGTTTTTCAAGATTCAAATGTCTATGTGTGAAGTAGATTTGTCATTAATATTATGTCCTAGAGTATTGGTCTTGCATTGATATTATGCCCTAGAATATTGGTCTTGCATTGATATTATGTCCTAGAATATTGGTCTTGCATTGATATTATATCCTAGAGTATTGGTCTTGCATTGATATTATATTCTAGAGTATTGGTTTTGCATTGATATTATATCCTAGAATATTGGTCTTGCATTGATATTATGTCCTAGAATATTGGTCTTGCATTGATATTATATCCTAGAGTATTGGTCTTGCATTGATATTATATCCTAGAGTATTGGTTTTGCATTGATATTATGTCCCAGAGTATTAGTCTTGCATTGATATTATATCCCAGAGTATTAGTCTTGTATTGATATTATATCCTAGAGTATTAGTCTTGCATTGATATTATATCCTAGAGTATTAGTCTTGTATTGATATTATATCCCAGAGTATTAGTCTTGCATTGATATTATATCCTAGAGTATTGGTCTTGCATTGATATTATGTCCCAGAGTATTAGTCTTGCATTGATATTATGTCCCAGAGTATTAGTCTTGCATTGATATTATATCCCAGAGTATTAGTCTTGCATTGATATTATGTCCCAGAGTATTAGTCTTGTATTGATATTATATCCCAGAGTATTAGTCTTGCATTGATATTATGTCCTAGAGTATTGGTCTTGCATTGATATTATATCCCAGAGTATTAGTCTTGCATTGATATTATATCCCAGAGTATTAGTCTTGCATTGATATTATGTCCTAGAGTATTGGTCTTGCATTGATATTATATCCCAGAGTATTAGTCTTGCATTGATATTATGTCCCAAAGTATTCGTCTTGTATTGATATTATATCCCAGAGTATTCGTCTTGCATTGATATTATGTCCCAGAGTATTAGTCTTGCATTGATATTATGTCCCAGAGTATTAGTCTTGTATTGATATTATGTCCCAGAGTATGAGTCTTGCATTGATATTATGTCCCAGAGTATTAGTCTTGCATTTGATATAATATCCCAGAGTATTAGTCTTGCATTGATATTATGTCCCAGAGTATTAGTCTTGCATTGATATTATGTCCCAGAGTATTAGTCTTGCATTGATATTATATCCCAGAGTATTAGTCTTGCATTGATATTATATCCCAGAGTATTAGTCTTGCATTGATATTATGTCCCAGAGTATTAGTCTTGCATTGATATTATGTCCCAGAGTATTAGTCTTGCATTGATATTATGTCCCAGAGTATTAGTCTTGCATTGATATTATGTCCCAGAGTATTAGTCTTGCATTGATATTTTATCCCAGAGTATTAGTCTTGCATTGATATTATGTCCCAGAGTATTAGTCTTGCATTGATATTATATCCCAGAATATTAGTCTTGCATTGATATTATATCCCAGAGTATTGGTCTTGCATTGATATTATATCCTAGAGTAGTAGTCTTGCATTGATATTATATCCCAGAGTATTAGTCTTCTATTGATATTATGTCCCAGAGTATTAGTCTTGCATTGATATTATATCCCAGAGTATTAGTCTTGCATTGATATTATATCCCAGAGTATTAGTCTTGCATTGATATTATATCCCAGAGTATTAGTCTTGTATTGATATTATATCCCAGAGTATTAGTCTTGCATTGATATTATATCCTAGAGTATTAGTCTTGCATTGATATTATGTCCCAGAGTATTAGTCTTGCATTGATATTATGTCCCAGAGTATTAGTCTTGCATTGATATTATATCCCAGAGTATTAGTCTTGCATTGATATTATATCCCAGAGTATTGGTCTTGTATTGATATTATATCCCAGAGTATTAGTCTTGTATTGATATTATATCCCAGAGTATTAGTCTTGCATTGATATTATGTCCCTGAGTATTGGTCTTGTATTGATATTATGTCCCAGAGTATTAGTCTTGCATTGATATTATATCCCAGAGTATTAGTCTTGCATTGATATTATATCCCAGAGTATTAGTCTTGTATTGATATTATGTCCCAGAGTATTAGTCGTGCATTGATATTATATCCCAGAGTATTAGTCTTGCATTGATATTATATCCCAGAGTATTAGTCTTGCATTGATATTATATCCCAGAGTATTAGTCTTGTATTGATATTATATCCCAGAGTATTAGTCTTGTATTGATATTATATCCCAGAGTATTAGTCTTGCATTGATATTATGTCCCAGAGTATTAGTCTGGTATTGATATTATATCCCAGAGTATTAGTCTTGTATTGATATTATGTCCCAGAGTATTAGTCTTGCATTGATATTATATCCCAGAGTATTAGTCTTGTATTGATATTATATCCCAGAGTATTAGTCTTGCATTGATATTATGTCCTAGAATATTGGTCTTGCATTGATATTATATTGTAGAGTATTGGTCTTGCATTGATATTATGTCCCAGAGTATTAGTCTTGCATTGATATTATATCCCAGAGTATTAGTCTTGCATTGATATTATGTCCTAGAATATTGGTCTTGCATTGATATTATATCCTAGAGTATTGGTCTTGCATTGATATTATATCCTAGAGTATTGGTTTTGCATTGATATTATATTCTAGAGTATTGGTTTTGCGTTGATATTATGTCCCAGAGTATTAGTCTTGTATTGATATTATGTCCTAGAATATTGGTCTTGCGTTGCTGTTATATTTTAGAGTATTGGTCTTGCATTGCTATTATGTCCTAGAGTATTGGTCTTGTATTGCTATTATGTCCTAGAATATTGGTCTTGCATTGCTATTATGTCCTAGAGTATTGGTCTTGCATTGATATTATATCCTAGATTACTGTAGAACTGTTTTTATTCAAGTGGGTTTTATTTTCGCTAACATTCCCGATTTTATTTCCTCGCGAATTCAAAACCAGCATGAAAAAATGCGTATGTCTGAAGGTTAAAAATCCGAAAATTTGCTACTTTTACCTCGTAATGTACCATATGGTAATAAGTCCAATTATGTTATTACAAGCAATTTATATCAACGGCATAGGTTGGGAAATGTGTGAAAACAGCCTATTGTTCTGTGCGTTGTTGTTTTTACGCTTAGTTGTAACAAAAACACTTGCATAAAAGCAATTATCGACTTACTGGCAACTGACACGGTTTTACTAGTAAGGGCTTGGTACAATAACGTAAGCAGTATACCCCATTATTTTTTGCGTCATGACAATGACGCGAATTCAAGAACATGCGAATTAAAAAAAAGGATCATTTTGGGACAAAACGCGAAAATTCGTACTCGCGAATTTAAAGCATTCTACAGTATTGGTCTTGCATTGATATTATGTCCTAGAATATATGTCTCTCATTTGCTATGGAAGATTATAGGTATATCATTTAAAATACTTCTTTGAGTGAAGGTCAGTCATTGCTATTACATCCTAGTGTATAGGTCTTGGATTGATATTTATGTCCGAGAATATAGGTCAGACCTTACTATTATGTCCTACAGGGCAGATGGCAAATATTTTAGCTAAGATTACATTGGACAACTTTTATAGTCTTAGTCTTAACTAAGGAAAGTAACTGATA
The DNA here is from genome assembly GCA_027627225.1 of Congeria kusceri. Taxonomy (NCBI): domain Eukaryota; kingdom Metazoa; phylum Mollusca; class Bivalvia; order Myida; family Dreissenidae; genus Congeria; species Congeria kusceri. Next base: position 2,187,238 of record CM051030.1, read on the forward strand.
AGATTTTTATTAGGTAATACATCATATGAAATGTAAAGATAAATGAAATGTAAAGATAAATGGTAGAGTGTTCCTCTAGACTAAAATTACAATGGCAGTGAACTTTAAGAGTTGTTGCAATGCTAGCTCAAGATAATGCATGATAACAGTAGCTGATAAGTGTCCAAATATTAAGTGCCAGTGTGACAGAAATGAAATGGAAAATGTTTAAAGTCATCCACATAGATACAAAAATTCAGCTCATGAAAGTGGTATAACATTTACATTAAATGTTTATGTCCATTGTCAGGGCTTGAACATAGCACTAGCAAACTTGCAAAATGCAAGCTCAAAATAAGTTTTGCGAGTAATTTCTTATTATTAAATGAATTGCTAGTTTTTCCGAGTTAACATTTTGAGTCACTCACATTTATTTGCTATAGTTGCAAAAATAGTTAAATTTTAGCTCTGCATTTTAAAGAATAATTTGAATTTTAATATATCAAGCGTATGCAAAATATGTATGTGGAATCATAATATTTTTATTCCAAAACAAAATGTTATTTAGAGATTTTTTCATTTTGTGGTTTTAACGGTCCCTGCAATCATGACCAGTTCAAGATTCAAAGTTACTATTTAAGTACTATAATTTTGTTAATAAGTGATTTCCTACAGGCACTGTTATTTGTCCGAGGTCTGCTGCATTCTACGGGCTCTCGACAATACAGCTGACCGAGGACAAAAAATAGTGCCTGTAGGAAATCACTTACTTAATAAGTGTTTTATTAATCAACTTTATTATTATTATAAGTTATTACTCCTGAAAATTTTATAAATCGGATTGTCTGTGTTTTTTGTGTTTTTTTTCAAGATGGCGGTATTGTTTCTGGAAAAACTTTTCATATTTTCAATTTCATATAGGAACAGTTCAATTGACCAATCAGAAGCGTGAAATTTCATACAGGCACTGGTTTTAGCAAATCACAATCCTTAGATCCCATACAAGAACAGATGAATTCAGTTGATCATTTTATTTACTCGTGCTAACTGATAAAAAATGTGCATTATCACTGATATTGTGCGTAATATTGTAAAATTGATTAATAATACATCATAAAGCAGTGATGTATGTGCAAGCTGACAGACCACCCTCCATATGGATCCTAAGAATCTGAAAGAACTCTCCAAATATTAATAGTTCACATGAATTAAGATAGTGTCAGTCAGTCTGGTTATTAGGTGAATGATAATGATTACATTAGCATGGCTAAGTCAATTAGTGCCAGGAAAAACGGGCAGATAACCCAGACACTGACTGATGTGCCCAGCAGGCTTTCAGTGACCAAATGCAGAAATTTACCAAGTAAATATCAAAATGCTGATAGCATAGAAAGACTGTTGGCAAGAAAAGGACAGAAACCAAAATCCAGGGAAATATAGCGCAAACATTTTCTAACAGAAAGGACACATTTGTTTGAATGAAACTGAATTTTTGCAATGAATGTTTTATAAAAGATAAATCGACTGACTCATTGTTGAACTCCCTACTTCAGTGTCTTGGTAGATATATAGTTGTATGCAAACTACTTATTGCAATCGCAATAATATGCATAATAGTCAACGTGTCAACTAATAGTCAACGTGTCAACTAATCCTGAAGGGGCAGAAATATCTGATATAACATATAAATTTGGGGGTATTGATTGTTAGTGCCTCAGCCTGCAAAATAAAAAGTAGGTCACGCGATTCAATCTCTCGAAATCACCCTACTAAAGACCGTTGGCTTCTGCCAACAGTCTTAAAACCAACAAGCAGGGCAGAAATGATTCATTAAGTAAATTTGAAAGCAACAACACCACAACAGCAAAAGTAGCAACAACAAAAAGAATAGTAGTAATGACAACAAATATCAACCCGAGATTTTGTTGCCAAGCATTTTGCTCATTTTGTTCTAGGAAACATAGTAACATGTGTTACATGTGTTTCAAAGCATCTGCATATGTGAAATTTATCATGCATTCTTTTATAACAATTTACGGATCTGTGTTCATGCTTTTTTAAATGCCTTTTAAGCATGTGGGAATATTCAAAACCTGCATTTATAAAAACTCCTTAATACTTTCTGCAGTTCTTTGCACAATAATATGAACCAACTGGAACAAATTACCAGATGTTCTTAATGTATCTAAAAATCAAAAGAACACTTGCATAACAGAAAACATGTGAATTTGAAAAAACAGTCACACCACTTTTCATGTGAATGAAAAGTCTGGATAGTCACAAGTCAAGCTGTTAGACATGGCTTTATGCAATGCATGTGACCAAACTATGTCAGTTGGGTCTCATAGATAAGAGGGTGGCAGGTGTGCATGCCCATTTATCTTCTTTTTTTTTAAAAGGCACTTCAAAATCATAACACAGCTTGACTGAAACAGGAGCTCAGGGTTAAACATGGATTGTCTGGAATGACAAAGTTGATAAGAAATATGCTGCATGGTTTCACAAACAAATTGGTACAAAGAAATCACTTCATTGGGATGATAGATACACACAGAGCATAAATGTCAACAGATTTTTTTCAACAGGTTACATTGACTTCATGGGCTAAAATGGCACTTGATAGAATGTCCAATCTTTAACTTGACCCCTGCAAAGACTCTAACATACATAGCGAACACATTTAACACAAATATATATTTACCCCAATTAGACAACTTTAAGTGTGCCTGATTCATAGACTTTGACCATTTGAAGGTTAAAAACCCATGAAATTGCACGGATACAAATGGCACTGCAGTCGCAAGGCCTATCTCTGTGCAGACTCTGTTTGGAGGTTGCAGAGACTGCATGGCAACGGTACATAATAGCAGTTGTACTAAAACTGCATGATTTGCATACAATCTCGCTGCAGCCCCTGTACTGATTTGCCTCCTTCTGCCACCAGTGAGCCGATACTGTGCCTGTAGAAAATGTAAACAAGTACGCCCTAGCCCATAGCCCCCTACAATGTCTTAAAATGCACATGGAAAATTGTAGGCCAGTTAATGGCATGGCACCCATTGCAAATGAAATTTAGAAAGTAACTATTTAAGTCTATGATGGTTAATTTTTTTTACGAAGAATTTCAGACAACCGAAAATGTGAAACTCAGAACACATGCATGCAAATGGAAATGTAGCATGTGTCATATATATGTCACATTTTATGTTAAATGTTTGTTTGATATCTCTATTGTTAATAAGGTCAATTTTGCCACCAGTAATACTAGTCCAATCAATCTCATCAAAATCAAATCCTAACGTTGTTAGGATCTGAAGGCATCGTATAACAGGTCACATTCAAATGACCTTCCAAACAATACAAATCTCAGCTCTGCTGCGCCCAATGAAATTGCTTTTGACCACGGATTAAAAATGTGATGCCTTTCCAACTGATCATTGGGAATAAATCTTGTACAGTTAATTTTCGTGTGGACAACAATGGATGTAGTGGTACCTTAGGTGACTAGACACCCGAAATTCACGTTACTTTCGTGCATAGTTTTTGTGTTTTATATATAAGTTATACCTCAACATTTTGAAGGCAACAATTTGATTGGCTCCGGAAAAGGTCATCTGAACGTGACCCCTAATGCGATGTCATCAGATCCAGTCAGCAGATAATATAGTGGCATCAGACTGGAGATGATTTTAATGAGATTGCAGTCCAATATGTTTAAATCATTTATAATTTTAAAACTATATTCTAGACTGTTGTAGGTAATCATTTGAAGGACCAATTTGCCATTGATAAATCACTTAAACCTGAATGTTTTAAATGCATTTTTTTCCGTCATAATGTTGTATGTCATTAAAACGTACAACTTGAACATGAATGTTGCAATACATCGTTTTATCAGATATTGGCTCCGGCGGGACGTAATGTGAGTTCATACCAGTTTTGAATGATTTACTAATTGATAATTAAATGAGGGGTGAAATTTGACAGCACAAAGAAAACCTTGAAACTTTGTGCAGATATTAATATCTAAGCAAGTAGATCCTTCTTTTGGGTATTACAGATTTTACTACCCCCATATAATGATTTGAAGGATTCAAGGCATACTGTGTCTAACTTTATTGATAGGTGTAACAAGTTTCAAAGAGCTTTTGCCATTGAATTTGCTTGATGACATCTTTGCATGACACCCTGTTGTCATAAAATCAATCACTTGTAACGAAAAGACTATTACAAATTGAGAAAGGACAGTGGTAAAGTGCTTACTGGAGCGTAATTAGATTTATTCAGTCATTTTCAAATATATACAGGATTTTTAATAAAGCATTGACATATTTTGAAGCCTCTTTTAAAAATAATAAATGGTGCTGTTTTAAGGATGTATGCCAGAAAGGAATAGGAATTGGTACTTTTTCAAGACTCTCTGGTATATAACGAATCAAGTCACAATAGTATCTGTTCAAGTCCCAAAGGCCTAAAGGAATCAAGCAGTGGTGCTTTTACAACTCCTAAAGGCATGAAGAAATCAAGCAGTGGTGCTTTTACAACTCCCAAAGGCATGAAGAAATCAAGCAGTGGTGCTTTTACAACTCCCAAAGGCATGAAGAAATCAAACAGTGGTGCTTTTACAAGTCCCAAAGGCATAAAGGAATTAAAACACGGTACCTTTTCAAGTCTCTTTGGCATACAGAAATGAAGGAATTCAGCTGCAGCGCCTTTTTCAAGGCATATAGAAAGTAAGCAGGCATTGATCGAAATCATTCTTGTGTGGTAAGAAAAATATATGAAGTGACAGAAGTGACATTCTGTCAGTAAAAAGTCCAAGTTGAAACCCCCGTTTTGGCATAAAGGAATTAAGCATTTTAGCCTCCTTGAGACTCTCTGGCATACAGGAATCAAGGAATTACACAGGCATTAGATCAAAGTCCTTTCTGTGTGGTAAGAAAACTTTACGAAGTGACAGAAATGACAGTCTGTCAGTAAGACATCCAAGTTCGACCTGACACGAGGCATTTCTCGTGTACATCCGTCCAGTTAATTTCTCAGGTGTACATGCGTCCGGTTAATTTCTCAGGTGTACACGCGTCCGGTTAATTTCTCAGGTGCATATGCGTCCGGTTAATTTTTCAGGTGTACATGCGTCCGGTTAATTTCTCAGGTGTACATGCGTCCGGTTAATTTCTCAGGTGTACATGCGTCCGGTTAATTTCTCAGGTGTACATGCGCCCGATTAATTTCTCAGGTGCACATGCGTCCGGCTAATTTCTCAGGTGTACACGCGTCCGGTTAATTTCTCAGGTGTACATGCATCCGGTTAATTTCTCAGGTTACATGCGTCCGGTTGATTTCTCAGGTAAACATGCATCCGGTTAATTTCTCAGGTGTACATGCATCGGTTAATTTCTCAGGTGTACATGCACCCGGTTAATTTCTCAGGTGTACATGCGTTCGGTTATCAGGACTGTACTACATGTGTCACCAAGAGTGGAAGCGCTATGTGACATCTCACAGCTTAGTACATGATTGTGTCACCAAGAGTGGGAGCGCTATGTGACATCTCACAGCTTAGTACATGATTGTGTCACCAAGAGTGGAAGCGCTATGTGACATCTCACAGCTTAGTACATGATTGTTTCACCAAGAGTGGAAGCGCTATGTGACATCTCACAGCTTAGTACATGATTGTGTCACCAAGAGTGGAAGCGCTATGTGACATCTCACAGCTTAGTACATGATTGTGTCACCAAGAGTGGAAGCGCTATGTGACATCTCACAGCTTAGTACATGATTGTGTCACCAAGAGTGGAAGCGCTATGTGACATCTCACAGCTTAGTACATGATTGTGTCACCAAGAGTGGAAGCGCTATGTGACATCTCACAGCTTAGTACATGATTGTGTCACCAAGAGTGGAAGCGCTATGTGACATCTCACAGCTTAGTACATGATTGTGTCACCAAGAGTGGAAGCGCTATGTGATATCTCACAGCTTAGTACATGATTGTGTCACCAAGAGTGGAAGCGCTATGTGACATCTCACAGCTTAGTACATGATTGTGTCACCAAGAGTGGAAGCGCTATGTGACATCTCACAGCTTAGTACATGATTGTGTCACCAAGAGTGGAAGCGCTATGTGATATCTCACAGCTTAGGCCTGGTCTTGCACACTCATATAACTGTCCTATAGAGTCAATATAGCCATTCCAAGGTCATATATTGTCTGTTAAAAAGTCTAGAAAGGGTTTTCAGCCTTATTTGCACACATATGCTGTTGGCAACTTCTGGCTTTCAAGGGACTATATATCATATATCTGTCACATGATTCTTTTCCGACAGGGATTTTTGGTGACTTACTCATATATTGTATGTGAAAGTGGAAATAAAGTTTTGGTAGTTACAGATTTATTTAACATGCCAGCTTAAAAGGCTGTTGCCACTATAAAAGTAACTGTTTAAGATTGTATACATTTTAGAGAAATAACTGATTGATTTTATTTTCGTCCACTTGACAGGTAGGATTTTCATTATTGTATAGCTATTCTTAGAAGAAATATCAGATAAACTTTCCATTAACAGAATGCAAAAAATTTCCAACCTTTTATTAGTAGATATCACCCTTATTGCATTACATGTATATGCTCATGTATTTGTCATAAATAATGGGAACATAATTATTGCATGACAGTTGTAGCTAATTATCTGTATTTTGTAATGACAAGGTATTGCTTTGTCTGATGTTGCTGTTTGAATATCTTTGCTGCAGGTATAGGTCTATGTTTGAATGATTTGTTAAATTTTATTTCCTGTACGTGAATACAAGCACATGCATAATATCGTGAATACAAGCACATGCATAATATCATGAATACAAGCACATGCATAATATTATACTTCACGAATAATGACTGGCCTTGAAATTGCACTTCACCACGAGATGGTGATGCACTGTCAATTAGTGATGTACTGTTAATTAGTGATGTACTGTTAATTAGTGCTCAATATTTTCTGCTGTAGAGCAGACATGCTATTTAAAGAGACTTTTTCACAGGTTTTCATATTGTTGAAGTGTCATAACTATATTATACAAACCCGTCTGCAGTGGAACAGATATGCTATTGAAAGAGACTTTTTCACAGGTTTTCTTATTTTTGAAAAGTGTCATAATTGGGCAGCATTATATTACTTATAATAGTGGCCTCTTGTATGTTCCTACACATTTACCCATCTTCATACATGCCATACGTATTGTCCCGGTTTCGCGAGGTCTGTCCTGACGTCCCGGTGGGATGCATTTTGTCCGGGTCAATCACAAAAATCGATGTTAGTGTACCATAAAACTTACATTGGGCCAACAATTAACTTCAGATCGTTAATCCCTTTATCGGTCCAGATGACAACAATACCCACTAGCCGCGTGTCAAAGAGGAGCAGTAATGATACCCCATTAACGATTTATTGATCGTTTGTCACACTTTCGTGGGATGGGGGTCATATATCCGTGGTCGCTAATTGCTGCTGATTGTTGCATTGTTTCGGAATAAAAAAGGAACTGTGTTTGTTGTTATTTTGATTTTAAATGGAATATGTGTTATGACATAATTAGTTTGGTAATGTTTGAAGGTAAGTATGCAAATAAATTGAGAACTTTTCGAGAATTAAAGATGCAAAAACAATCATTACTTTCTTTAAATTCGTATTGTTCACATCGCAAAATTTGATGCAGTTAATGATGCAGTGTATAGTGGAACGTAGCCCAGGTATAAGTCTGGTGGAGTAGTCTTCCTTGTAAACGCATTTGTTTATTTGACAATCAGTGTTTATATTTGCGTGTTTCGTATAATTTCTTTGATGTCATAATTAAAAATACATGTTATCATCTATATTATTGAATAAATATGATTAAAATATATGCGTGTGTATGTTAGTGTTATTCATTTTGGGTGTTTATTGTTGAACTATAACTATATAGACCACGAAACGGAATAGGACCTAGGTTAGATACGATAAACTATTATTATTACTCGTTTTTTTTTCCGACAAACTGACAACATTAATGTGTCCCGGTCAAAAGTCAAATGTCCCAGCGATTTTTTGACAATGTCCCGTTTTGGCCTGAAAAAATTATGGCATGTATGCCCATCTTAAACATGAAAATGTACTTAAAATGCCTCAACTATAAAAACTACAGCGTAATTTATCTTAACAGCCCACATACTCTCCAGAAAAGCCTAAACAAGGAGAAAAAATGCCTCTGTTGGTGCTCAAACCCATGACCTCCGGATCAAAGTCTGTCCCGTCCCGGTAACCTCTTGGCCAATGGGGCATGCATGCTGAAGCATGTATTTTGATGCTATGTAAGTGATACCTTGCTTTATAATTTTTGCCATTTGAATTGATTTGAACTCATAAACAACACATTGAATATCTTTCTGAGTCAGGAGTATACATTTCATATCTTTGTTTTACAATGAATTTTGTGGATTCTGTGACAAAAATGTTTTTGGAAATTGCCAATATGCCCATCTGTAAATAGGTCCGTTTAATTCACAGGCCCGGCTAGCTCAGTTGGTAGAGCGCTGGATTGTCAATCCGGGGATCATGAGTTTGAACCGCAGCCGGGCCACATAACTTGTGTGGGGATTGGTCATGAAATTATTTCTACGGTCATTCTCCCCTTACCACTGATTCAAGTAGGGCAGTTGTCAGTTACTGGCGTAAGTATGTAAACTTAGTACTGGTAAACCGCTTAGTTCGGCTAAGCTTGCCCAGGAAAAGTGTGAGTAGGTTAACTGACCGCTGTGATATGACCGAAATACTGTTAAAAACTGCGAAAAATCCAAACAAACAAACAAACAGTTCACCATGACTTCTGGTGGATGCAAATGGCTTTACTTGATTATTCATTATCATGTCTTTGTCAATGTATGAAGTAACATATTTTACCTTTTAAGGCTAGTGTGACGAGCAGCCACGAAGTACTGATGTGATGTCTGCCATATGTTGCAGATTTATCAACATGGCTTCAGAAAATTATGTCACTAGTGTTTTAATGTTTTTTTCCCATAACACTTTTGTGTGGGAAAGTTTGTCCAGGCACAATGCAGCAAAAGCAATCTTTTACCATTAGCCAGATTTGAAAATAGAAAAGGTGATAAAATAATGAAACCACCATTTCAATTCCTTGTGGAACCATTATGAAATGATATCAAAAATTTATGTACAAGGGTGAAAAGGCTTGGACAATTAAAAAAGACAAAGGGGTTATTAGTGAACCCAGTTTTTAATTTAAAACCATCCAAAGTGCACACATGAGGTTGTATTTGAACTTTATTGTGCATTAACATTTCCTGCAACTTAGTTGGTGTGCATTAACGTTATTTGTCAAACAATGTTTGCCATTATCTCCCTGACATTTCCTCAAGTTGAAAAGTAAACACTGTAAACTTGAATGCCAACAATTAAATTTACATTTTATTACATTCTTTAGTGCACATCTCAGTTTTTGAGGACTGCTTATTTTATGTTTAGAAGATAGCTTATGGCTCTCATGTTGGTAGTGGGTGGTACACCTGATTCATAACAAAACATGCAATCCTCCATAAAATCAAGCTTCAGGCAAATGTAGAAGACAGTGTATGTTTGAAAAATATGAACAAGTAATTTGAATATAATTGACAATATTGCATGAAATTAGTTAAGGACTCCAAGCTAATTAAATTTGACTTTTCCTACAAATTCAGGTCAGAGCCTCTGTGTCAGTAACAAGCTTGGTGATGTGAAATATAAAGGAGGAATTAGAAATTAATGGACATTATTGCTGGAAATCACTTATGTCTCTTGGATGAGGACTCCAAGCTAATTAAATGTTAGTTTTGTGCTCTTAAGGGCCAATTTTGAGGGTCTCCGAAAACAGTGTCTGAAAACATAGACTTAATACGGTAAATAAAACTTTGATTTTTCATAAAATTTCGGGCAGCATCTGTGTTAGTAGCAGGCTTGGTGATATGTGTTAAATATGAACAAGGATTTAAAATTTAATTGACATTATGGCAGAAATTCAGTTAAGTATCTTGGATGCAGACTCCCAAGTTAATTAAGAAACACATTTTTCACAATATGAAATTTCTGGCAGCATCTGTGAAGTAACAATCTTGGGGATATAGAGCACACCTGTGGTTTGTAGAGTTTTATGAGGGATTTGACTTCTCTGATCACAGATCAAGACACTGTGATCTGGCTAATATTATTGATTATCAATCACAGGACCTTGCTACCTTTGTTAAATGTCAGAGACAAAGAGCATTTCTGTTTGGAGTTTTAATTTTGATATTCATGGTTGAACTGTCAGATGGAATTGAGCAGGGTTCACGCCAGGTACGGTACTTGTTCCTTTGTTCAAGGTAGATATTTATGGGCTGTGTGCACAGCCAGATACACAACGAAATGTCACACATGGATGTAATTTATTGTGATTTATTTTTGAGTGGGTGGGCACAAATATTACCATTATTGTTGGATTTATAGAAAAGACGTTTTCTTCACTGATTGTAATGTAAGTGTTCTTTGATTTCAGTTTAATTTCGGCGAATGTGATTGTAAATCAATGTATATAATTAGCTGGAGGAAGTGGTTTGCAGTTAGGTATGAAAGAATTCAACTTGTACACTGTTGCAGTGCAGTGTTATCTATTCAACATTATTGCTTTGTGCGTTATCAGTTAAAAGTAAATAAAAACAACACGGTGTCAAATGCATAAATAGGCATAGAGTTGATTTGCCCATATCTAATCATGTACACACGCATTCTTTATCAAATGTGCTGAAGATTTTACTGTATCAGTGATTTGTTGAGTTTTATAATCAAATTGCACCTAACTTTAAATGGCTTCTTATAATAACTTGAAATGTGGTCATATTACAATAGACATTTTACAATTGATCTCTATAGACAGGGGTACTGATGCTTGCATCTTACTATGCAATACTTCCGATAATTATACGCATCAAAATGGGGTAGAAATGAATGAGTAACTGACTAGCATGTTGATTTGTATTGGTAATAAATGCAGACATATAAATTATGTGCCCTTTTGCTTAGAAAATTATAAAGAATACATACCATCAAAGTGCCATTGTGCTTTTAATAGAATTTATTAGGTTTCTGCATCAATTACTTCAAAGATGAAACAATATCATTAATAAGGAGACCAATAAATAATGTTCTAAAAAGCATTAGATCTTGGACTATATTAAATGCAGTGCCAGCTGAATAAAAGGCCCGTTTCCTGCATGTGGGAACACCATGGGAACACAATACATCCTTTATTAGGTCTGCTGCAAGCTTTTGTGTCTGAAGTGCCACTCCTTAGGTTATCTTTTCTGCACACACTGCATTCCTGTCTCGTTATCACATTTATGAAATTTGAAGTTATCTCAAGCTTAAAGGGATGGATGTGTCGCCTGCAGGGGCATAACTGAAGTATGATAAGAGCAATTATACCAAAAAAACGAAATAACCTTTCTTTTATGACTGCTAAGACTTCCCTAAAGTTTCATAATGATTGCACAAAACTTCTCAAGTTATTGTCTACACAAACTAAAGGGTACACTGCCACTGCCGCTGCCACCGCCGCTGCCAAAGTAACTCCTATATGTTGCCGTTTCAGGCGACACAAGAACCAAGTGGTGGGATGACACTGCAAAAAGTAAATTAAAATGAAAGTGCGATTTTAAAGAGAGAAACTGCCTTTTATGGGGCTGTCAAGGTATCCATTTATCTCCCTTCACTTTTGAAGAGTGGCCATCTTTCAGCTTGATATACCACTTGGCCTGCATAGATGTATACAGTTCTAGGCTACTGGAGAATGCAGGGCCATTCAGTTGGTCCCCAGGGAGTGATGTATCCCAGCTTTAGGCTACTGGAGAATGCATGGCCATTCAGTTGGTCCCCAGGGAGAGTTCAGTTCCCTGCTGTTGTGTTTTATGTGATCAAGTGATATGGTGTACATTCAAATGAATCTGAATGATAAAACACCTGCTGCAAAAGTGGATAACCAGCAGTTTGAATAGATCACAGTGGGAGGAATGCTTACCTTGTATATACCCAATAACATTCTTAAGACATGTACTGTTTTGCACTAGCCTGTGTGTTGATCCGTTATTTACAAAATCTCTTGTGCATTTATCTTACCACATGTTTTGTGCTTAGGTCTTCCCACACACATTTTTGGTACTTGGACAGCTAGTCTTCAAGTTGGGACATATTAAGCCTGTTAAATTCTGCAGCCTCTTGATCGGCATGCACACTTACTGGTATCGCAGGGGTGTGGAAATATCAAAATTAGTCATTTGTCCATGGACAAGTTCATTGCATAAATATACTTGTCCCCAAACAAATGTCACTTGTCCAAATAAAAATAAAGTTTCTATTCCTGGCGTTCCTAATATAATGTGTTATCAAATTATGAATAAATTACAATTTGTTAATAATGTTAAAATGTATTAGTATAATATTAATATAATAATTACCTCCCACTTTTTACATCATTTTTTATGGCCTGACATTGTACTGGTCCACGCACAACTTGACAGGAAAAATTTACTTGTCCGTTGGTAAAATTATCTGTGTCGGACCAGTCAGGCAAGGGTTTTCCACACCCCTTTATCATTTTCGAGAGAATAATGTACATATGAGTGGCGTTGTTGGAAAAATGGACTTAATGCATGTGCGTAAAGTGTCGTCCCGGATTAGCCTGTGCAGTCCGCACAGGCTAATCCGGGACGGCACTTTCCACTTTTATGATATTGTTTGTTTCAAGAAAGTCTCTTCTAAACATAAATCCACTGTAGGTGGAAAGTGCCATCCTGAATTAGCCTGTGCGCACATGCACTAAGTCCGGTTTTCCCACGACACCCCTCATATGTGTTTCTATTTCTTGTTGGGACATGTGATTGTGTGACTGTTTGTAAGCAAAGATGGTGTTTGGGGTTAGGGGATGTCCAGTGAGTGGATTGTCCCTGACCAGTTTGTTTTTACACTGAGTTTCTAGTACCGAAAATCTAAAGCAAGTTAACGATTTTTACATGTTAAAGACACAGTGGTCTCCCCTTCTTTTCTGCTTTCAATATGTCACATATCAGGGGAGATCACTGTGAGGTGTTTGCAGATATGCCGCGTTGGAACTGACAAATTCAAATATATTTAGATATATGTCTCTCGCATTTCTTTTGCAATCCATTTGGGGAAATACAGTTTATGTGACTAGGAATAGGTCTTTTCAAACGTCCCAGTAAAAGAAGTAAAAAAACAACAACACGACTTGAAGATGTGTTAATATTGTATTATTGTATGTTTAATAATGTTTTAGTCAGTGAAAATAATGCTTATGATCTTTATCTTTTTATGGCAAACCACAGTCCTTTAGTGTTTCAACGCTTTGATTTTATCTTTAGTTTATTCCATCTTGAGTGTGGCTTGAACACCAAATGTTGAAACTTAAATATCTTGAGAATTTATGTCAATGTAACAGGAATATAGGTAAATAAACTGTTTATTTTCACTGTGTCACCAACTTCTCAGGACACCTTGACTCCATTATGACTTCAAGATTTGTTTTGCAGTCAATGACATGACAATATTAATGCACACTGTGCCTCATTGCCGAAGATGCTAGAATTCCCACCTAAATCACACGGAGAGAAGGCAGGGGGTGATATGTGTTGCACCATTTTTCCCACCTCTCACATCATTAGTGGCTATTGTCACAAAATTAATTAACGGGTTAAAGCCAGAACCTAAGTGTCTGGCTGTAAGTTAACGTTAGATACTTGGTTTTGGCATTTAACTCTTCATCACTTGGTGTTGGATATTCAATAAATTGTTGTATTGTGTTGTGTATTAGTGACTGGATTGAATCAAAATTGCCTTAGGAAAATCTATCAAACAAATGCATTGGTTATTATTTATGACCTACCTTTATGACAATATTTTTTTATAAGCGTTTAAAGAATGTTGGCACAAGCAATTGGGTAACACTTCCATCTGTTTGTCGCGTTTATTATGATGGCTTCATATTGTTACCAAATTTGTGTTGGTTTTTTTAGCAGGATAATGCATGGTACAGGTGCAAGTTTATTTATTTGTTTGTTTGTTTGTATTATTTATTTATTTATTTATAATGAAAAATGTATACCTTTACAATACATTTTTGATTACTTATGTCATTTTAAAAACCTATGAGTGTATTTATTTTTATAGACCCTATGTATTTATCAGAATGAACTTGATCAAAGTAAATGTGCAAGTCTGAAGACATATTTAATGACATTTCTGCTTCATTGCACTGCAACCTAGTATCGGTTTATTAAAGCAGATTCTGAGTTACAAAAATAGAAGATATGTTTAGTTTGTAAATTCCTTTCAAACATCTTTGTTATGTTAAACATAACTGTGCATATAAGATTGTATTGTTCTTCCAATGTTTAAACAAACTGTTGTCGTTTAATGACATGTCATTGTCATTGTCAAAAATACTTCGCTATGATTATCAAGCAATTTTAATTACTGATAGTAATATTGTTATTTACTGATAGCCAAAATGATGATATGCCAATAGATAACATTTTGCAGGTATCTCCTTGGAATATCACATGAAGTTGTGATTTCAAAGAGTAATGGATGTTTAAGATATTTTGGAAATGTTTATTGTTTGTTTATCTCTTGGATTGTAATGTGTTTTCTTAATGCTTTTTGGATGTTTTTGTCTTTGTGTCACCAAGGGCACTTTGGCAACGGAAAATTAGGGTTCTTTGATGTTAGTATGTAATTTTAGGTGGTTTTTAGTTTGTAGTGATTAATCATAAAAAAAGTATTGTCATGTTATCTAAGATAAATGTGTTAAAAACATGAAAGACCAACATTGTTGCACATTAGAATGACTCATCTAAAATATATAAATATACAAAAAGTATTTCCTTCTGGGTAGCATGTACTCGTATGCGTGTTTTAAATAAATTTAAGTAATTATATCACTATTACATAAAATTTGTAAATACCTGTTTATTGCAAAGGTATGGAATTGAATCCTGGAAATTCGAAGATATTTGTTCTTTTGTGAAAACATTGTTTGCAAACTTATGTAGGACAAAAAGGTTAAGGTTAAAGGTTAAGATCAAAGGCCACAAATGTCAGTTTCCTTATTTACTTCTCAGATAAGATTAATTTATTGATGTTTCTGACCTTTGGAATCTTTGAGGTTCCATAACATGCATTCTTATTCTTTATTTGGGTTACTGTAAATCCCAAAATATGTGCAGAGCAAAATGTAGGTGTCTTTTAAAGTGTTGTCAATTGGAAGTGTAATAAATTGGTGCGAACTTCGCAGCTGCCAAATTATCTCTTCTGCAGAGTTACTGTTGCGGTGCAAATGTAGAGGTACCCCCATCAGATTGTTATATTTCACATTTTAATTTAAAGCTGCAATTAACGGACTAGTAAAAAACCATCTCGATCGTTTGTAAATCAAGCTGACAGAGTCCCAACAAAACGATTCATTTAATATGTTAAATATTTTTTTAATGGCCTAGTTTTGAATTGGTGCTATCATTTGTAATGCCCAATATAGGTAAAATTAAAACACCAACGAAAATAATACTAATACGGTATTTTCTTTCTCTAGCAACTCCTCATGTTTTCTGCAACGTTCACTAGAAAATCATCTTGAGCATTGATTTTACCTTGATTTAATAAACAATTACCATTATTATTTTTTTTCAACTTAATCACACATCTTCGTGGTGTATGTGCGAGTCAGATATTAAGGTTATCAAAAACATTGCATGACAATTTGGAAACTACCTGTGATATGGGCTGTTTATCATTTTAGTCAATTTGATATCTTCAAGTACCGGATCACGATGTACATGAAGGAAGGACCTTCACAAACAATCAGATACCTGGATGTTTGTGTCACTTAGTGTTCATTTGAATTTCTGTCAAACAGCAGTTAGGAAATCTAAACAGGAAATATAAAATGATATCATGTGGGTTCAGTGGCCTAGATGATTTGATCTTTGCCCATTATTTGTTTAAAGGGACTTGTTCACAGTTTTTCGTATTCATTTTGTAAATATGCCATTAAATGTCTAAACTTGCCAAAGCGTCGGAATTAAAGAACTGAAGTATAATAACAAGAAATTAAAGAACTTACAAGTATAATAACAAGAAATTAAAGAACTTAAGTATAATAACAATAAATTAAAGAACTTAAGTATAATAACAATAAATTAAAGAACTTAAGTATAATAACAAGAAACGCATAAACAAGAAAAGAAAAAAAACACTGCTGCCACTGGGGATGGAACCTATGACCTCAAGGTCAAAAGTCTGACTTGCAAACTTTCTCGTTCCAACCTGATTTATATACGTGTCCATGTAACTTTTACTTTATGTCAACAATTTCAACAAAAACAACAGAAGTACTCCAAAATATTAAATTATTGTGCGTTACAAACGCTTTATAATTTGACCGGGCCCGGCTAGCTCAGTTGGTAGAGCTCTGGACTGTAAATCCGGGGATAGTGAGTTCGAATCCCAGACCGGCCACGTAACTTGTGTGGGGATTGGTCATGAAATTATTTCTACGGTCATTCTCTCCTTACCTCTGATTCAAGTAGGGCAGTTGTCAGTTACTGGTATAAGTATGTGCACTTAGTACTGGTAAACCAGCTTACCCAGGAAAAGTGTGAGTAGGTTAACTGACCGCCGTTATATGACTGAAATACTGTTAAAAACTGCAAAAAATCCAAATAAACAAACAAACAAATTTTATCCATTTCAACTGATGATAACTCATTAACAAAATGTTATTATCATTATATTTTCATGACAGTAGTGCTAGTTGGCTCCTTTACATACAGTTTTCTTTTATTTTCGGAGTCTGTGACAAAAATGTTGGGCATTGTCAATTCATCAATCTGTGATTAAGTCCCTTTAAGAACCTCTAGCTATCAAGTTCTGTGTCAGTGCACAATAAAGTGCTTCTTTAGTCTTGTTTACATTCGTATGATGGGTCCAATCGTAAATGATCTAATTTCAAAATCTGTCTCTCCCCGATTCATAATCATCTCTATTCAGGCTTGGTTGCCCACAATTGGCAATCGCCTCACCTTTTTACTACACGTGTGTTGCAAATTTTGTTATGTGATCACGATAAATACTGTGACAGTTTACACCGTTCATAATTTCAGTGTGTCACTCATAAAGCTGTATACACGCGGTGGTATTAAAGCTTGATGCATTTGAGGAAAAGCTAAATCCCCTTTTGGCCATAATATTTGTGCGTGCGAGAGATTAATAAGGGACTATTTATATTACGTGTCAAGCACTTAAGAATATTAGAATAGTGAAATATAGAGAGTGTTAAAGATTTAATTTGTTAAACATTGTGGTGAAAGTTTCAGGATACTAGTGGGTTTTTTTTTCTCAGTTATATTACTGTGCATGTTTAACTAATTAATCATTTTGTATATTCTTGACTTTTTATTATGAAGTGTTAACCCAAACGAGGATGTAAGTGACAGTGCTGTAACACTGAATTTAAATTTGCTTTGGATTATAAAGAAAGTGTACAAAATCAGCAGGAAAACATTCAGATTTCAGAATTTGTTTTGTTTTATACAGGAAGGTTAGAAGATCATTTTGTCTAGATATTTTACGACAGGTAAACCAGATAGCCTGCATAATTTGGCAGGTATTAATTGGTTTATCAGGATTAATCGAAGGATAATCTGCTACTGATCATAACTTTATACACTGAGAAACACTAATCTTTGAAAGATATGGCTTATCTACAGGTATTTGTGTACATGTATGTATGAATTGATTGATAAAATACAAACATATTTGTTTCAAAATATCAGTACAAAAGATAAATATTGTATGATGATAAATAACGAAGAATTGGTGCAGAACAAATTGTGGGCATGTGAACTGTGCATGCACCTAGAATTTTCAGGTGGAATTTCATTAAGTTAGCATTGGATATTTGGGTCTTGAATATTTAGCTAAAAGGGGCCAATTCTTAACTGCAAATGTATTCAATTCAACATGGCTATCAAATATTGTGAGGTTACTGATATATCTAAAATCTGATAAAGTTGACCTGACATTGCCTGCAGACATTTCCCCAGATTGTATGTGTTCTCTTATGACTACAAACAGCTGACTTGAGATATAACATTTGAGATAAAATTTGTGTTAAAAATTTGTATACTTTTCATGTTTGGTGAATATAATATGGCTTGGTGATGTTTGGAATTACAGAGATAGTAAATAAAGTGTCGGTTAGTGATATTGAGTGGTTTTAATTTGAGAAGGGATTATTAAGAATGTGCGTTATTATAAATGAATAATTTAACATGGAGTAAAAAAAATAAACAAGTATGTTAGTGGTTTTTCTGGTGTAAATGTTATGCAATGAGTTCTGACAACAAAATGATTTATGAAAAGGAAAAGATATGGTATTATACTACCTTTATATTGGTATAGATCGAACAAATTTACATGACATTAAAGTTTCTGCTCTATTATTGTCAATTACCATCAGTGCCAACATTGACGCATTTTACAATATATTGGATATAAAAATATGTCAGACGTTATTGATTTTTAGTACAACTGCATATCCGAACTATAACGTATGGGCAAAGATTTTATATTGTGAGTAGATAAATGTTTTTGTCTCAATTTCGTAAGAAACATTCAAAGTAGTAAGCACATTGTATTTACAAGTGTGGTATATTTCTTGTATGACAATTATAAGCAATTTGTTTTTTCTGATCAAGTTCTAAACTTTAACCTCAGTAGAAACTAGATCATTATCTAAATCGTAACCTGTAAAGATTAGATCAGGATCTATACTATTAAGTGTGAAATTATCAGGATCTGATCTGTTACCATTAAAGGACTTAAAATGGCCATCCCAGACTCTAAAATGTTTTGATCAAATTAGGATCTAAGTCTATGACTAGAAAAAATCTCAATCTTAAACTTAGTTTCAACTTAAAATTTCAACGGTTGAAGTGAATATCACTTGTTGCATTTCGGCTTTGAATTTCATTGGTCAATATTTTAAGTTCGGACTAAGTTTTAGAGATTGCGAATTTTTGCAGTCTTGTAAGCAGTAAAGACCACAAAATAAAATCATCACAAGTAAAGACTACAGCAAGATCTACGCCGTCATTAGTAAAGGCCTCTAGTCTTTAGAATGAACATCTTTTTCCACCACATTAAAATCTTTTTGCTAGTAAAGACCAAATCAAAATCAACATTTTTTCCAATTAACACCACATTAAAATCATTTGCTAGTAAAGACCACATCAAAATCAACATTTTTTCCAATAAACACCACATAAGTATCATTTGCTAGTAAAGACCATATCAAAATCAACATTTTTTTCCAGTAAAGACCACATCAACGTCTATTACTTTTGACAATCAAGACCACATCAACTTCACTTTGTATGCAGACTGGTGCCATTTCCATATTTGGCAAATGCCTGATCCATTAAGTAAATTCAGCAGGTTTAGGTATTTCAGGCATGTCAAGGCCCTGGTATGCAGTAGAGTACACAATACTGGTCCATATTTCTGTTTTGGTATTGAATAACATGCTCTCCAGATGTGGCAGTGGCATTAACAATCTTCATTTAATAATATGTGGCGCGTCCTGAGAAAACCGGTCTTAATGCATGTGCGTAAAGTGTCGTCCCGGATTAGGCTGTGCAGTCCGCACAGGCTAATCCTGGACGACACTTTCCGCCTAAAGTGGATTTGTGGTTAGAAGACACTTCATTGAAACAGAAAATACCATAAAAGCGGAAAGTGCCATCCCGGATTAGCCTGTGCAGACTGCACAGGCTAATCCGGGACGACACTTTACGCACATGCATTAAGCCCGGTTTTCCCACACGCGCCTCATATATATTTCTATCTAAGGCATTGTCACTGTGTACGGTTAAAAAATTACGTCTATTGAATAGTATTCGAGGTGACTAGCGCCTGAATATTTATAACGAATCTTAGTTGAAACTTACGAAAATGTTAAAATTGTGATATATTATTATTTGGATTTTATGACAAAGAAATGCATTGTTTGCAGATTTTGACTCAGGAGTTGCTATACCATTCCAAGTGTATTATTATTAAGTATTTTCTCATGCACAGGTACCAAAGCATTTTGACTTATGTTCAACTTATGTAAGGAATAGCTTACGAATCTTTATGAATATGTTTCCTGGACTGGTATTTATGAAGAATCTTAGTTGAAAATTAAGAAAAATCTTAGAATTTGCAAAGTTAGTTATTGGATTTTCTGACAAAGTAATGCATTTCTGGAAGATTTTGACACATAATTTGCCTTATAATTCGAAGTGTATTAATATCTAGCCTTAGTCATGCAAATTTTCCAAAGCATAGTGTTTTAAACACAAATTCTTATTTTGACTTATGTTCGCCTTAAGTTAAGAATGGCTTAAGAATCTTTATAAATATGGGCCCAGGACTCTAATTACATGACTTAAGTACTTAAACCGAGAACCAAATCCACGGTGCATATGGGCACCGCATACTGCTGAAATAAAATTGGAATGCACAGTATACTTCGTGGAAAAAGTCGTTGAAAAGGCAAGATATACCTGTATTTAAATTCAAATATTTAACAATCAATATATTCTATGATAAAACCACGAGTTGCACTTAACAAAATATGATTTAAGACACACAGGAACGTTTAATTTTAGTAAAATAGTGCTAGCATGGTGTAGATCTCGGTCAAAAACAAGTACCTGTATTGAATGATATGCATAATTCGCATTTTAAACCTTAAGTTTCAATATAAAGTTTATAGTTCCAAACATATTTTTTAACCAAAAACACAGTGATAAGATCACAGAAACTTAAATGAGCTTCTATCACACAAATTATAGCCAAACTGGAAGAGAAATCTGAATATATTTCTGAAAATTCACTACATAAATAAAAGACATGGACACTTTTTCACTTCGTCTATGACGAGGGACGAATTTCAGGAAAATATTTTGAAAGAATATTTAGTAGCGATATCCATTGTGTTCCGTAGAGCTTAAATTATTGTCATATAATGATGAAAACCCGGAGAAATTAACATTTTCTTGCACTGCCCTTTTTTTTTTTTGTCCATAAGTATGCGGTGCCCATCCATTCATTATAAAAGTAACGTAGTTGTAGTATTACATCAGTATATGGTGACCATATACACCGTGAAATCAGTGTTTAATACTAACGTGAAGCACGTCAGACAGTAAATGAACAAACATAAATACCATAATATTTCAATGCAAAACATTTTATTGGGAAAATGAAGAAATAATTCAAAATTCTTCAATGAATTAAGAGTTATTATTTTTTATAATATGACTTATAAATAAACTTTATTTGATTGGCTCAGCGACACATCCTTGAAAGAAAATCGTACATGATTGTTGCACAGTTTTTACTTCGCCCATGCATACATACAACAGATGATGTTGCACACTAACTAAAAATAGTTTATTTGGAATCCCAATAAAAGTGTGAATTTTGCCGAGGCTCGTTTCGTTCAAAACAGTAATCTCCCTTTAAAATTAAAACTAGGGAAGTAACCGAATTATATATTTTTGTTTTGATAATATGATTGAAACAAATAAATGGGTGTTGTTCTTGTTTTTTAAAACGCCATTAGCTGTCATTTATTTTATAATTTATATAATCAAACAAGTATGGACTGTTTAGCTGTGCAATATCATGTGATGGTGCACAGCAAAATCCATATTGAACTTTTCACATGGATATTGCTGTGCACCATCACATGATATTGCACAGCGAAAAAGTCCATATTTGTATAATATAACATATTTAAATTCATAAGATTATTTCAATACCTTTCTTTGGTCTTAGCGGAAAGCAGAGATTCCCCAGCAAAAGAAGAATTTCCTGTCATTTTCAACTAGTTTTAAGCAGTTAATTGGTTTCACTTTCAAGCAGTTAATTGGTTTCATTTTGTTCGTCATTGAAATATTTTACAATGTGATTTTCTAACAAGAAAAGCAGTTTTAAACTGTGAAAAATATTTATCATGTCATGACAAATATATATTTACAGGTAGTTTGAGTGCATGTCTGTGATTGGTTTTATGACTTAATTTTTGACAGTGACGTAAAATTATTATATTTATGGTTTTGCAGTTGTCAGAAAAAGCTCTCATATCAAAAGCTTCGCTGATACAGAGCTGGAAGCTTGCCAATTAAAGGTTTAAATCTCGATGGTTTATATACATGACAAATTTGAGGCTTGATAAAATGTTATGAAATTATTTTAAAGTTACAATCCCTTCAAAGTCCCAGTATATTATGAACTCAAACATATGAAAACCCATTCCCCAATATTGTAAAAAATATTTAATTGGACATATAAAGTCAAATTGATAGATATATTACATACATTTGACGTAGTAAAACCAAATCACATTCATGATATACAAAATAAATACTGTCACTAAAAAAGTGACCCTGTTTTATAAACTTTGTTTACATTTTGCAAAAACTTATAACAAGTTTTTCACTACATTAAAGTTATACTTTTGTATTATTTTGATTTATGGTTCAATTTATAAAATTTATTAATAATTTGTACTTGATTTTCTGATTATAATATGTTTATAATTACTTTTAATATGTGCATTGTTAATAGATCTTCGTTAATTATTATGATATACAGACTTCATCTCAGATTTGCATTTTAAAATTCACCGTCGTGCAACGAAATATACTTATTTAATTACAATAACAACCTTATTATTTTCATTACATTATTAACATCTCTAACCATTAATTGTGCATGCATTATTTGTGATACAAAATGATCTATGACATTTAAATCAATTTCATTTCCTGTTTGCGTAAGTTCATAACTCATTGTCTTAATATTCGTCGCCATCGATTTGCCCATTAAGATGTCTGTAATTGATAAACAGCAATTTAACGTTGTATTTGCTCCATGTTTTTTTGCAACACAAAAATGCTTTTATCATAGCACAGTCTAGACAGTGGCCTTGTTGCAATTAATACTCTGGAATGCAGTTTAATTCATTATGAAGCCAAACAACCGGGAAAAAATGCGAACATTGACAAAAATAAACAAATGTCAATAAAATAGCCTTAAGTAATGCACCTATCAATATTTTCCCCCAGGGGGGAGCAGCGGGCATATACGGGACTTTAGACTGACAGCGATTCCTGACAGGTGTGAATTTGACACGCCTAATAATTCCGGGTCCCGGGAAAAAGACCTTTGTCGGATTTTAGATCCCGGTAATATTGTGCCGCTAAGAATCACCCACTGTGAAAATTGAGACAAAAATGCTTGGCTCTTCAGGGTGGGGATTAGACCCCAAATAATAAACTTAGTCAAATTCCCCTGGGTAAGCCCACCGCTCTCCACCCTGGGGTGAATATTGATAGGTGCATAACTGTATATACAGTTGACAGTTTTGAGTTTATTTTATTTAAAATTATTATTTTAAATGATAAAAACAACAACAACAGCAACACAGAATAAAAACAAAAGCCAACAAATACAAACTGTTGATGAAATATAAAAACAAAAGCCAACAAATACAAACTGTTGATGAAATATAAAAACAAAAGCCAACAAATACAAACTGTTGATGAAATATAAAAACAAAAGCCAACAAATACAAACTGTTGATGAAATATAAAAACAAAAGCCAACAAATACAAACTGTTGATGAAATATAAAAACAAAAGCCAACAAATACAAACTGTTGATGAAATATAAAAACAAAAGCCAACAAATACAAACTGTTGATGAAATATAAAAACAAAAGCCAACAAATACAAACTGTTGATGAAATATAAAAACAAAAGCCAACAAATACAAACTGTTGATGAAATATTTTACAATAACTTGAATGTGGTCTTAGATATATATTTTAAATATGAACCCAGTACTTAACTGAGTATTAATAAGAGATTTATTGGACTAACGCACGAACATTTAATGTACAGCATCATGTCAAGTGATATTTTAATTATTCAAATATATCATACATTTTATTTTTCGACATTTGTAACTCTTGTTATCGTTTAGCAGTTATAAATGACTTTCCTAGACTGGGGCTAAGAAATAATTATTTGCAGCCAGATGTTTAGATTTTTAAAAAAATTTCCTAGAAAATAACAAAATTTAATTGTGCCTCATGTTAGAACTATACTATTGGACATGTATTCAACATTTACTTAGCATAGTTTTTGTCTGACCCATCGTAACGTAGATATGGCTATGCGTGACAAAACTACAATACTTCCTCCATTATTTTTCAGGAAGATGAGTTGAAGACCTTGTAACCATGGGAAACAAGCATTCTAGCTCGAAGGATGCCCATTTCTCTGCCGAGTCCCGTGGGCGGAGCAGGTCATTCAACGGGCTCGCGTCCCGCTTCCGGAAGGCCAGCAGAAGCCCTCCACGGGAGCGAAGCAGCTCGTTTGGTGAGTCAGGAAAACCGCACCGAAAGGGAAGCGAAAAAGTGGGTCAGAACGGCGTATTCAAGAGTGGCCATAATGGGCACTTGATCCGAAGAGGTCACGATATTCCAATAACCACCACGCTGACAAGAGACAATGGAGGTGTCGATGCCCAGAATGATGTCAAGGGAACTGCCGCAAAAGAAAGCTTGAGTAAACTGTCGCAGTCCGCCCCCAGTGGGCGGGGTTTCCACTATCGGCATTCTCCTGCCCGCAATGTTGCACCTGTGCTGGAACAGGTGTCTGCTGGCTCTAAGCCAGTGAAAGACCTTAGTGAAAGTCAGGATAGTTATAAATATAGTTGTCCTTCCCCCAGTAAATCATTAATTTTAGATGAAAATGATACCATCATCAAAAGTTCGAATCTGAAGAATTTGAAAAACCAGCAGTTATCTGATAAGCCTGAATTAATAGAGAATTATTCAGAAAATGCACATATCACTGCTTCACAAATGCGTAATGTTTCTCGGGAACTGTTTTCTGAGCAGCTGGAGGATTTGGCCAAAAGACGAGGCATGGCAACGTTGAATCGTGATTTATCCTTATCAAATGCCAGTCTGGGTTTGCTTTCGAATCGATCCAAGTCTATGCATAGCTTAAGTTCTAATGATTACGATTATGAGGAACGGTGCAAAGTTGGAGAACTACTTTCTTTTGAGGATAGTTACCAAGTGGGTGAATTGTGTAGGAGCATAACTTCTCAGTTTTCTAGTGAAAATCAGGATAAAGATGACATATTTCTGCGACCACGAACAAATTC
The DNA here is from genome assembly GCA_027627225.1 of Congeria kusceri. Classification (NCBI taxonomy): domain Eukaryota; kingdom Metazoa; phylum Mollusca; class Bivalvia; order Myida; family Dreissenidae; genus Congeria; species Congeria kusceri. The sequence continues at coordinate 2,212,591 of CM051030.1, forward strand.
TGCTTCGGCAGTCGATCTAGGGAGTTATAACAGAAAGCAAATGGCATTTGGTAAGACGAGTGCAGAGATCAGGCGCAATTTGGCATCTCAGTATGCAATAGATCCTAACAAGTCTGCGCAGAAAAGTAGTTCCACAAATAATGTTGGACCTGACGTCATGCAGGCACGAAGAATGCTGGTTGCCAGGGCACTCAAAGACGGAGACCCTGCAGAAAAAGAGGAGAACATTCCAGCTCTTGTATCGCCCCAGCAACCACAGTCATTGCAGATGCCACAGGTATCACCGGTTAAACAGAATTCCATCCAAAGTTTCACAGTGAACGAGGGTGTTTCAATGACCACCGCTAACCCTGTAAGCACTGGACCCAAAGCATCCCCGAAAATGGGACGACGTAGCTCCGCAGGCAGGCTACAGGGGCCTATTACGACTCCGGAAAAGTCTTATGGCCTTGCAAAGCAGGGTACCCCATCCCCAAGTGGCAAAATGTTCCTCTCAAGGCGTACATCTAGTCCTATACTCTCACAGAGCTCTGTGTCTACTCCAGAGAAAACCAGCATGCATCAGAGCGTGACAATAACCAGCTCAGGTTCATTACTGCAAGACATTGACAAAAATCAGCTGCTAGCTGTGAATATGACCAAATCAATGCAGAAGTTTTTACTGGATAACCAAGGAGTGGGGACGAACTCTACTGATTACGAAAAACTGCATAATAAGCTGAATAAGAAAAAGAAATCCACAGCGGCATTGCAGGATGGCGCGCTACGTGAAAGGAGCAGTAGCTTCTCCATACTGTCATCGCGTCAACAACAACAACAGTTCGTCCAGCAAATGATCTCACAGCAACAGGAAGAATTGAGTAAAAAGAAAAAAGAGCAGGAGGTTATGGTGCCGCCAGAAACTCAAATTATTCACGTTCAATCTAAGTCATACGACAGCACGCCAGTTTCGACCGGTGGCGACTCAGGCTTTCGGAGTCGTAGTCAGAGCTGGTCGTCGCTGTCGCGGAAAAGCGTGTATGAATCGCAACAGCAGATTAGTAGCGTGATGAACCCTGTGAGCAATCTGTGGAGTTATAGCGAAGTGTCGCTCGCAGAGTTACCCGTAGATTTGACCTCCCAACCTCAGAGGTATATCTCGGTAATCGAGGATGACGGACCGCCGCCTGAGATTCTGAATTTCTCACATGGTAAGTGGTTCCCATTGACCTAGATAGTAAATTTGGAAGTAGAACAACAAGTTCAGTACTGTTGCGGTTAGGTTTAAGTGTTGCATTAGGTTATGTTGTTGAAAGTACTTGTATGGTTAGGAGTAAAACCTATTTTCATACACATTACTATTAAGTAGTGACATTTGTTTTACATGAATGTGTGACAGATTGTTTGGTGGAAGAAATTTGAAAAAAACAACAACAAAAAAACAACAACAACAACAACAACATATGAATGTAAATTATGATACACTATTATTAATGAATTTATGATTTTTCTGTTTGAAATTATCAATTTGAAAGTATTTGAAACATTTAGTTGTTTATTTGTGCATTTAAAGGGTACTAGTAATGAAACTTATTAAAAAATATAATTATTATAGTCTCAAATGGGAATTTGTTTCCATGTGTAAGATACAAAATTCTAATTCTTTGAATAGAATGTGTTCATATTTCAATTGTGCCTAAAATAACCATTGTTGTAAAGATAGATGTCAACGTACAAAGAAGTTTTCAATGTATCAGTATTTATTGAAAATCTTGTTGACAGCTGTGGTTTATATTTATAATAAATACATTCCTTAAATTAATTGCTTATTCTCATAACATTCTATATGCTGTTGTGCTTAATAAATTGACGTTTATATTTGACATTGAAATACTAAGCATATTTGGTTAAAAGCTATGGAAGAAAATCGATTTTCTGTTTCCTTGAAGTTCATTCATTTAACCATGTAACTATATCCACCAAATTATCTGCACAATCTGGCAAGAAATATAAACAAATAGATAAGTGCATGTAGATGTATCTACAATGGAATATTTGGAATGCCTTTGTGGTTACTGTATGTTTTCAAGGATATGTTCTGAAGGTGCGGCAAAATGGGCAAAACCACAAAATGCCCCGTTAGCTTATACACATGTCATAGTTATATATAGCCATTGCGCATTACGTGTTCTACAAACACAGTGGTGAAAGGTTTATTACCATTGTCTGGCCGCAACCATGTAGGCTATAGAAGCCTTTCTTCATGACCACAAGTCCATAATGGGTCACATGGGTTATGATTGAGTTTATTACAGCATGGTCAATAAGAATCAATAGGCAATGCTGTTTAACTGGTGATCGGTAGTCTCTATGATTCTTTAATACCTGAAGTATTTTCTACAGCAGCAATGGACAGGTCTTAAAGAGGGATTCTACGATTTTGTAGGAAAATTATATCGTAAAACCATCCATTTATTCGATTCTAATGATGTCAATTAATTTTTAAACTAATATTATAATAATGTTGGGAATAACTTATGTTCAGAACTCATATTAAGAGAGAAATTTAAAACTAAAATAATACTTTACTGTGCAGCAAACTATTATATACATCTATATACAGCTTCTCGATGAGTCTGACCGATTGTTGCGCATGCACAGTAGTTTTCTAATTCTAAACCGAATGTAGCCATTGCTGTAGGATAAACGGGTCTGTATCTACCAAAAATATGTATTTTTATTTTTTCTATAAATAAATTAGTTTTTGTTTATGTGTATGTATTTATGTTATATAAAATGTTTTTTGTTTGTGTGTAACGAAATATACTGGAAATAAATTGAGTATAAATCAGACAGTCTCTCTTTAAACCAGTAACAACTTTTTTCAGCGAAATAACAATTGCAAACTGTTTCATCACTTGCATATCTTCAGTAGACTGGTTTCGTCACCATTAGATATATAGCTGAAGTATTTCACAGCGATAACTTATTATAGCCATAAAATGTCAGTTATTTAGATGACAGACTACAAGATAATTGTATGTTTCTAATAAATTTCAAAATATGATAATTAGGCGTCGTCAAGTACATGGTCTCAAACCTCGTCTAGTAGTAGTTTTTAGTCCAGGGCCTGTATCCAGAAAGCTTCTTATGTCTGCGGCTGGTTCATGTAAAGATTATTTTTATTTAATTTTTTTTTAAGATGGTAAAGAAACAATGGATGCTTCTTTTTAACCAAATTTCAAATATACATTTTCACAGGGAAAATTGAATTATAAAATTTCACTTAAATAAATAAATAATTGTGATTTTAGTTAAGATTTTCCTTGGGAGCTTTGAGGATTTTGGGCCCATGTCAATACCAAGTTTTTATTGAACTCAAGATTGATTTTTTTTTAATGAAATAAATTTGTTAGTTTTGTTCTTTTATAATAAAAATAACTGTTAATATGAGGTGCAGTTGTACATTAAAACATTGATGTTTTTCTAAGAAAAACTTTACATAGCAGTAAGGAGTAAAAAAAAATGTTTGTTTCAGGTAACATGCCCAAAAAAATTAGGGTAAGTAGGTCGGGATTTATTTTTTATTTTTTTGGTTAATGGTCAACTTGTAGATTCTTAAACTGAATAAATATTCAAAACGTAGCAGTAATATCGTTAAACATCGTTTATAAGTGGATACTATCAAAACAAAACACTTATTTATCCAAAAACACATTTAATTATTGAAAAAGGTAAATAAACCAAAAATCAATCTGACAAACCCAATAAAATGTTCTAGGGTTGGGCATTTTTTGAGGGCAGGTCGGGTTACCTGTAACAAACATATTTTTTTCTACGCCTAAGCAGGGAAATTTACCACTTGAACTGGGTTTTGGGCCTAGTAAACTATTTTGTGCACTGCGATTTAAATTTGTTATGTTTGTATCATAGGCAGTCTCGGGACTAATGTATATAATTAATAAGTGTCTTTTATTATTTAAAGTAAAACGATACAATGTTATTACCACCAGCTCACTACATTGTTTTTCATTATATTTGCAAAGCTCAAATAATCATCACTATAATCTTTGTGTCCATAGCCTTGCACAGGAAGCCTTATAGGTGAACGTTAACAAAGTTGGAAAGTACTGGTTCTACCCAGCAAACAGACTGCAGTGTCCCTAAAAAAAACACAAGCTTTTGAGAAAATGATTAAATAAGTTGGTTGATATGTGGTAATGAAAAGAACAACTGATCGACTTGTAGCTTTGTTTATGGCTTGGTTATCAAATGGGAGAATACTGAACATAAGCAACAGTATTCAAATTCTCAAATGTCAAAGCTATGACATCTTAAACATGGTGTTTCTTGAAATGAGATACATTATAAGAAACAGAAACTCCAGGAAGTATTTTTATACCCCCACAAAGGAAGTTTAGTGGGGGTATATAGGAGTGAGTTTGTCGGTCCGTAGGTCTGTTGGTCCGTCGGTCTGTTGGTTTTTGGTTTCCGAATGATAACTCAAGAAAGACTTGACATATTCAAATATTTTTTGGTACACATGTGTAACATCATAGAATACAGGTCAGGTTTGATGTTGGTTACAAACCACTTAAATTTTGACAGAGTTATGGCCCCTTTTTGACTTAAAATTCCCTAAAAACATGGTTTCCGGATGAAAACTCAATAAAGGCTTGACATATTCAAATAATTTTTGGTACACATGTGTAACATCATAGAATACAGGTCAAGTTCGATGTTGGGTACAAACTGCTAAATTTTGACAGAGTTATGACCCCTTTTCGACTTAAAATTCCCTAAAAACATGATTTCCGGACGATTACTCAAGAATGGCTTGACATATTCAAATAATTCTTGGTATACATGTGTAGCATCATAAAATACGGGTTAAGTTCGACTTTGGTTACAAACCACTAAATTTTGACAGAGTTATGGCCCTTTATTTGACTTTAATTCTCTCAAAACATGGTTTCCTGACGATAACTCATCAATGGCTTGACATATTTTAATAATTATAGGTACACATGTGTAGCATCAAAAAATACAGGTCAAGTTCGACTTTGGGTACAGACCACTAAATTTTGACACAGTTATGGCCCCTTTTTGACTTAAATTCCCGAAAAACATGGACAATAACTCCTGAAAGGCTTCACAAATTTAAATTATTTTTGGTACATAGGTGTAACATCATATGATACAGATCAAGTTCAACTTTGGTTACAAACCACTAAATGTTGACAGAGTTATGGCTCCTATTAAAATTGAATTTTTCCAAATACACTGTTGACTTCACAAATTAAAGCATTCTCTCTCTGTCCGTTTCTTTTGAATGGATGCCATAGTTTGTGACAAGGCTATATTGTGGGGGTATATCCGTCACTCATGTGCCAATTCTAGTATTTTCAGGTTTGTCAAAGAAAGCTTGTGGTTTCAGTATGGTATAAGCAAGGCTTAGGGAAATCGCCATTCAAATGTGATTCAAATTATTTATGTGGACACTTAAACAGATTAGTTCAGTATGTATTGTTTAAACATATTTTCCCAGTTGCATACTGTTAATTTTGTGGTGTAATGTTGTCCAAGCCTTAATGACAAAAAGAAAATATACTGCTAACATAACCAACCGTACGTGCTGTGTGGCAATAATACATGCCCTTTCATGTCTTCCTGGTCAAAAGGGTGTTATTTTCCTATAGCAAGTAATAGTTTGTCCATTGACCAAGTGCCTAATACCTGGCTATTAGAAAAGATTAGATCAATGTCCAAATACGGCTGAAATTTATTGGCTCCATTTGGGCCACCGAGACATAACGAGTAAACTGATTTTATCTTGATATAGAAAAAGCTTTTGATTGAATTACTTCCACACTTCTGAGAAGCCAGATTGTCCCTGGGTGGAAATCCCCATGTAAGTAATTAGGCCCTATTCAGTATATTAACGTCTTAGGCAATTGTATGTGTCATAAATGGACTTGAGGTCGGAATCTTTTTCTTTGTCATTTGATGTCCGGCAGGGAGGAGTTGTAGTGCAAATAAAGGGGATTAGTGTTTGTTCTGTAACAGGTCATTACATTGTAGACATCTTGTCTCAGAGTTATATTCACTCAAAGATTACTGACAGCATACTTGCAACAGTGTTAAATTTCAACTTGAAGCGGTGCTAATTTATTTGTAATTGTTACGCACTTGACCTAAGTAAAATGGGTTTTTAATTTTTCTCTTTGTAGACTGGATTTCAAAATTAACGCTCATTCTTTAAGGTGATAAGCCTATTCTTAAGGGGATAATGGATTGTTTCATAGTTTTAATTTGCAATCAGACAACATTTTAAAAAAACTCTAATTATCGTGACAGCTTGAAGCATTTTGATGTTGTTACAGATAAGGTTACAAGCATACTTAACAATAAAAAAATCATGTAATGTTTGTTTATGCCCCCGGCATCTTGATGAGGGAGGCATATAGTGATTGTCCTGTACGTCCTTCCGTCCGTCCTTCCATCCGTGACAAGGTTAAGTAGATTTTACCGTTTTGACTAGCACCAACACCGCTTGCTATAACACTTGGATACTTACACAGTTGTTGCTTATGACCATACCCAATCCACCCATATCACCCAACCTCACTTTGACTTGACCTTAACCTAATTTGGACTTGTAATAATCCAAAAGTGCCATTTCTTGGTTAACTAGATTTTACCGTTTCGTCTAGCACCAACACCGCTTACTACAACACTTGGATATTTACATAGTTGTGACTTATGACCGTTCCCAATCCACCCATATCACCCAACCTAACTTGACCTGGACCTGGACCTAATTTGGACTAAAAAATTAGCTATCCAGCACCAACCGGGGTGGGGGTGGGGGGGGGGGCAGGGCATGTGTGTTTATCAAACACAGAATCTTGTTGTGTGCTAGAATTGTTGTGTGCTAGAATGTTTTGTCAGACCAGATTAGAATTGCCTTTATTTATTTCAGGAAAATGATGGGTATAAGACACCAAAATATGACTATACCAGTGTGTTATTTTATTTTATTATTCTATAAGACTTAAATGAGTGATAATCCAAGTAAATGTAGTAATGTTAATTTAATGGTGTTACATGCAACCGAATAAAAGCAGTATAAACATTATTTAATAAACGTATACAATTCTTGTTTAAAGATTGTACACTTTACTATGAAACAGTACTAAGTAACTAAGTACTTGAAATGTAACTTATGTGCTCGGAAAGTGTTGTGTATACAAATTTAAACCAAATGTGCTTGAAACAGGAAAACTGTTTGGTGTGACACAGTTGTTAGGGTACCTTTGGGTTGAACACAATGCCTCAATTCTATCACTTACTTTTTGTGTAACGCGATACACTAGCTCGATGTAGCTTTAAAATGGAGACGGATTTCTCGGGTTTCTATTGTAAATAATAAAGCTGCGTGACAACAAATTGCGTGGCTATTCAAAGTTACCGGAGCAGAAAAGGGTCCCTCGAAACAGTTGCATTGTGGGTCAGTAGTCCATGCAGGATCAGCTGATGGTAAAACTCCTGTCTTTGTCATACGAGATGAGGAGCTAATGATAATGGGACGAAAAATCTGTTCAAAAGGGTTAATACGGGCATTGGACGATTGCTTATACAAGCAGTGTTTTAAAACTAGACTTAAAATGCAATAGGAAATCCTTTACACATTAAAACTATCAGAGGTGTGGAAATATCCACGAACAAGTTCATTGCAAACACGTTTTGATTCTAGGTGTTCCTAATATAATTTCTCATTAAATATAAATAAAATACAAATTTATATTGATCTTAAAATATATTATAATTATATCTAATATATAATACCATCATAAATAACTCCTTACTTTTACATAACTGTTACGCACCAATATTGTACTTGTCAACAGAGAACATTACAGGAAAATTGTACTTGTCTGATGGTAAAATTACCCCGTCGGACAAGTCGGGCATAGGATTTCCACAACCCTAACTATTTACGAAAACTTGAACAACAATGTTTAAGTAATTATAAAGTTACATTGGCATTACGTTGTTCTGATTATGTTGATTGGTGTACATAATAAGTTGCTTTATTGTTTGATAAAAATAGTTATTTATTCCTGGGCAAAAAGCTGAAATGTAAGATTTTGTATCCTACATACTATTAACGGTGCGTCACAAGCTGATTGTGATTGGAATTCCTGTTTTGTCTGCCATCTGTTGTCATAGAAACAAAGCATGTCATATGTTGTTAGGCAACAAGGTCTGTCATCTGCTGTCATGGCAACAGTCTGTCATCTGTTCTCATAGTAACAAGGTCTGTCATCTGTTGTCATAGTAGCAAGTTCTGTCATATGTGTTCATAGTAACAAGGTCTGTCATTTTTGTCATGGCAACTAATTCTGCCATCTGTTGTCATGGCAATACAATCTGTCATTTGTTGTCATGGCAACTAGATCTGCAATCTGTTGTCATTGCAACAAGTCCTGCCATCTGTTTTCATGGCAACTAGATCTGATAACTGTTGTCGTAGTAACAGAATCTTTCATCTGTTGTCATGACAACTAGGGTCTACCCTCTCTTGTCATAACGGCAAGGTCATTATGGTGTTTCTATGAAGCTGTACTGACTAAAATATTAAACTGACAATAAACGTAACACAACAAAATGTGCTTAGTATTAGCTTAAAGCGATTGGCTTTTGTCGAAGTGTGGTTGGATTGAGTGATCAAGGTGCAAGGTAAACATATGTCCTGAGGATTTAGAATGAGTGATTGAGGTCCAATGTATATGTCCAGAGGAATGTGAAGTTGTATGCTCTGTATAAATTAAATGAGAAATTAATGGAGTGTCTTTCGTCATGGCTGTACATAGTTAGATTAGAAATACATTGTCTGGCCTATTTGCAAATTGTAATATCCCCTATGGGTCACTGGGTCAAAGTAGAGATAGGTTTGAAATGATTATTTCCCCAGAAATTTGTATATTTTGATAGTGTAAAGATAAGGTTAATTTGTTATGTCACAGAGTTTCAGTATGTATAAGGGGAGTACTGCTTAGGTAATTTATAACTTCATGTTTGAATTGTGTTTCAAACAGACACTTCCTGAATCGCATTCCAAACTCATAACTGTTTGTTTCTTTTCAAGGATTGCTTCTTCTTAGCTTGAGTATGAATATATTTGAGGCGCGTCATGAGAAAACTGGGGTTATTGCATGTGCATAAAGTGTCGTCTCGGATTAGCCAGTGCAGTTTGCACAGGCTAATCCGAGACGGCACTTTCAGCTTTTATGGTATTTTCTGTTTCAAAGAAGTCTCTTCTAAACATAAATCAACTGTAGGCGGAAAGTGCCGTCTTGTAGTAGCCTGAGGACTGCATAGGCTAATCCGGGACGACACTTTACGCACATGCATTAAGCCCGGTTTTTCCATAATGGCCTCATTTGTATAGTGTTATTCATTTGAGCTGATTTGAGGTGAAGTTTGCAGCTTCAGTTATTTTCATGAGAAAATTACTGCTTTTGATTTATACTAAATATTTATGCAACTTGGTTTTGCTCAGTGGTTCTGTCAACTTTGCCTGGTGATAGGGTCTGGCCATATTTCTGCAGTGGTGAAATTATATTTCATGGTATGAAATGGGTATCAAATTACCTTAAAGGGACATATTCACAGATTTTTATATTTTTGAAAAATTTCCTTTAATGCCTGATCTTAACTGCCAAAACTAAAGCATCTAACAAAATATTTTATAAAGTAGTAAAAAGTAATTTATTAAAAAGTTTGCCCTGCCCAGGCTCAAACCTACGACCTTCGGGATCATTTTCCTGACACACTAACCATTCTACTAATCTGACTTACGAACATTGTAGTGTATTTTTCAACGCTATGTAAGTGATACACATGTATTCTAAAATACTGACAAATGTAACTTTTGTATAATTTTATAATTTGATTCATTTATAATTGTTGATTAGCCCTCTCTATATATATGTCAAAAGTGTTATTTCGCTTGTTTATATATATATATTTTTTTTAGGATCAATGGCAAAACAATTTTAAATTGTCAATTCGCGAGTGAGCGAATAGGTCCCTTTAGGTAATAAGAAAGTTATTGATTTTGTAGCCTGCTGATTACAAAAATTAAGAGCTTAGTTCATCCTTGAAAGTTTGTTAAGAGCTAAATATTGTCAACAAATTATTGACCATTTGTGGTTGTTTGAATATTGGTGTGTACCAACAACCACATAATTTTAATAATCCAAAGTCGCAAAAGCTGTATCAATTGACTGTGACATATAGATCAGCTTTAAAACATGGTTTCAATCCACAATGGTAAAATAAGAAACTCTCCCATTAATTAATAATTCAGGTATGTTTTGAAAGCGAAGGTTGACTATTGAAAAGCTGATAACTTTTCCTTAAACACATTATGCACCCACCACTTGAAAGACCAAAGTGTTCTTGTATTCCGCAAACATTAAATTCTCGCCTTTGAAAACAGAATGATCAGATATTGCACTGAATTTAAATATCATAATCATCCGCAAATGATATGACTCAGTGATGCCTGAAGGGTGATTGGGTTTAAGTTTTGTATAATTTTGAACTTTAATTTAAAAGGGCAGTGCATGGTAAACAAAACATAAACAAATGTATTTCGTAATTTGTTGTATTTGAATTATAGGTAAAAAAAATCATTTTAAAATTTCATGATCATCACAAAGTAAAAGAACTTAACATAAAGAACATGGTTCTGTCAGAAGATACGAAAATATCAATCAATCAATCAATCAATCAATCAATTAATCACAAATAAATAAATAAATAAATACTGAAAATAAATGAATAAATAAATCAGTCAGGAGGATACAATTGTACAGAATTACTGTGTGGAAAAAATTGTGTTAAATATGTTTTCATTTTATAACCTATTTACTTTAAATACACACATTTTGTATTTAACGACAATTTAAATGGAAATCTTGTCATCCAGGCTATCCTAGGTATAATCTTGAGGCTACATACTAGTATCACAGGTTACATACCAGTATTAATGACCATATGAAATCATCCTGTGACCATGTCAGCCCCAATTTAATAGATAATATTTCACCTTACTTGATACAATTTAACACCTGGTTGCAACTAAACTCTCATAAAGTTTGGGCTGTGTAGGATTGGTACAATGCAAGTTGCATTCATGTTGTGTGCGAAAAATCTGATATTGCATGCAAAAATCTGATAATGCATGGTCAGGAAGTAAACCAATCAGCATAATGGCTTTCTGAATTTGTTAAAAAGTGCTAATACTACAGGAATATATGTATGAATTGGATTGTCTGAAAATATATGTATTCCAAATTATTTTTATGCCCCTGGCATCTTGATGTGAGAGGCATATAGTGATTATCCTGTCGGTCCGCCCTTCCGTCTGTCCTTCCGTTCTTCTGTCCGTGACAAGGTTAAGTAGATTTTACAGTTTCGTCTAGCACCAACACCGCTTACTACAACACTTACACAGTTGTTGCTTATGACCATTCCCTATCCACCCATATCACCCAACCTCACTTTGACCTTGACCCAATTTTCACTTACAATAATTTAAATGGGCTGTTTCTTGGTTAACAAGATTTTACGGTTTTGTCTAGCACCAAAACCGCTTGCAACAACACTTGGATATTTACATAGTTGTTACTTATGACTGTTCACAATCCACCCATATCACCCAACCTCACTTTGACCTTGACCTTGACCTAATTTGGACTTTTAATAATTCAAAAGTGCAATTTCTTGGTTAACTTGAATTTACCATTTTGTCTAGCACCAACACCGCTTACTTTAACACTTGCATATTTACACATTTGTTACTGATGACCGTTCCCAATCCACCCATATCATCCCACCTCACTTTGATCTTGACCTAATTTGGACTAAGAACTGGGCTATCTAGCAACAACCGGGCACATGTGTGTTTATCAGAATCTTGTTTGATACTAAAATACTAAATTACTTAAGTTTGTCCTAAGGAGATTTGTGAATATGGGCCCAGTACGGGCCGGCTAGCTCAGTTGGTAGAGCGCTGGACTACAAATCCGAGGATCGCGGGTTCGATTCCCAGCCGGCCGCATGGTCATGAAATTATTTCTACGGCCATTCTCCCCATACCTCTAATTCAAGTGGGGCAGTTGTCAGTTAATGGCATAAGTATGTGCACTCAGTACTGGTAAACCAGCTTACTCAGGAAAAGTGTGAGTAGGTTAACTGACCGCCGTTATATGACTGAAATACTGTTGAATACGGTGAAAAATCCAAAAACAAACAAACAAACAAGTTTAGTCCATTTTAACTTCTTAATGAAGTAAATAGACCTCCTAATATTGTAACAGATATTTTTTCGTTGAAATCCAGTTCAACAAAAAAGAAAATTTGAGTTGAAGGTTTGAGGCAGTAAAAAATTATTATGTATAAATGAAGAGGTAAGGCATTGGGGAAATATTTTTTGACATAATTATTTGCCAACCTGACGTTAGCATCATTTTACTATAATGATGTCCATTTGTACGTGAAATGTACTACAAAAGACCTGCAGCTGAAAACTCACATAGGTCTGGCATTGTGATTCTTTTCCAAACTATTCTTTACATTTTACTCATTTATAAAATGACATACATCTATCAGAAAGAAAAAACAAAAATGAACAACTGTCTGCCAGGTCTTGAATTCACAATCACAGCCACCTAACACTGGTGGAATTGTTTCTGGAGTCATGGGAAATATTCCCAGAACAGGCCATGACAACCCAGAAATGATAAGGTTGTGGGTTTCCCCTGATTGTTGATATCCAACACATGCATCATTCTTTGTGTAGTATTGGTTCAAGATTTGTTATATCTGTATCATAATTTAGTGGAAAATTAATGTGTCTGGCACATGTTGGTTCTGTATTTATATTGTAAATGATAGCCCATTATAAACAAAAAGGGCTTTGATTCCTGGCTGTTTAGAACCACAGTTGATTATATTTGTTAAAAAACCAACCCTGATCAGATACTTTTCTAAGGAATGTATGCTCTGCCATTTTTCAATAAAAAAAGCATCAGCACGACACTTGTTAAAATTCTGAGCTCTAATTTGGATGATTTGAATTAATTCAATCGGGAATTGTCCGCTCGGCAGTAAGGAGTCTCAAGTTTGTGCCATGTATATATTAGTGTTTCTATCTAATGTCAATGCCGTGTACTGGTTCTACCCAGGAAATGGACTCTCGGGAATGTTTCATAGTTGCAGCCTTAAAATGTTCAACTCTTGTTATCTCGAACTTGTTTATTTCAGATAACTTGTTCTAGCCAGGGAATAGACTCGAAGAATGTCTGATGCAATTGCACTCTTAATATTAATATGAGGCGTGTCGTGGGAAAACTGGGCTTAATGCATGTGCATAAAAAGCATTGTCCTGGATTAGCCTGTGCAGTCGGCACATACTAATCCGAGAAGACACTTTCCGCCTATAGTGGATTTATGGTACTTCCTTGAAACAGAAAATACCATAAAAGGGGAAAGTGCCATCCTGGATAAGCCTGTGCGGACTGCACAGGCTAATCCAATACAACACTTTACGCACATGCATTAAGCCCGGTTTTCCTATGACACGCCTCATATATATTTTGATTACAAACTAAAGATTCATGGCCTTTGACTATGGAAGTTCTTCATCTCGAACTTAGTCTCAGTTTTAAATATTGACCAATGAACACTCTTGTTACAATTGTCATTGGACAAATATTTAAGAAATAAAGTTTTAGAAAGTTTCGTCGTATTTTGGCCAGTACGGCAAGTCAAGATTGCACCATATTTAATTTTATAATCTTTATAATGCGCTTTATCTCTTCAGAGGCATTTGAATAATATTTTGTTCCACATTTTTTTATGTAGGCTAAACAAAATAATTGTTTCATGTTTGTGTGGAAAACGTTTGAAAAGAACAATGTTAAAGATATGGGACCTTATCTTAAAGTTTCCTGCGGGAGGTTCGTTTATTCTGAAGCCATTTATTAGACCCTGTGTCAACAGGCTTATTGATCTGTGTATATAGCACTGCATCAATATGACTCAGATTCCAATCTTTCTAATGGTATTTAATTCTCTTTAATTTCCTCATTTCATTGGTTGTGTTGATTTTCAAGAGAGTGTTTACAATCTTTTCTTCCCAAACAGGAAACATCAGTGAAACCAGAGACTTTGTAACTTGTTTTGTTATGTAGATTCATCAAGGATTTAAAAAGATGGAAACACGAGTCAGCTGAACAGCTCCATAATCTGTGATTTTGCTAGCTTTGTAATGATGCACCAGTAACTTAGAAAATTTATTTTAGACCAATGTAAAATTGCATTCTGATTATGCTTGTTAAGGACATCATTGAACGCTATGTCTTGCCACTATTAATTGCTTCTCTTTCATCTACATCCTAACTGCATTGTCAGATAGCTGCATTATCAGATATGCATATCTTTCATCCCCTGTGGGGTCTCATTTTAATCACTCAGAACAGATAGATTACATTGATTATTCAAGCATCTGTAATGAATAGAAAACACAGCAAAATCTGATGTAAGGGAGACAACTGTAAAACGGTGCACTCTTGAATTAAGTAGCAGTAGTCTCCCTTTGTTATCATATGGCGACATTACCGCAAGATAATCATAAAATTACAAAATAAATGTATACTAATAAGCAAATCATAAAATTACAAACTAAATGTATACTAATAAGCAAATCATAAAATTACAAACTAAATGTATACTAATAAGCAAATAAAGTATTAAGATTGTGTATATTAAGTCAACTAATATATAGATCTAGATATTATAATTATTGTGAGAATAACTTGATTTTATTCTATAGAAATTAAAAACAGATGTTCAGATTTAAGTACAACCCTACTTTGTCTAAGTTGTAACATAATTTATGCATATTTTTCATTGAGTAATAGTTTAAATTTGTAAACAGGGAAATATTATTGTTTTCATATTTAAGTGCTCTTGTTGGTGCCTTGATCACTTGAAATGAAATATGATTTGTATCTTGAAATAAAGGGTGTCATTGTGCATAAAATTAAATCTTTTTCCATTTGATTAATGTCAACCATTTTACAGAATCAGAATTCATTGAACAAATATCTCAATAGGTGCTATCATTTTTAGTGATTTTGTGTCTGTTAACACACAATGTTTTCATTTTTGCAGCCCTTAGTAATTTTACTTTATGTCTTAAAAACGTTATGGTAATGTTTATTTTCGAGACATTATATCATTTATAGTAAAAACTGTGCAAAAATGTTTTTGGTACCTTGATAGAAGTAGAGATTAAATATAAAAATTTAAAGAAAAATTCCTTGTGAATTTGAACCTTCATGTACCTTCTTGTAAGTTATCTTAGCTTTGAAAATTTGAAGTAATATTCTTTGTGAATTTGAACCTACCTTCTTGTAAGGTATCATCACTATTATCACAAATATTATTAAGTGTAAAGAAGTTCAATAAAGTAGGACAATAACGAATACCCAGGGTGTATGATAATCAAGACAATATTAGATAGATCCACAATGCTGCTATCAGCCCAATGGAGGTCCTAGGACAGATCATTAATTGCCTATATCAGGGAAAGATCAGATCATAGATTCTTAACTAAATATTGATATGTCCAAACATGGCTTAGTGCACTAAACATAGGTCAATGTTGGCTTTAATTTAGTAAAATTATTTTCAGGTCAAATATTTTTACAGGCACAGCTTTGTATGGATGCCTGTATCAGCAAGTGTGGTGTTTTTAAATTCCTGTTGTTAAAATTCGCACTTGGTATGCATTTCAGAAATACATAATGTCTTGCCTGTGAATACACCTTTGATGTTTTTGTGAAGTAAAATGTAGACTGTAAACATGTGCCAGTGTTGCAAAGAATTTGATATCGGGCTATGATTCGTGTTTTTGGATTGGTGGTCCGTTTTATAAATGAAGAGCAAATTGGAATTTTTATTGGATTTTGAGGTACGAAAATTGTTATTTTATAGAGTAACAGTAATTGTAATATAATTACCTTTATTGAACTTTAACAATAATGTTGTGAAGTACACTTTATCATGTTAATTTAACCATGGAATTGAGATTTGATCACATTTTCAAGGACTTCATCGAAAGAAAATCTAAAACATACCTGTTTCATGACAGCATTTTCAGCTCGCCTGAGCACAAAGTGCTCAAGGGTGAGCTATTTTGGTCAGTCATCGTCCGTCGTCCGTCATCATTCGTCAACAATTCACTGCAAACAACTTCTTCTCAGAAACCACTTTGTGGATTTTACCCAAACTTGGTAGGAATGTAGCTGCTTGCTGGATTTTAAATATATTTGTGGCGCGTCCTGGGAAAACCGGACTTGATGCATGTGCGTAAAGTGTCATCCCAGATTAGCCTGTGCAGTCTGCACAGACTAATCCGGGACAACATTTTCCGCCTAAAGTGGATTTATGGTTGGAAGACACTTCATTGAAACAGAAAATACCATAAAAGCGGAAAGTGCCATCCCGGATTTGCCTGTGCGGACTGCACAGGCTAATCCGGGACGACACTTTACGCACATGCATTAAGACCAGTTTTCCCACGACTTGCCTCATTTATAAAAATGTTTGTTGGGTGACCCTCTACCAAATTCCTTCAAATTATTTATAAACATGGCCACCAGGGGGTGGGAACCTCTTGCTGGATTTTGAAATAATTTTCACAAAAATGTTACTACTATCTACCATTGTCTTGATTTGCTAAAAAAAATTGCTGTCAGTTGTCCATTGTTGATGTCCATCTTCAATGTTTCACCTCAAACGTGTCTGCATACGCTATTAGCCTTTTACGAGCCATTATGGTTCATTAAACTCAGGTGAGCGACCCAGGGCCATTTGGCCATCTTGTTGTCATTCAGGATTGGACAGGTCGAAAGACCAATTCCAAGGTCACTGTAATATTGAATAGTGCTTCAAATTCATTAGCAAAATCATGAAAAATTGACTCCTTAGCAAACATTCAGCTTATTTGTTGATTTAGTCAGACACTGTTAATACCTTTTTACATGCACAACCTTACAAGTTAAGAAAACAAGAACTGCTTAAATATTAAAATATTCTTTTTCAATCATGGGTGATATAATTGAAGTTCTTCCAGTGGCTCTAAAGTTAATATTTAAGCAGATTAAAGTGGTAATCTTTTTTATGCCAAGTGTAAGCTGATCATTTGAAACAAAAATCTCTGCGCATTTTATGAATGGAAAATAGGAAGATTTTACTGAATGACTCATGGGTATGATGTAATCAGGATTTATAATAACTAATAACTAAGGATTTATGGCCATTGTAGCACATAGCACTTCAGTGAAATTAAAAAAGTCAAATCTTATTTAAGACTTTCGTGTTTGAGGTGCAGTCAATCTGTATTGCACAGGACATAATAATGTTTGGAAAAAAAATAAGCAAAAATGTTGCCATTCTGTTTGGAATGATGTTGGCATTGGTAATGACAATGAGGATGAGGATTAAATCATCATCACCATAAATACATAACATGATGTATTGGGATGATGATGATGAAGATGTGTAATTATGATGATGATGGTGATGTTGATGTGTGATTATGATGATTATGATGTGTCATGATGATGGTGATGATGATGATGAGGATGATGATGATTATGTTGTTGATGGTGATGATTATGATGATGGTATTGTTGATAATGGTGATGGTTATGATTATATCAATGATGATGATGATGATGACATTTATGATGTTGTTGATGTTGATTTGGTATCATAATGATAATGCTCGTGATGATGACCATGATGATGTTGGTATTATTGATGATGATGATAATGCTGGTGATGATGACCATGATGATGTTGGTATTATTGATGATGATGATGATGCTGGTGATGATGACCATGATGATGTTGGTATTATTGATGATGATGATGATGCTGATACATGGTTTGTGGTAGTTATCTTAAAGATGATATTCCATTATTCATGATTTATAGATCGGTTTTATATATCGCAAATGAAGCGTAAATAATGAACATCTTTTAAGCTTTATATCGATAACTTGAAACACAAATAAATAAATGGAATAATGACATCTTCAAGCAGGTATTGTACCTATAAGCCTTTGACGTTTTTTTGTCTCAACAGAAGTGTTTTTGTGCATCTCTGAATAAAAAACAAAACTCAGAGAGAGAAATTAAGTGACACACTCAAGAGAGCAGGTGTTATCAAGATAACAAACTGAAATCATACAATTGTAGAGCCCTCTATTTGCAGCTCTCCACATTTGTTTAAACAACATTGAATGTGACTTTGAGATTTAACCAATGTTTCACAACCCGTATAAATAGTATGTAAATTATTAATCTATACCTGGAGGATAGGCCGCTGGCCGTGAAATGTGTGTGCACAGGTATAATGTTTTAAGAGCATTAACGGTGTTAACGCTAGGCTAGCTATCTGGTATGCGATATATACAACTTTGTTCTACTCATTCATGTTAGCAATCTATGATCTTGACACATTTATGTTATCTCACTCTGCTAAGGGACAACTTTTTTTTATGGATTTTTGAAAGTGGTTGTGACTTGCTGAACAGACGTTCGTTTGTGACTTTATGTTTGAGGTAGACGGACATCAGGAAGAGTTGGTGGTTTTGTAGGGAGATAATTGCGGCTCTCAGACACATGGATTGCAGTTATCACAGGGATAGCAGTTAATTTTTAGAGCAGTGTGTTGTTGTGGTTTTGGGGATTACTAGGCTAGTGTATTGAAACATCTACAGTGGATATGGAGGGCGGAATGAAATGAATTGAAGTCAGCGATGATGAAATTTTTTTGTACGGCGGTTGGTTACTGGGCATACAGTTTCAAGTGGGTTTTAATTTAAATGTGATGGTGGCGGTGTTGGTGTTTTATTTAGAAGCTTGGATATTTTAACAAGCTGGAAACACAGTTAATAGTGGTGTTTGTTTCTAGTTTATTTTGTACGACAGTTGTTTAGTAAAGTGCTTTTTGTGTGTGTATAAATTTGCACATATTTGTGGCCTAGCCTATCCTGTAATACCTTTTGGTTTGATATTTTGTTGAATACAGTTAAGGGTCATTTGATAAATTAATTTTCAAATTATGATGAAGTGTTTTTGGTGATTTCATAAATAGTAACAGCAGATGAACATATAAAGATATCAACGATCTTGAACATGGCCTGAATATGTAATGAATGAAGCTGAAATTGTGATTTATCAAGAAAGTTACTTTTAGTGGATGAATACAAATTGTGATTTACTAAGAAAGTGTGGGTGTTGTCTTATGAGATGTGAATTTTTTATTGGATCACCTTGTAAAGAGAACACATGTGTATAGACAGACAAGTACACCATGGCTGCCAATGGATATAACGAAAAAGAACATGGTAGGTCAGATTATGGTTCTATTACTGACATACTTCTTGGTGTTTGATGGTTTTTAGTTGATACCAAAATTTAAAATGATGAACCAGTAAATATTTTTGCCATTATTTCTGACAGTACAAATGGAGTCTCATTGCATTCATTTGAAAGATTGGCCAATTATCACATAATTTTAAGTACTTTATTAGTTATAAATAGGGTTATAATGATTAATTGGAAATAGTGGCCAATTATCACATAATTTTAAGTACTTTATTAGTTATAAATAGGGTTATAATGATTAATTGGAAATAGTGGCCAATTATCACATAATTTTAAGTACTTTATTAGTTATAAATAAGGTTATAATGATTCATTGGAAATAGTGGCCAATTATCACATAATTTTAAGTACTTTATTAGTTATAAATAGGGTTATAATGATTCATTGGAAATAGTGGCAAATTATCACATAATTTTAAGTACTTTATTAGTTATAAATAGGTTTATAATGATTCATTGGAAATAGTGGCCAATTATCACATAATTTTAAGTATTTTATTAGTTATAAATAGGGTTATAATGATTCATTTGAAATATTGGCCAATGTAATCACTGAATTTACTAGTACTTAAATAGTTAAAAATAGGGTTAATACAATTAATTTGAACTGTTGACCAAAACTTATATAAAATGAAGTAGTAGAACAATAGAAATTATAAAAAAGCGCAAAACAATTAATTTAAAATATTGGTTAAAAATCTGTAGAATTTAAAGTTCAATAGAATAGTTAGCAATAAATAAGGTTAAAACAGTTCATGGGAAATGTTGGCAAAAAATCACACACTTGAATGTCAAAATTATTTATAAGTTAGGTCAAATTTACATATCGGTAAAGTAAACTAATACAAGGATTTAGGTTATCAATGTTTGGTCGATTCTTTGTTTACATTTCGATGTCAGTTTTGGAAAGTACCATGTACGATCATACCGTATTTAATCTATGTTTTGGGACACTAAAAACTTTGTTTTCAGTGTCCGAATATTTAGCATACAAAATGATTGTTCCAAGTCTGTCCGAGAATACAGCATCTGTAATATTGTCATAAACTCGCAAATGCGTCAAGCGCTCTTCTATATTGTCATCTGCAATTTATAATGGTTTTCAGTTAGTGGTGGAGGCGTTAAAGGAACCTGTTCACAGATCGACGAATTGACAATTTTTCAACGTTTTGTTACTGATTCCAAAAAAAAGGAACAGTGCATACAAGGGAGCAAAATAACACTACAGACCAAGAAATACTGTAAAAACCATTTCTTTTATGAGTAATCATCAGTTGAAATTTGCTAAAATTATAAAGCGTTTGTAACACTAAACGATGCAATAATTTGGAGTGTTTCTGTTGTTTTCGTTGAAATGTTGACATCACATGGAACACTTACATAAAAAATCATTCATAGTTAAACGCAGAAGTCAGAATGGCCGAGTGGTTAAGGCGATAGCCTTTTAATACGCAGGTCCAAGGTGCGAACCCCGGTGGGACCTTTTTTTTTCTTCTTTTTTTTGAAATACTTTTCTTGAGTTTTTAGTTCCGATGGTTAAATCTGTCAAGTTAATACATTTAATGGCATACTTCAAAAAATGCGAAAATCAGCGGTTATACAATAAAATGGGTAAACACAATAGGGAAAACACCTGTAAAAACGACTGTTGCTCACTATGAACTGTTCAATGATAATGGGTGTTTATTGCCTCTTTAAGTATCTGTCCGAAACATAGATAACCATTGAATTCCAAAAACAGTGACACAGAATAATTACTTTGTGTGATTTTGAGGATATCAGAAATGATACAATGTCTGAAAACGTAGATTAAATACAGTAATACTTTCTTCATATCTTATCACTGTCAAGATACCAGTGTATTTGTTTTTATGAAGTCACACAAGGGGTTCAATTCTTGTGTATTTTCCCTGCAATTTCAAGCTTTTCAAGCTTCTCATCAAATGTTGGTATTGGTCTATCAAAAATGAGTCATGTCGTGGGAAAACCGGGCTTAATGCATTAGCGTAAAGTGTCGTCCCGGATCAGCCTGTGCACTCCCAACAGGCTAATGTAGGACAGCACTTTCCGCCTATAGTGGATTTATGTCTACAAGAAAATTCCTTGAAGCAGAAAATACCATAAAAGCGGAAATTGTCATCCCGAATCAGCCTGCATAGGCTGATCCGGGACGACACTATGCACACGCATTGGGCCCAGTTTTCTTAAGACACGCCTCATATATAAATGTTGTTTTATTCATAAAGGGAATATTTTATTGTCCATAATATCTATAAGAAATGCTGAACAATTTTTATGGTGAAGTTGAAGAATCCTTTTTAAAGCAAAAATAACAGCTTCGTGTTGCTTGATAAGACAGATATATATGAAGAAAAAGTAGTTTTTAACCTCATTTGATAATATTTATCAATAACTACACTTTCGTATTGATCGTTTCACATTAAAACTTAAGAAGTTTTATCTTTTGTTTTCAACTATACAAATACATGAAATCTAGTTCAAGTTATATGCTCTCATAATTATGCTTCACTTGTCTTAACAATGTTGAATTGAAACTGATTGGGTAAGAGTTTTTTGTATTGGTAAATGTGCCAACATATTTAATGTAAAATAATAAATGGTTAAGTCATTGATTCAGATAGATAATATTTATGAATCGTTATTATGTGTGAAATGTATTGCTCAACCATAAATGATGTTTAAGTATTATTTACAATATGCTGTGCATAAATATAGTTCATATTAACTGGTTACAGGTACTGCTAGACAAATGATTTTTCTGAACTTTTATTGTTGAATAGAAAACAAAGCAGCAAAAATTATTATCATAATTCTCTAACATAATTTCAGTAATTTTAATTGAATGTTCTAATTGTTACCCTTAATAATCCATATAAGAAACCATTCTTTTAGTGGTCATACTGCATGATCCAATATTAATCCTTTTTTTATTTGTATGGTTTTAAAAATCATTGGAAATGCAACTTTGTAATATTACCAAACATGTTTTTAACATTGAATTCATGCCAAAACTCGCTTGATTCAACCGCTCAGAAGCTAAGAAGGTCATATTATACTTGAATCTCAACATGCCGTGTTTATTGGCGTTAACGTTTAAGTTTTGTGTGTGTGGGCGGTACCTTTAAGGGAGGGGGGGGTTTACAAAATTGTAATGCCTTAAAGGCACTTTTTCACATACTTTCTCATTTTTCATAAAAAAATATTTAAAGAGTCTTAACTCCAAAACCCCATTTGTATCTGGACTTAGCAACCCTGATATTTTATCAAGAACAGCATACACAAAGAAAACAAGTAGTTTCTCCGCAGGGTCTCAAACGTATGACCTCCGAAAACCAAAGTCTGTCACACTTTCCACTAAGGCAGATGGATTTATGTGCGTTAGTGTCAATTTTAACCGTTGTAAGTAATGGAGCTATTTTAATGTTTTACATGGTACACTTAAAGATTTGAGGAAAAAATAAAAAATGTTGATAATTTATAAAATTAAAACCTGGGAAAAAAATATTAGTTAAACATTAATTTAAGACTGTTTACTAGAAATACAAAGCACACGCTCCCTGTGATTCTCCACAAATTTAAGTGAACTATAGTAAACATAGTATGAGCTCAGTATGGGGCATTGATACTCTTGATTATTGCATGTAAATCTGGTATCTCCAATTATCTGGTCATAGGTATTTGTGGGTTAGTTTTTCTTTTCCTTGTGATATGACACTGTATACCTTGCTAATTGGTAGTGACATGTTAGTTAAGCACATGGATAGATCATACTAAGTCTTCATTATTTGTTGACATGTGCTCAGTCAAAAGGTTATGGAGTGTTTGTTTTATTCACAATGGAGTAATTATGTATAATAAATACATTAGGTTTGCTAACCCAGACTTATTTGTTTACTAAGAACCACAATAATTTTGAAGGTTAAATACAGATCAAACGATTGAATTGTAATGTTCATTTGGCTGTTTTCACCTCTGTGCTGGTTCTGTAAGATATTATTTTGCCTAGATAATTTGTCAGTGCCACATTACCAATGGGTTCTGGCTTTAAACCATTATTTTTATGGGGCCTGAAAAGCGACATATAGGGGGTTACTTTGGGGGCGGTGGCAGTGACCCCTTCAGTTTGTGCAGACAATAACTTCAGTTTTTATGCAATCAATATGAAGCTTTAGTGAAGTGTTAGTAGGCATAAAGGAAGGTTAAGTTCTGTTTTCGGCGTAATTACTCTTATCATACTATTATGCCCCTTCAAGCGACGCATCCGACTTGCGGAGTTCTAGTATATGTAATGTATTAATTATTTTATTATACATTGTATATCATGTTCTCTGTTTGTTTCAGACCTGGATGTGATACAGAACCTGGGTATGGACGGCCCCATGGCGCCACGGGTGCTGGGCGGGGCCCAGAGCCATCAGCACCTGGCTCCTCCCCCTGACCTCTGCCCCACGTGTCACCTGCCATACGACTCGTCTAGGAAACGGCGCCTCATAGACGCGTGCGGGCACGAGCGGTGCTGGTCGTGCATGTTTAGCAAGGAGGAATGTCCGCTCTGTAACAGCGGTATGTTGTTGTCTGCTTTTGTACGTGTTTAGTTGAATCCTGCACTGGTTTTCACAAGGTTCCTAAGGAAGTCCTAACTTAAAGGGACTGTGTTAACGAAAAAATTGGCTTCCTATTGCACTATAAATTATATTATTTGATAGAAATGCGCTTAAGTAAGTCATATGCATTAAATAAATAAAAACAATAAAACATTAAGATATTTGATGAAAAACAAATCAGCAAAAAAGCCTCGTGAAATTAAAACCTCAAGCGGGTATCGAACTCACGACTTAGGATCCATACAAAGAAATGACAGTAGACAGGGCTTTAACCAACTGCGCTATCATGCTTGGTAAGGTGTCGTGTGTAAACTATGGTTATACAAAATGCTCACAATTCTGACGTCACAATGTGAACAGGAAAGGGCCAAACAAACACAACCTATATTATAAATTGAATTTTATCTCAGATTCTGTACACTCTTTTCCCAATATATATACCCTGTTTTAACCATTATTATATGTCAGTATTAATATATAAATTTCAGATTTTGTAAAGAAATTGCACGCTTGAGGCCCTTTTCCAAGACATAATCCCTTTAAGTTGTACTTATGTGAATATTTCAGATCATTGATTTCTGCTTACAAAAGGGTAAAATACTAAACATCATACTATTTTAATGTAAAAAGACATATACATGACACGGTTACGTACTTGTTATGAATATAAGAAATTTATTTAAAAAAGTTTTGTTTATAAGGAGCTTTGGGAAAACATACCCTGCAGTAAGACAATATCAGATTTTGCCACAACTGTCCATACAGCAAAAATATACTAGTAGTAAGTTTTGTGCGGACACGAGCAGTGCTGGACGTGCATGTTCAGTAAGGAAGAATGTCCGCTCGGTAATAGCGGTATGTTGTTTTCTACTGTAAATTTTCTTTTGCTGTGTATAAATTTCGAGCATTTTTGAAAAACGGCTCATTCACGCAGTCTCTAATTCGCGTATTTGTGATTTGTATCAGTATCAATAAAAATTTGTTGATTATCATGCAAAAAGAACATTTGCAAGGATCTTAAATTCGCGCTACGGACATGCCACAAAATACACGAAATAGACTAATGTAGAAGATAATTATTGTATAAAAGTAAATCTATGAAATTCATACTTTCATTGATTACTGTAACTTATAAACTGGGTATAATATAGGTTATTCAATAAAATTAATGTAAATATTTATCTGCCTTGGGAGAAATAGTAGACACTGTTCACCCACCCCTAGTTTGATACTATTCATGCATTTCAGTGAACAAAAATAACTACCTGAATGAAAATAAACACAAATAAACATGCAGTTTCATGAATTATTTTGTCTCATGTTTATTGGTTTTCATAGCAGCCGAAAAAAGGTAATTTTAATACGTAAATAAAGACATAACAGACACTCTTGTGAAGAAAGAGTCCTTGAGCCCCCAAGAAATTAATGGAAACCGAAATGAAACGTTGCGTGCAGCCAAAGAATCATGGCACAGACGCGCCTAAAATAGTCGCATTAATTGTTCGATAATGATATTTCTCTCTCTGCAGTCTCCCTGGTAACAGTTTATAAGAAAGTATCTGTTTTTCAGGGGCCAACCTTAAAAAATTGTTTGTTTGCCATTGCCCGGGTTGCTGGTAACGGGTAGGTAGGTAGGCAATTTTATTTTTTTTGGAAAACAAATTCAAATTTATGAATGATTCATTTAGCGTCACAAGTTTGATAAAACATGATTAGAATTGCATTATGATATGGCCTATTATAAGCAATGGTCTAGCTGATACAGTTAATTTATAAACCCAATAAAAAAAAAGACCTAAATGAAAGAAGACCGAGCTTTTATTTAACCCAAAGAAAAATAGAATATTCAGAATAAAAAAACCCAAACTGTTTGATTTAATAAACAAAAACTTTTGAGTTGGGACTTTTTTGTCGGGTAGGTAGGCAATGGCAAGCAAAGTTAATTTTAATGTTGGCCTCATCTTGCAAATAAAAGAACAGGTACTATTATTGTTGTTGCAACAGGCAACTAAGAACACTCCTAGGTGGGTTTTATTTGGGTTGTGAATCCATCAATTCAATATCTTGTGCAATTACTGGTGCAGTTTAATGCCTCACAAGGTGCAGACAGATCAGTGATAATTACCTGGGATTGGCTTCATTGCTGATAAAAACTTTCATTATTATTATGATAATTTCACATTCCTGTTACGATAACAACAAGCATTTGATGTATTTATTTGATCTATTTCATCTATTCACTTTCTACAATGTTGCATGTTATCAAATGTTTACTACTGGAAATATGTAGATTTTTACCTGTTCTGGCTTTGACTATGTCAGGAACATACTAAGTTTAGTAAATATATTTAAAAAACTAACTTATATGTTTGTCTGCCCGAAAATTGGTCAACTTGGTAGTGTTTGTGACTCCTCTAATACCAAACTCGTTAGAGTGGTCTCCCCTGCTGTGCTTCATTAATCCAGGGGAGATCACTGTGAGGTGTTTGTGTTAAGGATGGGCCCGTATTCACCAACTTGTGCTTAGATTTAAGACTTAGAATAAAGAGTATTCTTGAAACTTGACTGTTCAAAGAACGCTGTGAAATTGAATCTCACTAGGTATTTACCCACTCTCAATGCAGCATTCTTTATTTAGAACGATGTGTTAATAATATAAGCAACATTGGTATCCAGCATATTTGCGAATGCAGAATATTTTTTTTTTAGTCTGGAGTCTTTTCTTAATTCTAAAGTCTAAGAATTGATTGGTGAATATGGACCCAGATCTCTTTGCAAATTTCATTGTATCATTTTGAATGTAATAAGGCGTAAAAAAAATATGTTTGTTTCAGGTAACATGCCCAAAAAAATCAGGGTAGGTAGGTCGGGATTTTTTTTGTTTTTTTTTGGTAAATGGTCAAATTGAAGACTCTATAAAACTCAATAAATATTCAAAACGTATCAGTAATATACTTAAACATTGTTTTTAAGTGGATACTATCAAAACAAAGCACTTATTTATCCAGAAACTCCTTTAATTATTGAAAAAGGTAAATAAACCAAAAATCAATATGACAAACCCAATAAAATGTTCTAGGGTAGGGGCATTTTTTGAGGGTAGGTCGGGTTACCTGAAACAAACATATCTTTTTTTACGCCTAATCAATGTTAAAATTAATATTTATTTTTTTTTCAGGCGTTTTACTCCGACACTACAGTCAGAACAACCTGGATTATCGGCCCAAACTAAAGACGAACGGACACTTCACAACGTACATGCAGACTAGACCCGACAAAGACACGTCACACTGCCAAACACCACAACCTCAGAGGCCCCAATCTGCTGCAGGTAAACTTTGTTGTTTTTGGTGTTTCAGAAGATATTCAGGATATTCAGTGTTTTGCCTAATAAACGCCCCCACTGTAATAAACGCCCCCCATCCCCCCACAAAATAAATTACTTCCAAACCTCCATGCCTAATTGATGCCCTCATTTTGCATTAAACACTTAATGCACATGCGTCCAAGATGCTTGTTTTTATTAATCTTTGAAAGACGTGGCTCGTCGTGAGAAAACGGGTCTTAATGCATGTGCGTAAAGTGTCGTCGCACTGTTGGCTTTTATCGTATTTTCTGTCCCTTCTAAAGATAAATCCACTGTAGGCGGAAGGTGCCGTCCTGGATTAGCCTGTGCGACTGCACAGGCTAATCCAGGACGAAACTTTACGCACATGCATTAAGACCGATTTTCCCACAACACACCTTAAATGTTTTTACAATATGCTTCAGAGTCATGCTGATATAATACGACAGATTACCAAAAACTGGACTCATAATAAACGCACCCATTACGGAAAATGGAAAGCACCAGCGTGTTTATTAAAAAAAGAAAGAAAAGAGTTCCGTTTCTGGTCTCGTGCCCAAAAAAATAAGGGTCGGTAGGTAGGAATTTTTTTATAGTTTACTATAATTTTTTATGATGGGAGAATGGTTTGTGTTGTACACGGTAACAGTCTTTTTCAGACTTTATTATTTGGGGACCAAACATATGTAGGGTCGGCACCAAAAGTAAAGAGTCAGTCGGGAGACCAGAAACGGGACTACTTTTTTGGGGGGAGGCCTTAGGAAAATTATACAGTATTCAGTGTTTTAGACTTATATTTCCCCTCGCAATTATAGTTATTAAATAACAAATATGTATATATAGTAAAAACTGTTATGATTGGGCTTAAGGTCAAAATTATACAAACATTAACTTTGGTATTGTTAAGACAATTGTATATATGTGGCGCGTCGTGAGAAAACCGGTCTTAATGCATGTGCTTAAAGAGTCGTCCCGGATTAGCCTGTGCAGTCCGCACAGGCTAATCCAGGATGGCACTTTCCGCCTACGGTGGATTTATGTTTAGACGAGACTTTCTTGAAACAGAAAATACCATAAAAGTGGAAAGTGCCGTCCCAGATTAGCCTGTGCGGACTGCATATGCTAATCCGGGACGACACTTTATGCACATGCATTAAGTCCGGTTTTCCCACGACGCCCCTCATATGCTTCTTTAATGTTTGCAGACAAATTTTCCATAAAATTAATGTGCATTCTTTGTTCTGTACCTAAGTTATTTCTATGTAGGTATTATTTTGACTTTAACAACACAATCACTATGCTCAAAACTCTGCTTGGTCATTATTATACATTCATTTCATAAGTTAATTATGATTGTAGAGGTAAATATCCCTTCACCACAAAGCTGGCAACTGCTTTTTGCAGATTGTTTGTTAAGAAATAGATTTGATCAGGCATGGCAATTTGTATCGCACCATGAAATTTTATGCACAAATATGTTGATAGTGTGGTTTCACTGTTGATAGTGTGGTTTCACTGTTGATAGTGTGGTTTCACTCTATTTGCTAATTTATACATTTATTTCCTAAGGTTATTATGATTTTAAATGTTTGTTGACCACCATGGTGACAACTTCTTTTCTCAGACTGTTTGTTTAGTCGTAGATTTTTATCAGGAATAGAGATTTGTGTTGCACCAGGCAATGTTATGCACATATATGTTCATTAATGTGCAGCTCATTGAAGTTTCATACAGTTCAGAACAATCTACAGATCCGAATAATCTGAGGCGCAAAAATAGTCCTGTTTCTCGTTTCCCGACCGACCCTTTACTTTTGCTGCCGACCCTACATATTTTTGGTCCAAAAATAATAAAGACTGAAAAAGACTGTTACCATGTACAACACAAACCATTCTCCCCCGCCCCTAAAGTTTAGCGACAGATGTTTTCCATGAAATCTGTATTCGTCAGATTTAAAATAATTTTAAATGTTTTTTTACTGAAATGTGTCTTTAAAAAAAAGTAATAAAAAAACCCCCACCCTACCTAAATTTTTTGATACACACAATTTGTTTTTTGGCATAATGCAATGAAATGCAGTGCACTGAAACGAAATTCATTAATTTTCTTCGCTATTTAGGGAACAGCAGTCTGTGAAAATAAATGATGTTGGCCTCTATAGACAGTAGATTTTGTATGGTACATGCATTCACCATTATCAATGCTTAGCAATGCAGAATTTTTCAGTGATTTCTTGTAACTTCTCCAACTTGCTTCACAAACATTTCACAATACAGTTGCCAGCTATTGTACTTCATACAGGTTTTAAATGTCTCCAGACACCACCAGTCAACGGCTATTTATGTGGGTTGTAAAGAAGTTTGGCACATGGAGAGATTTTTCTGAAGGGCTTAATACTGTTCAACATTAATTAATTGCAGATGTGAATGGCTGCCGTATTATGCCAAGTACACACTTGTACACACTGGTGGTGAGGTGTAGGCATTTGTATGAGCATAATAATGATAGCTGCAACAACTGCTTTATCAGAATACCAAACGAACAAAAACCCACATACTGGAAACGGTATTTCACCCTATGGTCAGGGGCACGGAAATACCAAAATTGTTTACTTGTCTATGGACAAGTTCATTGCAAATTTCTACTTGTCTGCATGCAACAGTCACTTGTCCAAATAAAATATTGTTTTCATCCCAGGCCTTCCTGATATATGTTTTCATTAAATGATAAATAAAACACAAGTTGTTATTGATATGCATAAGAATATAATAATATGATAAATAACTTCCAACTTGTACATAATTTTCACACCCTAAAATTGTACTTGTGCATGGACAGCTTGACGTGAAAAGTTTACGTGTCCAACAGTCAAATTACCCGCATCGGATAAGTCGGGCATAGGATTCCCACACCCCTGCATTTGGTATTTATATACTGCTTTGACTTGTTCTTGAATGGATGCCCACACAACTTTTGTGGAAATGAGATGTTTCTACACTGTAAGACTAGAAAACAATATTTGGCATTGGTAACAAATTAGTTGCTTAAAACCTGCAAACGTTGAAAGAGAAATTGCATTGACTGATTTCACGTGTTGTTGTTGACTTTCCACAGTTGTTTAGTTTAAACATATTTATTTCTCTTGTACAATTGGCAAATATACAAATACATTCACAATACAATAACAATAAGAAAAGGATTGAAACGAAAGAATTAAATTCTTATATGGTTTCTCTCCTTGAAATTGTTTTTACACATATAAATGGCAAGTTTTTATAGAACAAACGACAAACATTTATGCCAGCCAAAGATATATACATTATAGATATGCTAAATTTTAGAAAGACAAATGAACAAGAAGACAAAAAAGGATTGGAGGATTGTTTCAAACCTGCAATTTCTGTTACTTTCATGTCTTTATCTTTATTGAAAATTTAATATTTATATTTCTTGAGCCTAACTTTACATAATTCAGTGAAGAGAAAGAGACAATTACATGTATTATCAAAATGCTATCTGAACTCCAGGTGATTCTACTCGAAACATTTTCCAACTGCAGGTTTTGCTAGTATAAATCTACTGTCTAAATACTGGAAATTGAGGTGTGAAACCATTGACATTTCACTTGACATTTATTATAAGCAGAAAGCTAAGCAAAGTAAATATTAAACACACACAATCAGTCTGGCAAATTAACAGATCAGATTCAGCATTAACATTTGAATATGAACAAACATAAATAAATGGCAGTTTGCGACAGGTACAACAGTATCATACTCAATCAACCCTTGATTTATTTGGGACCAAACTGGCATAATAAGGGACCTCCATACAAAAAGAAGCTAGGAGAATGTCACAGTATTTTGGAGGTCTGAGGATCTACTGACTGATAAGCCCCAGCTGTATGAAGGCTTTGTTTGGGGTAGTAAAACATGGGGCCCCACAAGTCTGGTGATGTACATGGTTCATCTGGAAGCTACATGACTGTGTCAAATAGAAAACAAATGTGAATGCATTAGAAATAGGTATATTTTGTTTCTTGATTTGAATGTTTTGTACTTAAGACAGATGTCTTAATAATTTTTGCTAACAGTAAAAATTATAATGGTCAGCTGTGGCTTCCTCATTTATGATAAGCCTTGAAAAAACAACAACGTTATATTGAGTAAAAATGAGGTAGATAAAAATATTATTTGTAAATTTCATATTAGAAGGTTGTTTATTGAGTGTAAGAAACATTCTTCTTTTTCTCAGTTTTCTTAAAAATGAACAAAAAGGCCTATTGCATCATATATCTGCAATGGTATCCATGCTACATCCTTTTCATGATTTCTGTGATAGTTGTCAGTTATGCATGACATTTTAATTTTAATGGTAATCAGCACGCATATTTTTAGAATTGTAATGTCTTTTTATAAAAATCTTCAGATCTAGTTCTTCCGTTTCACATGATTCTCATTTTGACCAGCAATTTTGCATGATGCTCATGATTGCACTTTGTTCGGCAATAACTCACGGTTGCTCGCACTTTTCGAATAATCACAAGGTCGAATTCATTGAATATTGTGCTATCTGCATTACACATGACTGACTGTAGAAATAATTTTCAGCTCACTTGAAATGCTGTAGTCACATGATGCAAACCTGTGCTGGTATGCGGAAGAACTTGAAACAAATTGTTGGTGATAATTTTGTGATCATGTGATCATAGGATTGAGATTGACCTTTATATCATGGGCATATGTTTCTGTGTGAGTGAATGACTTCCTATACATAATGTTTTACTTCATTTACTACCTTTTGCCCATAAAGATTACTTCAGGGGTTTAGTGTGAAACTGTTGTATCTACTTAACATCTCTGTAGCAGATACAACAGAGTCACACTGAACTCTTGACATGTCTTTTTTGTCAATTTTAATGGATTACCTGCAAGGTCATCGTGGATTTTGAATCTTCTTATATTTCTTGAGTCTGAAAATAAGTAAAAATGATCCTACCATATGATTTCAAAATTATACTGCCAAGCTTCGTTATCTCGAAGTCACTGAAGTTTGTCATATCCAAGAAAAGATGTTTTAGTATTTTTTAGTCCAAACGTTCAGTATATTGTAATATAAGATGTGTACATATACTAAACTGGAAATCAGTGATCAGTGATCAATTATTCAATTAAAGTTTCATATACTCGTTTAAATTGGAGAAAACTTTGAGATGTACGTATAGAAATTGGTGCGAAAATACTTGTTGGGATAGAAAACCACTTCTACATAACTGAAAATTCAAGTTATAACTTCCAGACAACTGTATTTATTTCATATAAAATACAAAGGAAGAAAGTCAGGAATTATTTTCCACCTCAACGTATCCAGAACTTTGACTTAAGCAAGTTCGAGATAACAAAGTTCAGCTATATATGAGGCGTGTTGTGGGAAAACGAGGCTTAATGCATGTGCGTAAAGTGTCGTCCCGGATTAGCCTGTGCAGTTTGCACAGGCTAATCGGGGACGGCACTTTCCGCCTACTGTGGATTTATGTTTAGAAGAGACTTCCTTGAAACAGAAAATACCATAAAAGTGTAAAGTGTTGTCCTGGATTAGCTTGTGTGGACTGCGCAGGCTAATCTGGGACGACACTATGCACATGCATTAAGCCCAGTTTTCCCATGACACGCCTCATTTATTTCATTTACAGTTGTCATATGTATGCAATATGCACATTTTCATTTCTTTTATTGCTAAGCGTGCTCGAAGATATATGGCTAGCTTGTATGACGGACAAGGCGGATACTTCATCAAAGTTGCCCCCTCAAAAACTACGCACTTTATTAATATCTTCTTTTGAAAACTACCTTCTCATGAATTCCATTCTTCTCCTATTTGCCCCCCTAAGAAATTTGCTATTTTGGGAGATTAGTGGTTTTAAAATTGATAAAATATGCAAATTTAAAAGCAAACAGATCTTAGGCAATTCAATAACCAGGTCATGTTGATCCAATAGTTTGTGCAGTCTTCCTGTTACTTGTTTATGTATTTTTTTAAATAAAGATTTATGGCTAATTTCTTTGATGGTGGTGTGTGGGGTATAGGGAATGAAGACTTGAAATTATTAGACCCCAAAAAATAAATTCTGTGTTTCAGGCAACGGTAAAAAAAAAAGTTTCATTAAAAGAAAAAATGAAAATTATCTAAAATCCGGCGAAAGTATTTCACG
The DNA here is from genome assembly GCA_027627225.1 of Congeria kusceri. Lineage (NCBI taxonomy): Eukaryota > Metazoa > Mollusca > Bivalvia > Myida > Dreissenidae > Congeria > Congeria kusceri. Next base: position 2,246,290 of record CM051030.1, read on the forward strand.
GAAAACAATTGTCGCTAAAAATTTTAAGGTTGGGGGGTTAGCGCAAGGTAGTTTCGGGTTGCCTGAAACATAGATTTTTTGGGGGCCTTATTATCCGGCCTTCTTTGAAGTATAATATACCACAAAAGTTTTGTGCTTTTGTGGACACATTACGCTTGTATTAGGCTTGTATTAGTATGACTGCTATTGGGATAAAGACATGAAATAGCGTTTTGATGATATTTTAATCTTTTGGTTGTGTTTTGTTCTTCCAATTTATCTGTAGACCAAATGTGTTGTTTGTTTGTAAACTGCAGCTTGTTTTATTGGATTGAAAACAGATCTAAGATGCATTAAGCATATTTGGGTCTGCCGAACTTTAAAATGACAATTGTTGTTGTTGTTGATGTTTCTTGCTGATACTGTTTGTTGTTTGACAGTTATGTAAGATATGCAGCTAATGATTGATGACTTATTTCACATTCCATCCCAGTGCTGTGATTTTTATCTTTAAGAAATATTGTGGCAGTAAATTATAAGAAAAACAAAACAAAACTATTCACCAGAATGTTGTTGTTGTGTCACATTTTGTAACACATGATGTATGTAATATGTTTAGTGCAAAAAAAGTAAGTTTCAATTTAATTACAACGTATTTGTTTCATAAAACACAAAAAAAGCACAATGACTTTACAGTTTATAGAGTACAGTGACATCTTTATGACTGTAACGCAGTGATTTTCTCTGGATTTCGAGAATATTTAGTTCCATAAGTTGTGCATTGTAACAGAGAGTTACAGTGACATTGCAGATTGTATGGCAAAAGTAAATAAAAACTTATTGCACCAGCATGGTGGCAAATTTATTAGAGCTTACTCAGCATGATTTGAATGAAAAGGCCTCTTGTTGTTACAAAGTTATTCACATTATTTATTAAGATCGTTCTTCTGTAAACCTCCTGCAAAGTATTTGCTTTTTCATTGATTAAATAATTATGCATTCATGATATGTTGTACACAGAAGTGTAAATGTTACGAAAATTAACAATTTGCTTTACATTCACAATGTAGGCAGTATTTAGTAGCACATTTTCATTAATATTTATGGTATATTCTAAATTGACACGCAGAGTTTTCTATAGGCAAAGAACAAAATTCACTGTTGTTAGACTACCAATGAACAACCCGAACAAATAGTTCCGAAACTGTTAAATATAGTTTGCATTGTAATGGCAGAAAATGGTGTCAGGTCATGTTAGAATCAAAATAATTTTTGCCTTATCATTGTTTATTGGCTAATAAACACTGATTTGTCATTCTGATGCGCTTTATTAAACCACTCAGATTAACGCCCTCGTGGTTTAATTCATACGCATCAGAACTCCAAATTGTTGTTTATTAGCTGATAAACAACTCTAAATCAAACATTATTTTTTAAATAACAGCCTGGACAAAAGGTTGTACTTTTTAGTTTAAGTTCTAAGACTGTTAACTAGAGTGAGAGAGATCAGTTATGACTTTAAACGAGACGGTACAATGCGTCTTCACGGTTCCATCCTATCTGATTCATAAAAATCAACAATGACAACGTCCAAGACATAACCAGCATTAACATGCTGAAATAGCGGCAAACCATATTTTTTTTTTTTTTTTTTTTTTTTTTCCGTTCAAAATATATTTTATTTTCCTCGTCAATAGGTGTGTGAGGGTCGAGGGCATCCCACTCCACACCGTACAGAGTTTACAAGAAATATATGCATATTATAACACATTTTATACATTTTACCATCAATAGCTTTTACATTACAATATAAACCATATAATGGCTAATATTCTCAACAACAATATGCTTTTGCATCCTATGGGAAGTAAATTGTTACTGTATGATCAAATGCTTGTTCAGGGGTGTGGAAATGGTTTTAACCGAAGTCCCGAGGGTAAACAACTCCAATCTGCTGTGGAAATATCAAAATATGTTTACTTGTCCATGGACAAGTTAATTGAAAAAATCTACTTGTCTGCAAGCAACAGTTAATTGTCCAAACAAAAAAAATGTTTTTATTCCAGGCCTTCCTGATATATTTTTTTCATTAAATAATAAATAAAACACAATATGTTATTCAAATGGTTAAGTATATAATAGTATGATAATTTCCAACTTTTACGTCACTTTCTCATCCTGAAATTGTACTTGTTCATGGACAACTAGACTTGAACAATTTACTTGTCCATAAGTAAAATTACCTGCATCAGACTAGTTGGACATAGGATTTTCACACCCATGTTGTTGTACATGTGGGTTACACCGTGGCTTTTTTCATGGGTTGGGGATGTGGCCCCAGGGGTGAGGTTTCACAAAGCTCCTTAGAACCAAATTCTAAATAAATCTTGAAATAGGACTATTTGACGATTTTGTAGACTGACTGTTTAATTTCCAGGACAACGGCGGAATTATTCTAAAGAATAACAAGTATTTTCAATGGAAACATTTTAGTGTTGGTGCATTTTGAAATATCGTGAGTCAAATGATGCTGCTGCGAAACAACTGATGAGGGAGTATAAAGCTTCATGCGGTATAACTTATACACCCAGCTTCAAACAAAGTATGTTAAAGTGATACCCTGAAATCTGATTTTAATGAGGTTTCAGAAAGTTAATATGTCTGGATAGGGTAAAACTGACTGCTTTCGTTGAGATTTTACCTTAAAGTTTGGCCTTGTTTTGCTCAGTTGTCAATATAAATGGACTAGGCAAAATGGTAGAGATTTTTGTATGAAAATGAAAAGATAACGTATGCATGATTGAAAATTGTGAATATGCACATTGTATTGTATTCAAAGTTGTAATTACATGATGTATTGCGGTGTTTGAACATAAAAAGTATTAACTAACAACAGGCAACAAAAACTTGACAACTAAAAAGTTGTTCAATATATGTGGCGCGTCGTGAGAAAACCGGACTTAATGCATGCGCATAAAGTGTCATCCCAGATTAGTCTGTGCAGTCCGCACAGGCTTATGGGGGATGGCACTTTCCGCTTGTATGGTATTTTCTGTTTCAAGGCGGTCTCTTCTAAACATAAATCCACTGTAGGCGGAAAGTGCCGTCCTGGATTAGCCTGTGCGGACTGCACAGGCTAATCGGGGACAACACTTTACGCACATGCATTAAGTCCAGTTTTCCCACGACGTGGCTCATACTTATTATTACCTATTCATTTTAGCTTCATTGAGTTGAAAGCCAGAGGCTTATTGAGACACTCTCGAGTCCGTTCCCTGGGTAGAACCAGTACTTTGTGTCGTTTGAGAAAGATCATTCGAACGCACCCTGAGTAGGGATCCAACTCATGATCTCCCGATTGCAAGGTCACAGACACCATATTCATTACAACACTGCGACCATCGATTTGTTACTTTATTGTTGCAAGCAAGTTAGATACTTAAAGTATTTAGATACTTTTGTCATATTTGGATTCTAATGGAGTCAGTGCTTCAGATGATGTTTTGTGTAAAGGGTACATGTTTATGGGGGTAAATGTACATTTAAACCAGAATTTATGGGGGGTATATTTACACTTAAACCAGAATTTATGGGGGTATATGTACACTTAAACCAGAATTTATGGGGGTAAATGTATGCTTTTACCAGAATTTATGGGGGTAAATGTACGCTTAAACCAAAATTTATGGGGGTATATGTACACTTAAACCAGAAAAATAATGGGCGTAAATGTTATGACTTTCAGTCAGAAATCAGGTTAGATGGTTAGCTTAAAAATGCAAAAGAAAACAATGCAGTAATCTTAAGTAATGTAGTAAAGATCTACTTTCTGCATGTTTTAAATAAGTAAAAAAGGAATTTCAAAGTATTCATGCATATGGGGATTTTGTCATTTTCCATGCGTAAATTACGCGTATATGCGCCTTCATCTGGTCGTCAGATTGGATTGTTAAAATTTTATTATAGAAAGGTCCATTTCTCAATGCATTTCTTGCATTTCATAGACTTCTGCATCTTGAATAGCTAATGATACTGAAGTATGTGGGAAAATGAAATCAGAAACTTAGTATCACAGGCGTTTCCCATTAACAACCCATTATGAAGGGTTTCACTCTACTGACAAACAGGTGTTCTTGTTTTTTAAGGAGTCAAGTGTTGTGTCCAGAACACCAATTAAGTCCATGTTACAAGTAAAAGCATGATTGTTCTTGTTAGGTTGGTATGGGAAATTTAGTAGTGTCACATCCATGTCTTCACAGTTTTTGGGAACAGGAACAAAAACAACAAAACAAAAACAAACTTTACTTAATAAAGAACAATAAGTTTTAATGAAACTGCATTTTTATCAAAAATATTCACAAGAATTTGATGTTTTTGATTTAAATTGCATTGTGAAAATTTTTGTTATAATTTCTTTTTATTTACATAAGTATAGTGGCAAATGAGTTCAAACTTTTCCCTCTCATCTCTGTGTATAGTTTATGTAGTGAAACTATCACAAGTTATCAGGATAGGCAGGTCAGTGGGGAGTTAATGTGGACATATTGTAGTGCTGACCAACTTCTTGAGATATTGGAGTAGCAACTGTTTGAGATAATGAGATAATTGAGATATAGGAATGTCAGTTTCATGAACTTGTTGTATTGCAATCTCTTGCACACCGGCTACATTCCACTCTGTAGATTGCTCGGAAAGTACACTTTCTCGAAAAAGTCTATTTAATATGCATTTAATGCGTATTAAACACTGCGGTATCGGTACCATATTTTTTTCTGTGTTAAATGCGCATTAAATACACTTTTAGTACACTAAGTGTATTTTTTCTGTACTTTTTCTGCATTTTTTACACAAAAGTGTATTAATGCACTAGAAAATACACTTACAATACACTTTAAATACACTTAAGTGTATTTTTTGAAGATATAGTGTATTTTTAAAGGAGAAAAATACAATTTAAATGCACTTAAGTTTGTTAATGCAGGTAAAATGCCGAAAAAATACACTTTATTTCTGTAATAAGTGTATTTTTTAGAAGTTTTCAAGTGTATTAAATGCGTATTAAATGCAGAAAAAATACAGTGCCAATACCGCATCGTTTAATAAGTATTAAATGCGTATTAAATGCACTTTTTCGAGAAGGGTAGTTCCAAGTTTTAGTCACATGATCATAACATTCAAATGCAACGTACAATACCATCCACTGTGTCCATTTTGTTTACATTTGGGAACTGATTCCATCTGCGTAAATGGGCATGAAAATAGTTCCATTTAATAATATGATAATTTCAAAACCATTTATTCTTTATTTCTGTGCTTGTGGTCCTAAAAATCAACTTTAATGTGCGTTCAATACATTTTTTCCATTTTGACAAGATTCTTGTCATAGAGTCTGTTGCAGAGGTGTATGATGAGAGCAACCAACAACAACTTGGTTAGGAGATTGGTTGTATAATTATTTCTACACAGATGTTAGTTTTTTTTTGGGGTGGGGGGTTCGTTTTTCATACCCTCTGTTCTTTCCCAATGGTCGGAAAATTAGATTATAACTTGGCACAGAGCTTGGCAGAGTTTGCCATGAACTGTGCAGGTGGACCATGACCTTTGGTTCAAGTTCTCTGCCTAGGAAAGAATTAGAGAAAAAATAAAATGACTATTCTAGGGTTAAACAAACAAAGATAATTTTCAATGTTTTTTACCGAAATGTGTCTTTTAAACAAATAAAAAAATAAACAAACAACGAACACTACTTAACTTTTTGAGACCATTGTCTGTAACACACGTTTTTTTTTTGGCCTAGAGTGACTCGGCGGTTAATTTGAAACTTTGATTTTAGTTAAAACAAAAAGGGCCAATTTTATTTGTGGCAATGCTAATTAAAGCCCGAACAACTTGCTTAACTTACTGCTTTGTGGAGTTGAAGTGCTTTTGATATTTAAAGCAGAAAATATATTTAATATAGTTTGTTTTCTAGTATAGAAATAAAGGAAAATCATTGTCAGATATTACATTGCGTTTGCAACATTTCATTGTTAATAGCCTTGTTTGACAGCTTTATACCAAAAAACCTGTTAAAGTGGTTTGTTTGACCAATATATGCCTGCTGGAATAAGCAAAATACCGACCCAAGTCATATCAATATATTAATAATGTTGCATATAATTTCTACTATTTGTAGCCAATGTTACAAGTTATTGAAAATTGTATGATAAATGGCAGTATGATAAATGGCCATATACCTTGGAGGCATAATTTTCACTTCATTATTGTGATAAAGTCTGAAAATTGCATCTTAATCATATAAAACAAAATAATAATTATATGTGTAATTTGTAATGTGAACATTATTAGTTGACACTAGAGACATAATTCCAAGCAAGTTTCATTTTCTGCTTTGTTGGACGTATTCTCAGGAGTCGTTTATTGGAAAACAGTTAACGATCAGAAAGTATCAGATGGAAGAAAATCAATGTCTCTTACACAAGGGGGATTCTTTATCCTATAATTTCCAATGAATCTCGACCACTTCATTATCTATAAGGATAATGGTGACAGTGCAGTCAGGCCATCAAGTATTTCCACACTTATAAAGGTTCTATAGATGCGAGAGCTTAGTTGATTGGATGGAAATTATGTGCAGAGAATTGTTGACTGCACCGAGAAGTTAGTTTTTGATATGACAGATTTTGAAAGGTGTGAAAAGAAGTTTAGAATTTGAAAGGTGTGAAATAAAGTTAAGAATTTGAATTGTGTGAAATTAGTTTACAATTTCAAAGGTGTGAAAGTAGTTTACAATTTGAATCGTGTGAAATGTAGTATTGATTTTGAAAGGTGCAAAATACGATACAGATATTGAAAAGTGTGAAATGTAGAAATGAATTTTATAGGTGTAAATTATAGAATTAATTATTAAAGATGTAAAATGTAGTATAGAAATGTTCATTATGTGACATGGAATTATAATAATAAAATTGTTCACCTGATTCTGCAATACCTGGAATACTTTTCCTTGTGGTTATGCGTGTGTGTGTGAACGAGTGTGTGTGTGTGTGAATGAGTGTGTGTGTGAATGTGTGTGTGTGTGTGTGTGTGTGAATGAGTGTGTGTGTGTGTGTGAGTGTGTGTGTGTGTGTGAATGAGTGTGTATGTGTGTGAATGAGTGTGTGTGTGTGGTTGGGGGGGGGGTTCATGTCTGGTGATATCAATCTATAAGATTATGTTTCCTAATTCAGAGACTCCACCTATCACATGCATGAAATTAACACTTGCTGGACTAACATAAACTTCCCCTTCAAATCTATTATACGCTGGCTTTTTATGTGTTAGACATATTGAATCCATGTGATATACCAGATCGTCTGACATTTCAAACAGCTGACAAAGTTTGCCAGGATATTTCATTCAGAAATATTTTCTGCCGTGGCCAAACCCTCGACACTGTTTATATCAAACGCACACAATTCTCTGGGATTACCCGATCTTTTGTTTTGCACATTCCAACCTTTTATGCTGTGTCATAAAACAATAGAATTGAATAGCAGTTAAACCAATAAGAACGTTATCTAACACCAGCGTTCTATGTGTCTTTCAGTCTTTTTGTCAATTCAATGAGAGATTTTAAGCTAACACTGTTGGTTTATTCAGTTTCACAATTGTGGAAAGAATAGTTTTGTTTCAAAGGATAACATGCCTTGTTTTGTTTTGTTGCTCTAAACAATAGAGGTATATTGTAATTATATTGTAATTATTGAAGTTAACTATTGTTTATTCGTTTCCACAATCATGGAAATTTAGTGTTGTTTGTTTCAAAAGGAAAACATGTCTAATTTTGTTCTGATGCTCTAAACGATAGAGGTAAAATATGTAGCTCATAGTAATTATTTAAGATAACCACTGGTTATTCATTTTCATAATCGTGAAAATTTAGTATCTTTTGTTTGTAAAGAGATAAAATGTCTGATTTTGTCAGATGTTCTAAACAATATATGTACAATAGGTAGGTGTATGTAGTTATCCACTGTTTGTTCATTTTCACAATCACCGAAATTTAGAGTCTTGTTGCAAGAGAATAACAGCACTGATTTTATCCCATCATCACGCAGACAGTGCGTAAGAAAAAATGCACCTATCAATGTTTTCCTCCAGCAGGGGAGTGGCGGGCATATAGGGGACTTTAGACTGCAAGCGATTCCCGACAGGCAGGAATTTGACGTGCCGAATGATTCTGGGTCCCGGGGAAATAGACTTTGGTCGGAATTTAGATCCCGGTAATATATGCCCCGGGCCATTTGATAGATATATAGCATCTCCCACTGAGGGGATTTAGACAAATATGCTTGGCTCTAGAGTGGGGAATTAGACCCCCCCAAAAAACATTTGTCAAATTCCCCTAGGTCTGTCCGCAGCTTCCCCTCAGGGGAAAAATATTGATAGGTGCATAACAGCCCAGTTGGGGTAAACTTGGCTTGGAATAAAGCAAATATGCGTTGTCTTATTAGATCATTTTGTTTACTTTCATGACATTCTTTGATGGATTTCGTGCTATTTATCTTGTTTTCTTTTGTTTATTATCAAAAACTGATGGGATAAATAGAATACTAGGTAAGTGTTGAATAAAGCTTAATTTGCTTGGCACGAAATGTGAACATCTTTCACAGTTACTAAGCCTTGCTGAATAAACTTATCTTTACTTAACACTAATCTAGTATCAGCTATTTGTCTGATGCAGTAAACAATAGAGGTACAATGGGATTTGTACTCATTAACTCTTGCTTCACTTCCATGTTTCGGATCGTTAACATGCTTCCCATTAAGATGATCACTGTTTTGTTTCTGAGATTATTCTATCTTTATCTTTACACTTGGCTGTTCGCACTGCTTTAGAGTGTTTTTGTAATTCCTCAGTGAGAAACATGTTGTAATGTGTTGTTTGTTTTTTCACCCTTGTCAGTAAAAAATGTTAAGTCCAGAGGCCAGTTCAGAATCTTACCAACAGTCAAGGTTATTTTTGGCACCAACTTGCAGTGTCTATTGTTTAAACATGCTATCTAGTAGGAATGTTTGAAACCAGCCCCAAATTTCTGTCCAGTACCTCAGAAATGTTCTTGCTGATAACTGCAGGGCAATTTGGAAAGTTAAACATTGTTATCAAGCATACCTGTCAGAGAGGAATTAATTAATGACCCAACTGGTGGTGTTTTTGCACTTTCTTCTACCTTACTCACTGGATTAAGGCAGTTTTCCTGAAGGATACTTTGAACATGCAAATTTTATATAATAGTCAATTTCAAAATCATGTGAAAATGTGGAATTGTTAGTAACATCTAGTTTGGAAGTGTATTGTTTATATCTTTCTACATTGTTTTGTTTGTTTGTTTTGGATTTTTTCGCTGTTGTAACAGTATTTCAGTCATATTATGGTGGTCAGTTAACCTACTCACACTTTTCCTGGGCAAGCTTAGCCTATCTAAGCGGTTTACCAGTACCAAGTGGACATACTTATGCTAGTAACTGACAGCCTACTTGAATCAGAGGTAGGCGTAGAATGGCCGTAGAAATAATTTCATGACCAATCCCCACACAAGTTTTGTGGTCGGGCTGGGCTTCAAACTCACGATCCCCGGATTGACGATGCAGCGCTCTACCAACTGCGCTAGCCGGGCCTAGCCTTAATATATGGCATGTTTGTTTAAATGCAGTATTTAATATTATCACATTATGTACTGGAAATTTCAGAGTTCACAAGAGCCCATTCATTTATCATATATCATGGTTTGAACAATACTGTACTTGACACATGCCCATGCAAAACATAATAATGTACTTGACACATGCCCATGCACGGCCCATGCAAAACAAAAATATATGGGGTGTGGCGTGGGAAAACCGGGCTTAATGCATGTGCAGTCCGCATAGGGCTAATCAGGGACGACACTTTCCGCTTTTATGGTATTTTTTGTTTTAAGGAAATCTTCTAAACATAAATCCACTGCAGGCGGAAAGTGTCGTCTCGAATTAGCCTGTGCGGACTGCACAGGCTTATCCGGGATGACACTTTAGGCATGTGCATTAAGCCTGGTTTTCCCACGACATGCATCATATCATGATTCTCAGAGTTTGGGCCATCAAGCCAGAGGCGAACATAGTGTATTTCAGATTCTAACATGATACTCGCTAATTTTTCTATAGACAAAGAACAAAATTAGCGTTGTTAAACTACCCCGTAAACAACACAAAAATAGTCCCGATTCTGAACGGAGCATAGTAAAAAGTAGTTCCAATGACAATTGCAAAATTTATGTCAAATCATGTTAGAATTGAAATAATGTTTGCATTATTTTTTGCATTATCATTGTTTATCGGCCAATAAACAATTCTTTGTCGTTCTGATGTGTGGCTTTTAAACAACTCATGCTAACGCCCACTTGGTTTAATTCCTATGCATCAAAACTCCAAATCATTGTTTTTGGGCCGATAAACAACAGTAAAGCGAAAATTATTTCTTAATTATTATATCATATTCAACTGTTTCAGGTCTAAGAATCAGTAGCCAGACACAGTCGGGCTTCTCCGGTCGTCAGAAGATGATGACAACACAGACCCCGCCTCCATTTCTACCTCCTGCAGCGAAGAGTTCCCCACAACAACAACAGCAGCAGCAGCAGCATAAGAGTTACTACAGCAGAGCTGGCCCACACCACCCACATTATCAGCATCATCTCCATCAGCAGCAGCAACATAACACCGGGGACAGGTCAGTATTATATCCAGGACCCACATCCACAAAGCTACCGATCTTTTTTTCACCATTTTGGGAATATGACCACAAAGCTACCAGGGCTTTTTTCACCATTTTTGGAATATGACTGCAAAGTTACCAGGGCTTTTTTCACCATTTTGGGAATATGACCAGAAAGCTACCAGGGCTTTTTTTCACCATTTTGGGAAAATGACCACAAAGCTACCAGGGCTTTTTTCACCATTTTGGGAATATGACCACAAAGCTACCAGGGCTTTTTTCACCATTTTGGGACTATGACCACAAAGCTACCAGGGCTTTTTTTACCATTTTTGGAATATGACTGCAAAGCTACCAGTGCTTTTTTCACCATTTTGGGAATATGACCGCAAAGCTACCAGGGCTTTTTTTCAACATTTTGGGAATACGACTGCAAAGCTACCAGGGCTTTTTTTCACCATTTTGGGAAAATGACCACAAAGCTACCAGGGCTTTTTTCACCATTTTGGGAATATGACTAAGCTACCAGGGCTTTTTTCACCATTTTGGGAATATGACCGCAAAGCTACCAGGGCTTTTTTCACCATTTTGGGAATATGACCACAAAGCTACCAGGGCTTTTTTTTACCATTTTTGGAATATGACTGTAAAGCTACCAGGGCTTTTTTCACCATTTTGGGAATATGACCACAAAGCTACCAGGGCTTTTTTTCACCATTTTGGGAATATGACCACAAAGCTACCAGGGCTTGTTTCACCATTTTGGGAATATGACCACAAAGCTACCAGGGCTTTTTTTTCACCGTTTTGGGGATATGACTGCAAAGCTACCAGGGATTTTTTTCACCGTTTTGGGAATATGACCACTGAACACTGAACACCTGTTTATTGAAAGTCAAACCATCAATTGGGAATTTTGGGACTGGATTTAGGAAAAAAACACTTTGCCATTGGGAACATTACCTTATAACGGCTATAAAATTAGCCAAAAAAAAGCCCTGGCTACTTAGTGAAAACTTAAGTAAATTTCATATTATCCTAAAATTCCATAACTCAGTGTGGCACTTAATTGACGGTATTATTTTCAGATATATGTGTTTTAAGAACATGTGTGGGTTTTTTCGTAGTAAGTAGAGACTAGAGTGACTGACGTCTTGAAGTGTTTTGTAATTCTCAGTTTCGACTACTTTCGTATCTAAGGTACATATCATAAATTTGTGTCTTTCATTCAGAATGACTGAAATCTTTTGAGGTTGTTTAAGAAGTGTGTCGTGACAGTGTCACCTACTTTTTTGTGAAACAGAATAAATCCTGTAAATAAAACTTAATGTATAACAGTTGTACATAACAGATGACTGGCCTATTTTTAGGAAATTTGATCCATTTGCTTAAATTTTAGGAAAATTTAAATTTACATAAACATTTGCGCCAACATCAATGCACAACATGGTATTTTTATAAGCATTTAAAGAAGTTGAATTTTAAATGATATGCAACATTTAATTGTTGACCTGCCTTTAGGGGCAGCATGGGCGGGGGGGGAGGTATTAACATGACTGTATCAAGGTGCAGCACCCGGCAATTTGACTCTGGCTCATACCCTAAAGCCTTGGGCACAACTGGGTTGCGATCAACATATAGTGAGCTTACATGGAGAATTCTATCGGATTTAAGCAAGTTTTTTCACAGCTTTGTTAATGGGTCTGCTACCCGTCCAATTGGGATGTTAGTCGTAAAATTTTGCTTTGTGGGAAAATTTTAAGAAGGAAATTAAATAATTTCTAGTGGAATATTAGTTGAACTCGGTATATTAATGGCGTTAATATATAAACATCTTAGTCATTTCACGATTTACATTTTAATTCACATTTCCTATATGTTTAGGATTTAATCACATCAGATTTGGGAATGTTGTCATTTCAATGGGAAACACTAAACCATTTTGGGATAGGGAATTGGTCCTTTTACCAGATTATTAGATACTGTCAAATAAGGTAAAAAACCTTTGGAAACGACCAGTGACCTTTAGCAGTGTGTACATTATGTACATATTGTATTACAGCAGCGACTCTGCTCTGGGCTCTCCGGATGTCTGCAGCGCGGCGAGCGGTGGGGTGGCTACTTATGCCCTTGACCTTGAGGACAGCAGACACACGCCCGGTCATCAGCTGGGTAGGTATTAGGGTTGCTTGATATGTATTAGGGTTGCTTGATAGATATTAGGGTTGCTTGATAGGTATTAGGGTTGCTTGATAAATGACGTCTTTATGCTGTTGTCATTATCATGATGTCATTTGCAACAAAAGTCACAATCAGGTTCGATAGAAAATAGATCTGCATTGATAATTAATATGCTGAATTCATAGAGTATAAGTTGGAAGTAAACAAACTATATGTCTGCTGATGTCTTCAATGCACAGTGCAACATACACTTCAAGCAATTAGAGTTTATAACATTTAATAATAATTTCCACCCAACAAAAATTTCCCAAACCTGAAAAAAATGCTTAAAATCCTTGTAGGAACACAACATTTTATCTTTAGGGAAACTACACCTATTTGGAAGCAAAAATGGGCTGAAAGAATGTATAGCTTTGTCAGTGAAAAAACATAACCGTTTATATGTAATAGTTTTGATATGGAATAATTTATGACATTTAAATACGATATTGTTAATCTTGTGAATACTTTCATGCATTTATTTTGAAATTATTCATCTGGATGCCCATTTACAAATACGTGCTAAATTTGGATAATTTATATATAGGTTACCATAGTTTTGCTGATTCGTCAATATATACAGTGTTAAAACCCTTTCATGTGTCTCTCTTCAGGAAAGCACAGTCCCTCGCCCCCAACCCCTGATGTTGCCCAGCACGACCTGATGGCCAGACTTGGTGACCTCTTGGACGTCAGATCAGCCAGTCAGATGCAAGAGCAAGGGTCACATGGTTACCGGCCAGCCAATCAGATGCAAGATCAAGGGTCACATGGTTATCTGCCAGCCAATCAGAGGGAAGAATACTACACACCTGGCTCTGATGGCACCCCAGACAGAGGATTCGCGGATGCCAGTCCCCTTTCTACCCTCACAGGTAATGCAAAACACCGTCTTGCTTCAAAATACAAAGTTGATAATAAATGCCGGCGCATTCCAACTCTGGCATACTGTGATGTTTAGATAAATAATGTTTTCAGGGATTATTTAGAATTAGAGGAGTGGTACTATGTAATAGTCAAAAAGAGCAAAGTATGAATGTCCTACCCCTTTATGCTATGAGCATTGTAGAAACTTCCATATTGCCGGTTTGTTTCCTTGAAACTGTGATAAATTGATCGGATTTTATCATACTGCGATGTATTCAACTTAAAAACAGTTTGTCACGTTTTCAAGACTAAACATCGGTAATATTAGACTTGTTACTGCAACCATAGAACAGAGGGGATATGCATTCGCACTTCGTGCTAAACTGTTACATAACTGTCTCATTTTTCGAATTTTCCCTAAATTTCAATTTTAAAACATCGAAATATGACAACATTGGACTCGCAGTATGGCAGCTTTAGAATGCGCCATTTGTAGCTTCCATTGATGAATCTAGAATCTTGGATTTTATAAAGCTCTTTAGGGAAAACATAAGTTACAAATTTAATTTAATTCCTCAAGTTTCATGTATAGGTATTTGGGCATTAAATTGTTTAAGTCAGCAAATATTGCTTAGATGTTTAGTAAGTTAACACTTTGTATACAGAAATGATAGGATTTTACATAGAAAACTTTACTTAATTCTTAACTTAAGTAGAACTTAAGTTAAGATTTCCTCTAGTAGCTTTGGGAATATTGTCCCTGATTAGACAGATGTTTGCCATGCCTATAATCACTTCAAAATATTTGAGGTGTTTCATAGGAATCCAAAAAAATCGAAGTGGCTTTTTTAATAACTAAAGTGCCTTAGGTTATACAGGGGCTGGGAGTGTATTTGGATCAGTTAGATATAGCAAACTTGAATCATTAATCAATAACGATTTATCATTTAAGTCAACAAAGTGTTCATTGAATCTTGTACAAACGTATATCCCAATTTGACAATATAAACTTCTTAAAGAGGCTTTTCGAAATATTGATCCGAAAAGTAAACATTTTTTCAACAATTGAACGATTTTGTGGGTTATGAAACCTTTTTGGTAGCCAATTGAACTGTGTTAAATACAAAAATAAATGAATATGATATACAAGCAAGTGCAGATACAGCCTTGTAGCTTAAAGGGGGAGTTTGATTTAGGAAGACTACCACTCATACAGTGTTTTTTTAGGGTCAATTTCGGCCCCATTCCCCTGCTTAAAAGGTATATATTTCCCCCTATATTTACCTGAAAATTCCCCTCAAAATGTAGGCTTTATTTTGAAAAAAAAGACCAAAATCGGAAAAAAATTGACTAAAATAGAGGCATTTTTATAAACAATCCCATCTATTTTTCATCAAACCAAGTTGGTGCATAATCTATGGTATCATTTGTAGCAAAGCAATTGATTAAAGTTTGATAAACAAGTAGAACATATTAAATAATGCTTTTCTAAAAATATAATTCCCCTTTTGCCATAAAATTCCCTATCTGAAAGGCCCCACCACCTTTCCCCCAAAGGTGAAAAAAAACACTGTCTTATTTAGGTTTATTTCAAGCAAGAAAATGAACACACAGGGTGTAGTATACCAATTTTGTGTTGATAATAGGCATGCGTAATTTCCAAAACAAACATAATTGTCGAGGCAAAGTTATTTTCATTTTGTATGTGTTACTGTTGTTATTCTATATTCATCCATGGTTTTGAGGGGCTGGCAGCACATGATTCGAACAAAATCGGTTGAGTCTAACCTATTTTATGTGTAGGGCAGAATTGATAATGACGAAATATATAAAACCTAAAAAATCTGTAAACATTTATGTACAATGATGAAAAATAACAATATCAGACTCGCATTTATATAAGTAACTAGGACTGTAATGTAATTCTATAGCAAGCAACTTGTAAAAGGTAATGATAAAAAAGAGTTTCTTTGGCTTTTTTAGCTTCCTCAGGCAGTGACCGTGGACAGAACACCCTTCAGGCCCCTTTTCACAGCCGAGACCCCAGCACTGACAGCATTACCTCCATGGGGTCATTAAGCACCGGCCAGAACGTTAGTCCACACACGACGTTTAACAGGCCGCATTCTATCACAAGTAAGTCCGCTGGAACATTAGTCCACATACGACGTTTAACAGACCGCATTCTATCACAAGTGAGTCAGCTAGAACGTTAGTCCACACACAACGTTTTACAGGCCGGATTCTATCATAAGTAGGTCTGCTAGAACGTTAGTCCACACACCACGTTTAACAGGCCGGATTCTATCACAAGTAAGTACACTAGAATGTTAGTCCACACACCACGTTCAACGGGCAACATTTTATCACAAGTATGTCCACTAGAATGTTAGTCCACACACCACGTTTTACAGGCCGCATTCTGTCACAAGTAAGTCCGCTAGAACGTTAGTCCACACACCACGTTTTACAGGCCGCATTCTATCACAAGTGAGTCAGCTAGAACGTTAGTCCACACACAACGTTTTACAGGCCGGATTCTATCATAAGTAGGTCTGCTAGAACGTTAGTCCACACACCACGTTTAACAGGCCGGATTCTATCACAAGTAAGTACACTAGAATGTTAGTCCACACACCACCACGTTCAACGGGCAACATTTTATCACAAGTATGTCCACTAGAATGTTAGTCCACACACCACGTTTTACAGGCCGCATTCTGTCACAAGTAAGTCCGCTAGACCGTTAGTCCACACATGACGTTTAACAGGCTGCATTCTATCACAAGAAAGTCCGCTAGAACGTTAGTCGCACACGATGTTTAACACGCCACATTCTATCACAAGAAAGTCCACTAGAAATGTTAGTCAGCACACGACATTTAACAGGTTGCATTATATCACAAGTAAGTCCACTAGAATGTTTGTCCACACACGACGTTTAACAGGCCACACTTCATGTCACAAGTACATGAAGGTTCAATCATAATTTCCATCCTGAGATCTATGAAGATATCTATGTAAAGCCTTTAAACATCTACTTGAAAAATGAAAATCTTGTTTGCAGTGAGATAAACTTTCAGTGCAGTCAATTTTAATCTCACATTTAATAGTTATTGTCATAACAGCATTTTTACATATTAAAACTTTTCACTCGTTATGCTTAGCTTTCATTTAGTCAGCATGTATTATATTCTTATCATATAAAATATTTATCACAAGCTTAGAATTAAATACTTCTCTTACAAATACCTGCGTTACACTTCTCTTTTTGCAAATTATAAATTTGCCTTCAATTACAGTACAACCAGTCTTACAACCATATACCACCCTATTTCAGCGTCTTCGCCCGGAGCAATTGAAGACTTACACCTATTCAGACGGTCCAAACACCGGCGGTCGGCACGCGCCACCATCGGTAATCCAGAGGATTCAAAATGTAGGTGGCGCTGTCATTTGTTTCGTCAATTACTAATTTTGAACCAGCATTCGGGAATCTATTTGCACCATTAAAATGGCAATCATATGAATTGTGGTTTCAAAAAAAAAGTAAAACCCTTCCTAATTTGGCATATATTTGAACCAATGTGGTCAAGAATGACTTAATTTTAACCTATTTGGCCAAAGATCACCACATCTGAATTAAGTTTTGTGATTGTAAAATATTGTGAACGGCAAATACATAAACAGTTCAACCAAAACAAATGAAAATGTAGCTGTCACATTATATCAAATTGATGTATGCTTAACCTATGAGTTGCTATATGGCAGTGCAGTAACATTAATTCTATATGAATGTTAATGCTTACAGTGTATGCTTAATTTTGGCATATTTGAGAAAAAAATTGAAGGGGTCATGAGAAAACCCGTCGTAATGTATGGGCATAAAGTGTCGTCCCGGATAAGCCTACGCAGTCTGCACAGGCTAATCCGGGATGGCACTTTTATGGTATTTTCTGTTTCAAGGAAGTCTCTTCTAACCACAAATTCACTTTAGGCGGATAGTGCAGTCCTGGATCAGCCTGTGCGGACTGCACAGGCTAATCCGGGACGACACTTTGCGCAAATGTATTAAGACCGGTTTTCCCATGACGCCCCTCATTTTTGATTAAGAGTTGTTTATCAGCTAATAAACAAGGATTTAGAGTTCTGATGCATGGAAATTAAACAATCAGGGCAACGGACGGAGTGGTTTAATATACTGCATCAGAATGACAAATCATTGTTTATTAGCTGATAAACAACAATACGGCAAAAATTATTTGGATTATAACATGACCTGACAACATATTCTGCAATTGCAATGCAAACTATATTTTACTGGTTTGGAACTATTTTTCGGGTTGTTTATTGGTAGTTAACAATGATAAATTGTGTTCTTTGTCTATAGAAACCACTGCATGCGTCATGTTAGAATATGTGGTAAATTATTGAATATCAAAGTTAAATAGCATACAATGCTACAAAGTTTTCAGGCAAAACATACAACGACAGTGTATGTAACAATATCACAAATAGTTGTCATACTGAATATCACATTAAATCCCCAGTATGACAATATTTCTTTTTGCTACTAAATTATTACTAAATTAAGGTGTGGGAGTTTAGAACAAAGCTGTAAATGATAAAATTTATGTAACTTCATTTCAAGAGTATGACACTTTGTTTAAAAATATTTATATCTACTAAACACTCGGGTAATTTGAATCAGTAACTTTGCATTCTCATTGTAAAGAATCATTAATATTATTTGCACCTCCTAGTTTGACACTGAAAACTGTCTTCTTTTCTATTCACTGAACTACATTGTACATTTAGTTAAATGCTGCACAATATTATTTAGGTAAATGCTGCACGATATTGCATGCATATTACCTGAGAATTAATAATGGTTATTAAAAAAGTTAGTCGAAATTACATATAAAACTTGTTGAATTTAGGTAATAAATTGTTTGTAGACAGTTTTTTTATGTCACTGAATTAGCTTCCCCCCATAATATTATTGTGAAAATAACACTTAAACCCTGTTAAATTTATTTGATCTTTTTTATTTCATCCTCATATTTGACAATTCATCAATGGTCCATTGTTGCTGTTTTTTATGCTTGGATATTGGAAGCACTAGACATCAAAAGTCATGAATCCAAATTATTGGACATAAAATGTTATGGTTTACTTTACAAACAGAATATGTGGATACATGTATACTGTAAATTTAGGTTTTATTGCATTTAAGGTTCATTTTGATTTAAAAAAATAGTGAAATTTATGAACACATTTATTAAAACAAACTGGATTAAGCTCAAAGCAGGCACCTAGATATTTGTGTTGAGTATTTATAATACACAAGTTAACTGATTATACTAATTATTCAATTATTTAAATGAGTTAACATGACTGTGGATACAGTGGACATGTTGATTTTTGTTAAGAAGTTCATGAACAGTGTTTATGTTTTTAATGGATTTTTGCAGTATGCTTTTGCACTTTTCCAATATGTTGCAATATGGTTGTTGCCATTTTGCAATACTTTGCAATATGGTTGTGCTCGTTTGCAATATATTGCAATATGTTTTTGCCATTATTTCAGTATATTGCAATATGGTTTTTGCTCTGTTCCAATATGTTGCAATATGGTTTTTGCCATTTTGCAACACTTTGCAATATGGTTGTGCTCTTTTCCAATATATTGCAGTATGTTTTTGCCATTTTTCACTATATTACAATATGGTTTTGCTCTTTTCCAATATATTACAATATGGTTTTGCTCTTTTCCAATATATTACAATATGGTTTTTGCTCTGTTCCAATATATTACAATATGGCTTTTGCTCTGTTCCAATATATTACAATATGGTTTTTGCTCTGTTCCAATACATTGAAATATGGTTTTTGCTCTGTTCCAATATATTACAATATGGTTTTTGCTCTGTTCCAATACATTGCAATATGGGTTTTGCTCTGTTCCAATATATTACAATATGGTTTTGCTCTGTTCCAATATATTGCAATAAGAGTTTTGTTCTGTTCCAATATATTACAATATGTTTTTGCTCTGTTCCAATACATTGCAATATGGTTTTGCTATGTTCCAATACATTGCAATATGGTTTTGCTCTGTTCCAATACATTGCAATAAGAGTTTTGCTCTGTTCCAATACATTGCAATAAGAGTTTTGCTCTGTTCCAATACATTGCAATATGGTTTTGCTCTGTTTCAATATATTACAATATGTTTTTGCTCTGTTCCAATACATTGCAATATGGTTTTGCTATGTTCCAATACATTGCAATATGGTTTTGCTCTGTTCCAATACATTGCAATAAGAGTTTTGCTCTGTTCCAACACATTGCAATAAGAGTTTTGCTCTGTTCCAATACATTGCAATATGGTTTTGCTCTGTTCCAATATATTGCAGTATGGTTTTGCTCTGTTCCAATATATTACAATATGGTTTTGCTTTTTTTCCAGTATATTGCAATAAGAGTTTTGCCATTTTCCAATGTATATACAGGTTTTGCCATAGTTTTCAGCCCTAATAGATGTGCCCATTTAAAGCATCTCAGTTAAGAGTGTAACTATGTTGTTATCTCTCCGATAACATATTAAACATGGAATGTGCAGTAAAACAGGTTTATGAATTTATGAGAATGGATTACATTAATAAAAGAGAGTGGGGTTGAATGTAGTTGGGTTTTTATCTGTAACTTTACACCATATTGTTCTGGGCATGCAGCCAACAAATGCATGACAAACAAAACTTTTCAACAAATTGTGTACTGTATGCAGCCATTCAAAGTATTTCGCTTGTAAAATATCAACACTTCAGCAGAATACATCTTGTTTTGAAGCTGCATTATTATACTATAATTATATTATACATTATGAAAATCTGAACATAGTTTCTTCAATTTTGAACATGCGGTGGGGGGTGAACGGTTACAGGTCCAGGCGGGTAGTCCTTTTTAATTTGTGCCACTAGCAAAGCCCCCATGTTATATTGTTTAAGGAATAATTCCATTCATTAGTTCAGTTTAGACCTATTTATTTTAGCTCTATTGCATCGAAAGCCTAAGGCTTATTGAGACACTCATGAGTCCGTTTCCTGGGTAGAACCAGTACTTGGTGTCATTGGGAGAGATCTTGAGTACGCTTTCAGAGTGGGGATCGAGCCTGGGACCTCCCTAGGCGGACACCATATCCACTACGCCACCGAGACCTCCTCCACTCATTACATTGCCATGTGCTTGATTGTCTTAACTAGGTCAACAATTAATCAGCTGATCACCAAGGAAATTGATTGGCTAAAGCATGTGCTTAATTTGTTGCTTCAAAACGTTCCAGTGGACACTGGAGACTCCACAAAAAAGCTATAATTTTTGTCATTGCTTCACTGTAATTGTCTCTATTTGCAGTGAGGATCCAGCCTATCCGGCCCCCACAGCTGCATCTGACCCCCATCGCCTTCGAGGTGCCCCACCCAGAGGGCGTGGCCATGTTCATTGGACGCGAGTGGGTCTTCAGAGATATTGACCTGGTAAGCGTTATCTTCAGATGTAGAACTGGACGGTAACTCATGCATTTCGCAAAAATATGCTTAATTATGGTACAAAACTAAAATCATGAAAAAAATAAAATAATGTATGGACGGGCTCATATTAAGAGTGATAAAGAGTATCATCTACAATTTATTGCATAGATCAGTCACTTAATAAAGTAACACTAATTTGCAATGATGTTTGAACCAATATTTAAACTTGTGAATTATATAGGCCTAAGTCTAGTTACTGGTCTGATGGTCAAAAAACAAGAAAAAACATGGGAAAATTATAAATTAAAATGTGAACTTCTTTACTTAGTTAAATACTAGAAAAACATACAATTTTCTAGGAAGTTTCTAGAAAGATAGTCAGTACATCCTTTCATATTTTAACAGCAGTAAATTTTGAAATGGATTTTACGCAGCATTTGTGACTCCTGAATCATTGTTTGCAGTCACTGAACGGAGACCATGCGGTAACGGACCAGCCGTCAGGCGTGATTATTGCGGGTGGCATGGGGACAGGAAAGACGGCCATTGTGGAACAGCTTGTGGCTCACAGCTACTTTGGGGAGGGCAACCCCGCACTTGTAGCCGGTAAGGACTAACACCGAGGTTTCCTGTGGTCAAAGTTTAAATAATGGTTCTTGGTTTTAGACGGATGGCGAAGCCAGCGGTCTTTAGGCGTGAATCGCAAGCAGCTATCGTGCTTTTGTACTGGTTTGTCACGACACCAAATAACACAGACTGGTTCATAATTGAGTTACTGGTGACTGCTTTGTACTGGTTTGTCACGACACCAAATAACACAAACTGGTTCATAATTTAGTTACTGGTGACTGGTTTGTCACGACACCAAATAACACAACTGGTTCATAATTTAGTTACTGGTGACTGGTTTGTAAATGTTGTGGAGATTAAATGACAACTTAATTTTTGTTTCCTTGTATAATGACTTGGGATGGCAAACAAGTTGCCTTAGTAAGTGTTTTTAGTTTTAGTGACAATGGCATAAACATTTTGAGAAACACAATTGTTCTGGTTTGATTCTTCTTGCCCATTACCAAATGAAATAATTGATAATTAAACCATAATGCCTTTATAAAATGTTGAAAGTTTACTACTAACCATTTTCAAATACGTATAAATATTGAGTATTAACATTTGCATCGTCTTAATATTTTCAGCACCAAGCAGCAGGCAGGCAACAGATCGGCTACACAATGGAGTGAACTACAGCCCGACCTCAACGTTAATTCAAAACAAAAACCTTAGTGGATCAAATACTAGTCTGAACTATGATGCCCTTCGTACGCTCGGCTCGCAAGTGGTGGCCTACCACTACTGCCAGTCTGACGTCAACACAACCTGCATGGTGCCTGAGTTCGTTCACGGCATCGCGGCTTATCTCGCAAGTTCTCCGCAGCTGG
Source organism: Congeria kusceri (assembly GCA_027627225.1). Lineage (NCBI taxonomy): Eukaryota > Metazoa > Mollusca > Bivalvia > Myida > Dreissenidae > Congeria > Congeria kusceri. The sequence goes on from CM051030.1 coordinate 2,269,062, forward strand.
TATCATATCGTGAAATTCTTCTACAGGACCCGCAGCTTCAGCATATGTTGAGTTTAAAAGAGTGCCTTCAGAATCCATCCAACTCTTTCGTCAAGGGCATACTCGAGCCCCTCGAACAAATCCGGCAGTCGGGTAAAGTCGACTCCGATACATGTTTAATTGTGATAGATGGACTGAACGAGGCGGAGTTTCATAAACCGGACTACGGTGAAACTATAGCTTCTTTTATAGTTCATCATATAGACAAGTTCCCGTCATGGTTGAAACTGGTGCTAACAGTTCATTCGAGCATGATTGAGATTACGAACTCGCTACCATTTCCCCGTATTTACATAGACAAGGTCGAGGGTAATGACATGATAGTCCGGGATCTTCAGGAATACGTTAACCACCGCGTGCAATGTTCAGTGCAAATCAAGCGCAATATGGCCATGAAAACTCTTGACGCTACAACCCAGGGCAAACTTGCAGCGCATTTACAGACTCTCAGCAACGGATCGTTCCTCTTCTGCAAGCAGACGTTGGATCTAGTAGAGCAAGGGCATGTAGTGTTGAAGAGTTCGAATTACAAAATTCTGCCAGTTACATTATCGGAAGTGTTCTTGTTACAATTTAATATCAAATTCCCGAGTGTTCGCTCCTTCGAGAAAGTGTCACCGATCCTAGGAATTGTGCTAGCGTCACTTTCTCCGTTAAACGGTGATGAAATATTCGATGCATTAAATTCAGGATTTACGGACCGTTTTGTATTGAAGGAGGACTTTCAGCAAAGGTTAGGGCAAATGTCTGGACTGTTGTATCAGAGAAAGGACAACAGATTTGTGTTCTTTCATCCCGCATTTCGAGAATGGCTCATTAGAAGGGACGACCATGACAACAACACAAAGTTTCTCTGTGATCTAAGGTAAAGAGATACTTCAGACACTGTTATTCATTCATGCGTAGAGAAATCTGAAATTACCTAACTCATCTGTTTTTGAAAAATGTAATGTTCTTTTTTATATTTCGATGATGTGACAATCTGACATTTTAGCGTTCATTTTCATTAGAAAAACAAATATTTTGCAATGATACCTACTATTTGGAAATATTTTCCTCAGAAAGTGAAAATATGCTTCATTTTTAAAGATTTTCAGAAAGTAAAGTATTCAAATAGACATTTTTGTAGCCAATGCCTGTTTTGGCGACTGATAGCGCAAACATAGTTGTCTGTTAACATAGTCTCATATTTTATTCACTATTTCTCAGTATATTCACACTATATCTTAGGGCTTTCATTAACTTTTGAAAACTGGAAGTTTGAACTTCCTGGCCTGTGATTTTGGAAGTTTTGCTCACAATATTTGGATGTTTTGACAGTATTGCGCTACATAAGTCCTGAGCATTTCAGAAATGAAATTAAGTATAAAATTCAAGTTTTTTTTTTAAGGTCAGTTCTTTTTCTTTAAGTGTTTATATGCCAATTTATTCAGTGAAAGAGGTATACATTTAGATAAATTACTTATTTTTTTCTCTAACTTGTTCATCCTTACATGATGGAACTTCCATGGCTGCAATTTTAGAAGTTAGGCAACTTCCATGGCTGCAATTTTGGAAGTCCTGCGACAGAAACTGGGAGTAAATTACTCCCAAACTTCCCTTAATGCAAGCCCTGCACAGAGTCTATCTACAGCCAATGACACACACCTTCTTGGGTCGTTATTTACAGTGTTTTGGCACATACATTCAAGTGTATTTATTTCATGCTCTGCGATCATAGACACGTATTTTATTCACTCTGCACACTCTATCTGCAGACATGGACATGCGGTGTTAGCGTTCCACCCATCCCGCATTGTTGTTTACATGAATCTACGGTGTGCTCCTATTTTATTCACTTTCTTCACTCTATCTGCTGACATCGACATGCTCTGTTAGCATTCCACTCATCCAGTTTACAGTTTATTAATACACTCAGCACATTGACAAAATGTGAACAAGAGGTATGGAAATAAGTTTATATGTTAAAACAGGTCAAGCTGTATAGGTACAGTACAACCTATGAACTGTAAGTAATCAAATTGACTCTCAGTTCATTTACAAATAAATGAACAAGCGGTACAAAAAGAAGTTTACATGCTAATACATAGGTCAGGCTGCATAGGTACAATATCATTTACTAATTATAGGTAATCAAATAGACTCAAGTTATTTTTTAGACATAGAATAAAACAATCTGTAAAGTACAGAGTTTTATTATTCTTATTAGCCTGGTGTGTTTTTAAAATAATCTAATATAATCTTTATCCTGCATTGGTATTTACATTAATCTACCATGTACTCCTCTTCGATTCACACTCCTCTGTTATCTGTAAACATATTTTATTCATATTTCTCAGTATATTCTCACTCTATCTGCAGACACGGACACGCACTGTTGGCGTTCCACCTATCCCGGGTCATCGCCCCGCTTTCTCCCGAGCGCACAATCGAGCTCGGCCACCACATCCTGAAGGCGCACATCTACAAGAACATCAGCAAGCAGCGCGGGTACTCTTCCCGGGACATGCAGGCCCTCTGGGTCGCCCTCAGCTCCGACAACCTCAGCGCGGCCTTCGTGTGTGAACGCAATCTCTTCTCGCCAAACGTGAAGGTATAATTCTGATTTTGTCATGGTTGCCTTATAATTACAGAGTTATGATGTTTTATATTTACATATTTGCTATGAATCTTTTCTCGCCAAATGTGAAGGCAACCTTTTTGGTTTGTCATGCTCACCTTATAATTACAGAGTTATGTTTTACAATGACATAATAATTTACTTTGAAACTCTTCTTTCCAAACATAAAGGTAACATTTTTTGTTTGTCATAATCATCTTATGATTACAGAGTTGCAGCTTTTGTCCCAGAATGATGATGAAAATTTGTTTCATTGCATGTTAGGAGTTGTTGGTGAATGTTGTTGGTGCATTTTTCGTTATGTTGCATAAATATGGTATTTCAAAGATATTTTTGTAAGGTTATTTGATGGTATTTCTCCAGTTTTCGTATATCAATATAGAAACATGAACATGTAGCTTCATATACTTTTAAATCATGCCAATATTGGACAGTCCTTTGAATCATTTCAGTAAGTTACAAACACGATCTGAGATAGTAATTACTATCAGACTTAAATGCATATTGGATGATTAATATATGTAGGAATTTATTATTAGTTTACCACGTAAGAACGAGGCAAATAAGCTGTTATTTACCTAGTTCATTGATGATCTATACCAAAATATATAAGAAAGGCTAAAGCTATGCTTGCGATCTGTCCCATGCAGGTTAGATGTCTAGTTCAGTGTTAGTCATTATTTCTTAAATGCATATTGGATGATTAATGTTCCATATCTTAAGAATGTCTGAAGTAATGTTTGCAATCTGACCTTCGCAGGTTAGTCGTCTAGTCCTGCTCTCCGGTGCCAACCCAAACGCCCGGACAATGTACGAGGACAACTCGCCAGTTCTCTGCACAGCAGCCAAGGAAGGTTACTCTGACATGGCCTCGCTTCTGCTCGAGTTTAACGCCAACGTGGATGCTGTGTCGGACACGGGAATGTCCGCCCTGTGCTACGCGGCCAGCGGGGGTCACACCGACATCATCAAGATGCTGTATCTACGTGGAGCAAGGGTATGTATCATTGTCCCCTCCGCCAGATATCAGGGCATGCATTATTGTATAGTTTTACCATACATTGGAGTATAATTTGTACCTAAATGTTGACAGTTTGTCTTTTTAGATAAGTTGAAACCAGTGAAAAGGAAAGAAAACTCCTAGTTTGATATTAAATACCAGATTTTTACCCTTTGCACATTTTTAATTCATATCTATTCAGATATCAAATAGTTCATTGCTGGAATAGCCTTAGCCCATATAATGCACTTCTAAGTTGTAAAGAAAAAATGTTGATAATAATTTCTAAATTAAATCCCATAATATTTGTTACTTAAAAATGTATAATGAAGAAAAGACCGTCCCTTGAAAAACAGAATGTGCTATAAGCATATGTGCAAAGATATGTTTGTCTGAGAATGAAAAATGTTTGTCTGTGCACACTACTTTCTAATCTGCCATATTGTTTTCAGATGAACCATGTGGACAATAGTGGTCAGTGCGCGGCCGTCCACTCGGCGGTCAACGGTCACCTGGATACCCTCGTGTACATCCTACAATGCGATTGGCCGATGGAGGGTCAGGTGACCCAGATTGAGGCCATGCAGCAGTCACTTATCGTGGGGGCAGCCATGGGGCATAAAGATGTAAGATATCAGATTTCCATTTTCAATTACACTGATTCCTTTAAAGAAACCATCAAACGTCACTCTTCAAAATCGTTATGGGCTGCCATTGGGCATAAAGATGTAAGCTTTTGTTCTATAAGGCTATCAAATCCATTTTCAGTAATAATATTTCGTTAAAAGTGACATTACCATAGAAATCATAGAAAGTTAGAAAATATAGTAAAATGATACAAATGTAAGATATGCACGTATTATTTTGATGTATTTTGATTTTTTACACTGTCAGCTATTAATTATGTGTTTATTTGGTAATTTTATTATGCTCTTAAAGTCAAATGCCACTTTGGCCTACATTTATTGTAGATTTATTCATTGTTTGGCGGAGATGGATGTAATAACATTTTGCATTCTGAAAACAGTGTTTTCCTGGGATGTCTTGTAAAAACATACGAGGCGTGTCATGGGAAAACTGGGCTTAATGCATGTGCGTAAAGTGTTGTCCCAGATAAGCTTGTGCAGTCCACACAAGCTAATCCAGGATGGCACTTTCCGCTTTTATGGTATTTTCTGTTTCAAGGAAGTCTCTTCTAAACATAAATTCACTGTAGGCGGAAAGTGCCGTCCTGGATTAGCCTATGCATACTCCACAGGCTAATCCTAGACGACACTTAACGCACATGCATTAAGCCCAGTTTTCCCACGACATACTTATTCTGTAGACAGTGTTTGTATGCATGGTTATAAATGCTATAACAAGGAGTCAGAAATAAACTTGAACAGTGATTGTGTTGTTATAGTTTAGATATCGCAAGGAAAACATGTTCATTTCAGATTTGTGAGTTCTTGCTACATTGTAACAAGAACAGAAGAGATGACTTTGGTCTTGACGCTGTAGATACTCTGCTCGGAGAAACTGGTAAGGGGATTTTAATATTATATTATATAATGGGGGTTATATTTAACCCCCATTGCTGCAATTTAAAGGGTACTTGTTGGATGTACCTTTTCTTGCAGTAATCATGTGTAAGTAATCAGAATTACAATGAATAGTTATTCCAATCCACTTTATATATTTCTAATATTCGAATAATGTTACAGTCTAAACAAATAGGCTTCATAGGCTTCAGTGTTCAACATAGTTTGCAATTTACTTAAAATAATTAGAAATTATGATTTTAATTTGATGTTAGCTGCTTTGTGTATGTACATTCTTACAACAGATACTGGCATTAGTAAAAACAGCCAATACAATTTATTACCATTGACTTTGATTTAAAATGGACGGTTAAGAAGAACCTATGTGGTAAAATGCATACTTTGCATAATCACAAAATAGTTGTTCACTGTACGGCTGAAAACTCCAATGCATTCATATACACTTACTTGACAGTTGTTTTAGGTTAAACAGCACTAACAAATGAAGTTTAGGCGACACCCATATTTGTTTATTTATTCAACATTTTAGTGTGTTTTCCTTATGTTGTGTTGTTTCTATCCGATTTCAAGTTATTTTATCAATTTCATCGACCTATTGAAGAAATAATTGATATAAAAAAATTGTACATACACACTTAAATTTTCTCATCATTCGCAGTTCACATTAACGAAGTTCAGCCTTATGATTATTTATTTGAAAATATTTTCTCATCCACCCACAGCCCTAACCGCAGCCTGCCTCAATGGCCGCAAGGAGATCATCACGTGGCTACTGGACAGGGGAGCTAACCCAGAGGTCCCCAACCAGAAGTCCTTCACTCCCCTGCTCTGTGCGGTGGAGGCGGGAAAATGGGACATTGTGGACCAACTATTATTGCTGGGGTCGTCTATCGAGCAGACAGACAAACATGGCCGCACTCCGCTGATGATTGCGGCGTACAAGGGACATATTGGAGTGCTGGAAATGCTCCTGGCTAAAGGTACCAGTGTTTTTTCAGCTGTTGGGGGAATGGGGTCAGGGTACATCAGGACACATTGCTATAGACATAATTTTTGATTTGTTTTGATGCAAATAGAATAAAATATTTTTTTTATTAGTTAAAAAAATATTTTGGGTAGGGGCAATTTTTGTAGGTAGGTAGTGAGAGGGAAAACCAACAATATTTTATTTTTGGCCTTAGAAGTACAAGAAAACAAGGATTTTACCAAGATTTATTTCATATTACTTTTATCTCCCTTCATACAAACAAAATATACATAGCTTTTTGCTAAATTTGTACTTGAAAATACTGATAAATCTGTTGATTTCCGTATCATGCAACCAATAAAGACGTCAAGGGGGAAAATTGATAAATTTTGGGTTAAAAAGTTATACTCGCGAGTGGGGGAAAGGGGCCTTGGTACTGTGTGGTGAACAACGAGTTGTCATGTATGTTAGTGCTTCCAGTAAATATATTGTTTTAAAATTGGGAAAAATCATGGACATCACAGAATTTTACTTCGGATTTTCAGTGGCCACCATGTGTATTCCATAATTCAAGTAGCGGTACTTAAGTTATACATCAAATGACTTGTATTTCACAGTATTTTCATCTGTCACAGGGGCCTCGATCCACAAGACGGACAATGAGGGTCTCACAGCTCTGTGCTGGGGCTGCCTGAAGGGTCACCTGCACATCATCCAGTCCCTGCTGGACCGGGGCTCAAACCTCCATCATGCCGACAGGTGTGGGCGCAGTCCCCTGCAGCTGGCGGCCTTTCACGGGGACGCACAAGTGGTCAGTTGTACTTATAGCATTGATTGTGATTTAGCGTTTTTGTTCCGTTTTGCTTTGTTTATTTTCACTCTGCACGGACTGACTACACTGTTATTTGATGGTGAAATTTATTAATAATTCAGTACATAAATTATAATACATATTACATATATATATATAATTATAAATATATACCAGTATTAATTTATGACTATTTAAATAAATGTGTTTGTTTAAAAACAAGTGTGTGGTCATTTGTAATTATAAGTTCTGTTCATTAGCAATTATAAGTTTATAAGCAATTGTTTCATTATATACCACTATATATGACTGAAACGTTTTCAAACTTGGAGTCACAAATTATGCAATATGTTTTAGTATTTTATCTTAGAAATTTTAAAGGGTCTATGTCAACGAAAAATTCCTAAATTATATATTTAGATAGAAATGCGCTTTACTAAGACATGTGCATTAAATAAATAAATATAACATAATACACAATAAGATATTTGATAAAAAAAAAGTAGCAAAAAAGCCTGAAAAAAATATAACCTCAAGCGGGTATCGAACTCATGACTTGGGAGCCATACGAAGAAATGACAGTAGACAGCGCTTTAACCAACTGCGCTATCATTCTTGGTAAAGTGTAGTTTGTCAACTATGGTTATACAAAATGCTCACAATTCTGATGTCAAAATGTAAACAGGAAAAGGGCCAAACAAACACAACCCATATTATAAATTGATTTTTTTATCTCAGAATGCGTAAACTCTCTTCCCATGATATATACCCTGTTCAACCCTTATTATAAGCCATTATTGATATCTAAATTTCTGATTTTTGTAAAGAAATTGCCCCCTTGAGGCCCTTTTTAGATGACATAGTCCCTTTAAACATTATTGTTGATACATATCTGCATGTTTTCCCCTACAGGTTCAGTACCTGATAGACTGTGGAGCCCAGATAGAACACGCAGATCTGAACGGCATGCGAGCGGTGGATCGTGCTATAGACCGGCGTAATACCTCTGTCGTTGTGTGCTTCCTCCGCAAGGGCGCTAAACTAGGTCAGATGACGTGGGCGGTGGCGGCGGGAAAACCAGACGTGATGTTCCTGCTGCTTAACAAGCTCATGGAAGATGGAAATGTTCTTTACAGGGTAAGTGTTCTACATACTGGTGCAGTACCTAAATCCGAACATTTTTGCTGGTTTTTGGATGATATCTCAGGATAATAGCATCAAACGAAAATAAAAAGTTAAACATAATAAGTTGGGTTTAATCTTAAGCTTTGGTCAAAATCTTGAGTGAATTGCTATCTTAAAGTAACAGTATGATGTGTTTAGAAAAGGCCTGTAACACGTATTAAAATACAGCTGGAGAGTACCTAAATCCGGACACTTAATTTTTTTTATTTTTTTTTTAAAACAAAAAGAATAAAAATAAGCATTCAGCTACAACTTTTTCGTCAGTAACCATGTTTTCTTCTCTGTTTACATTGTTCTGGTGTTTACAAAAAAAAAATTCTGTAAAGCTTTATTTAGCGGATCTACTGTATTGATTTCAATCCCCCACGTGCAAATGTTTACATTTGAAAGGAAGAAAAAACAATAGTAAGTTAATAATTTAATACTCAATTGATTCTGTTGAAACTTGACATATATTGATGAGACAGGTGCGTGCATCAACTGATACCATACAATTATGGGTCTTGATCGTACAAACACATTTGTTTTCAGGTGTCCGGATTTAAGTACTGTCCGGATTTAGGTACTTCACCAGTATGTGAAACTTTGCTAGACTTCATGCTTGGCTGTTCAATGAGATTTGACTGACAGTGTGTTTCGCCATTCTGAAACTATGAATTAATTGTCACTTGCCTCTAATAAAGGACCTGCGGGTTGTAATAAGGGTTTCTCTCCTGATATCGTCTCTGGAGTTTCATTATTCCTATATTGTAAAAACTTTCATTTACTGTCTATGGTGTTTGTGGGATTTTAACCTAAGTAGGCGGTTATAAATCTTGTTGCGTATCGTCAATTGTGTCAAGATTAATCTCTGTTATTTTTCACAAATAGTTACTTGTTACTACTGAGTAACTTTTATACATTTTGTCTCACCGAGAAAAACCTTTTTGAAAGTTTTATTTGTTTGTTATGAGTCAGAGTACATAAGTGAGAGGATTTTTTTATCATCCTGCTTTTATACATAACGTACTGATTAAAGAAATATGTTTGAAGATCTTGGCGAAATATTCTTATATAATTATAATTATGTATAACTTTGTACCGTTACAGAAAAACCGCATAAAGGACGCAGCTCAGCGGTACCAGTATGCGTTGAAGAAATTCCCAGAGGATCCTGCAACAGAGCGGGACAGCACCTTTAAAGAAATCAAGCGTAACTTGATGCTGAACCTTTCGAGATGCAAGCGGAAGATGAATGTAAGTGGATTTGGAAATTTTTGTTCTCTGCAATACTTGGTATTGGCCGTAGAGATGTAGAAAATCAAATGCACATACCTAGGTGAATAAAATTTCAATATTCCAAAAAACATAAAGAAAATCAAAATGATTTTCAATATTATCATAAATGATCTTTTCTCGAATATATTGGGTGTAGAGATACCGAGTGATTCAATTTGAAAATGACCCTAAGTGAATTATGTTTTACGTACCAGTATTGGTTTAATCATAAGTTCTTGACCACTTTATTCATTTTTCCATTGTGTTTAATTTTGCCACCCAAAAAGTCATGCTTAAAAACAACCTATGATGTAAACATAAATTAAATGAAAGTAAATTTCTTAAATTCATAAATTTCTTAATCCTGTGGCAGATCCATTTAAAGTTTATTTTTTATCAAACAAAAATTCTGGTCAAGAATTAAACAGATGCTTTAACCTTTTTAAAGAGAATGTTGATTTTCATAAAGAAAAATGTATTTGAAATTTCACTAAGTATGACCTAAGGTCATATTTGCCTTGCAAGCTTCATGTATGTGTGCCATGACACGGATGTTTCTTGTTTTCAGGATTATAATGGTGCTGTCGAGCTTGCTACCAAAGTACTCGAGATGAAACCCACTTGTTTTGAGGCGTTCTATGCCAGAGCTCGAGCCAAACGAGACAATAGGTAAGGACTGAGAGTGGTTGTTCTGACAGAGTTGTATCCCTTATTTGAAATTCAAACGAAAGGCCGAGCAGTTATTTCGCTATTTCCAATAGTGCATCGCATAACTATTCATACTGTATGTTTGTATGCTTTAACTTTTGTGATTGTTATTACTGCATGTGTTGTGAAATATACATTTATAATAATAATAATAATAATAATAATGATAATAATAGGATATATTATGAAATGCAGGTATATGTAAGTTTTGAAAAATAAATAGATTTTTGTATCAATATAAATTAGCTGGTAAAAAGTCTTAAGAAATAATGAACATTTCTGTGGGCTTTTTCCTGTGAATTACTTATTTATATATTTTAATAATAATTAACCACAAATGGGTAAGTAAATTCAATCCATTGTAATGTATATATAAACAGCAAAATTACTTACATGTGCACAACATAGCAAATAAAACAATAATATGGAAATAAAGCTTACACACATATTTTACTTACACCATATACCCCAGTAATTCTATGATAAATCTGTGTATTACAGGCAGTTCTTGTCGGCCATTGATGATCTGAAGGAAGCCCTAAAACTTGCCCCAGCCAATCAGGAACTGCAGAAACTGTTGAAGCGAGTGCGTGAAGAGTATTGCGCCCAGAAAAAGTTTGAACCTGGCGCTGACGTTACTGGTGACACCAACGGCCATCTTGAACACAGACCATCCAACGAGACTGCTTTATGATAAGACTTGAACGTGGACAATACATCAAGACCATGTTGTGATCAGACTTGAACACCGACCATCTAACGAGACCACTTTGTAGTCAAATTTGAACACCAACCATCTAACGATAATGCTTTGCAATCAAATTTGAACACAGACCATCTAACGAGACCACTTTGTAGTCAAATTTGAACACCAACCATCTAACGAGAACGCTTTGCAATCAAATTTGAACACAGACCATCTATCGATACCGCGTTGTGAGGGATTTGAACACAGACTATCTGTCGAGACAGCTTTGTGATCAAATTTGAACACAGGCCATCTATCAATACTGTGTTGTGATCAGATTTGAACACAGACCATCTATCGAGACCGCTTTTTGTTCAGATTTGAACACAGACCATCTATAGAGACCACTTTGTGATCAGATTTGAACACAGACCATCTATCAAGACCGCTTGATGATAAAAGTTGAACACAGACAATATATCGAGACTGCTTTGTGATCAGATCTTAACAAGATCGTTTAATGATCCGAGAAACCCGGGTGAAAACTGGTGCTGATGATTCTGCTTTAGAAATGAACTGAGTGTTTTCAAGATCTTATAAAGACGTTCTCTTTTTGAGAAGAAAATTATGTTTGTCATACATGAAAAACTGAAAAAAAAAGTTGTTAAAGGTTAATTTTATTATTCCATTTTAATAAAAAAAAAAAGACTTTAAAGTAGAGAGTTAATATAAAAAGAACAACATGTTTATAAATTTTAATTATATTCAATACTTTGTACAAAGGATTATGTATGTTTACTGTATAATGCTTAAACTATGTTGTAAAACAAATCATTACAGAAATGCATCATAAATACAAAAGTGTTGAATTACCAAACAATATTTCAATCTGTTAACTCAGTATTTCTATATAAACATCCACATTTTGAGCAATTTTTCCAAACTTGCCAATTACAAGAAGTGACATGATTGATAAAAAATGCTGGTTTTAAATATGCTTTTATCCTCTTCCTCATTTAAAATTTCAGGATTTTGATCAGTATAGTTTTTAGTTACTAAATATTCAGCATTTCAGAAAGAAGTTCACATGTTTATCTTTGAACTTCGATTGTTTTGGACAGAAATCATTTTTGGAAACAGAAATATTCATCTTAAATGCAGTATCTGATACATGATACATTACCTAAACAACAAACTGATTTGAGCAGTGTGTAGTCAATACCATAGTGCTGTTACATATATTTCTTACATGGAACATGGAACATCCGGGTCGTTCTGGTTGTATTAAGATACATATATATTGTTATTATTTGATCGGCCTTTTTACGTGTGCCTGCGTTACAAATATGCGTACAGCGGCTAGTGTACATTTGTTAACATGTTAAAATGTAACTAAAATATTTTTATATTCAAAGCTGTATATAGGAAATAATGTTTAAATGTTTAAATATCAATGTTGCGCTTTTTATAGGCTATATAACACATATTAAGCACTTCTCGTGTTTGATGAATATTTTGTTTATGCTGTATATTTGTTACCCCCTTTTATAATGTACGTTATTTTAGAAGTGTGACTATTTGTATAGAGTAGTTTTATAGCTTTTTGTTAGTTCTTTAAAGAAGAATTTGATTCAAAAAGATTTGAATCGAGTGTTTTACCTTCTTTTTCGTAATTGCTTTTATATTATATATTTGTAAAGAAGCATTTTAAGTATTGCAATGTTGCCAACATTGTTTCGAGGTTTGTAAAATAACTTGTTTGCAAATTTTCGGTTGTGACATTTGAAGGTTTAATCATATTAACAAAATGGACAAATAAAAAGTTTCAACATATACTTGTGATAGTTTGTTTTTATTTATTTATTGAAGATTGAAACTAATTGTTATTTTAAGAGTTATTTTTTATCATGAAGAAAAAAATACTAAAAACTAACTAAAAAACACTGGGTATTGAATAGACAAGTTGCTGTAGTGTAATGGACATGGCATTGAATAGACAAGTTGCTGTAGTGTCATGGACATGGCATTGAATAGACAAGTTGCTGTAGTGTAATGGACATGGCATTCGCGAGATCGTGACTTAGATCCCTACTTGAGGAGCATTTGAATGATCTATCTTAAAAAGACACCAGGTACTGGTTCTACCCAGGAAATAGACATTTTTCCCCAGGGGGGGAGCGGCGGGCAATCCCAGGGGAATTTGACTAATTGGGGGATCTAATTCCCCACCTTAGGGTCAAGCATTTTTGTCAATGTCCCCTCAATGGAGGTGCTTAATTGGTGTCTCAAATGGCCCGGGGGGCCAATATTACCGGGATCTAAAATCTGAACAGTCTATTTTCCGGGACCCGGAATCATTCGGTGTGTCAAATTCCCACCTGTCGGTAATAGCTATCAGTCTAAAGTCCCGTATATGCCCGCCGTTCCCCCCCTGGGGGGAAATATTGATAGGTGCATAATGTATGTGAGGGTGATGAAACAATAATATGTTATAAAGTGAGAATAAATCTGTGGGAGAAAGTATGTTATTGATGGTAGTGGGTGGACGGGAGAGAAGTCAAGTAGAAGCAAGTAGATTCTGGGGATGTGAAAGCGATTTTTAAACAAGTGTGAAGAATAAGTGTGTAATATGTGGATTAAAATCAGTAGCATTGGTATGAATCAACAGACATAAACTTAAATATAAAAATCTCACTTAATAGCAAAGACAACGTTGAAAGTAAGGAACTATTGTTCTATCAAAACAATGACATGACTAACTGAAGGTCGCGGTGGCGTATTGGATATGGTGTCCGCCTAGCGATCAGAAGGTCCTGGGTTCGATCCCCACTCTGGGAGCGTACTCAAGATCTCCCTTCAAGACACCAAGTACTGGTTCTACCCAGGAAAAGGACTCGAAAGTGTCTCAATAAGCCTTAGGCTTTCGATGCAATCAATGCAATCAAGCTAAAATAAATAGGTTTAAACTAAACAAAAACAATGACAATTATGGAATCATTGATGATATCACAATAATACAAGGACATTGTAAGGTAAGCTGCTATACCTAATCATCAACACAGCTTGATATAGCTTGCAAATTTTACAACATTTGTCAGCATTTAAATGTTTCATACTAACAACTAAGTGGCAGCAGTAGCAGTAGGGACAGTAGTAGCATAAGTAGCAGCAGCAGCGGAAGTAGTAGAAGTAGTAGTAGTAATGGTAGTAGTAGTAATAGTAGTACTGGTAGTAGTAGTAGTAGTAGAAGTAGTAGTAGTAATGGTAGTAGTAGTAATACTGGTAGTAGTAGTAGTAGTAGTGGTAGCAGTAGTAGTAGTAGCAGGAGTAGTAGATGTAGCAATAGTGGTAGTTGTAGCAACAGCAGCAGCATTAGATGTAGTAGTAGTAGTAGTAGTAGCAGTAGTGGTGGTAGCAGCAGCAGTAGTAGTAGTAGTAACTGGAGTAGTAGATGTAATAATAGTAGTGGTAGTAGTAGCAGAGTAGCAACAGAAGCAGCAGCAGTAGTAGGAGTAGAAGCAGCAGCAACATGACTAGATGTAGTAGTAATAGTAGTAGTAGCAGCAGCAGTAGTTTTGGTAGTAGTAGTAGAAGTAGTAGTAGTAGCAGCAGCAGCAGTAGCAGTAGTAGTGGAAGAAGCATTAATAGTCGTTATTGTTGTTGTTGTTGCTGTTATTGTTGAAGCCAGTTTATTGCAAACAGATCAGCACTTTAATCGGAACACATACTATAATTCATATATTACATTCTTTATATCATAAACCTTACGACTAGACCGAGAACCTATGTTATCAATAAATAACAGTGCTACAATTATTAGTGATCTATAACCCACGTTTTTAATCGATCATATTTTTGTGTGTGTAAATCTGGTACACCTCAATGGCGGATGTTATGAATGGAAAAAGTGACGAAAAAAACAGAACTGGAGATAGGTAATAGTTCGCCTAAATGACATTTTTTGTAAAAGATAACAGTGACAATAAAGACAGAACATTCTTTTTCTTAGTGTAAATTATGCGTCAATGTCGAAATGACTGTGCATGCCTGCATAGTACCGGGAAGTTTGACCCAGTAGTGAATTGGTCACTTCCAACAGTGTACTGACTGCGTTGTGAAGTTAAGCAACGTCAGCTATGGTTACTGCCTGGATGGGTGACCGCTAGTTACATCAATGGTGTCAGAAGTAAACTTTGTCAAGCCACCAACTTGTCTAATGGGAACAGAGCATGTAGGGGGTTGAATGGAGCTGGAGAATGGAGACGGTCTCACGAAGATCAGGCCAGTCAGGGAGATGGAAATTTCAACAAGGGCTCTGGGTTCTCAAAAAAAACATCAAGAGAGGAGGAGTGAATATGGTCACTTCCAACAGCCTTGCTGTTGAGCTAACTTTTCAGTGATGCGGTTAAAGTGTACTGACTGCGTTGTGAAGTTCAGCAACGTCAGCTATGGTTACTGCCTGGATGGGTGACCGCTAGTTACATCAACCCCAAATACGTTTCGCACTGGGAACAACTCTTTGTTCGGCCTGAAAAGATGATATATAGGGGTTACTCTTGGCGGCGTTGGCGACAGCTTCCCCTTCAGTTTGTGCAGACAACTACTAGAGAAGTTTTTGGGCTATCATTATGAAACTTTATGGAATTGTTAGTAGCCATAAAAGGAAGGTCAAGTTCGGTTTTCAGCATAATTGCTCTGTCATACTTGAGTATTGCCCCTTTAAAAAAATAGTTCAAATAAGGCTTGTACAGACAGTTACTTAAGAAGTTTTAATGCAATCATTATGAAACTTAGGGAAGTGTTAGTAGGCATAAAAGGAAGGTTATGTTCGGTTTTTGGCATAATTGCTCTTATTGTACTTGAGTTATGCCCCTTTAAAAAAAAAAGTCAATATAAAGCTTTTGCAGACAAAAACTTGAGAAGTTTCTGTGCAGTTATTATAAAACATTAGGGAAGTGTTAGTAGGCAAACTAGGCATAAAAGGAAGGTTATGTTTGGTTTTTGGCATAATTGCTCTTATAGCACTTGAGTAATGCGGCATAATGCCCCGTCAGGGTTAGGGTTACTTGCGGACTGCTAGTATTTTTTAGTCATGACAAGTAACATTAGCTATTTATAGCCATTGACCGACTTAAGTAAAAAGTAAATTGTTGAAACACTTTTTGCAAGCACAATGTTTTTCTATTTTCAGTTACAGGTTAATAGAATTGACCACAAGGAAGGCTTGCAGAATGATTGGAAAACAACTACAACAGAAACGGTAATTTTCTATTGCAGACACAAATGTTCTGTTTTCCATTAGTATAATTTACAGGTTTATAGAACAGACAGCATTAGATACTTTTTGTCAAACTGTCAGAACGATTGGGAACAACACAAATCAACTACAGAGAACTGTAATTTTATATTGCAGGCGCAAAAATGTTTAAACTTTCTTTTATGAAAATATGATTTCAGTGACTCTCCTTACCAGCAAACCAATGCAACAGACATCCCTCTCAGCCTGCCACTGCCATGCTGCCACTTGGTTTATGCTCATTTTGGTGAAATGTTCGAAGTAAATACTATTACTAATCAGGGCTTTTTTGGGCCAATTTTATAGCCATTATTTGGTCATATTCCCAATGGCAAAAAGTATCTTTTTCCCAAATCCAGTCCCAAAATTTCCAATTGAAGGTTTGACTTTCAGATACACGTTTGGAAGTAAGAGGTTTTCACTGTGGAAATAAAGACTGTTGAAGTTGTAATAACTGTTCTACTAATTTGTTTTTGTTCAGAACATTCTAATTTCTATTTTATGTAGTTTATATATTATTATTAATTAAACAATTACATTTTTTCCCAATTTTTTTGGTGAATGTCTCAATTTTATGGGTATAGGTCATATGACCACAATGGTGAAATATGCCTTAGAGCATATACTATGTCGGTTAGTGATCCAGTCAATCAACTATTAATACCTGGGTCGACATTTAAAGGCTTCTTATGATATTTTCAGGGTTTTCCGTGACGAACAAATCCTGCGTCAATGTCGCATGTTTCCATCAAATGACCCTCAAAAACAATTCCTTTGCGTCCATGTGGACACAATTTCTGAAGAAATGCATGAATTTCAAAGGCATTGAATTGACCCATATCTATGGGTTTTGATGCTCAGAAATTTGGTATGACATGATTTTGACTCCGAAAATCGACATGCAAACGTTCTGTTGACTTTCTGAACTAAATTTCATAATGTCATTTCCGTCAGAAAATGCATATAGTGTAACTGAAAGTGAAAGTAGAAAAATCAGTGACTTAAGAGAAAATGTCATGAGTAAAATGTGAGTGGAATTTAATATATTATTAATTATAACTTCAGATAACTCAGGTTTTTTCTGCACTTTGTTTTATGATGCTAGAAATAATTTTTTTAAGCTGAATGTTAAAAATCAGAAAGGACAGTAAAATATTAATTACAGCAGTCACTATATTTGGCAATGTATATTAGATGTAGTTAAATGAATGACCCCCAAAATTTTCAAATGCCGAAAATCCCAAACATGGGGGTCATTGTGACCCCCATTTTCAGAATGCAAAGAAAAACCCTGTATTTTTATTCTTAAGTTGAAAACATTAATTTAAGATTTGTGTTTGAAACATGATTTGCATCATGTGCATGACCAATACTAAAGGTTAATACACTTGGAATAATGTTGCAACTTCTGTGTCCAGATCTTCATACAATGCAACTCTTTGTCAGAAAATCCAGATACCAGTTGTGCAGGACAAAAATACCTGTATCAGAGATTCTTTTATAGACACACCCTTCTCGAAAAAGTGTATTTAATACGCATTTAATGCGTATTTAACGATGCGTTATTGGCACCGTATTTTTTCTGCGTTTAATACGCATTATGATTTAATACACTTGAAAATGCCTAAAAACTACACTTATTACAGAAATAAAAGGTATTTTTCTGCATTTTTCTTGCATAAACACACTTAAGGGCATTTAAAGTGTATTTTTCTCCTTGAAAAATAAACTATATCTTCAAAAAATACACGTAAGTGTAAGTGTATTTAAAGTGTGTTTAAAGTGTATTTTAGTCTGTTTTCTATTACAGGCTTGTAGAACAGACCTTAAACGAGGCTTCTTGTCAAACTCACAGAATGAGTGGAAAAACAAACACAATAACAACAACAGCAGGGAACTGTTCTTATGCCCCCCATCAAAGATGGCAAGGTATATTGGTTTGTTAATGTCGGTCTCTCCGTCGGTAGACCACTTTTGTTTCTGCTGTCTAAGTCCAACAGTTTTTATCCGATCTTCACCAGACTTCATGAAAATGTTTGTAGGCATAATATCTTGGCCAAGCTAAATAATTAGCCAAATCTCCCCATGAATTGTGGAGTTATGTTCCTTTAATTATCTAAAATGGACCTTTTTAGCCGTTACCGCTCTCAAAGTCCAACATTTATTATCCGATCTTCCCCATACTTCGTGAGAATCTTTGTGGGCATAATATCTAGGTCATGTTCAATAATCAACCAAAACGCCCCAGGAACTGTGGAGTTATTGAATTTTCGAAATTAGCTTTTTTTTTAGTAGTTTCCGCTCTCAGTTTCCATATGATCTTGATGAAAATGTTTGAGACCAAAATATCTTAGCCAAGTACCCTGACCAACTAAAACCCCCCAGAACTGCAGAGTTATGGCCCTTGATTTACCCTAAAATTTTAGCAGTTAATGGTTCTCTACGTCGCAACAGATTTCATCCAATCTTTGAATTGACTGATTTCACCTGTTGTTGTTGACTTTTTCAACAATTGTTATCCAATCTTCATCTAACTTAATATTTTTAAGATTGCTTGTTATCTAGAGTGGACATACCTATTTTGCGAACAGCCCTTGTTTTCTGTTGCAGACAAAGATGTTCTGTTTTCTATTACAGGCTTGTAGAACATACCCTACAAGAAGATTATTGTCAAACCTGCAGAATGATTAAAAAACAACAACAGAAAATTGTAATTTTCTATTTCAGGAAAACATGTTCTGTTTTCTTTTACAGGTTTATAGAACAGACCGTACAGGAGGCTTATTGTCAGACTGGCAGAATGATTAGAAAACAAACACAACACCAACAACAGGGAACTTTACTTATGCTCCCCATCAAAGATGGCAAGTATATTGGTTTGCTGATATCGGTCTGTCGGTCCGTCGGTAGACCACTTTCGCTTCCGCTCTCTAAGTCCAAAAGTTTTCATCAGATTTTTACTAAACTTCAAGAAAATAATTAGCCAAATCGCCCCATGAATTGTGGAGTTATGGTCCTTGAATTATTTTAAATGGACCATTTAAGCCATTTGCGCTCTCTTAGTCCAACGGTAATTGTCCAGTCTTCCCCAAACTTGGTGAAAATCTTTGTAAGCATAAAATCTAAGTTAAGTTCAATATTCAATCAAACACCCCAGGAACTGTGGAGTTATGGCCCTTGAATTATCGAAAAATAGATTTTTTAGCAGTTTCCGCTCTGCAAGTCCAACAGTTTTTATCCGATCTGCACCAAACTTGATGAAAATGTTTGAGACCAAAATATCTTAGCCAAGTTCAGTGATCAATTAAAATGCCCCCAGAACTGCAGAGTTATGGCCCTTGATTTATCTAAAATTGTCCTTTTTAGCAGTTTTGGCGCTCTATGTCGCAGCAGTTTTCATCCAATCTTCACCAAACTTTATATATTTTAAAGAGTGCTTGTAACCTAGAGAGTGAATACCTGTTTTACAAACAGCTCTTGTTTTCTGTAGCAGGGAAAAATGTTTTGTTTTCTATTACAGGTTTACATTACAGACCCTACAGAAGGCTTATTTTCAAACAGAATGATTGAAAAACAACAACAACAGAAAATTGTAATTTTCTATTGCAGGAAAACATGTTCTGTTTTCTATTACAGGTTAATAGAACACACCCTACAGAAGGCTTATTGTCAAACCTGCAGAATAATTGGAAACAACAACAGGAACTGTATTGACTATTGCAGGCAAATAGTTTGTGTGCTTTTTTTCTTTCATGAAAATTTAATTTCATCGAATGTCCTTACCAGAAAACCAATGCAAAAGACATCCTTCTCAGCCTGCCACTGCAATGGTTTCAGGGTCTGGGCAGAAGATTCAGCAATGAACGTATGTTTAACAATAGTAAAATGGCTAAAAATGGAAAATAGTGTTCATTTATTTATGTATGCTTTCATCACATTGCACTAATTTTACCAGTAATTTGAGAATAAATGTCATGGGAAATCAAATTCCGGTCAGGGAAACATCCGGGAATTTTATTTCAGAATTTCAGTGGCCACCCTGGACTTGTTCACAGATTTTCGTATTTTTGAAAAATGTCATTTAATGTCTTAACTGCATAAACTAAGGTAATTGGACAAATCAAAAACAAATAATATATAAAGAAAAAATACATAATTAAAAGATTTGCCTTTGCCAGGACTCAAACCTTCGACCGTCCGGATCAAAAAGCAGTTGTGCTAACCACTTGGCCATTCTGACCTTCAATCACGGTAGTTACTTTTTACCCCAATGTAAGTAAAACACGTTTACCAAAATACCAATGAAAAGCGTTACAAACTCTTTATAATTTTATTCATTTCAATTTATGTTTTTTCATTAACAAAACTTTATTTCCAATATATTTCTTTGCCAGTATTGTAATTTCGCTTGTTTATCTATAATGTATACAGCTTTTTGGAATCTACGACAAAAAAATTAAAAATGGTCAATTTGCTAATCAGTGAACAGGTCCATCTAATCCAGGGGTGTGGAAATATCTAAATCAATCACTTGACCACGGATAAGTCCATTACTTGTACGCAAGCAAAAGTTACTATTCAAAATATTGTTTTTATTCCATACAAATATGTCGTTTTGTTATAATTATATAAT
This sequence comes from Congeria kusceri, assembly GCA_027627225.1. Classification (NCBI taxonomy): domain Eukaryota; kingdom Metazoa; phylum Mollusca; class Bivalvia; order Myida; family Dreissenidae; genus Congeria; species Congeria kusceri. The sequence continues at coordinate 2,289,810 of CM051030.1, forward strand.
AATATAATAATTAACTCGACACTTTTACGCACTGATATTGCACTTGTCCACCCAGAACTTACCAGGAAAAGTTTACTTGTCATCCCAGAACTTACCAGGAAAAGTTTACTTGTCTGCCCAGAACTTGCCAGGAAAAGTTTACTTGTCTGCCCAGAACTTACCAGGAAAAGTTTACTTGTCTGCCCAGAACTTACCAGGAAATGTTTACTTGTCTGCCCAGCACTTACCAGGAAAAGTTTACTTGTCTGCCCAGAACTTACCAGGAAAAGTTTAAAGAGATGACGTTGCTGGTATGTGTATAATGTAAAACAAGTAAAGTAAAAAAGATTTATTTGTAATTTTTCAGAAATGAATATATTGGAAAAAGATTTAAGCATAGTACATTATGAGTATATTATGAGTTGTAGTAAATGGTTTGTGTGCTGTATAGTAAGAAATGGACATATTCATAGCATTCAATGTCATTGTTATTTATTAAATAATGACAAATTTACACCCAAGTATTTATGAAGAAGTGCATTGCTACATTTGTCAGTTTTGAGACAGCTTTTTTTCTGGTAAATTGGGGCCGCTCCCCTGCTTTAAAAGAATATATTTTCCTTCTATATGTACCTTAAAAATCCCCTCAGAATGTAAGCTTGATATTGAAAAAAAAGGCTAACATCTGACAAAAATTGACTAAGATAGAGGAATTTTCGTAAACAGTCCCAGCAATTTTTCATCAAGCCAAGTTAGTGCATGATCTAAGATATAATTTGTAGCAAACAATTGATTGATGTCTTATAACAAAGTAGAATATAAACATGTAAAAATGCTTTTCTAAAAAAACACATCTCCTTTTGCCTTAAAATTCCCCAGCAGAAGGGCCCGGCCACCTTTCCCCCAAGCTTTCCCCACAAGCTGGGCCCGGCTAGCTCAGTTGGTAGAGTGCTGGACTGTCAATCCAGGGATTGTGGGTTCGAACCCCAGCCCGGTCACATAACTTGTGTGGGGATTGGTCATGAAATTATTTCTACGGCCATTCTGCCCCTACCTCTGATGAAAGTAGGGCAGTTATCAGTTACTGGCATAAGTATGTGCACTTGGTACTGGTAAACCACTTTCATCGGCTACGTTTGCCCAGGAAAAGTGTGAGTAGGTTAACTGACCGCCGTGATATGACTGAAATACTGCTAAAACAGCGTAAAAACAACAAACAAAATGACAAACAAACCTTTCCCCCAAAGGCGAAAAAAAACTGTAAGAAAGTCAAAGAAGGAAATGTTTCTTCTAATTTTCTATTTAATGTTATTTATTTTTGTTATTCTTCCTCTCTAGGTTGAGTTTGTGCCGACCTTGAAGCAGCTGGTTACAATCGTGGGCAATATCGACGTCTGATCAACTCCTTCGGGGACATACCCTGTCTGACACAGAAATCCACTCCAGAGGTATGCATGTTTTGGATGTTTTCTGTTTCTCGTATACAGGTATAGCTCAGACTAGTTAACCTGACACTGACCTTTTTGCATGACTATATTACAAGTATGTTGCAATGCATGTAAAGATTCTGTATAGATTATAATAACGACAAATTTACACTATGGTACATATATATATATATGATGAAATTCACTACTACATTTTACAGTTGCAACAAAAATTTGCACTGGCGTAGTGGAAATGGTGTTCGCCTAGCGATCGAGAGGTCCCGGGTTCGATCCCCACTCTGGGAGCGTACTCAAGATCTCCCCCAAAAAGACACCAAGTACTGGTTCAATCCAGGAAACGGACTCGAGAGTGTTTCTATAAGCCTTAGGCTTTCTATGCGATCGAGCTGAAATAAATAGGTTTAAACTACAGTTGCAACACTGTTAAAGAAGAACATTTTCCTTTGATTTTCAAAGGTTAAGTTTTGTTATTCTGCCTCTCTAGGTTGAGTTTGTGCTGACCTTGAAGCAGCGGTGACAATCCTGGGGAGTAAATGATGTCTGACAAACTCTTGAGACATTCCTTGTCTGACACAGAAATCCACACCAGAGGTATGCATCGTTAGAAGTTTATCAAGAAATATTTAAGGAATAATTTCTTTTTACTTAATGATGTTGTGCAGACTATAACTTTGTTACCAATAAAAGGATTTAATGAGTTTTTAGCTCACTTGAGCACTACAGCTTTGTGGGGCTATTGATAAAGGTGACTTCACCTGCGTCGTCCACATGTCATCAACTTATGGCTTTTTATCCAATCTTGACCAAACTTGCAGTCTTCTTTATGTGTGTAAGATCTCAGACATGTTTGACTATGTGACAAATTGAACCAGAAAGACTTGAGTTATTGCCCTTTATTGTGTTTGTTGCCATGGATTCAGGCCTCTTTCTATACATGTCACAGGTCCGAATATCTGGCCCATTCCCAGTGCAAAATATGGTTGTTGTTCCCAGTTCTAAAGAAATTCCCTCCTCAACAGAATATGGTTTGAAATTTATAACAATCTTGAAGAAAGTTACATGTACCTCCCAAAAAATGTTAAGAACAAAAGCATTAAAAGTCACAATAACATATTGAATATACTTATAATGGTATTTTATCAACTAATCAGTGGAAATTAATTCTGACAACAAGATTAGTCTGTACCAGTACATTCTTTTCACAACTTGGCAAGTTTTATGTTGATTTATTCACATTTTCAAGTCAGGTACTTGTTCCCAAAAAGGCCTGCGATTTTTAGCTCGTCTGTTAAAAGAACAGGTTTTTATTCAAAATTTTTGTAACTTCAAAACTACATAAGTTATTCACTTGAAAGTTGGAATATAACTTTGCCATCAACTCCAGTATCAGGGGCAACATTCCCCATAACTATGTTGTGTATTATGACAGAGTTATGCCCTTTTTTCACATAGATTTTCTGGTTAAAGTTTATTATCAAAAGTTTTGTAATTTCAAGACTAAGTAAGTTATTCACTTGAAACTTGGAATATACCTTTGCCATCAACTCCAGTATCATGGGCAACATTCCCCATAACTATGTTGTGTATTTTGACAGAGTCATGCCCCTTGTTACATAGCTTTACGGGTTAAAGTTTATATTTAAAAAAATTATAACTGCAGAACAACATAAGTTATTCACTGGAAACTTGGAAGATACCTTTGTCATCAATTCCAGTTAACTTCAGGAGCAACATTCCCCATAACTCTGTTTTGTGTTTTGACAGAGTTATGCCCCTTGGTACAGAGTTTTACTGGTTGAAGTTTATATTCCAAAGTTTTGTTACTGCAGAACTACAAAAGTTATTCACTTTAAACTTGGAATATACCTTTGTCATCAACTCCAGTATGAGGAGCAACATTTCCCATAACTGTGTTTTGTATTTCGACAATTATGCCCCTTGTTCACATAGATTTTCTGGTTAGAGTTACCTGTAACTGTTTTGTATTTTGACAGAGTTATGCCCCCTTTTCAGATAGATTTTCTGGTTAAAGTAAATATTGAAAAGTTTGGTAACTTCAGAACTGCATAAGTTATTCACTGGAAACTTGGAATATACCTTTGTCATCAACTCCAGTATCAGGGGCAACATTCCCTATAACTCTGTTATGTATTTTGATAGAGGTATGCCCACTTTTCACATAGATTTTGGGGTTTTATTTTTTAAACTTCATAAGGTTTTTACTTGAAACTTGGAATATTTTGATGACAGTCAAAAGAAACAATCCAAGAACCATAAGCAACATGACCGCACCAGCAACGTACTGCACGACACAAAACATTCAGCTGACCTATACCCTGTGCGTACGCATGTATGCTTCTTATAACTTAATAAACTTATATTGGGTGCAAGGGTAGATAAATGTACTCATGTATCCGCCAACGTTTATCCATCGAGTCCTATCTTTTGTATGACCTAAAGCTTCTTGTTTATTTTTGGTTATCGAACCTATACTAACTAGTTAAAGAAATATATGTGGCGCGTCGTGAGAAGACCGGTCTTAATGCATGTGCATAAAGTGTCATCTCGGATCAGCCTGTGCTGTCCGCACAGGCTGATCCAGGACGGCACTTTCCGCCTAAAGTGGATTTATGGTTAGAAGACACTTCATTGACACAGAAAATACAATAAAAGCGGAAAGTGCCGTCCCGGATTAGCCTGTGCAGACTGCACAGGCTAATCCGGGACGACACTTTACGCACATGCATTAAGACCGGTTTTCCCACGATGCGCCTCATATAGAGGATTTTGGTTAATTTTGGTGTAAGATTGTATTTTATTTCAGAAGTGTTCATAGACAATTATATTTTCATGAGTGGCCCAGATATGTTGAAGTCATTTGTGAACTACTGATGACTTCGAGTAAAGGAAGTTCAGCTCTACTTCCCATTGAAACCTTTCAATGAATAACATTGTGCTTTTAACTCATGTCCACTATGTCCAAGTTGTTGGTCTTTTAATTTGTAGTTAGATGAACTGTTTCTGCTTTACAGGTGGACATTGAATGACGTTGGGTCAATCCCACCCTGTCACTGCTGGTACGATCGAGTGCTACCAGGATTACTGCAACGTCTTTGACAACACCGATGTACACAATAGATGAACATTTGTATATGTGTAATTCGAAACATGTTTATGTATGTTCACTTTGAAAAAATGCTGTACACGTTTGTATGTCTTTTTGAAGAATGTTTCTTTGCTGGTATGTTATAAACGTTATAATCTTTAACGTTAATTTTGGTAAGGACGAGTGGAAACAATGTCAGAAAATATTCAATGATCCGAAAAAAATTGCTAGGTAAATGGTCAATAAAAATAAACTAAATTAAATAAATTAAAGGCACACACAAGAAGCTGTAAGTAAAGACAACTATTAAGATGTTATTAAGATTTTACAAACACATAAAATAAATCATATTGACCTAAAAACTATATTACATGTTCTTAAAATAAATGATATAAATGATATTTAACTGGTTTTAATTTTACTCTATTGTTTACATTTTAAACTCGTGGTTAATAGTGTATCATGCAGCTCACAAGTAATGGAGAATATTTGGGTTGCCACGATGATTAGCAAATAAACAAAACAGTTTACTTGGAGGATCAGTGTTAGTATTTCAACCAGCAACCGAATTGTTTCCTGATGCAGAGTATAACAGAAGCTTAAACATACAATAAGGCACATTCTACCGGGCATTTAAATGACTGTTTTCATCATTTATTCTAAATTTGACCTATTTCACCTTTAATGTGGCTTTAATTTGATTGTTTTTTTGTTTTTTGTTTTTTTTTTACTAAACAAATTTAATTTTCTATCATAACTCTACAGAAGAATTTGCGATTGCTGAACTGAGTGTTTACTTTATTGATGTATTGTCATAGATTTTTATTCTTGTTTTTTAATACTGATAGTGCGTGAATGCAGTGTTTTTGTAACTCATGGATTTGAATCATCGTTAATATGATGTATTTATTTTACTGTCAATTTCAGCTTGATGGTAATCATTACAGTGTAACTGTCATAAACTGTTGTTAATTGTTTGTTTGTTTGCTTTTGTTGCATGAATGTTTCATGTAATGATGCATTTTTGCGAGGTAAAAATGTCCATTGATAAATTGGTAAATTGTTTATATGAATTATAGGTTTACTTACATTTTATCTACCGTAATATTGAAGACAAAGAGATATAGTGTTAGGTATGACTGTCTGTTTATATTCATTATTGGGATAATAACCATTTGTGAAAACATGGTTCGTATAGACCTTGAAAAGTCATTGAAAATGGGTTTTGGAAAAATCTTGGAATCTTGATAATTTGGATTTTATTATGGAGAAATCATGATATTTAAAGAATATTTTTTAGATAAAATAACATGTGGATATCAGTTTCTTATTTTGAGTTTAGTATGCTTTGATCGTGTCATAGAAAACGGAGGTATATCATGGAAAAATCACAGAAGATAAGTTTAGTCAAGCAGTTTGTATGAACACTGGAACATTGATGAATCAAGACATATGAATGAGCTCTATCTGTATATTGTTTTCTCCCATAAAGGCAGCGTAAATTTTGTCTGTCCCGAGTCATTACGAATATACCGTTGTATTTTAAAAATAAAATGTTACTCTTCGCACAATGATAAAGTGTAAAAAAAAGTTTGTTTCATTTTACCCAACCATAAAAAATGGAGCGTCGCTAAAACATTGTATTGAGTTTGTCAGATATTTTTTGGTTTTATTTACTTTTTTCCGATAATTAAATGTTTTGTGGATAAATAAGTGTTTTGTTTTGATAGCATCCACTTCAAAACAATGTTTAAAGATATTACTGGTATGTTTTGAATATTTGTTCATTTTAAACATCTTCAAGTTGACCATTTACCAAATAAACATTTTTTTTTAAATCCCTACCAACCTACCCTAATTTGTTGGGCCATTTAATCTAAAACAAATATATATATTTTTTTGGTGCCTAATATGAACAATTTTTTTACCCACTAACACTGGAATTATTTGCACGTGTTTAAATGAAAATGCTTTATTTTATCCATTGACTTTGTACCATATTTGACTATAAAACAAGAAAATTTGCCTCTGAATTTGATAAAAAGAAAGTTATTGACTTGTTTTGGATGAGTGTCTTGAAACTAAACTTATGATTGTTCAAGGGTTTCAAGGGAACAAAAGATAGTTCATATAATATTCAAAAGTATAGCTTATCTAAACCTTTCCTATATAATAATACTTGAAAGGAAAGCATATCTAAGCATTTGCATCCATATGTTACTAACGTCCCATCGGGTAGATTAAAGTGACATTTCAAGGAATATATCTGTGATGTTAAAGCTGGAATAAAATTTTGTAACAATTAGATTTTTGCCTAGTAAGTGACTTGTCCTTTTAATTTTTTCATCTGAAACTTGTACACAACACTTTTTATAACACATGTACACTTATATTTCTGTATTAAAACCTAAAATTTTACTTGTGTTATGTTCATAGAATTTTGAAGAATTTTCAGAAATATGTCTGAATTGAATTGTAATTGTATGTAAACAAAATAACAACAGTTTAACAAAGCTTTAATAAATTAAGGTCTTTTTGCAAGAAAAATGTAGAAATGAAATAATTTTTTTAGCCGAGGTGAGCTTCCAACTTGCCCAGCGTCTGCGTTCGCATTGGATGTTGGTTAAAGTTTATATTCAAAAGCCTTGTAATTTCAAAACTACATAAGTAATTCACTTGAAACTTGGAATATACCTTTGTCATCAACTCCAACCTCAGTTGCAACATTCCCCATAACCCTGTTTTGTATTGCAACAGAGCTATGCCCCCTTTTCACATAGATTTTCAGTAGGGATGGCAAAACTATTGGAATATTCGATTGAATGATCGCCATTCGAATAGATAAAACGCCATTCGAATATTCGCATAATTTTTTTTTTGCTTTTAAAGTATAATCATTTCCTGATTTTTATGAAGTATTTTTCTGTCAACACTGTTTATCGTTAATTATAACACGCGTTTAGACATGTTAAAATAATAACAAAGAATAACTTGCATTGTGCGATCCACACATGTGGTAGTCAGTATAATTGAGAAATTTGTTGATAAACTACATGTATTGTTTTTCGGCAAGTTTCCATACTGCAGTATTAATAAAAACGTCTGGTTTATTGAAAAGTTGTTTATTAAAAGACCAATTAACGTGGGACCTTCAATTGTTTTAATACCGTGTAATGTATGCATAGATTGGAAAGTGCAATGAAAATACAACGGTAGATCTACCTGCTAATCAGTACTAAAACGTCATGCAAAATTATGATTGAATGAAAAAGCGAATATTCTAATACCGATTTTGGTATTCGATGCCATTCCTAATTTTCAGTGTTAAGTTTTTATTCAAAAGTCTTTTAATTTCTAAACTACATAAGGTATTCACTTGAAACTTGGAATAAATTGATGAAATAATTGCCATAACTCTGCTTCTAATTTCAACAAATGTATGTCCCTTCCACTTTCCAAAAACGTCAAATAGTTGAGTGCGCTGTCCTCCGACAGCTCTTGTTATATTTATTATATTCATTTAATTTAATAAGTTGGATATATCCCAATTTGCAACAGTTTCTATGTGTTATTTGACTTTTCTTATATTTTCTTTTCTAAGTTTGCATTTATGAGAAATAAACTTTAAGAGATGCCAAAAAAATGTGACATTCAATATCTTGAAGGAAATTATTTATTCTCAAATGTATCATATATTTTTGTGATGATCATTACAAAATTATAATGTGTTTTGAATTTTATGAACTTGTCTTTTTGAATTGTTTTCTTGTAGTATTTTGTTCCCTTATTTTTCTAGCATGCAAATCTTTTTCTGTTCTAAAGTAAATGCATTTACAAGTGTTATGTTCTTAGAAGCTGACCAATGTTTTCTTTTTGGAAATACTTTTGAAAGTAATTTGAGTTTATCTTTTATTGTTGATGCAGAATCCAATATCTACATGCATGTAGGTTCGATTAAACAGAATTTGAAACGATGTATAAGTCCATATTTTTGTACATTTGGCAAGCAAATGAATTGTAAACCAAGTAACTGTTTATTTTTTTCACACAGGATATTACGTTTTTTGCTGGCGTTGGTTATAATCTCCACTGGCAAAAGGCCAGCGAGATTATGTCATGGCGGTTCGTCCGTTGTGCATGCGTGAGTCCGTGCGTTAACTTTTCCTTGAAACGACATCTCCTCTAAACCGGTTGGCCAATTTTAATGAAACTTCACAGAAATGTTCCTGGATTGTCCTCTACCAAATTTGCTGCCAGAGCTATAAATAGAAATATCTTTCAACAACATCTCCTCCTAAACCCCTGGGTAGATTTTCAAATAATTCAACAGAAATGATCCTTGGGTGGTCCTCTACCATAAGTGCTCAAATAGCTCCGCTCCATTGAAAAATATGGCCACCAGGTAAGGGGGCCATTTTTCCTTATATGACTATATTGAAGCTTTGAAAATCTTGTCAGAAACCACTTGTTGGATTTTAAAATAATTTCAAAGGAATTTTCCTTGAGTGGTTCTCTACCAAAGTTGCTTAAGTGGTTCCCCTCCGTTGAAAAACATGGCCGCCAGGGGGCAGGTCTCTTTTTCCTTATATGGCTGTATTGAAAACTTAGAAAATCTTCATGTCAGAAGGCACTGCTTGGATTTCGAAATAACTTCATAGAAATGTTCCTTATGTGATTCTCTACCAACATACTTTTATTATTTGGATTTGTTAAAAAACATGGCTGCCAGAGGGTGGGGCCTTTTTCCTTATATAGCATATCAGGGTTCTTTTGCTCCTGACACTGTGTGTGCCTCTTGTGTGTAAGCCCGTGGAGCAATACAGGCACTTGTGTGCCTCTTGTTGCAAGTTATTAACATTGGGTAATATTTATAAAATCCATTAAAATGGGGTTAAATGTATCGTGTTTTGCTACTGTGTTAGGTTTGTTTATTGATATGTTGTCATAATATTATATTATTTTGTTTCAAATTAGCATAGATCATTAAAAATCCTACTAATTTTATGATGTTTATCATTGAATGTACCATATCTGGTATATGTTTTTGGACACGCTGTTTCGGGAAAACCTCAAAATCAGCCAAAAACATTATTTTTATTCTGTGTTTTCGGATACTTGCTAAAAAAGATTTTTTTCACAGGTTTCTTCTCTATTGTATGTCAATTTTGCATGCCAATTGTCAAGTCTTTCACTGTGAAATGGCTGGAGTGTAGTCTTCTGTCATAAATGAACATAGACCATAAGCACAGTTTACTAGACTTAAAAATGCGTGCCTTATTTGCAATTGTTACAACCTTAAAATTTTTCAGATCCTTTGTGTTGCTAAATATAGGGACACAGAAAAAAACATAGATTAAATATGGTACAACTGTTTTATGATCTAAACATATAGGCCCCAGTTGCTCAAACCTTCAGCGGCCAAAAATTGATATTACAAACAAATCGTATAATTATCAAACATTTTAAACTGAAGAACAGTTTGCTATGCTCCGCATCATAATTTGCCGAGTATATTGCTTTGCCTATGTTGGTCAACTGCTCTGTTTCTCCGCATCGTAATTTGCCCAGTATATTGCCTTGCTTATGTTGGTCAACTGCTCTGTTTGTCGGTCGATCTGTCGGTGGACCACATTTGCCCAGTATATTGCCTTGCTTATGTTGGTCAACTGCTCTGTTTGTCAGTCGATCTGTCGGTGGACCACATTTGCCCAGTATATTGCCTTGCTTATGTTGGTCAACTGCTCTGTTTGTCAGTCGATCTGTCGGTGGACCACATTTGCCCAGTATATTGCCTTGCCTATGTTGGTCAACTGCTCTGTTTGTCAGTCGATCTGTCGGTGGACCACATTTGCCCAGTATATTGCCTTGCTTATGTTGGTCAACTGCTCTGTTTGTCAGTCGATCTGTCGGTGGACCACATTTGCCCAGTATATTGCCTTGCTTATGTTGGTCAACTGCTCTGTTTGTCAGTCGATCTGTCGGTGGACCACATTTGCCCAGTATATTGCCTTGCTTATGTTGGTCAACTGCTCTGTTTGTCAGTCGATCTGTCGGTGGACCACATTTGCCCAGTATATTGCTTTGCTTATGTTGGTCAACTGCTCTGTTTGTCAGTCGATCTGTCGGTGGACCACATTTGCCCAGTATATTGCTTTGCTTATGTTGGTCAACTGCTCTGTTTGTCAGTCGATCTGTCGGTGGACCACATTTGCCCAGTATATTGCCTTGCTTATGTTGGTCAACTGCTCTGTTTGTCAGTCGATCTGTCGGTGGACCACATTTGCCCAGTATATTGCCTTGCTTATGTTGGTCAACTGCTCTGTTTGTCGGTCAATCTGTCGGTGGACCACATTTGCCCAGTATATTGCCTTGCTTATGTTGGTCAACTGCTCTGTTTGTCAGTCGATCTGTCGGTGGACCACATTTGCCCAGTATATTGCCTTGCTTATGTTGGTCAACTGCTCTGTTTGTCGGTCGATCTGTCGGTGGACCACATTTGCCCAGTATATTGCCTTGCCTATGTTGGTCAACTGCTCTGTTTGTCAGTCGATCTGTCGGTGGACCACATTTGCCCAGTATATTGCTTTGCTTATGTTGGTCAACTGCTCTGTTTGTCAGTCGATCTGTCGGTGGACCACATTTGCCCAGTATATTGCCTTGCTTATGTTGGTCAACTGCTCTGTTTGTCAGTCGATCTGTCGGTGGACCACATTTGCCGAGTATATTGCTTTGCTTATGTTGGTCAACTGCTCTGTTTGTCAGTCGATCTGTCGGTGGACCACATTTGCCCAGTATATTGCCTTGCTTATGTTGGTCAACTGCTCTGTTTGTCAGTCGATCTGTCGGTGGACCACATTTGCCCAGTATATTGCTTTGCTTATGTTGGTCAACTGCTCTGTTTGTCGGTCAATCTGTCGGTGGACCACATTCGCTCTTTTGAGTATAACAGTTGTCATCGGATCTGGTGTACCAGACTTTGTGAAAATGTTTGTGATCATTGTGTCAGCAAAGTTTGACAATGAGCCCAATCGCCGCAGCAACTGTGGAGTTATGACCCTTAGATTGGCCATTTTAGCTGTTTTGGTCCTATAAGTCAAACACTTTTGATCAGGTTTTCACCAAAGTTGATGTGTGTTGGCATAAAATCTCAGCCAAGTTCAATAATCTGCCAAATCGCTGCAGCAACTACAGTGTTATGGCCCTTGAATTATCTAAAATTGGGCCTTTTAACTGTCTCTGATATCTGAAATCAAACAACTTTCATCCAACCTTCATCAAACTGTATATTTTACAAATTGCTTTGAACTTTGAGAGGGCATAACTGTTTTACAAACAGCTTTTGTTCAGATAAAATGAGCAAACTTGAATGGTAACGTCATATTTGTATAAATAATTCATCTAAATTCTGATGATTGTAAGCTTAATTGGCAGTTATGTTTTGAGCAATTCACCAATAATTTTTAATGCTTTGAAAAGTATCTATTCCAAATGCACATGTTTTTAAGGAAAATAATTATTCACGAATGTTTGATACATGTTTACATGCATTGTTACAAACCTGTTTTCTTATTTCAATGTTATCGTGGGCATTAAGTCAGATTGTGTCTTGTGTACATGATATATATGGGGCTGTATTTTAGAAACATCTGAAGTGAAATCTTATCCTTCACTTTATAATAATTATTTGTCTTAAACTTTTCATTCTAAGTGTAAATGTAGTTGTGCATTTGGATAATTTATTATTAACTATATTATCACTCTCGTTTGCTTAGCTGAAAGCGATTCATACATTTATTTGCAGATTTTAGCGTGACTTTTCGAAGAAAAGGCAAGCTAATCTATTTGCCCCTTGTCTGCATCGGCTAGGTTAAAGTATTTCGGCACGCTAGTTTCTCAGGAAAGGCTTGAGAGATTTAATTCAAATTTATTTCATTTATTCCCCATATTGAAATGAATTATAGGCCAAGTTTGGTAACTCTAAATTTTTCAAAATTATGGGCCTTTTTACATTAGAAATTTTACATATAAGCTTATATACAAGTTATAAGTTTTTCGGTAAGCTAGTTTCTCAGGAAGGGCTTGAGAGATTTCATTCAAACTTGAAACATTTATTCCTCATATTAAAATGAACCTATAGGCCAAGTTTGGTAACTCTAAATTTGAAAATTGTCAAAATTACGGGCCTTCTGCACTTAGAAATAAGCTATTTGCCAATTTTGATAGCTCTAGTTTGAAATTTGTCTATACCTAAAGCCATACTTTACTTTGGATAGCATTTGGAGTGGGTTGTGTGGGGTCAAGTTCAAGGTCACTGTTACTCATAATAAAAAATAAAAAAACTGTTTCTGCTCAATCACTCGAGAACAAATTGAAATATTTTAATGAAACTCAATTTATAGATACCATATGCACGAGATTGCATATAGGGTGAGTGGGTCAAGGTCACTGTTTTGAAAATTAAAAAAATGCTTCCATTTATTTACTCTGACAAGTACAAGAAAATTCGAGTGCGGTGTCCTCCGACAGCTCTGGTACTTGTATTTACATTCATTGAGCTTATGTTATTAATGCAAGTGCTTCTATGTTCAGTATATATTTAAGCTCCATGAATATGGTATTCTTTTTGAGCTATTGGAATAAGGGACCTTTCCTGCGTCATCAGTCGTCACAGCCTTGTGTGCACAACTGATACTTCAACTGAAATGTTTAAACCACCGTCAAGTAACAAAGAAGTAGTTGCTTAATGTTTGAAAAACATAAAACAACACATTTTCTTTTTATCCACTTGAGTGAAGTAAACTTTTGCAGACTGTGTCAGTTCCAATGACAGCAATAATAATTCAAGTCCTAGGCCCAAGTAGAACTTTTATTTTCTCCAAAGTTGGAAGGATGTAACAGATTAACCAGTTGATAACAGTGGGACAGTTTTTCATCATTAATACTGCATTTGATTTAAAGCCACTTTCTTTAAACTGACCAAACAACATCAACCATGTAAACAATGCTTATCAGCATTGAACTATTTATGGAAATTGTAAACCATGTCAGACATGCTGTAGTTGTCGGCTGTTTTTAGTCACTCATGCAGGTTATTTTTTCTTAGCACATACTATTATTTTTCAGCAGAACAAATGTAGAAGTGTTTTTCGAAATATGTTCAAAATGCATTTGGTGGCTTTAAAATAAAGTGCTTTATTTTGCCTATGGGATTTATTACTGATTACTTATTGAACTGCCTGCATCATAAATTGGCGAGTGAAAGTATTACAAAATCTTCTGATAATAATATAATAATATGACTGAACTTGTTATCTTGAAGTTGCCAGGAAGATAAAATTGTGCATGATCAATAAAACTTTAGAAACAATGTAATAAGATTTTGACAGTGCCGTAGGCGTCAGCACCTCAAGATGGCAGAGTTCAGCTGTAATACTAAATGAGCAAAAAAAAGTGTAAGCCCCTGTTCACACTGCTGTGTATTGTAATACAATTCTCATCATGTTTTTGTGTAAAATCTTGTGAGAAACATACTTTTCCTTCAAAATAATTTCTACTGGGACTTTAAATTCTTAGCATTTGCCTTGTACCCTTAAAAAAAAAGAAAAACAGATTATGGCTCGCATCGATGTTTATTAGCCATACAATTTCATTATAGGTAACAGAGGCGTGTAACTATTAAATTTTTAATTACAAATTAGCATTTCAGTAAATCACTAGGGTGTAAGGTCCGAAGAAACCAGAAATTTAACAAGAATTGCACATTTCAATCGAAATCCTATACCATACTGGCTTGCTTTGCTGATCATTAACTGCTGCAACTCAGGTGACAATAAGGTTCTAACACCTCAGTTAGCGACGTTGCATTCTTTCGTATGACTTCTGGAAATATATACAAATGTAATGGTTTACATACAATGTTTTTAATAGGGCTCACTCGGCTATTAGCTACACACTGAAACATGTGGCTAAAGATTTGGCTACAATGTTTTCTTCATAAACCCCCCAAAAATACCCCAAGTGAGAAGAATTTCAACTTGGCTAAAGAAAAGGTTGAGCCAGGGTGAGCCCTGTTTAGTTCAGGCCAAAGAAAAAATCTGTGGTTCAGGTGTCTCTGACGGAATCTTTGGGAAATCGTCATATTTAAACTCAATAAGAAACTTTTTTTCTCTTAAAAATTCTTAAGGTTGAGGTGATGAAAGAAGGGTTGGTAGTGAAACCTGAACCACTGATATTGTTTTCTTGGCCTAAATATTGTATAAAATATTTGTAATATTTGCCATAAAAGATGCATAAGAGGAAATAAAAAATAATTCGACTTATGATGTTTGTTTTAATTTGCGGCGGTAGGGACAATGATAAAATGTTTTTATTTCTTTTCATTTTGTACCAAAAAGTATATTTTTACCTAACCCTTGGTAGGGGGGGTAGAACCTCCACTTTCCCTTGGAAAGTGGTGGTTCTGCCCCCCCTTCCCCCCCAGGAGTTGTTTAAAACTCCCCTATGTCGGAGCGGTATTTGAACCCACACACCAAGCCTCCCAAGACCACTGCTCTACCAACTGAGCTATTGAGGCTTCTGCTAGCAACTGTTTGAAACATTTATTTACCCTTTCAATAAAAGGTAACAGTTAAACAAAATTCACATGACCTGGACTATGGTCATGTGACCAAGTCCAAGTCATGTGTTTGCTATATTTAGAGCTCATTCAATACTAAATAATCCCAATTTAATACCAGAGCAAACACAAGCCAGAGTGGTACAGTGGATAGAGCAGTGGACTACGGAGCTGTGGGACGGGAGTTCAAATACCGGTATAAACCTTCAATACTTTCCTTGCTTATTTCGATGTATAATAATGTTGTTCATATGAAAATATAACTGTATGCTTTAAAATGTCAATAAAAATGCATTACATTATATAAATCTGCATGTAAATAAAACAAAAATT
This sequence comes from Congeria kusceri, assembly GCA_027627225.1. Classification (NCBI taxonomy): domain Eukaryota; kingdom Metazoa; phylum Mollusca; class Bivalvia; order Myida; family Dreissenidae; genus Congeria; species Congeria kusceri. Next base: position 2,305,291 of record CM051030.1, read on the forward strand.
ACTGTAAGACAATGTTTCATGTATTATCTAATGTTAAAGCTGATTTCTCGTTTTAGTGAAATATTGTATTGCTATATATTCGATATATTTATGTTGTTTCGTTTGAAATAATGAGGTTTGAATTTTGGTCGAATTTTATGATGGCTCAGAGTGTTGGTCCCAGTTCCAGTTGTAACGCAAGTTATATTTGCTTGGCTCAAACACACCTAGGGTTCCTTCAAGTTCCTTCAAGACGTTTAATTTAATTAATTAGATGCGCTTGATTACTGTAAAAATTTACTATTGAGATGCGGCAATAATTGATTTTACAGGTATCACAAACTAAAAATCAATAATGTGTATAAAATTTCATCATCACCATCATCATCATCATCATCATCATCATCACATCGTCTCCCCTTCAACACACGCCCCATTATTATAACCCATTATAATGTAAGAACTCCATAATGTGGCTATTACTTTAACCAACGAACATCAGTCATACACGCAAAAATTCTTTCACATGTTCAAATAATTCTAACACCCTACAATGCATACCAGAACTATATCCTTCCTTTGACCTCTTCACCTAGGATTCCTAAGTAGGATATTGACTAAGGAGCCTGGATAATGGATCCTGCATGTGACGCATAGATCTAGTAAACTTGCTTATTTAAGATTAAGAATGCATGTCCAAAATATACCGTAGTCCAGACAAAATCTGACATACACATTTAAAAAGACATACCTCAAGCAACCAATGTGAAAACTCATTAATGAAGGGGAGATCACTTTTGAAGTTTTATTTTAGTAGTCTAACATGAGTTCAATCCATTGAATAAGAAGATCCAAGTAATATGCACTTATATTTTACAATCTCATTCAACTAAACTAATTAGGACGTACTAAAATTTTATGCTTATTGGATACAAGTACAAAAAAATAAAGACCACTTCATGAATTTTTGCAAAACTGTTACCCAAAGATAAATAACAAGATGTAAATTGATCATTAAGAAATTCAGAAAATTATGACATATCAGCATACACAGTTTAAACACATGACTTCCACCGAATTATAAAAAAAATTCTTTACAAACTCTGCCTAATCATAAACAGGGTATCATGGTTATTTTAAATGGTGCAATTAATGTGTTCTAGCTTTTGTGAACTACGAGATGTCATTAATGGCAATATGTAATTATGTTCTATTCTGCTTCATTAGGTTACAATCAGAATGATTTCTAAAAGATTTTGAACCAAATTTTAGCTGACCGTATGATCATTTGCTGGTGCGTTAGACTTCACTTTAAAAGCACCAGGTTGTCTTTATGCAAAACTGTGCAACTATTAGTATTGATTGTTAATGTCTATAAATGTGATTTTGAATGAGATCTTATTTAGCAAGAGGTACTAGCTCATACTTCAGTGTAACTGCATTAATTTCCATCTAGAACCACTATCAAACTGACATTAATGTAAGAATTTAAAATGGACATACGTGTACACAAGCTGCGCCGGTTCAGTCAAGATCAGCAGAGAAATGGTCTACAAGGCAAATATTAGAAAACGACGACTTTGACTCACAAAAAAAATCATTAATTGATGTATTAGTCTTATTTGACGTATTGCATTTATCTTTAACATATGGTGTTTGGTAAAACTGGCAGAAAAAGTCAACATTTTGTATTATGCATACAAGAAAATGTTTGACAGTCAATGGTCAACGCAGGAGAGGTTCCCTATACAGATAGCTTACCATTATTTTTGTAAGGTATGCTTAATTGTTAATAGAAACACACTTTAAGTCAACATTCTGTCAACCATATAGTATGTTACAGACATTTCTGAACAATTCTTACCTCATCTAGGATCAACAACCAGTAGGACTTGAACTTCAGTGTCTCCAGTCAGCATACTGCCTGTCTGTCAGTGACTCCCAGTGAGCTGATATGGTATGCACAAGGATCCCATGCACTGCATTCCTACTTTGTTGCTGTGTAGCTAAATATTAAAGTAACAAGCATTCTTCAACAACAAATAAAACGCATGCGAGCTATTTAATATCAAACAGTGTGTAAATACATGTAAACAGTTTACCTAAGGTTAAGTGCGATAAAGTAATGACAAGTTTGGAACATTAAGTTTGGAGGGATAAAATAAATAGAGGGCAATTACTCTAGAAATACTGAAGAAAGCTTCAATCTTTGTTATGTCCTCTTCAGTGCAAAGATCTCGTTTCAATTATTTTTCAAGCTACATACAAATGGGAAAGTGCAGATAGCCTAATGCAAAATCTAACAGTCTTCCACGTTTTCAACAACATGAAGAGAAAAATGTGAAATTATTAAAATGTGGCACCTACCTATTCTATTTCACACATTCTGAGTGAGACACCCAGGCCAGGACACTCCTTACTGCCTAGTGGCTGTGCAGGCCTACAGGTTCCATACCTATTTGTAGAATAAATGTGAGTAGTTATACAAACACCCATACCAGGACACTCCTTACTGCCTAGTGGCTGTGCAGGCCTGCAGGTTCCATACCTATTTGTAGAATAAATGTGAGTAGTTATACAAACACCCATACCAGGACACTCCTTACTGCCTAGTGGCTGTGCAGGCCTACAGGTTCCATACCTATTTGTAAAATAAATGTGAGTAGTTATACAAACACCCATACCAGGACACTCCTTACTGCCTCGTGGCTGTGCAGGCCTGCAGGTTCCATACCTATTTGTAGAATAAATGTGAGTAGTTATACAAACAACCATACCAGGACACTCCTTACTGCCTAGTGGCTGTGCAGGCCTGCAGGTTCCATACCAGGACACTCCTTACTGCCTAGTGGCTGTGCAGGCCTGCAGGTTCCATACCTATTTGTAGAATAAATGTGAGTAGTTATACAAACAACCATAAGAAACCAAATTTTAACAACTCACTACCTTATAACGTTATATTGCCAGGCAAATTATGCAGTTACACAGTCATGGTGAGGAAATGGTTGTGGTATCCAGCTATAGCTTGGGAACTCAATTCATTAGGTCAGTATCCTGACCAGTAATCTTTCTTAAAGTCACTAAGCACTGGTTCTACTTAAGAATGCAACTTGAATGGTTCTTTGTAAGCCACAGCTATCAATACAACTAAGTCACAAAATAACTACCTTCAAGCGCACGATTTAAAACAACATTGACATCTCAGAATTGTTTTACAATGAAGACTTCTGTTGAGATCTTTTTTTCACCTTGTGACATCAAGAATATTATTAAATGTTCAATTTAATAGAACGGTTTCAAACAGAAATATTTAACATACAATACCATAATCAACAAGTCTTCACAGTGTTGTTCTGTCATCAATGTTTCACCAGCGCTGGGAGCTGGATGTGCAGAAGCTGCATGAAACACTTTCTAACATGCAGTCTCAAACCCTCGACCACATATGCACTGCTGTCACATTCAGTCTGTGCATCCACATTGTCCAGGCCTCTCCATCTAATTATAGACATTACACATATGCCAAAAACCTAAGCATAATCCAATTCACTATTCAATATTAAATGAATTCTCAGTAATGTCGTGGATATTTCCCACAGGAAACAAGAACTGGTTCTACCCAGGTAACAAACTCAAGAATGTTTCAATAAGCCCCATACTGGTCAGGCTATCATCACCAGATCCTGTGAGATGATGGCCTGTGTCAGGAACAATCCTCCACACACATAGGAGTTTAAACAAGGCATAAATATTCCTATGACTCTTATAAGAACGAAAGCTTTTTTTAAGTTCTTATTATTTCAAAACACTGATTTAAAGGCTACAGACCACTTTCTAAAAAATTTCCAAACAGGAAGTTTCTAAGGAAACCTTTTAGAAAGGGGTTGAATGTTAGAATAATGCCAAGTGGAACCGGTTTTATATTGTGGCCATTGCCTGATGCTTTAGTACCAAAAGTCGAAATCAGGTATCTCTTTTGACACAGCTTGTTGGAATATCCAAAATATTAATATGGGCAATCAAATAGAACACCTTATTAATTTCTCGCGATAAGTAGATTGGATGAAGTTGTATGTTCACTAAATACTAACAATTAACTCATTCAACAATTTTTATGAATAGATAAACTAATAGACATGACTAAAACCAAAACAAACAATAAAATACTATAAAATCATTGTATTTCACATGTGTCTAAATTTCATGCATTTTTGAAGAATGGGTTAATTCTTAAACTCACACACTTTTTTGTACATTCTTTTAATATTCCTGCAAAATGAAAATTATATTATTTTCATTTTTTTACCATTTTTGACTTAAGAATTAATTATCAATTTATAGTTGTTTATCGGCCAATAAACAATGATTTGGAGTTCTGATGCAAAGGAATTAAACCACAGGGGCATTATCCGGGTTGTTTAATAGCCATGCATGAGAATGACAAAGAGTTGTTTATCGGTCGATAAACAATGACAATGCGAACATTACTTCGATTCTAATATAATTTGACATACAGTTGAACCTTGTTATCTGAAACTCATTTACGTCGAATTTCCGGTTAACTCGCAGTAGAGACAAATTTCCGATTGTCCATCTTCTTATTTCATATTCAATATTGTTGTTTATCTCGAAGTATTTAACTCAAAATATCGGATAAGTCGAAGTGAATTTTCATTCCCTAGCTGTAATTTCACATGTATTATTGCGTGTTTATCTCAAAGAGTCATCACGTTCTGCAGCTTAAACCCGATAATAGCCTAATGACAGATCCCTGTCAAGGTTTGTCATACATTGCATACATGTTAGCCCGTGTTCTCTAAAAAAGTCTTTAATATGGGTTGCATGCGCTTTAATTTAACTATTTGTTAATTGATAGCGACATCACTGGAGGCATTGGCGGAACAGTCAGAAGATTTCTTGAGCAGATGCTAGGTAGCAAAGATATAATCAACAGATTTGATGACATCTACCGCTGTATTAAAACAAGAGGGCCCTGAGGGCCCTAGGACGCTCACCTGAGACCTTGTAACCCTATTGGAATTAGCATCCCCGAGGCGTGGCTTATTTTTATCCCAGGGCAAATATGAACAATCTTGAACAAACCTCTGGGCCTTGCGGTTTCAGGTCAAGATTTTTAAAGTAACTTTGCTACTATATAAAGCATGTGACCCCTCATGTTGCCGCCAGATTTGACTCCGGGGGCAGAATTTGAACAATCTTTGGAGAGGACTACTATGCAATGTTACGTACCAAATATAGGAAAGCTGTGGGCCTTGCCGTTACAGAGGAGAAGATTTTTAGTCATTTTGCTATTTAAGTCTATATAAAACATGTGACTCACGGAACGTGACTAAATTTGACCCCAGGGGCATAATTTGAACAATATTTGTAAAGGACCACTATAGGGATGTTACATATTAAATATGAAACCTCTAGGCCTTGCGGTTTCAGAGAAGATTTTAAAAGACATTTTGCTGTTAAAGATAAGAAAAAAAAAGTAACCCCCCGGGGCGTAACTAGTTTTGACCCCAGGGGCATAAATTCGAACATACTTTGTGGAGGCCTACTATAATATGATGTTACATACCAAATAAGAAACCTCAGGGCTTTGCGGTTTCTGAGGAGAAGATCATTTTGCTATTAAGGTCTATATAAATAATGTGACCCCCGGGACGTGGCCAGTTTTGACCCCAGGGGCATCATTTGAACAATATTGTAGAAGACCACAATAGGATGTTACATACCAAATATGAAACCGCTGGGCCTTGCGGTTTCAGAGAAGATTTTTAAAGACATTTTGCTATTTAAGTTTATATAAACACTGTGAACCCCGGGGCTTGGCCAGTTTTAACCCAATAGGCATAGTTTGAACAATGTTTGTGGAGGACCACTTGAGGACGTTACATACAAAATATGAAACCTCTGGGCCCAGCAGTTTCCGAAGATATTTTAAGTTTACAGTTTTTAAATATATTTTTAGCTCTGGTGACCTACATTTGCAGCGGACCATAAATTGGAACAACTTTGAAAGAGGGTCACCTAATGATCATTCATGTGAAGTTTGGTGCAAATCTGCAAAGTAGTTTAGGAGGAGATGTTGTTTGATTGAAAAGTTGATGACGCACGCACGCATACACGCACGACGGACAACGGGCGATCACAAAAGCTAACCATGAGCACTTTGTGCTCAGGTGAGCTAAAACAACTTTCTGTTCAACACATTCTCCAAACAGAAAGACATAAAATAAAATAAAAAGTAAATAAAAAGTGACTTTCTCGTTATGTGTACTATGTTATTTGTGCTATGATTCATATGGTTGTTTTTGTCATGCTTTGATGTGTATGTTTAACTTGTTATGTTTTGTGCTGAAATGTAAATTGCATTTTGTTGCATTTATAAATGTAATAATCAAATAAAATACTAAAATAGTACCGGTAATTTTAATAATAATATCATCTTTATAATAATGACAGCCAAAACGTAAGCATCGACAAACAGTTAAATGTAACCCAACGCTACTTTCACAACGTTCGAGTTCAGATAAGTCGAACTACCGATATCTCCAAGTCGCTATTGCATTCCCGTCAACTTCGAGATAACGAGGTACAGCTGCATGTTTTTGCAATTGCATTTGGAACTACATTTTACCCTGCTCTGCTCAGAATTGGGAATTCTTTTTGCATCGTTTATTGGGTAGTTTAACAATGATAATTTTGTCCTTTGCCCATAGAAAAAATTAGCGAGTATCATGTTAGAATACACTTTCTAACATAACAACATTTAGTTTTATTTCACTTTATCAAAGGCCGCCTCGTTATATACTCAAACTGCAAGAAACATAACCCAACATTTGCAAAATAAACTAGATGCCTGTTGGCAAAATGTTGAGCCCATGTCAATAAAGCAACTTGTATTGTATATATTTAACATCTCATTTTCTAACATGCAGATCTCCTTTGACCTCTAAACATGACCTTGACGCTAGGGAAACAGGTCTTGCATGCAACATGCCATCTCCACATGGTGACCATTTAATTGCCTGATGAATGATAAAGTTACAGTCCAGGCAAACTGTATTACGCCCATGTTTGACCTTTTAGTTAGAGACACAGGTCTTGCGCATTACATGCCGTCTCCACATGGTGAACATTTGTGGCATGTCACTTTAAAATTGCCTGATGAATGAGGAAGTTACAGTCCAGACAAGATCGAACGGACGCACAACTTAGTCGAGCTGACCGCAGGCGGGCTCAAAAAAAAACCCACAATATATTAACATAGGGTCTTAAAGATCGGATCGCAAAGTCAGTGCATGCTAGACCGCCGTGAAATAAAATGATTTTACAGCTAACATTTTATTCCACATCTACAAGTACACTACCAATAACGCCAAGTCATATGGTTGTGTTTTGTCTGCACTGTTTACCAGTAAACTGCGTATTACAATTCACAAGTGAAGGTCAAAGTGAGGTTGGGTACTATAGTGGATTGGGAACAGTCATAAGTAAAAACTGTGTAAATATCCAAGTGTTGTAGTAAGCGGTGTTGGTGCTAGACAAAACGGTAAAATCTAGTTAACCAAGAACTGGCACTTTTGAATTATTATAAGTCCAAATTAGTTCAAGGTCAAGGTCAAAGTAAACTTGGGTGATGTGGGTGGATAGGGGATGGTCATAAGCAACAACTGTGAAAGTATCCAAGTGTTGTAGCAAGCGGTGTTGGTGCTAGACGAAATGGCAAAATCTAGTTAACCAAGAACAGCCCATTTGAATTATTCTAAGTGCAAATTAGGTCAAGGTCAAAGTGAGGTTGGGTGATATGGGTGGATTGGGAACGGTCATAAATAACAACTGTGTAAATATCTAAGTGTTGTAATAAGCGGTGTTGGTGCTAGACGAAACGGTAAAATCTAGTTAACCAAGAAATGGCACTTTTGAATTATTATAAGTCCAAATTAGGTCAAGGTCTAGCTCAAATTGAGGCTGGGTGATATGGGTGGATAGGGAATGGTCAGAAGCAACAACTGTGTAAGCATCAAAGTGTTGTAGTAAGCGGTGTTGGTGCTAGACGAAACGGTAAAATCTACTTAACCTTGTCACGGACGGAAGGACAGACAGGACGATCACTATATGCCTCCTGCAGCAAGATGCCGGGGGCATAAAAAGATACTTCATCTAAATTAAAATATGGGATCATATTCTAGCCTGATAAGTCTTCCAGCTTGCGTTTTAATGAACAAATTATTTGCTAAACATGTTCATGCTCATCAATTGGCAACTGAGACATGTATGCTATGACCTAACAATAATCAGAGTATTTAAGTTTGATGCGAGCAAAGCGAGCGAGAAAAAATCAACATAAAGGTTCCCGATATACCGTTCACGGACCAATTTCAGACGCGTGAATGACAAAATTTCGCAAAAATACAGGATACAATTCTTAAATATAGGAAAATATAGGAAATATAGGTTTTTCAAAATATAGAATTTCTTTCCAAAATATAGGAATATAGGAATCGGTTTACAGCCTGCCCACATGATCCAGTTACCAACGTGTCCCAGATATTATTTGGACAAATGTTCTTAGAATTTTTCATGATGATTGGGCTATAAATGTGGCATCTAGAGTATTCACAAGCTTTTTTTTCAATTGGTCCTGGTGACCTAGTTTTTGACCCAACATGAGCTAGTTTGAAACTCATCTGTGAAATCATTGAAACAAATGTTCTGAACAAGTTTCCAGAATATTGTAACTTCTAGAGTGTTCACAAGCTTTTTCTTCAATTGCCCTAGTGAGCTTGTCCGAGATATTATTGAAACAAATGTTCTGAGCGAGTTGCAAGACGATTGGGTAAAAAATGTGACTTTAACAGTGTTCACAAGCTTTTTATTCAATTTGACATAGTGATCTAGTTTTTGACTCCACATCATCTGTGATATCTTTGGGACAAATGTTCTAAGCAAGTTTCATGAAGATTGGGCAACAAATGTAGCCTCTAGAGTGTTCACAAGGTTAATGTTGACAACGAACGACTCACGACCATCAAAAGGCGATCACAAAAGCTCACCATGAGCATGTTGTGCTCAGTTGAGCTAATAAATTGGTCTCACCGGGGTTTGAACCCGGGACCTCCTGATTAAAAGGCTATCATCTTAACCACTCGGTCATTTTGACTTTATTACTTATTTACTTTATGTAAGTGTTCCAAGTGTTGTCAACAATTTCAACGAAATTAACAGAAACACTCGTATTTATTCCATTGTTTAAACTAAACCGTTTTTACAGTATATTTCTAGGTCCATAGCGTTATTTTGCTCCTTTGTATACAATGTTCTTTTATTTTCGGAATTGGTGACAAAAAGTTGAACAATTTTCAATTCGTCACTCTGTGAACAGGTCCCTTTAATGTAATCGTTATCTGAATATTAATACCTTGTCAAACAACAATATAGCAGTTATCACATATGTGTTTTCAATGTTTATGAATAACATCAAAGACAAAGGTGAAATAATCAAAGTTTTATTCACACTATAAATATATATGGTTGGTGACTTGTCTCATAAAATGTTTATATTGTAGATAACAGATAACAAATATTAACAAGAGAGCCACAAGGCCCTAGGTCGCTCACCTGAGGGGCTAAGGAACTTAACCGTTTTGAGCAAGTTTCATGAAGATTCGGCTAAAAGTGTTGGCCTCTAGGCTGTTCACAAGCTTTTTTTCAATTTGACCTGGTGACACAGATTTTACCCCATGTAACCTGGTTTCGAACTTGTTGCAGATATGATTGCGACAAATGTTCTAAGCAAGTTTTGTGATGATTGGCCTAAACTCATCCGAGATAACATTGAAATAAATGTTATGATCAAGCTTCAAGAAGATTGGGCAAAAAATATGACTTCTGGTGTTCACAAGTTCTAGAGTTCAACTTGCCCTCGTGACCTAGTTTTTGACCCCACGTGACCCAGTTTTGAACCCATCTGAGATATCATTGGGACAAATGTTTTGAGCATGTTCCATTATGATTGGACTATAAATGTGGTCTCCAGAGTGTTCACAAATCTTTTTCTTCAATTGGGCCTGAGGACCTAGATTTTAACCCCACCTGACACAGTTTCAAATTCGTCTGAGATATCATTGGGACAAATGTTCTCAGCAAGTTTCATGATAAATTGGGCTACAAATGTGGCCTGTAGAGTGTTCACAAGCTTTTTCTTCAATTTGGCCTGGTGTTCTATTTTTTGACCCCAGGTGACACATTTTCAAACTTGTTTGAGATATTACATGCATTCACAAGCTTATTACTTAGTCATATAAGAATAACTGCCTCGCCCTCTGGTGGCCATGTTTTTCAATGGAGCGAAACCATGTTCAAATTTGGCCTAGATATCATAAGAACAAATGTTCTGAGCAAGTTTCACGTTCTTTGGGCTAAAAATGTGGCTTCTAGAGTGTTCACAAGCTTTTTCTTCAATATGACCTAGTAGCCTAGTTTTTAACCCCACATGACCCACTTTCGAACTCATTCGAGATATCATTGGGACAAATGTTCTGGGCAAGTTTCAAGAAGATTGGGCAATAAATGTGGCCTCTAGAGTGTTCACAAGCTTTTTAAAGTTTTCAATATAGCCATATAACGAAAACTGCCCAGCCCCGTGGCAGCCATGTTTTTTCAACGGAGTGGAACCATTTTCGAACTTGGCTGAGATATCATAAGAACAAATTTTCTGAGCAAGTTTCATGTTGATTGGGCAAAAAATGTGAGTTCTAGAGTGTTCACAACCTTTTTCTATAGCCATATAAGGAAAACTGCTCCGCCTCCTGGTAGCCATGTTTTTCAACGGAGTGGAACCATTTACAAAGTGACCGAGATATCATAAGAACAAATATTCTGAGCAAGTTTCATGCTGATTGGGCAAAAAATGTGACTCCTATAGAGTTCACAAGCTTTTTCTTCAATTTGACCTAGTGACCTAGTTTTTGACCCCACATGACCAAGTTTCGAACTTGTCCGAGAAATAATTGGGACAAATGTTCTGGGCAAGTTTCATGAAGATTGAGCAATAAATGTGGCCTCTAGAGTGTTTACAAGCTTGTCAAAGTTTTTCATAAAGCCATGTTTTTCATCAGAGTGGAACAACTTTCAAACTCGGATGAGATATCATAAGAACAAATGTTCATAGCAAGTTTCATGTTGATTGGGTAAAAAATGTGACTTCTAGAGTGTTCACAAGCTTTTTCTATAGCCAAATAAGGAAAACTGCCCTGCCCCCTGGCAGCCATGTTTTTCAGTGGAGCAGAACCATTTTCCAACTTGGCCCCGATATCATAAGAACGCATATTCTGAGCAAGTTTCGTGAAGATTGGGTAAAAAATGTCGCTTCAAGATTGTTCACAACCTTTATCTATAGCCATATAAAGAAAACTGCCCTACCCCCTGACGACCATGTTTTTCAACGGACCGGAAACATTTTTGAACTCTGCCGAGATGTCATTAGAACAAATGTTCTGAACAAATTTCATGTTGATTTGACAAAAATATGACTTTTAAAGTGTTCACAAGCTCTTTCTTCAATTTGACCTAGTGACCTAGTTTTTGACCCCACATGACCCAGTCTCAACCTTGGCCAAGATATCATTGGGACAAATGTTTTGATTAAGTTTCTTGAAGATTGGCTAACAAATGTGGCCTCTAGAGTGTTCACAAGGTAAATGTTGACGACGCAGGACGAAGGACGACGACAAACAAAAGGCAATCACAAAAGCCCACCATGAGCACGTTGTGCTCAGGTGAGCTAAAAATAACAATAGAACAATAATCACATAATGACGTCAACAATGCATATTAGGTAAATGATTAAATTTAATTTATATAAGATAAACATACATCATTTATATAGAAGAGAAAATTCATAGGAAATGAAAAGTACAAACAGGCATAAACATGAGAAAAGTCAATATACAGTGAATATAATATATTAATATGAACCATATAGCTAATACCAGTCATTTTAGTTGTAAAGTTTTCGCTATAATCACAATCACAATAAAAACGCGGAAATTAACAACACTAATATATAAGCAAAGGTCCATCTTTAAAGCTGTCAAATCACTGCAAAAGTTCTCAGCTATTATGATTCCTTACACGCTTACACATGATTAAAAATGTTAGTTGTGTTCTACTGAGACAATGCAGTGTTAACCATAACGAGGAGATATGACATCAGTTCTGCGTGTGGAGTTTGTCATAGATGTTCACTCCCTGGTATCCCAAGTGAACAGACTTTGTCCAAGAATATGAGCAGCTGGGACAGTGGGATTGAATGTGTGCCCGTTTGGGCTGATCCAGGCAGCCTCTTGCAACATCAGCAGGTCAGGAACTTCCCGAGTTTGAGGCCGTCTGGGCGAATCTTGCTACCTTCCATATTGTGGCTGCAGTGAGGCTTTTTGAAGAAAACAAAAATCTGTGTCTTGTTCTTCATACGTCTGTATTGCCTGCTTACAGAATTACTTCCATGTTGCTTTTGTTGCAAATGCCCCTTCATTTTAAAGTGTGTCATGTTATGTTGTAGCTGATATTTGTTAAGTAATCCCATGATATCTCGTATGAAGCCCAGGTTCCTGTGTTTGCACAGCTCTGACAGTCGGTAGGTGAACAGGATGTGGCATGGCTCATTTGGAGGAAAAGGACATAGTGTTCCCAGAAAAATGTGTTTTTGGAGGTCAATGTGTGCTTTAAGAGATAACATTCCCATCATAGAGGTAACCTTGTCCAAGCCAGAAAGGTGGGGCAGATCTTGAGCATCTTCCAGGCAGTAGTGATGGCTATTTCGAACTGCTGCATATCTGCATTGGTCATCGTGTCCCATAGCTTGCATCCTAAAGCGTTTTGGGAAGAAAAGTGTTGATTGCTCTTACACATTAACCCGACACTGACACTGTCATTTTAAGATACAAATATTGTTTATACAAACATATTGTAGATCCTAAACCACAATTGTGTTTTGAAACATAACACAATACACAATACATAAGTTTGAAAAATAATACATTACACAATACATAAGTTACAACAAATGTCTGATACATGTAAAAGTATGCTATTGCACTTTGAACACAAGGATGTTGTTGTTGTCCCATAGTCCCACAAGGATGGAGGCTGTGTGCCTGTTGTAGCAGACTGACACTGGGACCGCCACTCCATCCCTGCCTGTAGCCAGAGTGGCCAGCTTCTTCCTGCCCTCCCTGTCCACCTGTATGATAGTCTGGGACCAGCCTCCACAGACCAACACCTGGCCTGCAGGTGTCACATGTACAGCCGTTGGGCATTGTAGTTCAGGGTCCTTCAATGTAGAGAGTACCGACCCATCCCTGGCCAGGGTGAGGAGCTTGTGCTGGGAGTGGTTGGTGATGTATATACGATCCCCTGTGGGACTCACAGCACACCTCTCTACTGCAAAACAGAGTCACATCAAGATATTAAATTACTTTTAATGTTTAATAATGTTAATATACAAACTGCAGTGACATCGTATTATTAATGTGTTGTTAAACAGACAATTACGCATCTTAAAGATCTGCATAAAATCCAATAATAATAAATATTTTAGTGTGACAGGAAGGTTCTGTATCAGTTCATTGCCTAAAAGTTTGACACGTTGACTGGTGAGTTAGAATTGCATTTACCACAATTACACAGATGTAAACGATTACACGGTACAATTAACATGTACACATGAATGTGTCAGCTGATGTAACTATATGCAGTAATAACGGATTTCCTATACATGTATACATGAATGTGTCAGCTGATGCAACTATGGCATATGCAGTATTAATAGATTTTCTATACATGTATACATGATTACTGACATCTGTGTAATTCTATAGCTGACACAGGCTGACATATTTATAACATGTACATGTACGTTATAATAACAGAAGTTAAGCTTTTACAACAGGAAATATGTTTCAAAACAACATGAAATAAAACTTCTGTTTTGTTCTTCTACACAAGTAACAAAAGCCAGTTGTCATTTAAACAGTTTTACAAATACAAATCTATTAATTTAACAAATTTCAACTACAATTTAAAGTTTATTTACTTCATATAACGTTTGGAAACACGATGAATTATGCAAAAATAATGCATGTATATTTACTTGAAAACCACAAAATATAAACAGCAGGTCACAGAGTGTGTCATTGATTTGCACTCAACGTCTATTTATAGACATGCCATGAAGTCAGAAGTGACAGTCAAAATGCCTGATAACTTATATATATAAATCAATAATATTGAAAATCATTCTTTACCGCTGTTGTAATAATAAATTGACACATGTACATTCTACAATATGCAGTCTTACAATTACTTTATGATACATATTTGTAATAATATCCGGATGAACCCGCCATGATTCTAACCTGTATCATCATCCGATGTATTCTCATACAGCTTGCTGACCAGTTTCCCACTCAGTGCGTACTTGTACAGTGCAATACAATCAGTGACATACAGCTCCCCCTGGTGGTGGGCGATACCTCTACAGTAATGTTGTAACTGAAGCTTCCTGCCCTTCACCAGCTGTCCATTGTTGACAGAGATAAACTGGATCCAACGTGTGTTATCATCACTCGCAGTAACAGCAACTTCACTGTGTGTTATATGACATATGTCCTGTGGATAACCAGACACATCACAATGAGTAAGCACCCTGTACTGCTGGTCCAGCAGCTTTAATTTCTCATTTTCGTTGTCAACAACAAGAATCTGGCCATCAGGGAGAACACAGATGGCTATGATAAAGCATATGTCTGAATCACTTGGTATGCTCACATCATACTCTGACTTTCCTTTAACAGTCAATACTTGGTCTGGGTTTCCCTGCACTGTCAATGGCTGGTTACTGTGTACAATCCTCCCCAGACCTGACAGTTTGGACAAGTACTGCTCAATGTCACTGTTAGGCTGGAATGTTAATGAAGTTTTAACCTGAGCAGAGTTTTCCTTCAAATATGTTTCAGATTGTTGTATTTTGTAGCTACATTTCTTGCTTGCTATAAAGGAGAGTTCTTTCATTCTTGTATCACTTATGTCCAGTATGACTTCATGCAGTATTTTCAAGTCGTCACGAAGCCTACTGCAGTTGTTCACATCAGTCTTGAGAGAAGCTTGCAGGCTTGTGAGTGTATTTTTCATTTCCTTCAAAGTGATTTTTTCAATATTGTCTAAAGTGTCATTTATTTTCCTGCGTGTTTCTTGTATTTCGTGTAATTGTTCATCATATGAACCCTGCAGGGACTTAATGCTGGTCTCCCAATTTGTTTGAAGCTTGATCATTTGTTTTTGAATTGTTTGAAGCTTCACTGCAAACTGCTGAAGGTCAGTTGACTGGGTTTTGACACACTCAGATACAAGCATCACTTTGGTGCACTGTCTGAAACAAAATACAGTATATTATAATAAAATGCTTAAAATAATTTGGCAAATTTTTCTTAAATATTAAAAAAATACTGTTATACATATTATAAGTTCAAAGCTTATCAGATGGATGGTTAAGATTGGCCATTTCAAAACAATATGTGGCGTGTCGTGGGAAAACCGGGCTTAATGCATGTGCGTAAAGTTTCATCCCGGATCAGCCTGTGCGGATACCACAACAGGCTAATCAGGGATGGCACTTTCCGCCTACAGTGGATTTATATTTAGAAGAGACCTCCTTGAAACAGAAAATACCATAAAAGCTTAAAGTGCCATCCCATATTAGCCTGTGCAGACTGCACAGGCTAATCCGGGTAGACACTTTACGCACATGCATTAAGGCCAGATTTCCCACAACGTGCCTCATATACTCTTCTAGTGGATATTTAAGCATACTTTGGCACATAAAATATAACGAAGGCACATGAGTGTCTGTATTGCTCCAATTGCTTATAAAGTAAGGAGCGTCAGAAGCAAAAGGACCCTGCTGATAACCATATAACAAAACAAGAGCTGTAGGAGGACAGCTAGCTAGACTTTTCTTGTGCTTGTCAGAGTTACTGGCATTTTTTTCTTAAACAAGAAACATGGAAATTCCACGAAAACCAAATTTTTTAAACAAATGCATTAAAGTCAGCACATCAATAAAAATTTTAGTATTGGTAAACTTGACCTTAACCACACCCACCCCATATGCAATCCCAAGCAAGGTCTAAATTAAGGTATCTATGCACTAAGTTTCATAAAAATATCTCAATGTGTTCTTAAGTTATTTAGCAGTTACCATTTTTCTATTTTTAGTACCAGTGACCTTGACCCCACCCACACCATATGCAATCCCAACCAAGGTCTCTATACAAAGTATCTATGTATAAAGTTTCATTAAAATATCTCAATGCATTCTGAAGTTATTGAGCGGAAACCGTTTTCCTATTTTAGTAGCATTTACCTTGACCCTTTATTATGTTTGTATTAAGTTTCATTAAAATATCTCAGGGCGTTCAAGTTATTGAGCGGAAACTGTTTATTCTATTTTTAGTAACAGTGATCTTGACCTTGACCACACCCACAACATATGTAATCCCAAGCGAGGTCTAACTATAAGATATCTATGTTTGAAGTTTCATTACAAAAGCTTAATCAGTTCTCAAGTTAGGAAGCGGAAACTAAAAATTGAGAAACTAGCTTACTGAAAAACTTTAACCTGTCCATTTCTAAGTGTAAAAGGGCCCACAATTTTGACAATTTCAAACTAGAGTTATCATAATTGGCTTATGAGTTCATTTTAATATAGGGAATAAGTGTTCTAAGTTTGAATGAAATCCCTCATGCCATTCCTGAGAAACCAGCTTACCAAAAATCTTTAACCTGTCCATATAGTTATATGTAAAATTTCTCAGTAAAAAAAGGCCCATAATTTTGACAAATTTCAAACTAGTGTTACCCAACTTGGCCTATAGGTTCATTTTAATGTAGGGAATAAATGTTTTAACTTTAAGCCAATCCTGAGAAACAAGCTTACCAAAACATTTTAACCTAGCTCGGATGCCGACGCCGATGCCGGGGCGAGTAGAATAGCTTGCCTTTTCTTTGAAAAGTCGAGCTAAAAAGACCCCAACCACTGGCGGCCAAGTTTTTTAACACATCAAAATAATTTCAATAATTTTGGTAAAATTACTTCAAAATCAAACCAGTGGTTTCTAACATAAAGATCTTCAAAATTTAAAAAATAATCCTATTAGGAAAAATGCCCCGCCTAAGGAACAGCGCGTGAATTATTTCTAAATCCAACCAATAGTTTCAGACAAAGATTTTCAAAGTTTTCTAAACAGCCATTTAAGAAAAAAATGGCCCGCCCCCTGGTGGCCATGTTGTTGTTCAACTGAGCATCTACATCGGAGCAATTTTGGTAGAAGACCACCCAAGGAACATTTTTCTAAATTATATGAAAATTCACCCAGAGGTTGAGGATTAGATGTCATTTAAAGATGTTTCTATTTAAAGCCCTGGTGGCCATTTTTGTGCAGCGGACTGGAACAATTGGAGTGACTTTGATAGAGGACAATCCAAGAAACATTTGTGTGAAGTTTCAGCAAACTTTGCCAACTGGTTTTCCAGGAGATATCGTTTAAAGGAAAAACCTACGGACGCACGCACACACACACAACCAAACCGCCATGGCATAAGCTCGCTGGCCTTCGGTCAGTTTAGCTTAAAATGAATATGCCAGCATTGGAATAAAGGTTACCGTGTTTGCAAAATCGTTAAGAAAAGGCAATAATGGAATTTCAAAGATTGAGCATGACTGTATTTTAGTAGCTTAACATTTCTATATCAGATACAATAGTTTCACGCTCAACCCTCGATGGGATGGATGCGTAGCTGATATCAAGAAGAGTGGTATTGAAGTGAATCTCCAACTGTCCTAACCTTGATATGTATTTATCTTATAAAATATTAACATTCATTTAGTCAGTTTACCTGTTAAACATTGGTATCCAGGTAAAAACAGGAAGTTTAAAACTGGACCATTTCTGATATATACAAGTATATGGGGTTCTCAAGCCAAAAGGTTGTTATTGTCCTCAACTTAATTCTTGTTTTTATTAATAAACAGACTAAATCAGGTTAGTTTAAAAAGTAATTGTCTAATAAAAAAGATTATTGTTATCTTAACAATAATTTTTTTTAAAAATGTCATAAAATACCTGTGATTAAGTAGAACACAATCTGAGCAGCACAGCTGTCCATGATCTTCACAGAACATTTCCAATTTGTTATCTTTGTGAACTTCGCATTTCAACAGAAAATCCTCCACCTTCTTTGAAATTGGCCATTTCTGTATATCTCGCCTTCCATAAGGGGAATGTTTTTTAAACAACAGACCATGAACATGAATACATTTTCCACAATAAAACTTTGAACATGTTTCACAGTAAAAATCTGCGACTACTTCAATAGACTGCTCTTTGCAGGTAGAACAACAAAAATCTTTAAATTCATCTGACCCTTTAGCAACAGTAGACATAGAAAATGTGGCCATTTTGCTTATTGACTTTCAGCAAACAAAACTTTACAACTTAAATTAAATTGAAATATTAATGTCACAGTGTCTCTGTTTAAATGAATAAATTATCCAGAAAGCACACATTAAATGTAGTGGCAATTATAGTCAAGCAATAAAACTTCCAACTGAACAGAAAACAAGATAACCTTCAAATGACGCTCAGTGGTCTGATAAACAGTAAACAGTGTAACTATGTAAACTGTCAGGTGAGTATTAGGTCACGTGAGTATTGGATTAATTTAAATATATTGCACTGTGACAAAGGTTTTGTAGCTGAATATCAGGTTACATTGAACAAGTTTTTACCACACAGACCAAATGCAGTTGGTTTAAATGTGTACTGATCAATGTCTATAGAATGTTTATTATTTAAGAGATTTACCACACTGACTATTTTATAACAGTTGTCATTTCCTTTTGCCGAAATAACAAACTGATTTGATCTTTTTCTCTCTAGTCATTTTTAAAACAATTTCCGTTTAATTCTTGTAATATGATGCCATCTCCAATAATTAAAACCAAAGGGAGACAACTCCTGTCCTAAAACACTATAATTGTCTGACCCACATTAAGGACACACTGTCAGTATCAAATGTGGGTTCCAACTGATTATGTGAAGACTCACAATCAAACTTCAAATACAAAGTGAGGCAGCAACTGCTTTAAAAATATTTGTTTATATTTACCTTTTTACATAGTTTTTCTGTAAAGATCAACTTTATTGGAAATCATCTGAACATATATGCCCATTTTTTTTTCCCAGTTTTTCAACTGCCTTATAGTGTTTCATAGAACAAGTTTCAAGCAAAATGTTCACAATAAATGACAATTCTAACATGTAACATGCAGAATTTTTCTATAGACAAAGAAAAAAACTCACCGTTGTTAAACTACCAATAAACAACCCAAAATTAGTTTAGAAACTGTAAAATATACCTTGCATTGTAACTGCAAAACAAATTGTGCTAGGTCATGTTACAATTGAAATAATTTTTGCATTATCGTTGTTAATCGGCTAATAAACACTAACAGCCTTGTGGTTTAATTAATACACATCAGAACACAAAATCGCTGTTTATTAGCCGATAAACAACTCTAAATGCAAAATTATTTCTTAATTAACAACAGACGCCGGAGGGTGACTGACCACAATATCTCTCAGTTCGAGATCAGGTGAGCTAAAAATCTGTTAGGTGCAACCACACTACATTGAGGCAGCGTGTCACTGCTTTAGCAACTGTTGTTGTTGATCTCCATGTCATCTTACCTTGGCAAGACCTCAGGTTGCAATCCTCAACTTGATGACCATCGCAACCATGGTCACTTCTGTCAGCACAGGTCCTGTGTCTGGCTCAAGTTCCATTCCAGCTGTTTACTCCCTGGCTGACCAATCTATTTTCTGTACATCACTGCCAGGCCCATCTGTTTGAGTATGTGTGTAAATACAACTAAATAATATTGGCACTCATGTGGACGTTATATCAATAATTATAAGAGAAAACTTAATAAAGCTTTATATTAACAAGAGCTGTCTCAGGACAACACGCTCGACTATTCAACCGCTCTGTCAGAGTTATCGGCCTTAATCACTACAAAGAAAGAGTCACACTTTTCCTAAAATGCTGGTCACAGATATGTGCCTTGGTCAGTGACCTTATATAATGACCTTGAAGACGTGTGATCTTTTAGTTGAATATCTGTAGCAGATATTGAGATAATCCTAATAAATTGCAGGTCAGAGCTATGGGCCTTGGTCAGTGACCTTATACAATGTCCCTGAAGACATATGTAAAATTTCAATTGAAAATCTGAAGTAGTTATAGAGATATCGAGTTGTTGCATTCAAACTTTAACCTGAATTCATAAGTACAAAAAGGGGCATATTTCTGCTAAATTACTGGTCAGAGTTATGGGCCTTGGTCCGTGACCTTACATAATGACCCCAGACATATGACGTCTCAATGGTGTAGTGGATATGGTGTCCGCCGTGCCCGGAGATTCCGGGTTCGATCCCCACTCAGGTAGCGTTCTCAAGATCTTTCCAAAGACACCAAGTACTGGTTCTTCCCAGGAAACCCACTCAAGAGTGTCTTTCTAAGCTAAGGCTTTCGATGCAATCAAGCTAAAATAAATAGGTTTAAACTAAACTAAAGACATGTCTGAAGTTTCAATTGAAAAAAGGACATAATTCTGCTAAATTGCAGGTCAGACTTATGGGTCTTGGTCAGTGACCTTACACAATGACCTCAAAGACATGTGTGAAGTTTCTTTTGAATATCTGTAGTAGTTACAGAGATATGTACTTGTGACACGCAATCCTTAACCTGAATTTTCTCTTGCATGCAAACTTTAACCTGACATTTCTAAGTCATATCTGTAGTAGTTAGAGTTACAGAAACTTTAACCAGAGCATTAGGGCGATGCAGACGAACAGGTGATTAGTCTACATTTTATGTTACTCTGTATGTATGTCAAGACCATATTGAGTTCATATGCTGACAGTAAATGCAGTTAAACAATGAGTTTTATAACACTAAACTAAGTTACCAGCCCTGTTGAACAGTCGGCCTGTTACTGGGAAGATCATGTCCACAGCCACTTCCTTGATCTCCACAGCCTGGCAATGACATACTGGAAGATATGGTGAACATATAAATCAATGAGTACATACAAACATACAATTTTTATAAACTATATTTTACTAATTATGCTATGGTGGTTGCATGGTTTTGCTTTGTGTTTGTTATTTTCTTTTGAAACACCCCATGTATATTGACATATGTTAACATGAATTCTGAACACAATTAGAATTTTGTTATTGTATGTCTACTACTAATGTTCCTGCGCCTGCAAATGTGTCATCGATGACCAGTGTTTATAGTATTAAATTAGTTTTGTCAATTGGGTTTTGTCAATTGTTTGAAGAAACAAGGCCATCACATTTAGCACTGCTTCTTTATTAATTATTCACAATTCTAACATGATACTACTTTTCATGTAGACACAGAACAAAATTATAGTGGTTTAACTTCCCAATAAACAACGCCAAAAGAAGTCCCGATTCTGAGCGGAGCATAGTAAAATATAGTTCTCATTACAATTGCAAAAATATGTGTGAAATAATGTTAATATTAAATCAAATCAAAATATTTTTTGCGTTTTCATTGTTTATCGACCAATAAACATTTATTTGTTGTTCCAATGTTTGGCTATTAAACCACTCGGGATAACGACCTTGTGGTTTAATTGGCGATGAGCTCTGCTTTGTTAGGGTCTACAAAATTCACAGATTGGAGCAATGTCTGGAATATATATGTTCTCTGTTTTGTCTGCATGCATACAAATCATTTTGCAAAAGGAAATTGTCCTTTTATACTGTACTTTCTGCTCATGTATTCTCTTATTCTGTGAAGTAAGTTGAGGTATCACAAAATAGTTTTAGTCCTGACAAAAAATCAACAAAGGGTAGTATTCAAACTTGTTGTGCAATTATGAGTTCTTGTAAGCTTTACTTACACCTGCTATCGTAAATCATTCTGTGCAGAATTAACAAAATGTCTTTTATCATTTTTGAATTATGCTTTGCACACTCATAAATAAAAGGGAAGTAATTCAATAACCTTACATGTCAGGTCCTTGCATGCAACACACCATCTGGTGATGGTGATCATTTCTGCCAATATAACTGAAAATCCCAGCATGCATGACAATATGATGCTCCAGACAATTATTTGACCTTTGGCCTTAATTTAGTGACCTTGAAGTTTCAGCTACAGACCTGATTCTTAAATGCCTCGGGCCTAGTTGTTGCAAGTCACACACTGTCTGATAATGGTCATCAAAGTTATTTGAAAATCCTTCAATGCTGGACAAAGTTATTGCCTGGACAAGAATCTTTACAAATATACATTAACTTGATCTTTGAATTTTAAATGTGACCTTGTACTTGGACCAAGGCATCCCATTCTTACACGCCACACACCAGTGCATAATACTTATCACTTATGCCAAGTTATTTAAAAATCCTTCCCTGCTGGACAACAGTATGCTGCGGACAGGATATATGGCTTAAATTCTTGTATTTGAGACTTGACCTTTAAGAGTGATCTTGACTTTGGACCAAGGGACCTGGTTTTTGCACGCGACAAACCATCTCGATGCTTAGCATTTCAGCCAAGTTATTTGAAAACCATTCTCTGCTGGACAAAAATATGCTCCGGACAGTATCTATGGCTTAAATTCTTATATTTGACCTTTGACCTTTACGTGATACTTGACCTTGGTCCTAGGGAACTGGTTCTTATGCACGACACACCGTCGCACCATGCTTAACACTCTGCCTTACTTATTTGAAATTCCTTCCATGCTGGACAAAATTATGTTCCGGACAGGGTCTGTGGGTTATAATTCTTATATTTGACCTTTTGACTGAATTTGTCCACAAACAAGAGCTGTCAGAGGACAGCGCACTTGGCTATTTGAAGTGCTTCAGTTGGTACGTATTAAATTTTTCCACAACATAGTATGTAAAACATATTTTTATAAATGCACAAAATATGAATAATTTTTATAGCCAAATTGAAGAAACTTCGACTAATTATATTCAATTTGCTACAAGTAAAGGACACTTCTGTAACATGACATGAAAATAATGAAATTTCCAATGCTCACACAATAAATCTTGGTTTGCCACTTATTTTCCAACAATGATAATTACAAAGCAAATACCAAACAAATATGCTACCACTTATAATTTTCTGCTTTTGTTATGAATTGTTCATTAGTAAAGCTAGTGGCCTTCGTAAGAAAAGACCTAATAGCACCGACATGAAAGCACAATGGTAGCATTCAAGGTGTTGTCGATTTTGTATGTAATTATGATAACACTTAGATAAAATTCCCCCTCAGTAATAAGAATAATTGGACCATAAATCATTCATCATCTGTTCAGACATTCAAAGGTATCTCAATACACACAAAATATATGTATAATAGCATGTCATTATATATGCACTAAAAGCAATCATGTGCCAACTGGGATTACAAAATAACCCAACTATTTTGACTACACTGAAAGGCTCTTATTTCCAAACAATATGTTGCTACTGATTTGTTTTAAGTAGGGTTTTGGCAGGTTTTGTTAAATTCTTTGCGTAACAGAAATCAGCAACATGATACTATGCTGCAGTGACAAATGGCACATAATTACACTATGCGTACACTTTCCAGTTCTTATTTAAACAAAAGATGTTTGTAAAACATGTATGCCCCCCAACTTGCAGCCAAGTTGCGAATATGTGCAATTGTTATGATTCTTTTTTAATATGCAATCCAAAGCAAGGTCTCAATATACGGTATCTATGTATGGAGTTTCATTAAAATATCTCTATGCGTTCTCAAGTTATTGAGCAGAAACCGTTTTTCTATTTTTTAGTAACGGTGACTTTGACCATGACCCCACCTACCCCATATACTATTCCAAGCGAGGTCTCGATATAAGGTATCTATGTATAAAGTTTCATTAAAATATCTAGATGCGTTCTTAAGTTATTGAGTAGAAACTATTTTTCTATTTTTAGCAACAGTGACCTTGCCCTTTGACCTCAAAATGTATAGGCGTCTTCCTTTCCTCGCAAGTAACCAGCATACCAACTTTCATGATCGTAGGTCAAAGCATTCTCTAGATATCGTGTGGAAACAAAATGGTCTATGGACTGACTGACCATCTGACAGACCGACTGACAGGTGCACAGCAAGATACCCCCACTTCTTCGAAGAGGGGCATAATAATAAACCCCAGTCCTGTGCCAAAGACAGAATTGTATTGTGTACTGCTTTTTCTCCACAACTGAGACCACTAAAATTGTCACATGAGGGATGGGTATACCCCCACAATATGGCCTTGTCACAAAACTATGGCATTCATTCGAAAAAAATTGACAGATAGAGAATGCTTATATTTGTGAATGGTCAACAGTGTCTTTGGAAAAATTTAATTTTGATACAAGCCATAAATCTGTCAACATTTAGTGGTTTGTAACCAATGTTAAACTTGATCTGTATTTTATGATGATACACCTATGTACCAAAAATAATTTAAATATGTGAAGCCTTTCATGAGTTATTGTCCATGTTTTGGAAGGAATTTAAGTCCAAAAGGGGCCATAACTGTGTCAAAATTTAGTGCTTTGTAACCAAAGTCGAACTTGACCTGTACTTTATGATGCTACACATGTGTACTAATAATTATTTAAATATGTCAGCCATTGTTGAGTTATCGTTCGGAAACAAAAAACCAACAGACGGACAGACCGACTGACTGATAAGCTCACTCCTATATACCCCCCTAAACTTGGTTTGTGGGGGTATAATAATGGTTTTAACCAAAATATCTGCATGCTCAACAGTCTGTCTAAAGTATGGCTGAAATGCCTTAAATGCAGTTTGATATTTTTTCCATCTCAATACCCCTAAAGGACTACCAAATTATGGATACATATAAATAGCACATATATTTTTCATGTCAAGACATGGTACCATGATTCAGTCATGTACAGTTCATAGTTTCCAAAGATTCTTACATACTATAAACTAGACTTGTGTCTGTAGGACACTGATGCCCTCCACATTCCGCTGGTTGTCACAAAACTCCACTAATGTCGAAAAAAACTGCACCAAAATACCCAGATGCACAAGTTTACATGCTGATGAACATGTTTATTAAGTTTCACTAGCGGTTACACTTTTGAAGTAACACGCGACACAAGTCCAAAAATGTATTTTTTTAGCTAAAAAAGGGCCATAACTCCACTAACGTCAGAAAAAAATCACCAAAATACTCAGGTGCACATGTTCATATGCTGATAAACAAGTGTATAAAGTTTCATTGCACTAGCAGTAACAGTTTTTGAGTTACGCGCGACACAAAAAATCCGACGGACAAGGGCAAATCTATACATGACCACTCAGAAAATTGGGGCATACAAATTAAATACCACCTTATTGGATTTATAAGTTATTATTATTTTTTATCTTTAATGGTTCTTATAATTAAAGATACTGCACTCCAGATAGGCATAAAAATGAGCTGTTTTTGAAGTTATGTCTAAACAGTAAAAACATCATTTTTTGTAAAGAACATGATCAAATACTGTCATAAACTGTATAATTTATAGAAAAAATGTCCTTCAACCCGGAATTCCCGATTTATAAATACTGCGGGTATTCCCAATACAAGCACATCATAAAAATATGCATATGCGCGACTTGATAACATTTAACTGTCATGTAATAACCTAAATATAAACAGCACTATTTTAAAATTACTCAGTGACTTATAGCGCCTGCAGATGCTATAGATTTTAGACCGATAAAGACAAAAACTATATAAAACCATTGAATTCAGGTAAATAAAAACAAATGTGTCAAAATGTTTTATGTATTCTATATGATTATATACGAAAAATTGTGTATTTTTTGATAATTTTCTTTAGTTCTTTCGATTAGACCATCTGTAGTGCAGTCCCTTTACAAATTTGTCCTAAAATCTTGTAATTGCAAGACATTTTGGAATTGCCTAAAAAGTTAGATTATTAATAAGTTAGATAATTAAAACCCAGAACCCTTTATCAATATGTCCAATACAGATTTTGATGTGGTACCTGCATTGAATTGAATTAGTTCTAGTATTACAACCATTACAACAATTTCAATCAAGGCTTTCATTGATTTCAACATGAATGGTTGAGTGTCTTGAGTGTCTTGTAAAGAACAATGCATATAAAGGCATTTCAATAGGTTGTATTTACAAAAGAACAGAATGATAAGAATGGTACATTATATTGATCAGTAGTGCAAATTGCCATTCTGAGTGGGTTTAACTGCTGGGGTATCTTCTTAAATACTGTATTAAAACTATTTTAACTTTAAGTGTACATAACAAAACCCCCCAAAAACGAAGCTTTTGGTTATTTGATAAGGACTATTTTACGCAAAGGAATTAATTGAGAAAGGCAATCTTATTTTTTTGAACTATTCAAAATTTGTAGTGTCTATTGATCAGTTTTCAAACATCATAATTGGGCCACAGAACATTATAAAGGCATATTATTTCCACTAAACTTTTTTGCATTTTCTATCAACTGAGCGGATCTAAGTAGCACTGGTGATATGCTAAGAGAAATATGTTAATAGATGTGTGATTGTGCTTTTGTACATTTACAATTGCTTGCACATTACAATATAAAAGCTGTGAAGTCAGTCGAATGATATGATATGCTTTGCAACTAAATATCTTCTTTTGTACTTATACTTTGAAGTGTTTTATTTTATTTTACCTTCTGCAGATAATGATATCTATAACAGAACCACCAAGTATAATCATTTTCAACAAATAATGCACATTCAATGGCCAACACAATTTCGACTGATGGAGGTAATCACAATCCAGTACAATACACTTTACTCTCATATTAATTATGAACTTTCCTTTCATATTTAATACCTATAAGACTAAAAAATTATGTCTTTAAGTTTTCTTTACATCCAGAAAGATGCATATATTGCAAACATGTTTGCAGTAGATACAACAAACATGGAGGGATTTTCTATTTTAAAGCATGCGATACACAAAGAACACTTATAAATGGACATGGAAGAATTCTCAAATATACAAAAATGCGTATGAGAGAGCGAATTCCTGCTTATGCTTTATATTTTTACCAATTAAAAATTTGACAGACAGTGTAGGACCACAATTATTTCACAGATGCTCACTCATGGATCAAGTCAGAGCATTATGAGAATTATAGAAGAATCGTGATTATACTAAAAGTCACGGGACCGCCGTGATGACTCGTATAATCACATTTTTCCATATAATCGCATCTTTCTTAAAAAAAATATGAAAAATTTGCAGCAATTTTTGGGGGTAAATGTACCAATGTTTAGGATAATTAGTGGTTAATTTACATCCAACAAACTTTAGACTATGTGGAACAAGAAATATCTTTAAATAAGAGGGCCACAATGGCCCTAGGTGGCTCAACTGATATCTATGTATGACGTTTCATTAAAATATCTCAATAAGTTATTGAGCGAAAACTGTTTTTCTATTTTTAGTAGCAGTGACCCTGACCCCGCCCAACACATAAGTAAAGCAAGGTCTCGATATAAAGTATCTACGTATGAAGTTTCATTAAAATATCTCAATGGGTTCTTCAGTTATTGAGCGTAAACCATTTTTCTACTTTTAATAACAGTGACCTTGACCCCACCCACCCCTTAAGCAAACCCAAGTGAGGTCTCGATATAAGATATGTGTATTAAGTTTCATTTAAATATAGCAATGCTTTCTCAAGTTATTGAGCTGAAACCATTTTTCGATTTTCAGTAACAATGACCTTGACCCTACCCACCCCATATGAAATTCCTAGCAAGGTCTCGATATAAGGTACTTGTGTATTAAGTTTCATTAAAATAGCTCAATGCGTTCTCAAGATATTTAGCGGAAACCATTTTTCTATATTTAATAATGGTGACCTTGACCCCACCCACCCCATATGCAATCCCAATCAAGGTCACAAAATAATGCATTTATGCATTAAGTTTCATTAAAATATCTCAATGCGTTCTAAAGATATTGAGCGGAAACTGTTTTTCTTATTTTAGTAACAGTGACCTTGACCCCTCCCACCCCATATGCGATCCCATGCGAGGTGTCAATATAAGGTATCTATGTATTAAGTGTCATTAAAATATCTCAATGCATTCTAAAGTTATTAAGCGGAAACCATTTTTCTATTTTTAATAACAGTGACCTTGACCCCACCCATCCAATATGCAACCCCAATTGAGGTCTCAATATAATGTTTTAACCAAATATGAAACCTCTGGGCCTTGTGGTTTCAGAGAAGAATTTTTAAATCATTTTGCCATTTACGTCTATTTAAACCATGTGAGCCCCTGGGTGTGCCCAACTTTAACCCCAGGGGCATCATTTGAACAATCTTTATAGAGGACCACTACACGATGTTACATACCAAATATAAAACCTCTAGGCCTTGTGGTTTCAGAGAAGAAGATTGTTAAAGTCATTTTGCTATATAACCATGTGACCCCCTGGGCATGGCCAGTTTTGACCCCAGGGGCATAGTTTGAACAATCTTTGTACAGGACCACTAGAGGATGTCACATATCAAATATGAAAGCTCCAAGCCATGTTGTTTCAGAGAAGATTTTTTAAGTTTTCAGTTTTTAAATCTATTTTGAGCTCTTGTGACCTACATATGCAGCGGACCGGAACGATTTTAACCATTTTGAAGAGTGTCACCCAAGGATCATTCCTGTGAAGTTTGGTGAAAATCTGTCCAGCGGTTTAGGAGAGAATGTTCTTTGAATGAAATTGTTGACACACGACGCAAGACGGACAAAAGGCGATACTAAAAGCTGATTATGAGCACGTTGTGCTCAGGTGAGCTAAAAAGAAATTCAGCATAAATGTCAATGTTTGTAAATTGAATATCCAACATGAATATTTAAAACTGATGCATTATGTTGATTTGGTTTATAAACGAACAGGCTCATTTCTTCATAGATCGTTCTTCTACACGCATTTTACATGATTTTTCTATATTATTTAAAATAAAATAATATTATTTTTCAATATTATTTGAAATAAAATAAATAAGTCAATTTTTATCAGCAAATAGCAAACTCATATTTTCATGTGGCTAGCTCCTAAAACAGTAGTATGAAATGTTTCTATATTTAAAATAAATAACAAGAATATAATCATTTCATGTCAAAGCTATGAACTGATGACTATGTTTTAAATCAGTTCCACAGCCTGTGTGGACTGTGCAGTCCGCACAGGCTGATCCGGGACGACACTTTCCGCTTGTATGGTATTTTCTGTTTCTATGAAGTCTCTTCTAAACATAAATCCACTGTAGGCGGAAAGTGCCGTCCTGTATTAGCCTGTGTGTTTGTAGGAAGACTAAACAAGCTGATCTGGGACGACACTTTACGCACTTGCATTAAGCCCGGTTTTCCCATGACACCCCTTATATATATTTGAAGTGTTTTTGTGATTAAATTATTTTAGTATACAATGCATTTATTCATAGTCTTATAAAAACAATGTCTATTTGTAGATTGTATTGCCTCTACACAAGAATTTGGTAAAAACATCAGTATTTCACAAGAAAAACAATGATGCAGAGCATCATAAGGCGCCGGGAAACTATGAAATGTCCCTATGTTAAAGGTATCTTAATTATGTAAGTCAGTACAATTTACTGATCTTACCGCCTCATATTTTCCATCAGTGGTTTTTTAAATCTAAATAATTTATACAGTATTTGTCAGGCAAATCAAAATTTACTAGAAGTTACCTTGTTTCTGAGAAAATAAGGAAGAGAAGGAATATGAGGGTTAAAAGTATTTGTTATGGATTGAGCATTTACACTACGTGTGCCAAATAAAAACACACGTCAGGGAACATTCATCACAATTAAATATAATGATCTGACTTCATTTTGTGATCACAAAAGCGTTAAGTTATATTTAATAGTTGCGATTTAGATTTATATTCCTTTGTGAAAATAAGTCTCGAGCGTTTTTGTGTATAACTATTATAGTTTTAATGCATTCATAAAGCGCACGTAAAGTAAAAATGCCAAATTTAAAATGAACTGAATTACATATGTCCCAAGCTTCCGCCAGTGTCTATTTATAGAAAGATGCAAAATCTATTTATACATTGAAAAGCCTCTACAGGAGAAGAAAAGATAAAATGCAATTCTAAATAATTCTTAATAAATAGATCTACCAACGGTTATTCAAATGAACATGCATGGAAAGTTTATAAATATAAGTAATTCTCCATTCATTTTAATCTTATTGTCTATGGTTCTCTGGATGCTCGTTAGACGAATCAATGTTGTTTACGTTTATACTATTAATAGGCGCAGGTCAGTCAGCATGTGTATTCTATGAAATGTTGCCTATCGAATATGCATCATTAACAGCTGATTTTCCCAAGGTCATGTTACACAGCCTATAAACACTGGCATGTAAATTGAAAATGAAAATTGAGCCCATGCAACTTTCGAGTAAGGAGCTCAGAACTGGAAATTACAGGCTGTCAACTCGCCCTCAGTGAAAAAGTAGGAAAAAAGTAGGCAAAAGTATACATTTCTCGTCAAAAGGTAGGACTTTTTAAACACATTTACCATAGCAAAGTTACGTTTAAATACACTGAACTTTGTAAATTACCCTTCAAATTTAATAGCCAACTGTTCAGCTTGAGGAGTGTGATCATGGGACATCTGCCAGAAATCCTGAATTGGTTTTTTTAATTGATTAACTAATAATACAAACGTACCAATAACTAGCTCAATATAACCATTATGTTATGATTACAATAAACATGTACACTGCAGAATATGTTACATCAATACCAAAGGTTTCACAGAGTTACTACTACCAATAGTATCAAGCACTTTAAAATCAATTGTCTTCTTTTTAGAAGTTGTACTCCAAGTTGTATCTGACCATCTATGCCTACTGTTTATTGGAATTTATGTCACACATTCATCAGCCAGTTATAATATGGCAATTTCCTGCTTTTCATGGTGGAGAAAGACAAAGCACATGCAGGCACCTGGGTAGAACCACTGATCTTCTATAAGCTAGATGGGTAGCTTTCTCACTTCAAAGAATATGACCCCATTAAGGCTTGAGCCTACTATGGTTTGGGCCTACAGTGGTAAGGGGCAAGTGATCAACTGTCAGAGACTTGAACCCACAGTAAGATGTCTGTGTCTGTGAATTCATACGTCCCTTGCATTTGTTGTACACCAATGGGTAGGAAGGACATAAGGATAATAAATAGGTGAATTCAGCAGGACTTATCATAATTTACAAGTACATGGGATTTCTAAGATATTGGTTTGACATTTACAGAATCAAGGATAGGATTCTACTCCAGCTTTGAGATTATCTTTCATAATATAAAAGGAAAAGCACTCGGTACATATTCAGAAAAATCTTGATAAATAGTATTATTTTCAGAAATCGCTCAACATTTTCTTTAACAATAAGAAGACAATTGGGTAATGCGTTTCTCAGGTTGTATGTAAATACAACTTTATTAAAAGTATTGTTTTGATTTCCAATTTACCCGTAGGTGATAATGAAGTAGACTACAACCTGCTAGACTTCTGAGGCAGTCAGCAATTAATCCGGGATTCTAAATATCTGATGTCCTGTATATTTATTTGAATAACATTATTTGATCAAAGATCTGCATAAAATCTACACTAGACATTTAGAGCTGGAAAGTACACTGAGCTCCATCAGTTAGCCCATCATTGGAAACAAAACCACAATTATATCTACACATGTATATGATAACAGATTCATTCTTCAGTGTACATGACTTAAACTTGATTTTTAATACCTTTTAAATATCTCAGAACCTTTAAAACGCCTGTGAATACAAATCAATGTGTGTCAAAGTCGATACATACATGTACAATATAAATAGTTCCAGACAAATTAACAGGGGAACATACCACATTGTCCCATCTATACAACACATTTACAAATAGACTTTATTTTTTTTATATAAAACAATATTTCATTCATCTTCATTTCTGGCAAACTGTAGGAATAATAGGATTTTTTTTTACCAAAAAGTAGGAAAAGTATGAGCGAGTCAAAAAAGTATGAAAAGTATGAAAAAACGTAGGACCAATTGACAGCCTGTTTTGAGTTACGCACGACTCAAATCTAAAAATGTTCAAGTAGGACCAGTTGACAGCCTGTTTTGAGTTACGCGCGACACAAATCTAAAAATGTTATTTGTTTATGAAAAATGGCCGTAACTTCACTGATGTCGGAAAAAACTTCATAAAAATACACAGGTGCACAAGCCTCGATGCGAATGAATATCCTTATAAAGTTTAATCACTCTAGCAGTTCTACTTTTTGAGTTACGCGCAAAACAATAATCCAACAGAAGGACTGACAAGGGCAAATCTATATGCACCCCCCTCTAAATGGGAATATAACAAATGTTTAACAAAACGTGGAATTCATAAACTGGTAGTACAACTGCTTTTACTAGTACTAAATACAAAATGTACGAATTGTAATAAAGAAGTAGTCCCAAGATTCTAGAAATACCAAAAAAAAAACTTGGGCTGTTTACAAGTTTTATTGTATATGTTTGTGTTATTTTTACAACAAATAATTGAATAGTAACTTTCACTGAAAACTTTCATTAAAAAGGACCTTTAAAGTCAACAAAGACACAGCTATGTAATGATCCTTACTATTTATGATCTATAAGTAAAAAAAAGATACACAATGAATGACCATGACCTTCATGCTCGTTTTCAAAAACTCTCAATCGAAGCACATGTGTGGCTGCAAATTTAATCTGGATGTTTCAGAAAACATGTTTGTTTATTTTAAATGCAATGTATGTCAATTATCTTCAAATGGCTGACCAGAAAATGAGATCGGCAAAAGTAAACGATGCGATTGTATCAACTAATACAGCTAAGTTTATCCCACAGGGTGTTATTTCAACAATCACAGCTTGAAGATGAGATAAAATACAGGGTTTAACCTTAGTGTCACTGTGTGCATAACCATAACATTATACATGGAATGTACATACACACAATGTTTAAATAGATACAATGCATAATTGACTTAACAAATATGTTCTGAATTTACGGGCGTTAGTATTTGATCAATAATCTCCAGTATAGAATGCATCAAACTATTATAATTAACATTCTTCAAGAAATCGTGACATTGCGAGACATTTTCTAATGGCCTACAGTACTGCTAAATTAGGTATGACAATCAATATTAATAAAGGGGCGTATCGACGGTAGGTCCACATTTATAAAAACTAGACATGTGTCCCTAGGACACGGATGCCCCCACATTCTGCTGGTTGTCACAAAACTCTGATGTTGGAAAAAATGCACCAAAATACCCTGGTGCACAAGTTCACATGCTGATGAATATGCTTATAAAGTTTCATTAGTCTAGCAGTTGAACTTTTTGAGTTCAAGCGACACAAATCCAAAAATGTCATTTTTTGCTAAAAAAAAGGTCATAACTCCACGGATGGCTGAAAAAAACTGCACCCAAATACCCAGGTGCACAAGTTCACATACTGAATACTATGTTTATAAAGTTCCATCAGTCTAACAATAATATTTTTTTCGTTACACATGACACATGTCATTTTTTGCTAAAAAAAGGGCCATAACTCCGCTGATGTCCAAAAGACTGCACCTTAATATCCAGGTGCACAAGTTTACATGTTGATTAATATGTCTATAAAGTTTCATCACTGTAGCAGTAATACATTTTGAGTTATGTGCGACACAAGTCCAAAAATGTCATTTCTTGCTCAAAAAAGGGCCATAACTCCACTGATGTCTGAAAAAACTGCCCCAAAATACACAGGTGCACAAGTTCACATGCTGATTAATATGTTTATAAAGTTTCATCACTCTAGCAATAATACTTTTTGAGTTACACGCGACACAAGTCCAAAATGTCATTTTTTGCTAAAAGGGACCATAACTCCGCTGGTGTCAGAAAAAAATGCACCAAAATACCTAGGTTCACAAGTTCACATGCTGATTAATATGTTTGTAAAGTTTCATCACTCTAGCAGCAATACTTTTTGAGTTACGCGCGACACAAGTCCAAAAAATATATTTTTTTACTAAAAAAGGGCCATAACTCCGCTGATGTC
The DNA here is from genome assembly GCA_027627225.1 of Congeria kusceri. Lineage (NCBI taxonomy): Eukaryota > Metazoa > Mollusca > Bivalvia > Myida > Dreissenidae > Congeria > Congeria kusceri. The sequence goes on from CM051030.1 coordinate 2,339,613, forward strand.
AGAAAAAACTGCACCAAAATATCAGGTGCACAAGTCCCGATGCCGATGAATATGCTTATAAACTTTCATCACTCTAGCAGTAATACTTTGTTAATTATGCACGACACAAAAATCCAACGGAAGGACGGACGGACAAGGGCCCTCCTCTAAAGTGGGGGCATAACAAACATCATTTGCAGAGAATATTATTGAACCATGTTGTTTTGTTTCTGTAAACATTTGAAAAACATATACTATTTTACTATATAAACATGGTCACTTTTGCGTTCTTGCGACAATTTGTAGTAGTAGTAAAAGAGATATGAATGGAATGTACATGAAGTACCATAACACGCCTGCTCACTATTGATAAACTTTGCAGATAGCAAGTTTTCATTAAAGAGCAAAAATTTCTAGGTGTGTGTTTTAATCCTTATAGAACCATGTCTTCCAAACTTAATTATTGTCTCATATACATGTATACCCTTTTTATCAATATTATGTTAATAATAGGAAATTGTCTTGAATTAATATAAGCTGAACTTCGATATCTCAACGAAGCCAAGAGCTCACAAACGACTTCGAGATATCAGCAGTTCGACATCTCCAAAAAGAGGCCTTTTATAAGTATTTAGTCTAAATGTTCACGAAATTGCAATACATCATTGCCATCCTGTATGCATATACTGAACTGTAAACCAGTGGAAAATAATTCAATTCAAGTTTACAAACGCTCGTTTAAATATGTGTCGAGATGTTTGCGATCTGACAGAAACTTGGTCCTGGCTTGATATTGTCACTGGCATCAACACTTTGAGATAAACAGAAATAAGTGTGAAAATACTTGTTTGGACAGAAAACCTCTTCAACATAACCTAAAATTCAAATTAAAACTTTGAGATAACAATATTCATTTCATATAAATTAAGAAGGAACAAAGTTTACAATTATTTTTGAGACAACCTGAACTTTATTTTTTATGCGAGTTTGAGATTACTAAGTTCACCTCTATGTCTATATACAATGCAATACTTTTGATACGCCCCTTTAAATCAAAGGTACACAAATAACATTATTTAATTTTGGCATGAATGTTCAGGTCTTGAATGGGTGGTGAAGCATAATAGACACTGAAAGGAATTCAATTCATTGTATTTCAAAAAGAACATGGTAAATTGGCTAGTGAACAAACCTCAAACAATATAAATGGTTTAATTTGTTGATCAGGGGCCATATTACAGAAAACATCTTAACTATTTTCAATGTTCAAATTTTGGAAGTGTAATATTTCTAAAACGGCACATAAAGTTGTGAATTTCTTGACAGATAAGTAATTAATAATGAATAGTAAAACTGATTACAATGAAACTGAAGAACACGATCATAAACGTTAAAAATAATGGTTAATAGAGACAAGAAAAAGTGGTGCATAAAATCAACACACCACAGTTAATAACAAGAGCTGTTTGTAAAACAGTTATGCCCCCTCTACGTTAAAAGCAATCTTTTAAATATCAAGTTTGGTGGTGATCGGATGAGAACTGTTGGACATAGGGAGCGAAAATTGCTTAGAAAGACAATTTTAGATTAATCAACTCCACGTAACTCAGCAGATCCTGGTGTGTTTTGGTTGATCATCAAACTTGGCAACGATACTATAACCTCAAATATTTTCATCAAGTTTGGTGTAGATTAGATGAAAACTGCTGGACTTAGAGAGTGTGATGCTAAAACTGCCAATTTAAGATAATTCAAGGGTCATAACTCCACAAAATCTGGGGCGATTTGGCTGATTATCGAACTTGGCCAAGAAATTATGCCCACAAACATTTTGAGCAAGTTGAGTAAGATCAAATGAAAACTGTTTGACTTAGAGAGTGGAAACTGCTAAAAAGGCTAATTTTAGATAATTCAAGGGCCGTAACTCAACAATTCCTGGAGCGATTTGGCTGATTATCGAACTTGGCCAAGATATCATGCCAATAAACATGTTCATGAAGTTTAGTTAAGATCGGATGAAAACTATTAGACTTAGAGAGCAGAAATGAAAGTGGTCTACCAACCGACCGACAGACAGACCGACATCAAACCAATACACCCCGCCATCTTCGATGGGGGGCATAATTACTGTATATGTGATCGATGTTGTTGTTGTTATAACTATGGTAAATTACTGAGGAAAGTTTTATAATTAAACGGCTAATACCGTGTTTCTCCATAGCTGTTTCTCATATAAGAATACTGCTGGCTAATTGCTACACAAAATGACCATGAAGGGAGCACTTTGCTCATCATGGGACAATACTTCTGGTGGTATTATTATAGGTTTTTGTCATTTGTTTTCTATACAGTAAAGCAAACAATTTACTAACTGTGGTCTAGGTTGGATAAATTTTACATAATTTAAAGTGTCAAAGAGCCAGTAATTTACATAGCCATTTAGAAAGGATATTCTTGAATATCCTTGAGAAAATATTTAAACTTAAGGAGTGCAGTTTATGTATAAGTTTGCGACAATAAATCAATTTATGTTCACAAAGTTGCAAAAGTTGATTTTGATCTCAATATCAGGAAAGAAAACACACAAACTTAACCCAATTATAAAGCAGTAAATTTGAATCTAACACATTTATTCATAACCTGTAAGTAACTTACATGTCACGAACATACCCGAAGGTATTACAAATCTATTATCTAGTTTAGCATGACAATTTTACACAAAGGAATTCACTGGGGAAGGCTATCACAGTTGTCAAGCTATATATATTGTAGTGTATACTAATTGTTTTCAAACTCAATAATAATTTGTTGGATCATAGACAGTTTTAAAGCATTGTTTGGCTTTGTTTTCCACTGAAAGGGTCAAAGACGCACTGATTACTCTGTGCCAAAGATCTATTACAGAGCAATGTGTTAAGGGATTTATTATTGTGGTTTTGTATGTTGACAATTGTTTTATCATTCCGCTTCAAAACTGTAGTGTCATTAGCAAGAGATATGATATCATTAACACCTGAATTTCTTTAACAGTACTTATATACACCAATCAGTAACAAACTGAATTTATACGCATTCATGCCCATTAAACAATACAAGGTTAAAATACACTCAAACATAATACAAGAGGGCCAAAGTGGCCCTGGGTTGCTACCCTGAGTTGTCACAAAAGTAGATTGAGGGCAAGAGCCCTGTGTCATACAATGAATGTCTAACCTCAAACTAGTAACTTCCAATTTCGTAGCCAAAACTCTAATGTATCTATTCTCCCCTCAAGAAATTATTTTATTTTTATTTTATTTTATTACATTTTATTGACAATTGTTTTTCTTTTATTTTTTTTAATCTTACACATATCTGCTAGCATTTAATTTAATTTTGTCTAGTTTGTGACTTCTTATATTTTGAACAAAACGGCAGATAACGAAGGCTTAAACTGAATTTTATTATTTTAAGGAATGTGGTAGCAAGTCACGCAAGAAACATTTTTGTGTTAAATTATTTTTAAAGTTAGCTAGTTTTTCAAACTTTTGGTTGCCAGAGTTTTACTGATACTCCATTAAATTGAAGGAAAATGGTAAAGGATCAAACCATGATCGCATGTTGCACTCTGGACTCTTTACGTTTATGCCTACTGATCAATACAAATGCAATACAAATTAAAAATTAAGTTGAACCTCATCAGTCATCCTGGCAAATAATAACGGACATTTGATCTAAACATTTCATCATTGTTTTTTAGACCCAGAAACAAATAAAGTTGTAAAAATAGCAAAATAAAAGCATTTGATTTTGTTTCTTAAAATTAGTAAAAGATAAATGGTAAAATATTGCTACAAAAAAAGCATGGGCTTGGGTTAACTGCGATTTCCAAATGCATGGCGTTTACTAGTGAAACTGTATGTATAACTGGCAACAGTACAACAACAATGTTCACAATGTACAAAGTGAAACTGAAGTCTGTCTACAATCAGTCTTTTTGTTTTGTAGTGGCGGACAACTACAAGGAGCGAATTGGTACTTTTTATAAAATTCATAACTTGACACTGTGCAGAATGATTTTGCAGATGTTAGATCACATATCAGGTAGTACGATCAATGTAGACAATTAAAATATTTACTTGTATGGATTTTCTCTATTACCTAAGGAAGATTTCTGTGTAATTTGGTTGAATTCTGCCCAGGGTTTTAAAAGTTAACTGACGCATTGACACAGGCACAAACATCTGACGAAATTCATCTTGGGCTTTAAACACATTTTTTTAAACACGTCTGGTGGAAAAGCAGGAGCCCATTAGTCACTAAATAAGTAAGCCACAAGTCACTTAATAATCATTGGACAGGAATTCTGCCCCGTGTTAAAAGTGTTAACTGACTCAATGACACACGCACACACAATGGATGAAACACACAAAATAATTAATGGGCTTGTCACAATTTTTGTTTAAAAATGTCTGGTTAGAAAGCAGAGGGCCACAAGTGACTATATAAGGAGGTCACAAGTCACTAAATAATCATTGGAACATGCCTATTATATGCGCAACGAGGCATGGTACTGAGTGCTAAGTACTTCAATTCATTACAAGAAGTTGCAGAGAACAAGAACAGACAAGTAATTTTCATCACACAACCAACTCAGAATTATTAGATTAGAACTTGACAATAGAATGCACAATTTGGCTTGGTCGTGGCTTTCATTGGACCAAGTAATTTGGCTTGGAAGTGGCTTTCATTGGACCAAGTTACTAACAATGAATAATTGTCTTAAAACTCATTGTCTGACCCAAGTGACAACACATAGTATCAAATGTGGATTCCTACGCAATTCTGTGGAGACTGAACATATACGACCAGTTTTTTCAACTTCCATTCAGCGATTACAGAGAAGTTGTTTCAGGCGAAAGGTTAATAACAAACGACAGACAACAAACAACTGACGACAAACCATGGCTGACCACAATAGCTCACACTAGCGCACTTCAATCTCAGGTGAGCTAAAACTAGAATTGTCACATGAGTGACAGATATACCCCCACAATATGGCCTTGTCACAAAACTATGGCATTCATTTGAAAGAAATGGACACAGTGAGAATGCTTTAATTTGTGAATGTTTAACAGTGTGTTTGGAAAAATTTAATTTCAATATGAGCGATAACTCTGTCAACATTTAGTGGTTTGCAACAAAAGTCGAACCTGACCTGTATTTTATGGTGTTACACCTATGTACCAAAAATAATTTAAATATGTTGAGCCTTTCATGAGTTATGAAACCATGTTTTTAGGGAATTTAAGTCAAAAAGTCAAAAAGAGACCAGAGGAGACTGATGTCAACCGAGGCCGAAGGGGGGCAATATTTACTATACCCCTCAATATGCCTGCGGTATTTATTTTATTATACCAAACAAAAATACTGTAATTCAAAGAACAATTAAGTCGTACATAGTAAACGAAAGTTTAATATTGGAAAATCAAGAGCTTATCGACTTAGATTTTTTACATTTATTTTAATAAGCGCCTACCGATTATTTGCTAATACGGATTTCTCAGAAAACACAAGATGCTACTTTTAGGCCCATGAGCTGTGTATATTTTGGTCCACGCGCAGCATATTATTAAAAATTAAACCCCCCCTTGGGGTATATTACTTACCAATGCCATGGTATATTAAAATTATGCAGGGATGGGTATATGGGATTTTATAATGGGAAAACGAAGCGAGGTATAATAATGGTAATTAAACAAAACAACTTCTGCGGTCAAATTATACAAACTCTTAAGTAACTAGACATGATGTGTCTGTAGGACACGGATGCCCCCACATTCCGCTGGTTGTCACAAAACTCTGCTGATGTTGGAAAAAACTGCGCCAAAATATCCAGGTGCACAAGTTTACATGGTGATGAATAAGTTTATAAAGTTTCATCAATGTAGCAGTTATACTTTTCGAGATACAAGCGACACAATTCCAAAAATGTCATTTTCTGCTAAAAAAGGGCCATAATTCTGATGTCGGAAAGACCTGCGCAAAAATACCCAGGTGCACAAGTTCACATGCTGATAAATACGTTTATAAAGCATCATCACTCTTGTAGTTATACTTTTTGAGTTACGCGTGACACAAAAATCCGACAGGCCAGACGGATGGACAAGGGCAAATCTTATTTCTGTTAATGCCCCCACTTTTAGAGAGAAGGGGGGAGGGGCAGGGGGCATAACAACAGAACAGAAAAATTGATATGTTACAGTACAGCTCACGCAAAACCAACAAATCCCTCGGCTACGCCGCGGACAGATCTTTTTGTTCGCGAAATTACTCGGAGTCCGCATCGTGTTTTTCCGCGGCGAATCGCCGAGGCACTCGGCATCGATACGCGGAATGCCGCCGTGTCCATTCACGCGGCGGAACGCCGAGGAGAAATTTTACAGGTACACTATGTACATGTATAGTGTGTAACTGTAACGTCTGCCTGGCGCTATTTTCATTTATTTGAATAGTTTAAAGATCCTTTTTAATTATTATAATTTTCAAGAAACATATACATTTAATTTACGAAAATGCGTCTTAATTGTTACTGCTGCGTGATTATCTGTACAATTCCCAACGAAGTACCTCATAGTATTCTTGCACTTAATAAGCATTAAAGCATTGTATGCCTAGTAAACGTTTGTATACCGCTTAACTAATTTCTGTTTCAGTTGCAGAGCTCAAAGTGTGTGGCTGACAGTTTGTGTTTTTTTATACTTGCAGTGAAGGACAACGTAAGTCATACATGGAATTAAATAATTTATATACGTAGGTAAATGCAAATTTCTTTATTACAAAATTTGAGTACATAATAACGATATTAATAGATATATACATACAAAACAAAAGTCAAAACACAAAATGTCTGATATAATTACGTATCTTACACAACATTTACATAACAGTTTGAACAGTTCATGTGTTAGGATTTAGAAATAAGTTCGATATTAAATGTTATTATAGCGTTTTGGTTACAAAATTTATGATCAGAAAAACAACATTTTATAAGCATATACACTCGCACATACACATTAAGTTCATAATCAGAGACACATCAACTATAGTATAAAATAAGGAAATTGATGGAGCTGTAGAGGAATGAAAGACTAATCAAAATATTTAAAAACATTACATACATACATTTAAGAATACAAATCAACATACAAAGGTAAAACAGAAAACACAACTACATTTACATATCAAAATATGTGAAGTCAGTGAGGTCATCCTCGAACACTACGTCTCTGTTGTCACCTTCGACTGACACTCCTTCAGTTGTTTCTTGGGCGCCGGACACTCCAGCTTGCTGGATCGCTTGCTTCTTTTTTTCTTTTCTTCTGAGACGTTCGTTGATCCGCCCAACGACGGCCGCCCATCCCGTCGCGGATCTTGCCTCGCTGTAAAAAAACTTGGTCAAGTTTTCCATGTACGCCTTTCGGGTGGTGTCCAACGGCTGCTTCCCTGCCGCCCATGCCAGTTGTATAGAAATCGCATCTTGTCGGCCCCAAATAACTCTGGGAACACATGTGGCATGAGGAGGCAGGTGAAGTGCGCCTCGTTGTTGGCCTCTCTGTTTATGGCTGCCACGGTGACCTTGCTGACGAGGTTTCCTTCTGGCGCCTCGATGTTGTCACCGTTGTTTATTGGCTCCAGTGGCGGACGTCGCTGCTGGCCAATCACACATTCCAGGCGTTCTTGCCGAGCCTCCATGGCAGTGAGGCGCTTGCTCATCGTTACTACAGAGCGGTCCATGGTACTTAGTATCGTCGTCTGCTCCTTCATACACTCTTCCATCCGGTTGAGCAGTACCAGTACGTGAGAAAGTCCACTCGGTTCTGTCGGTGTGGCAACCCTCCTGACCGGGGTACTCGTGGGTGGTTTCCTGTGGAGAGGCGAATTCCATTCTGCTGTGGCGGCTGGTCTTTCGGTGGTGGGTGTCGCAGCTGGTCTTTTGGTGGCGGGTGTGGCGGCTGGTCTTTCGGTGGCGGTTGTGGCGGCTGGTCTTTCGGTGGCGGGTGTGGCGGCTGGTCTTTCGGTGGCAGGTGTGCGGCTGGTCTTTCGGTGGCGGGTGTGGCGGCTGGTTCGGTGGCGGGTGTGGCGGCTGGTCGTTCCAGGGTGGCTGTGGCACGTTGTGAATGGTCGTTTCGGTCGTCTTCCCTTGATGGAGACCCAACGGAAACAACTTTCGCCTTTTTTTTAATCACGACCTTGGTGTTGGCCGGCTCCTTGGCCTTCAATTTCTTCTTCGGGGCTGACGAGGCCGCATCGATCTTGACCTGCATTTCAATTTCTCCATGTCTTTCTTTTGTCCCCGAGCAAGAACAGTTGCTTGCGCAACTTGCTTGGCACTTCCCCACCAAACATTGTAGTCCTGATCGATCTCAATCTGTATAATAATAATAATAATAATAATCCCTTTATTTTCCTTTGTTTATCTTATTGAGTATCTCACTAGACAACACATCGATACAAAGTGATACTGATGATGATGGTGGTGATAGCAATGGTGATGATGATGATGACCGAGACCAAGGTGGTGGAAGTGAAATTGAAAAAGACCCAGCTAATTAGCATGACTGAAATAATGTTACAAGATCAATTATACCAAGGTACGTTGTGTATTTTATTATTATATACCTTACAATAAATGGTAACAAATTTATACAGGAAAAATTGCAATAACCTTTAGCTATCGTGCCAATAGAGGGAGTTCCGGTTATTAGCAGGAGTGCATATAACTCGAAAAAATTTACGTGCGCGTAAAGACTCAATCTCTTATTTTCATATTTATTTTATACCAAACTAAATGGCATTGTTTATAAAATCTATTTTTAAAATGAGACTGCTTTAAAAAAATCACATTAGAAGTTGAAATGTTATATAAGCAAGAATCCCAACATTTCCAATAGTATATTATATAAATAACACATGGCTGAGAGGGTAACAACAGGTTACTGCCTGGTCTTGTTTATGAATGCCGTAGTACCAATATGCGTGATTTGTTTTATCAGTCAATATAAATAAAGGTATATTCTGACATCAAACAAGTTTATGTTTCGTCATAAAACTGACACTTGGAATGTTTGTATTTCATGTCATATGCCGCATCCAATGTTGGCATTATACAGGTTAATTTATACCAGATATACGTGTCATCAACTTGGCATTAAACATGACACTTCTATTCGCCTATATACAGATTTTCCCCCACAATTCTGTACATACGTTCGCGTATTACTTTGTAAAATGGGGAAACTTGATCTTAAATCAAAACTTGAAATGATATCTTTGTACAGAAGTGGGAACTCAACTAAGCATATTATTTCAACCCGAGGATGTAAAGGTGTAGTTACTTCCCGGAATCAGGTGAATTACTGGATTAGATGGTACGAAAGTGGACGCTTTTCATATGGTGAAATTAACGAACGTCATGATACGGGAGCACCTAAGAAGTTGTTCCAATGTGACATTGATTTAATCAGAGAAACATTAAGCCATGATCCTAATGTTAGTAGTACGGACATTCATAAAAAGTTGGCTGAAGAAGGAGCGGCATTCAGTCTGTCGACTACAAAACACGCCATTAAGCTCGCTGGGTTTACAAGTGCAACTCCTAGGTATGCACAGCTAGTAAGCGAAGCGAACAAGGTTGTAAGAAAAGCTTTCTGTGAAGAGTCTTCTTGAGGTTAATGACACATTCGACAACGTTATCTTCACAGACGAATCTTCCATTCAGTTACATTCCAACAAACGGACGTCCTACAGGCCTATACAGTCGGTAAATAAGTGCATGCCCAAGCCAAAACACCCACTGAAGTTACATGTTTGGGCAGGGACAAGTCGACGTGGACCAACGAAAATTACCATTTTTGAAGGCATTATGGACTCAGAATTTTATACCAATTCAATCTTAGGTGATAACTTAGTGCCTTTTATTCGCTCTACATTCCCCATATCACACAGGTTTCAACAGGATAATGATCCAAAACATCGTTCGCGAATGGCTAGGGATTTCATGGAAAGAAATGGAATTAACAACCCGAAATGGCCAGCACAGAGTCCGGACTTGAATCCAATCGAGATGGTTTGGAATCAGCTTAAGTCACATGTGTCAAAAAATGAACCCAGAAGTAAGGATGAACTGGTAATGGCCATTGAATCTTTCTGGAAACTCCACATGACTGCAGATCAGTGCAACCTGTACATACACCACATTTGCATTAAAATGAACGGCAGTGCAACTGGTGATACGCCTAATAGAATATTCAGACAAGAGTCCAACGGAAAATCGATAAAGTTCTTTCAAAATCTACTGGACAATGATGAGGATACTCGTGCAAAAGCTACACTCCTCATTATCTAGTTAATCGGATTTACTAAAATGTGGACGCCAAGTCTCGTCATAGAACTGCATTAAGTTGTTTGCTACTAGTAGTATTGTGCATTTTAACTGAACCACTGCAGTACATTACATATTTAACCAAAATTATTACATGCTTATTGAATGAGCGCATACATATACATTCCTTTATTGACTTTGTAATCATGTATAATAAGTTTACTGTATTTATTAAAATATTGAATTTTGATTGTTGTTATTTTCTTCACACAATTTACACATGTAGCTTATAATATATATATGTCATACTGTAGGAACAAGGACTGTAGAAACAACGTCCATATACATTGCAGGAAACATAATTATGCTCAGGTTTGCGATTTTGATTATGCATTAGCGGCACGATAAACTTGGACGTAAATGAAAAACTAAACATGCAATTCAATAGCACAGAATTTACCGTTTAAACAATATTTATACTTTGTCAACATCAAAAATTGACACCTTTCATGCACATTAAGTCTGGCATTATACATGTATATTCTGGTCCATAAAATTATAACATGCAAACTCCATATGGTATTAGTTTATTAACACAGCTTACCATGTGTTTGTTTTACGTTAACTTGTAATTTAAAATGAGACTTTACTTCGTATACATTCTTAAAATTTGAAAACTGCTCTTTAGTGCACAGTGCTATATCGAGCATTATTCTGATCTATACAATAAAAATGCAGACACCATCTAATCGCTGTAGTCAGTAACTTGTTCGTTTACTAAAATAATAACTCGCACACCGTTGTATAAAAAGTTTAAATAAGTGTTACGTCGTACACATTCATACATATTACAACAGCCACTTAAGTCTTGTTGTTTGTGTCACTAGATTAATAACGTCATAACTTGTTTGAAATCAAATATATCTACACTCATGGGCACTTTCAACTGTAACCTTTTTTAAAGTGAATTGAATTAAAAAATGACGATTGCATGGGTTTCAAATGTTGCGTCGCCACATCGTAACATATTTCAATAAATGTATATTAAATCTAATGCTTCATTGAATAGTTATATTTCCTCGTGCTATAAGGGGTCAAAAAAGAAATTCGACGCATTCATAATCAAAGGATACTACAACCAACCAAAAAATTAAAATCAACTAACAATGCCTAAAACAAAACGCACGTGCGCAATTGGTATATGTATGTTAGAAACCAGCGTTCCAAGTACTTAAAAACATCGAAGCGTAATATGTTATTATTATTCTTGAAACGTTTGGAGAAATTCGGATTATAAATAGTGAATTTGTAGCGGATTAAGCAAAGGTCTAGTTATTCGGATTATATATAGTAAATTTGTAGCAGATTAAGCAAAGGTCTAGTTATTCCGATTATATATATCGTAAATTTGTAGCGGATTAAGCAAAGGTCTAGTTATTCAGATTATATATATAGTAAATTTGTAGCGGATTAAGCAAAGGTCTAGTTATTCGGATTATATATATAGTAAATTTGTAGCGGATTAAGCAAAGGTCTAGTTATTCAGATTATATATATAGTAAATTTGTAGCGGATTAAGCAAAGGTCTAGTTATTCGGATTATATATAGTAAATTTGTAGCGGATTAAGCAAAGGTCAAGTTATTCGGATTATATATAGTATATTTGTAGCGGATTAAGCAAAGGTCTAGTTATTCAGATTATATATATAGTAAATTTGTAGCGGATTAAGCAAAGGTCTAGTTATTCAGATTATATATATAGTAAATTTGTAGCGGATTAAGCAAAGGTCTAGTTATTCAGATTATATATATAGTAAATTTGTAGCGGATTAAGCAAAGGTCTAGTTATTCGGATTATATATATAGTAAATTTGTAGCGGATTAAGCAAAGGTCTAGTTATTCGGATTATATATAGTAAATTTGTAGCGGATTAAGCAAAGGTCAAGTTATTCGGATTATATATAGTATATTTGTAGCGGATTAAGCAAAGGTCTAGTTATTCAGATTATATATATAGTAAATTTGTAGCGGATTAAGCAAAGGTCTAGTTATTCAGATTATATATATAGTAAATTTGTAGCGGATTAAGCAAAGGTCTAGTTATTCAGATTATATATATAGTAAATTTGTAGCGGATTAAGCAAAGGTCTAGTTATTCGGATTATATATATAGTAAATTTGTAGCGGATTAAGCAAAGGTCTAGTTATTCGGATTATATATAGTAAATTTGTAGCGGATTAAGCAAAGGTCAAGTTATTCGGATTATATATAGTATATTTGTAGCGGAGTAAGCAAAGGTCTAGTTATTCGGATTATATATAGTAAATTTGTAGCGGATTAAGCAAAGGTCTAGTTAAAAGTGCCTTCCGGCGCATACAATCAAAATTTGCCAAATTCCATATATTTGCTATTTAAGATCAGTTGTTTCTTTTACTAAATTAATCATGTATGTCAATGCAAGGTAAAATGAGCCTTACTTCGCCGGCATGCATTATGTTGTCTCTGGATCGAACCTGGAACTTCTTGTCCTCCAAGAACTGCACAAGGAAGAACAACGTCTCCGTTGCCAGCAGCTGTCGCAGAGTCATCTTGCACACTGTACACAAATAATCCTCACAACACACAAATATATCCTAAACTATAAATAACAACAAATACTTGTATTAAATATATTTAGGTATAATTCACAGGTAACTGCTATATATGCAAATCTATATAGAGTCAATTCCAATATGACAGTATATACATGAGCAAAACAAAACGAGTATATATAGGCATGTTCAAACAATGTGTTATAATTAGGAGATAATTGGCACCACGTCAATTAACAAAACAACATTCAAAGTTATTGGTACAATCAAATCTTGGTTCTTGATGTGGCTTCAAACTGCTAATTATCTCAACTCAAACATGGCAGCAAAAACAACACGTAATTATGAATCCACCAGGTGCGGGATCCTAAGCTAGGTGCGAAAACGGCTTCCTTGCGTCCTCGGCGTCTAAAAAGACAAGCAAACATATGTCAATAAAAAAATCCATCAGGTGTGAAATACACAAAATGGAGGCTATTAAAATTAGACACACCTATTATATGTACTGCTATAAACATTGTAAATTGTTTCATGCAATAAACTTGACTTAAAATAAAACGCTTGAACTTGAACTTAATACTAATTCGGAACAAAGAACCTAGGCCTAGTAACTAAGTGACTATTAGCAGTCGGTGTCGAAAATCCATAATAATTTTACGTCACATAAATTTACCAAATAATGAACACTTATAACAATACAATAATTGTGAACCGGTGCCAAAATCAAAATATTTTCGTATCACATAATTTTACCAAATAAAATAATCATATCACAATAACTACAACAATATAAAAAATGTAAATTTTATGCATTCAGTTGGGAATGTCATAAAAACGGGTTCAAATCGAATTACGGCCAGTTTTACATATACTGTATTTTGAAAACAACAACACAGTAAAATTAATTAATTGTTTCGGTATATAATTGAATAATTTAACAACATGATACGCGGGGTGCCTCGGCAACATGCCGCGGAAAACCGAAGCGGAGTGCCTCGGCGAACCGATGCGGAGTGCCTCAGCGAACCGATGCGGAGTGATTCGGCGAACAGAACCCGGCTACGATGGTCGATGCCGAGTCGACACCGCTTAGACTCGCTGTCACCAAACTCCGCGGATCGAGGGATTTGTTGGTTTTGCGTGAGCTGTACTGTATATATATATAAGATATAAGATACATGCGTTTATTTCAAACACAAACATCATTTCCTAGATATTCTCATGCACAGTATTGTATATTTCGTTTAAAAAACATTTTGATGCAAAAAGTTTACCCCGTGATTCGAACCCTAGTCGATTGGTTGATAGGTAGACACACATACAACTACACAATCTGTCCTTGCTTAAACCTAGTGGTAACGAAAGCTACATTCAATTGTATCTATAACTGAATCTAAAATAAGTAATACAAACATCCAAATATACACGAACACACTTCAAAGTTTTCCCGCTATAGTTTCCAACAAGATTGTCAAAGTTGACTATACAGCTATATACGGTCACACTTCCCCACCCTCTGACGCCATGTTTTACAAAAAATCAAAATGATCTGAAGGAATTTGGTAAAGGGTCACCCAAGAAACATTTCTGTGAAATTATTTCGAAATTCAAACAGTTGTTTCCTGAAAAGAATATTGTCAAAGTTGCAATACAGCCATATATGGTCAAATTTCTAAACTCCGTAGTGGTCATGTTTTTTTAACAAGTCAACATGACTTTAAAATGATTTGGTAGAGGGTCACCTAAGAAACATTTCTGTGAAATTATTTTGAAACCCAAAACGTGGTTTCAGGCAAGAAGACTGTGAAAGTTGCCTATCTGACAATATACGGTTGAAATTCCCCACCCCTGTCAGCCATGGTTTTTAATGCATCAAAATTATTTGCGGGAATTTGGTAGAAGGGAACCCAAGAAACATTCTGTGAAATTATTTTAAAATCCAGCATGTGGTTTTTGACAAGAAGATTGTCAAAGTTGCCTATACAACCATATATTGGAAAACTTTCACACACCCCAGTGGCCATGTTTTTTTAACAAAACCAAGTTATTTGAAGGAATTTTGTGGGGTGTCACCAAGTAACATTTCGGTGGAATTTCTTTAAAATCCAGCGAGTGGTTTCTGACAAGAGGATTTTTTACGTTTGTTATTTTTCAAAGCTATTGGTTATCATGGCAACCAGAGTTGTACAGATCTTCCACCGAATTTGTAGGAATATGATAAAGGACCACCCCAGGAACATTCCTGCCAAGTTTGTTAAAATCCACCAAGTGGTTTCAGAGAAGTTGTTTGAAGTAAATTGACCACATGACAAACAAAGGACGCCTGATAATGGACAGAGATTGACCACAATAGCTCACATCCTGAGCACTTTGTGATTAGGTGAAAAGTGCTCAGGTGAGCTAAAATGTCACCCTGGCCAATACTAACAAAAATTCCATTTAAACATTTTGACATTGTTTTTAGACAGATCATATTCTACTAATGTTTTTCAAACTTCATTACTTTTTGTTGTACCATAAAACGCTTCAATGGCACGTTATTTCTGCTTAAGTTGTTCACATTGTGTTCAACTGAAAGGGTCAGAGTAGCACTGGTTTCATTGTGCCAAAGAGATATTAAAGAACAATGTATTAATGGATCTGTGGGTAAGCTTCAGTGAGTTTAGGATTGCTTTTTCATGCTAATTTATTTTCCTCTCATATTCTGATTTAATGTTGTAATCATTAGCTGGAGATATGAAATGATTTGCACCTGACTTTCTAAACCTGTGGTTTGCTTTGAGCATTCTACTTTACATTCTACCAATTTTGATACCTAGAAATAAACTTCAAATTATAGGCAGTTTGAACAAAAAAATGCACAAATGCAAGATTAGAACAAGAAACTTGGAAATTCCACACAAAAAACAATTTTTTCTAATGAAATGCATAAAAGTCAGCACAATAATGAAAGAAAGTTCTGGGTGCCATATGCATTCCTAAGCGAGGTCTCGTTATAAGGTATCTATGTATAAAGTTTCATTAAAATATCGCAATGTGTTTTCAAATTATTGAGCAGAGACCGTTATTGTATTTTTAGTAACATTGACCTTGACCTTGATCTCACCCACCCCATATGCAATCCCAAGTGTGGTCTAGATACAAGGTATCGATGTTTTTCAGTTCCATTCAAATATCTTGATGCATTATAAAGTTACTGAGCGGACACCATTTTTCTATTTTTAGTAATGGAGACTTTGACCCCACCCACCCCATATGCAATCCCAAGCAAAGTCTCTATATAAGGTATATCATATGTATGAAGTTTCATTAAAATATCTCAATGCATCCTCAAGTTATTGAGTGGAATCCATTTTTCTATTTTTAGTAAAGGTGACCTTGACCTTGACCCCACCTACCCCATATGCAATCCCAAGCGAGGTCTCAATATAAGGTATCTATGTATGAAGTTTCATTATAATATCTCGATGCCTTCTCAAGTTATTGAGCGCTATTTTTAATAACGGTGACCTTGACCCCAACCACCCCATATGCAATCCCAAGCGAGGTCTCGATATAAGGTATCTATGTATGAAGTTTCATTAAATATCACGATGCATTCTCAAGTTATTGAGCGAAAACTGTTTTTCTATATTTAGGAATGGTGACCTTGACCATGACCCCACCCAACCCATATGCAATCAC
Source organism: Congeria kusceri (assembly GCA_027627225.1). NCBI lineage: Eukaryota > Metazoa > Mollusca > Bivalvia > Myida > Dreissenidae > Congeria > Congeria kusceri. The sequence continues at coordinate 2,356,233 of CM051030.1, forward strand.
TAGCGAGGTCTCAATATAAGGTATATTTTAATGAAGTTTCATTAAAATCTATCAATCCGTTCTCGAGTTAGAGAGCGGAAACGAAAAGTTGACACAGCCACACCGCCTACACACTCGCCCACCTGCCTGCCTAACGACATACCCCAATCTAATAACCAAAATTTTTCTTCGAAAAATTTGGCTAATAAAATGAACCAATAACCAACACCATTCAGTACACAGAGGCATCAGAAACCGAATATCTGGAATATAAACGCATTTTTCATCTTTACGATCACTTACACATAGTGGTTTCTTAGCTGTGAAAGTTAGAATGAAATCTGCCAAGCAGTTAAAGAGGAGTAGAGTACACACAATTTTGGGATGTACTGACAGACAGACAGATAGACAAGTGCAATGCTTAATGCTTCCCACTTTGTGGGGACATAAATACAGTCCAACCTAGTCATCCTGGCAAATTTGATTTCAACATTTCACATTACATGCTAGTTAACAAGTCAATCTGCAAAGAGTCATGCAGAATAATCGCTAAAGCGTGGGAGCATTGATTGTGCTTTGTAGTTGACTCAGTCAAAAGTAGGTCATGCGCTGCATGCTCTCGATTTTCCATACTACAGTTTAAAATAAATACATTGCATCAATTTGTTGTCAAAATATTCAGACTAAGAATCTGTAACAAGAAGTAACACTGACACAATAACTCAAAAATAACTGATGTAGCGCATTCATTAAGTGGTCTTATTCTAGGACACCCAGGTGAATATTTCTTTTATATTCAAGTAAACAACGAAAATAAGGGTGTTATTAACTTGACCTAACATTTTTTATAAATTGACTTTTTAGAAACTGTTTTTGTAATAAATCACATAATTTAAACGTCATATAATACACATCACATATTATCTTAAATAATTAATTAAGGTAAGAAAACATTTCAGGTTTAGATTAACTGATTCGTAGCCTGCAAAGAAAAGAAGTAGTTTTCCGCGATACCTTTTTTGGAAATAACTCTCTCAAAAGACCCTTGACTTCCACCAACAGTCCAAAAACACATTAACTTGACCCAATTATAAACCAGTACATTTTTTATCAAATGCATTTATTCATAACTTGTAGGTATTTTAAATTTCACAAAACAATCCAGAAGGTATTACAAATCTTTTATCTAGCTTGGCATGACCATTTGCTCAAAGAAATTCACTGGGGAGGGGTATCCCATTTGTCAAGCTATTTGCAATATTCATGTGTTTAGTCATTTGGTTTCAAACTCGTTATAATAATTTGTTGGACCATAGACAGTTTTTAAGGCGTATAATTTCTCCCAAAGTTTTTGCTTTGTTTTCCGCTGAAAGGGTCAAAGCAACACTGATTACTTTGTATCAAAGATCTATTAAAAAACAATGTGTTTAAGGATTTATGATTGTGGGGATTGTATGTTAACAATTGTTTTACATTTCTGTAAAAAAAAAACTGTAGTCATTCGCAAGAGATATGATACTATTTTCACCTCAATTTCTGAAATGGTGGTTATATACACCAATCAAGATAAGAATAAAATGGATTATTAACCAAAACAATCAGGACAGACAATGGAATTTAAACACACTTCTGTGCCCAATAAACAATACATATTTAAAATACTGTATAAGTGGTTAAGTTAGCAACGTGGTAATGTTTGTAAATTATAATTAGAAAAATCACCAACATTTCTGTCAGCAAAAATCACACAAAAATTTACTTGAAAACGGATCTCAAATATGAATATGTGTACGTTACAGTCCATATGCATAATACCCAAAGGTAATAAAATGTTTAAAATACATAAATGTAATAAAATTAATTAATTGAAAAAATTATATTTTTAACGCTGATATTTACAACGTATTCAGTTGTTCTTATTGTATGTTGTTACACGGTCTTTTGTAAACACCACTGACAATGAGGTTAGGTTAGTATTGCATATAACATACATCAACTGTTGGCAAACTCCACGTGGACGGCATGCAGCACATTTGTTCATGCCCCATAGCTGTAATTTTGTTGTTAACTCAGGAAACATTGTCAAGGGTGAATACATGTAAGCTGATGAAGCCAAACTGTTCCTTGTTTATCTTAAGTGGGTCAAGTTGTTGTTTGTTGCACTCCATGGGTGCCAGTCACAGTAATCGCTGCTAGGGCCAAAAGTGTGTGTTTCGGGTAACGGTCTCAATCAATCGGGCCAAAAGGCCCTAGGTTGCTCACCTGAGGGGCTAAGGAACTACAGAACCTGAGGGTCTAAGGAACTACTGTTCTGAGCAAGTTTCATGAAGATTCTGCAAAAAATGTGGCCTCTAGAGTGTTCAAAAGCTTGTTTTTCAATTTGGCCTGGTGACCTAGCTTCTGACCCCATGTGACCTGGTTTCAAATGTGTCTCATATATCATATGGACAGATGCTCTGAGCAAGTTTCATGATTATTGGGTTATAAATGTGGCATCTTGATTATTCACAAGCTTTTTTCTTAAATTTGTCCTGGTGACCTAGTTTGACCTAACATGAGCTAATTTCAAACTCGTCTGAGATCTCATTGAAACAATTGACGGAACCATTTTCAAACTCACACGAGATATCATTAGAACAAATGTTCTGACTAAGTTTCATGAAGATTGGGCAAAAAATGTGACTTCTTGAGTGTTTACAAGCTTTTTCTTCAATTTGCCCTAGTGACCTAGTTTTTGACCCACATGACCCAGTTTTGAACTCATCTGAGGTATCATTGAGACAAATGTTCTGACCAAGTTTCATGACGATTGGGCAAAAAATGTGACTTCTAGAGTGTTAAAAAGCTTTTTCTTCAATTTCACCAAGTGACCTAGTTTTTGACCCCGCATGACCCAGATTCGAACTCTGCCGAGATATCATAGGGACAAATGTTCTGATCAAGTTTCATATGAAGATTGGGCAAAAATGTGACTTCTAGAGTGTTAACAAGCGTTCTCTTAAATTTAACCTAGTGACCTAGTTTTTGCCCAGATTCGAACTCTGCCAAGATATCATTGGGACAATTGTTCTGAGCAAGTTTCATGTTGATTGGGCAAAAAATGTGACTTCTAGATTGTTCACAAGCTTTTCCTATAGCCATATAAGGAAAACTGCCCAGCCACCTGGAGGCCATGTTTTGAACGGAGCAGAACCATTTTGGAACTCCACCGAGATATCATAAGAACAAAGGTTCTGAGCAAGTTTTATGTTGATTGGGCAAAAAATGTGACTTCTAGAGTGTTCACAACCTTTTACTATACCCATATAAGGAAAACTGCCTCACCCCCTGCCGGCCATGTTTTTCAACGGACAAGAACCATTTTCAAACTCACACGAAATATCATTAGAACAAATGCACTGAACAAGTTTCATGTTGATTGGACAAAAATGTGACTTCTAGAGTGTTCACAAGCTTTTTCTTTCATTTGATCTAGTGACCTAGTTTTTGACCCCACATGACCCAGTTTCGAACTCAGCCAAGGTATCATTGGGACAAATGTTCTGACCAAGTTTCATGAAGATTAACCAATAAATGTGGCCTCTAGAGTGTTCACAAGGTAGATATTGACGACGAACGATTCATGACGCACAAAAGGTGATCACAAAAGCTCAGGTGAGCTCAAAAGTTAGCTAGGTTCGGGATTGGTTTTTTTTCCATTGTTTTTTTTTAAAGACACATTTTGGTCAAAAAACATTGAAACAAATATAAAATCTGATGAATAGGGATTTCATGAAAAACAATCGTTGCTAAAAACTGTAGGGTTGGGGTTTTTCGTTAGGTAGGGTCGGGTTGCCCGAAACACAGAATTTTTCTTTTGGCCTAGGCGTGACACTATGACACAACATGATATCGGAGGTTTGCCAATATATTTCCAAAAATGTCTGAATTTTTTATTTCGCAAAGTTCGACACGCGGAAATATCCACTTCTACAGTATAGTTAAATATAATAACAGTAATCCTGACCAATGATAAGGGAATTTCGATCTAAACATTTTGACATTGTTTTTAGACACATCACATTCAACTTATCTATTTTCAAACTTCATTGTTTTTCGTTGGACCATAAAACGTTTTAATGACATTTTATTTCAACTAAATTTATTGGCATTGTTTTTAACTTAAAGGGTCAAAGTAGCACTGGTTTCATTGTGTAAAACAGTTAGGAGAACAATTCATTTCAAATGAGTTAATGGATTTGTGTTATGCTTCTGTGAGTTAACAATTGCTTTCTCATTCTGATTTTTAGAGGGGCTGTCTGATTTGTACAAATTTATTTTGGGTCGCTTTCGTTCTAGCAATAATGTTTTATATAACATAAAGAACTGTCAATATCAACAAAAACTATTTTATTTATTGAAAAAATGCAAATATATATTTTCTGTCAATACAGACCCATTTATCCTACAGCTACATTTGGTTTTACATTAAAAAAATAAGAACCGCACATGTGCCAACAATCTGACTCACCAAAATGCTGTATATACATGTATACTAGTTTGTTGCACAGCAAAGTATTATTTAAGTTTTAAATTTCTCTCATGATATGCATTTCTAAACATAAGTTTTTCTCAACATTTATTATAATATTATTATAAAAATATCAGAATAGATGGACGGTTTATGTTATAATTTTCGTACTATATCCTACAATCCCTCTTAAACTTCCTTTCACACAATAATTTAACACCCTAATGTCATTCACAGGAGATATGAAATCAATACCCCTGACTTTCTTAACCTGGTTTATATTTTGAGCATTTTACTTTTCACTCTACTGATTCTGATACCTAGAACAAAACTTCAAATGTACACAAATACCCTGGTACAACATTAAAGAGACTGAACTCCACATGGTCTAATTGTAAAAATGAAAGAAAATTGTCAAAAATACATAATCTTCTCACATAATCATATAGAACCCATTAAACAAGAGCTGTCAGAGGACAGCGCGCTCGACTATTCGAAGTATTTCAGTTGGTACATATCGAGGGCTGAACGAAAAACTGTTGTAACTCACTTTTTTTTTTTCAAAAATCACTTTTTTGCATTATTTGTCATATCTACTACTTATACATATGACATAAAAATATTATGACCGTATTCCTTATTTAATCCCTTAAACCCTTTAGTGCAAAAGTGTTGGTAACTCAAATGTCCCGTTTCAGAAAATGGAAAACTGTCGTAACTTGAGTTACAGTTTACCATTAAGTTTGTTCCTACATGAAAGTTAATTCTAAATGGAAAACTGTGCTGAGTTATGTACTACATGAACTTTGTTATTCTTAGGATGTTATAAATATGATGATGTCATTAAACTTAACAATAGAAATAAAGGTTTTCAAAACCAAATAAATCAGACAACCATACATATGTTATACTTTTAACAGTTAAAAAATGCAGGTTAGTTGTTTTAAATATTAAAACAAAACAATTCAGCAAGGATGGAGTTTAAAGCCAAACCTGTTTGATTAATTAATCAATGCATTTTAGATGAAAACTAAAACAATCTTAATCCAAAATGACACCTAAAATTTTAAATCATTAAAGAACATGGCGGCTCACAGTTTTTCTTAAATATGGCTTTATTGACTTTAAATATTATATTAACTTTGAAAATCTTCTTTGTAACAACTTCCATGGCATTTTGAAATAATTTCACAGAGATGTTCCTAGGCTGACACATTTTGATTTCTTTTTTAACGCAGTCACCAAGGGTGGGGCAGTTTTCCTAATGTGCTTTTATTGAAAAGTTCAAAAATCTTATTATCTGAAACCACTTGGAAGATTTTAAAATCATTTCACAGAAATGTTCCTTGGGTGACCCTCTACCAACTTCTTGGAAATCATTTGATACGTTAAAGAACATAACAAACTGGGAAGGAGCAGTTTTTTTAATGATTGTATTACAATCTTTTACAATCTTCTCTTCAATCACTAACCAAATTTTAAAAATAATTTCATGGATATGTTCCCAGGTTGAACATCTACCATATTGCTCTAAATCATTTTGATTTGTTAAAAAACAATGCCCCCAGCGGGCGGGGAAGTTTTCCTTATATAGCATTTTTTAACACTTTGAACACCGTCCTGGCAACCACTTATGAGATTTTGATAATATTTCACAGAAATGTTCCTTGCATGACCAATTTCCTCCAAATTATTTCAAGTTGTTAAAAAACATTCGTGCCAGTGGGCATTACAGTTATCCTCATTTGGCTTTTTGAACTAAGCCAAGCTATACAAACTTTAAACAATCTTTTTGTTTGAATCCACTGGTGGGATTTGAATTAATTTGGCATAAATTTATTCCTGAATTAGTTTAATCATAAAAAAATCACCAAACAGCATGGCTTCTAGAGGACGGGGCAATTTTTTCTTATATATCTCTGTTGAAAACTTTGAAAATCTTCTAGTCTGACACCACCTGATGGATTTGGAAATAAATTTCAGGTATAGCAAATTTATTTGTCTTTATTGCTCAGGTTGTCCCACAGCATGAACAGACAAGTGAAAATTTGACAGATTTTAAAAAGGTAAAAACTGTGAAAACATCATCGGGACCTGGTCAATAATTTCTCATGGTTTTTGCTCTCAGTTGTTAATCTTATTAAGAGGCCATGTTATCAATTAAGAGACAATAATCTGCTTAACACCTCAAGGGTGAAGCCAAGTGACACCTGACTAGACATAGCCGTTTGGTTTATTTAGCTTTTTATGCCCCCAGCATCTTGATGCAGGAGGCATATAGTGATTGTCCTGTCCGTCCTTCCGTCCGTGTCAAGGTTAAGTAGATTTTACCGTTTCGTCTAGCACAACACCGCTTGCTACAACACTTGGATACTTACACAGTTGTTGCTTATGACCATTCCCTATCCACCCATATCACTCAACTTCGCGTTGACCTTGACCTTGACCTAATTTGGTCTTATAATGATTCAAAAGTGCAATTTCTTGGTTAACTAGATTTTACCGTTTCATCGAGCACCAACACCGCTTACTACAACACTTGGATATTTACACAGTTTTTACTTATGACCGTTCCCAATCCACCAATATCACCCAACTTCACTTTGACCTTGACCTAATTTGCACTTAAAATAATTCAAAAGTGCAATTTCTTGGTTAACTAGATTTTACGGTCTTGTCTAGCACCAACACTGCTTACTACAACACTTGGACATTTACACAGTTGTTATTTATGACCGTTCCCAATCCACCCATATCACCCAACCTCACTTTGACCTTGACCTAATTTGCACTTAAAATAATTCAAATGGGCTGTTGCTTGGTTATCTAGATTTTACCATTTCGTCTAGCACCAACACCGCTTGCTACAACAGTTGGATACTTACACAGTTGTTGCTTATGACCATCCCCAATCCACCCATATCACCCAACTTCACTTTGAACTTGACCTAATTTGGACTAAGAAATGGGCTACCCAGAACCAACTGGGGCATGTGTGTTTATCAAACACAGAATCTTGTTTACTATTTATTCTTATCAATTTTTTATTAAAAACCATGCAATTAGTTACCAGTTTTTGCAGTGTTTAGTTTATATTTTATGTTTTTGATGAACAGAATAAGAAGGACGAAAAATTGGAACTGAAACAATTGTCCAGTTTAGAGAGGGAATTGGTTTTCAGAGTGTGCAGTTTAGACAGGCTTCACTAAAACAGACAAAGGCAATATCAGCCATATATTATATATTCGCTACCCCTGACTTTTCAGAAATGTTCCTTGAGTGACCCTCTAACGGAATCTGGATGAAAGCGCTCCCGGACAAAAGCCCACTCATTGCTTTTCACACCCCTAGCATTAGCCCGCTCGTAGAAATTATTGACTCAAGTATTTGGAATTAATACGTACGACGTCCTAATTAACGAATTTTACTGCCCTTAATAAATGCAGTAAGTTTGTGTTTAATTGCGACAATTAGGTCAATTATCTTCTTTAATTATACTTATCACCCACACTTAGTCGGATATTATAATAATAATTGTCCGGGGTGTAATTTCAACAAACTGATACTTTCTGGGTCGTCAAAATTACGAGCAGGCTAATGTCCTGGTTGTGAAAAACAGTGCGGGATTTTTTTTCTGGGAGGGCTTTTGTCGGTATTTGTCTCTACCATATTCTTTAAAATCATTTTGAATTCCCAAAATAGTAGCAACAAGTATTCCTCCTTTGATTAAATTGAAAATGTGGAACAATTTCTTGTCAGAAACACCTGTTTTAATCTCAACTTGGACTTGTTTAAAGACATTGCTGTTGTCTGTCAATGTCAAAATTTTACTTCAAACAGTTCTTAACAGCTACAATTAAGCTCGTACAATCCACTATGATTCTTAAAACTCCGGTTAGCGGCCTAGAGCCATCTTGGCCCTCTTGTTCCAGAGTAAGGCTATGATAAGACTACAGTAGTTTCGTTGACACCAGGGCCAGATCCCATCACTATTATTATTATAAAACCAATAAAAACTGTTGCTTCTTGTAACTAAAATGCAAGTTTTATTATTATCATAATTTTTGTTATTATGCTACTTTGTACACCTTTATAAACTCTGTATTGTGTTTTATGATACTAAGGACATTGCGTTTCTTATATCGTTACTTGAATTAACTGCTGTTTTCTTTATTTTTAACAAACAGTATCCCATTTGTTAGTAATGATAAAATGTCATGAATAGAAAGTTATAATTGTTTGTTTTGCGACAGTTTTCCATTAATTTTTATACTGGAGTTTGAACAGATTTCAGCGGAAATCTGTTGTAAGTTAAAAATCTTTTAATATAATGCTTAATATTACATTTTTGGAGACTGTAACATCTTAATAAGTAATAATTATACAATTTTATCACTTATTGGTTAAAGAAAGTTTATAACGCAGAATTAATTAAGTAAAATAACAGTTTTTTCCTTCTACGGTAAAATAAAAAAAAAAGTGAGTTACGACAGTTTTCCGTTCACCCCTCTATATTTTGAATAGTGAAAGGGGCATAAATTTGTTAAATATAAAATATATTTAAGTGAAGCCTTATATATTTAAGTGAAGCCTTGTATAGATTATAAATTTTTGGAACAAAAACTTCAACCACAAAGTCTATGTAAAACGTAGGCAAACTCTGTCAAAATGCAAAACAGAGTTATGGGTAATATTGCCCCTGATACTAGAGTTGATGTCAAAGGTAAGTTCCAAGTTTCAAGTGAATTACTTGCGTAGTTTTGAAGTAACAAAACTTTTGAATATAAACTTTAACCAGAAAATCTGTGTGAAAAAGGGGCATTATTTGTCAAAATAAACAACATAGTTATGGGTAATGTTGCCCCTGGTACTAGAGTTGACGATAAAGGTTAGTTCCAAGTTTCAAGTGAATAACTTATGTATTTTTAAAGTTACAAAAATGTTAATATAAACTTTAACCAGAAAATCTATGTGAAAAAGGGACATACCTCGGTAAAAATACAAAACAGAGTTTATGGAGAATGTTGCCCCTGACACTGGAGTTGATGACAAAGGTTAGTTTCAAGTTTCAAGTGAATAACTTATGTAGTCTTGAAGATACAAAACTTTTGAATATAAGCTTTTACCAGAAAATATATGTGAAAAAGGGGCATAACTATGTCAAAATATAAAACAGAGTTATACAAAATGTTGCCCTTGATATTGGTGTTGAAGACAAAGGTAAGTTCCAAGTTTGAAGTGTATAACTTAATAGTTTTGAAGTTACAAAACTTTAAATATAACCAGAAAAACTAAGTGAAAAAGGGGCATAACTCTGTCAAAATACAAAACAGAGTTATGGGGAATGTTGCTGACACTGGAGTTGATGACAAAGGTATATTCCAAGTTTCAAGTGAATAACTTATGTAGTTTTGAAGTTACAAGACTTTTGAATAAAAACTTTAAGCAAATTCAGACACTGATACGGACGCGAATAGTCGAGCTAAAAATTAGACACTTATGTTTTCATTGACCTGAAAAACAATGACTTTTATAGTTTCTTCCTTTTTATCGTCCCTAAATCTAAAGCGTTTGCAGGTGCTATAACACATTGAGTAATTTTTAAAAAAGCGCTGTTTATATTTAGGATATATTTAGGATAATCACATGACACATTAGTTTTTTCGAGTCGCGCATGTACACATTTGAATCAGGTGCTTGTATTGGGGAAAGCCGCAGTATTTTTAAATTGGGAATACCAGGTACAAGGAATGAGAGAGGTTATTCAACTTCTATTTTTCAATAAAATATACTGTTTCTGACAGTATTTGATTGTGTTCTATACAAATATTGATGGATATATGGATGTTTTTACCACTTAGAAATAACTACAAAAAAGTGCAGATTTTTATGCCTATCTGGAGTTCAGTATCTTTAAGATAAAATGGACCAATAAACAAATTCAGACAGACCGAGGCAAGAGCAAACCAAATACCGTAAAAGCTCTATGTTTTCGGACACTTGTGTCCGTAAATTTGGACACACAAAAAATATTCTCAAATTACAGGTGTCCGAAAATTTATAGACACTATGACAATATTGCAATTACATTCGGATACGTCCGGTGTATAGCGTTTTTTGCTGAATATACTTGGATAGTATGGATTACTGATTGCGCGTGATTGATAAATACCACTCCATATTAGTATTATTAATTTTAAGCCATGTTTGCAATGAATTGTAAAAGATTTCATATGTATGATTGTGTTTAACAGAAGATTAGGCCAAGACTGCATTTTTGTCGACCGAGTTCAAACATTACTATTTTGTATATTATTTACCTGTAATAATTGCAATAAAAGATGCAAATTATGATTTTGTTGTTTGTTATTGAACCAAAAATCTTAAACGATCGTCTTTATCACCTTCAAACATTCGTGAAACTTGTGATAGGGTGCGATAAAACTGGAGCCTGTTTGTCACACTTATCGTGTTGAGTAGGGGCATAGTACCGTAGATACCTGAATTGTTAATTGGCACTAATTGGCATTATAATAGATTTCAATGCAACCGGTATCAGACTATCATAATTGGCACTAATTTACATCATACCCTTATTCAGTTCCAATACAGTTATTAAGGTTAAATAAATTTCATTCTTTCAATTGATTGGTTAATTATAACGATGCAATCAAACGTTCGATCTTCATAACCTTACCTTGAACCTATATATGTTGACAAATTCATTTACATACCTTAACATTTGCATCGTTACTTCTTAACAACACTATAATTGTCTAAGCATATTTTATCTCTATCTTTTAATATATCTGTTAAGACTGGTTCCTTAAAACTATAATTTCAACAGCGTATTTAATATACGATATCAATACCGGTTTACACATCGGGTAAACCCATTACTTATGGCACGTGGCTCTTTACCCAATAACGGTTATGTAACTGTCCACCGCCTCCAGATTTTATGCCCTTCATCCAGTTTTAAAAACACATGTGCAGTTTGTCACCAGATTAAAGCAAACAGCTTAGAAATCTGCTAAAATACCAATGTCATATAAAATGCCAGAAAATTTAGATTCATTAATAATGGTTTAAAATTAGGATACCGAAAATTTATAGTGAAAAAAAAAAATTATTTCGGCTAAAAAAGAGGGTGTCCGAAAACATAGAGCTTTTACGGTACCGGTAATTTAAACACACTTTCATAGATACTGATCAATGCAAATTAACAATACAGTTGAACCTCATCAAAATCATCCAGGCCAGTAATCACAGACATGCAATAGTTTTTTTGACCCAGTAATAAAGTTATATAAATCGCTGAAGATTACGTGCCACTCAGCAGATAAATGATACAATATTGCTACACGCTTAGACAAAAATGCTCAAAATATACAAAGTGAACTGAAAAGTCTGCTCTACAGTCACAGTGGTGAACAAATACGTATCAGGAAGCAAATTTGTACTTCGATAATTTGTATAAAACTCAAAACTTGCTAGACTGTGCAGAACTTTTAGTGTATAATTTCGCAACTGTAAGATCATGTAATAGGTCGTACCAGCAATGTAGACTTATAATATTTACTTGTATGCAAAATTGATTTTCTCTATCACCCAAGGATTATTTATGTGTAATTTGGTTGAATTCTGCCCTGTGTTAGCAGTGTTAACTGATGTACTGATGCAGGCACACAGAGCAGATGAAATATATCTAGGGATTGGCACACATTTTGTAAAACACGTCTGGTGGAAAACCTGGAGGTCACAAGTCACTAAATAAGGAGGCCGCAAGTCACTAAATAATTGTTGGGACTAGAATTCCGCCCAGTGTTAACAGTGGCCACAAGTCACTACATAATCACTGGACTGGAACATGCCTATTATATTTGCAAGAAGGCATCTTGCTGAGTACGAAGTACTTCAATATAATAAACAAGAAATTGTATGGAACAAGCACAGACAAGTAGATGTCACTCACAATACACCTGGAACTTGCCATAGCATTTGGCTTGATACTGGCCTTCAATGCACCAAGCTACACATGTCATTATTTCTTATATTTGTTAAAAGCAAAATACAAAATGTTATTAACAAACATCGCACAACAAACAGCTGATGACGGACAATGACTGACCAAAATATCTCACAATTGAGCACTTCAATCTCAGTTGAGCTAAAATTTGTTCATTGCAAACATTTGAACAGCATGCTACTGAAGCAGCGACTGTTACTGATATCAATGTCAACTTACCTTGGCCAGACCTCGACTTGACAACTATCCCAACTACAGTCACTTCCACACCACTCCATACTTCAACTGTGAATACACAACAGAAAAATAACAAGCTCATGTGGATGACAAGTTGACAAGTACAAGAATTAGTAAGAAATTCATCAAGTTTTCTTGTGATTCTGTTAGTACTCTACAGGCCACCTATAGACGAAGATGGAAGTGTTTTCCTATCAAACAAAAGAGTTTTTGTCAGTATGATAACACACATACCGGCATAATCTAACATACCTATTCTTCAATTAAATACTTGCGTAATTAATTATTAATCAACAATTCACCACACTACTTCAAAATCATGTACCAGTGAATTACACAATGTTACGGATCTCACATGCAGAACAATTGTTCTTATTTTCATTATGCAGTGAGCAATACTTCCATGACAATCCCATGGTTTCTATGGCAAAAGTTTCAACTTATAGTCAACATTCGATGCCACTCTGTATTTTAAGATTGCTTTGATTACCATGCTGACAGTAAGGCTAGCCATACAATGAAATACATAACATTAAACTATACCTGTGTGAATTGCCAGGCCTGTTTCACCATCTCGTGGGCGTCACCGATGCTGCTGAACAGTCGGTCTGTTACTGGATCGTGTCCACAGCCTCTTCCTGGGTCTTCTTAACGACAAACAGGTTATTAGACTAGCTTGGACTATGCAACAAATAGTCAATGTAAACAATTCTAAATGAGTCTAAGGGAAACAACTCCAGATGCACATGTTTACCAAACTTTTCTATCTCACTTTTCAAACATGGTGGTAGCTTGAGGCCTAGGTTTGTCATCAACTTCATGGAATTTAGAAGTACATATCTTCATGTAAAGTGTATACTTCGTTTATACAGTTTAAATGCTGAAGACTTGAATATATCATTAACATGCATATATATATATATATATGTCTATATATATATATATACACAAATTAATTTCATGGCACAACTCACACATTATTAGAAAGGATCTTGCCAACAGAATTCACAATCTGGCTTGGTACTGGCCTTCATTACATCAAGCAACGCAAGTAAAATGCCACTACAATAAATAATTGTCTTAAAATACACGGTCTGACCCCAAGTGGCAAAACACAGTATCAAATGTGGATTACCATAAGACTGATTATTTGAGGACTGAACACAAATGTCCAGTTTTTTCAACTTCCATCGAGTGGCTTCAAAGAAGTTGTTAAAAGCAAAATACAAAATGTTGACAACAAACAACTGACAACGAACCATGACTGACCACAGTGGCTCACACTTGAGCACCTCAAGCTCAGGTGAGCTAAAAATCCGTTGATCGCAATCTTGCTACAAATGGATGGCATGCCACTGAGGCAGTGATTTATTATTATATTAATGTAACCTTACCTTGGCAAGACTTTGGGGTTCAACCCTTGACTTGACAACTATCCCAACCACAGTAACTTGCATGTAGGCAGAAGGGACGTCAGTAAAGGTCCAGTGTCTGGCTCGAGTTCCATTCCCACTGCTTACAGAACTCGAGTCCCTGGCTGACCTTTCTGTCCTCCCTACACCAACAGTGTATATACAACAGATTAATAAGGCATTCATGTGGATGTTGTTTTGGTAGAAAACATATTATGTTACATTGACTGTTCTATTAAATAGATGAAGTGTAATTAATATATAAAATATTCCTGCTGAGTGGATTGTTTTGCTATAATGTAGACATTTTTTTGCTATTACAATGATCCAAGCAACAAAGGTTACAATCATTAAAACTGAATAATCACCAGGACAGGTATTTAAGACAAAATAATGAACACACAAACTGAATATAGACCTGAAAACATATAAACCGTATAAATGATTAAAACATTACCTGGACACTGGACAGTGTCCGTTATTAACTCTGAAACCTGTCACAGCAGCAGACTGACCTGGGGCCAGTTTACAAAAACATCTGACAGTGTTTTTTTTCAGTGATTTGTGAATATGCCCTTTTCTGTGAAATGGTTAAAAATGCGTCGTAAAACGCCAAAATTGTGAAAACCGGGAAATACAAACTACATGTAGTATCAAATAATAACTAGTGATTTTGATGCATTTAATCACACTTAAAGTACAAACACATGATATTAAAGTGTGATCTTTACATTCATGAAACCTTACCATAAAACATTCCAGTTAAATTTCTCTCTTTTGGAGATTTGATATTGTCAATAATTCTTTAAATTAGCAAAATGTCCAATGGCTTCACTTGAGTCAGACACAAGTCAATAGAAATGTCACATGATTGAGATGTAAAAGGCTCATTAAAGGACAAAACAGGGGTTTAAGCGATGTTATTTTTGTCACCACTATCAGTATGAGAAACTGACTAACTTGCACTCGTTACTGTCAGTAAATCTACTTGTGAAGACACTAAAGTTGAAACTGTTCAAATGCAGCACAAATTGAATTTGGGGGCTTCACTTACTATTTTCTCGCTTAAAATTGCCTGTTTGAAACGATGACTCCTTTAAGATAAGCTTGTCTTTTTATTAAAAAAAAATCACATAATACTGAGAGTTTCGTGAAAAATGCATGTGATTGCTTAAAAAAAAACAAGAAGAAAATAATCTGCAGTGTTTACACTTTAAAAATCCTTCAAATGATTGATTCAATACAGATCATAACCCACTGAGCGTTTACAGTGATCCCGATGAGCACATGTTTCACTAACCAACTGGTTCACGAAAATATCAATAAAACGTGACACGAGTCCTGTTAAAATCGAGTAACCTTTCAAAGCGGTGTAGACATAAAACTACTACCGAAATTGTATCCTATTTAAACAAAATTCACAAAATTAATTAAGATTTCATAATTTTTTTATCCACTTTTCCATTTGTGTATTTACGGCCAAAAATTGTGAAAAAATAATACTTTTTGGCTTTGTGAATGGTACCGAATATCAGCATGAAAATGAGGCAAAAAAAACGCTGTCTGAAGTTGAACTACATTAAAATACATATAAATTAATCAATCCATCACAGTTATGTAAACAACAGTAAACAATACCAATACCAATGATACTTAGTGAACCTAATTAGCAGGATGCATGAATTCTTCATTTTTAACAGTGTCATATACATGTATAACAATAATGCACAATGTCATACAAATGTTAGGAACAAGAGGCACAAAAGTGCCTGTATTGCTCCACTGGCTTATCAAAAAATAATAAATATAAGCCAAACAAAAGATTTAACTTAAGATATTTCTGCAATACAGCTCCAGCCCTTACATGCTTCCCAGTTTCAGCATTCTCATGGTACAAGCAAGCTGTAATCTGGAGTGGGATTCAGGGGAGGGAACTAAACCATCCTTCATCAAATGATTCCTGATCATGAAGTCTAATTACTTTAAACTCATCCCACAGCAACTAATATCTACTTTTCCAAGCACTAAAACTGCTTTTCCAAGCAGCAAAATTGTTTTTCCAAGCAGTAAGATGTTAGTATTAACCAAGCATTTGAAAAAAAACGAAGACTCGAGGGCTCAGCCTAAAGTAAAATTTTAGGGAGAAGTGACTTCTCCCTCAGGTCAATTTAGGAAGAAGTGACTTCTCCCTCATGTCAATTTAGGGAGAAGTGACTTCTCCCTCGGGTCAGTTTAGGGAGAAGTGAAGCCACTTTAAGGAGAAGTGTTTTCCGAAAAGCGCTAAATCATAATTTGCTTGTTATTACCATCATCATCATAATCATCACCACAAATTAATTACAAAATATTCCAAATTTTATTACATCATTTTTATCGCAATACACACTGCAAGGCCCAGAGTTTTCATATTTGGTATGTAACATTGCATAGTGGTTCTCTACAAAGATTGTTCAAATGATGCCCTGGGGTTAAAACTGGCAATGCCCCGGTGGTCACATGGTGGTCACATGGTTTATATAGACTGTTGATTTAATTGAAAAATTGAAGCTCAAGCCTAAAGGTACCATTATTTTCTGAAACCTGTGAAAAACTTGGTTGTCTTTAATTTCTACTCAATCTGTTTACTGTCTTCGACAAAACAATTCATCAAACAGACACATTTTACAGACAATTATCTAACGGCATTACACCTACCTATTTGCTCAGATAATACAGACAACGTCAATTAACAACCATAACTGCCCCTTAAATCCTGCTAAATGCTTGTTATTTACATCTTATCCATGTAGTTGCACAGTCTGTACACAGAGAATGACGTCACAAATGTATCAAAGAAGCGCGAATACAAGGAACAATGCCATGCCCCGTGGCGGCCATGTTTTTCAATGAATCAAACAGATTTGAAGGAATTTGGTAGAGGAACATTTCTGTTGAAACTCAAAAAGTGGTTCCGGAGCAGATTTTTAAGATTTTCCTGTTTTTTATGCTTTGGTTGCCAAAGCAACCAGAGTTTTCCATATATTCAACTGAATTGACGGAATTTTTGAAAGGACCATCCCTGGAACATTCCTGCCAAGTTTGGTTAAAATCCGCCAAGCGGTTTCAGAGAAGTTTTTTAAGTAAATTGTTTACGACGACGACGGATGACGACAATAGATGCCAGACGGTAACTGACCAGAATATCTCACCCTTTAGCACTTCGTGCTCAGGTGAGCTAAAATGTGGTGTAATGGAGACAGAGCAGGGGTGGTGGAGAAACAATTCATGGACATGCAGAACCCAACATTTATTGGTCCCTGTATGGCCCCTATACAAACTAGGAATTGCAACCAACAAAAATCAGTGTCAATATGTTAACACTCAGTTTCATGTAAGAGTTTCATAATGGCCAAAAGCTGAGTTATTAAAGCGGCAGTCCATAGAATATACTTCACAACATCTTCAATTGGCATTATTTCTATTTCATGACTGAAAACTGTTTCTTTTAACCAGCTATTGCAAACAGAAACTATACGATGAAAAGTTACAGAAATGTTATTACTTTATCGATTCCAATGCAGTTTTTTTGTATTTTGATTGTAAAATGTACATAAGAAAGGATTTCTGCAAATTTAATTTTTAGTACATATTTCTGGACAGCTGCTTCTGGATAAAAATTGTAATCCCAATCCCCCCTGCAATACATTATGTTGCCACAAGAATGACAATGCAGGTCAAGTCCCTGTAACAAAATGTGCTCAGATGAGCTAATAGGCACATGAAGAATTGCTAAATAAACTATCATTTAAATACTGGTATTATGTTTAAATACATATCTAATTTAAAAAAGGAGGTGCATGCTGGTACAATATTGTTCACCTGCTTTAGTAACATGATGTGTTGAACCATGATAACACCTTGACCTAAATTTAGAATTGATCTGACAAACTTGTAAAAAAGCTGTTTGACTTACTTCAACCTAGTGATAAATTTTTTCATCCACATTTACCACGCTTAAACCAATTTTTTTATAGTCCATCAAGCTGACTAAGTTCTTCCATAAATGCCTACTAACACTAAAATTTCATAATGATTGCATAAAAACTTCTCAAACTGTTGTCTGCACAAACTAAAGAGGCCGCTGCCGCCTCAAAAGTAGCCCAAATAGGTTGCCTTTTCAGGCGACACAAAAAATAGAATGTTCAACCTAATACCTTACAAGTTACATTATGATGTTTTCTAGTTCTACGGTTTAATGCTCTAAGAGTACATTACATGATAAAGAAGGAACAAAATGACTTAAGGTTAAAAGATGTGGAATTTTGGTAGAACCAGGATATTTATGCTTATTTATCAGATGTTTATATAAGTCCAAATAATTAGACGTTATCAGTGGATTCTGAGCTATTTTTTGTATAGGCAGAATGCAAACTACATCTTAACTGTTAATGCTAATTTCCTGTAGCAAAGCAATATCACATGAAGTTACGATTTTTCGGTGTTGCTGTCTAAGATCACTTTTGACCTAGATTTCTTGTGATAATTTTATGCAGCGGGAAAACTGAATGCCATTAGAACTGGGCAAATTTTCTAATTTAAGGGAAAGCAAACTTACAACAATGGTTTGATGTCTACCAACAACTATTGCATATTTATGGAGGATTAGAATTTACATAATTGTTTGCATAAGCGATTCAAATAAAGTTATAAACATATCTTCAACATACGCTCCAGAACTGAACAGAATTATGAACAATTTTACTCAATGTAGGTCATGAACAGAATGTAATATTCATTGACATAATGAAATAATTATTTCGTTTAGCCTACATCAGCGGCACGCTCTATGAATAGCAATAATACTGATCGATATCTGCGAAATATTGGTGCTGTACAACGTTTCGGAGCCATACATAAGTATTTGGCAAAGTTGGGTATGAAATGGTCTTTTCTAGTGAATTCAACAAATTCACAGATGTTATTCAATCTCTAAAAATATTTAATATATTTCTATAAATAAAATGTGGTGAAAGAAGTCTCGTAATACGTCAAAATATTGTTTAAGTTACTTTTACTTCATTTGCATGAATACACTATTTGCGAAACTAATACTGCGTATAGTATATTCAGCGATTTTTTTCACTGCTTTGAGATTGCATCCAGTACCGCTCAAATTGGTAATTTCCGAACGTGAAAACTTGCAATTGGGAACAATTTAAGAAAGAAATATAATTAATATATAATTAATAAACATCTTAAACTGGTGTTTTATTGTCTGAATTCAGTATTTTAATGGTGTTTATCTATTCACATACAAGTTAGTTCATAATTTACAGCCATAATTACAATTCCTATGTACATGTAGTTTGTAGCATTTTGTTACTTCTGATTTGGGATTTTGTTTCTTCCTATTGGGAAAAATAAACCATATTTGGCATAGGGAATGGGTCCGTTTACCGGACCCCATTATATAACGAAAAAATCACTGTATATTATATAACATAACTATGTACACTCGTCTAATATATAATACTTTTCAATCATTCCCGCAATTTATTTCTGACAATGCTAATTTGTTAAATTTGCCAGACAAATTCACATAACAATTATAGTAACGTAAATTACTAGCATTTAAGTTAGTCATTTTGGGCCGCACGCATGATTGCCCTGCCCCTTTTTCTTATCAGCCTGCCCTTTTTTGACCTCACCCCGCCCCTTCTTAAATCTATGTGTAACACTATTTCATTTATCACCGGTGAAAACATGGAAAGTATGATGGGTTTATTCACGGTACAGAAATTATTTATGTTTGAGTTTATCTCAAATTAATTTTTTGTCCGATAAGTTTTCTTATGGAGTCCGAAAAATCTAGAAACCGAGAAGTCTCCTTAGTGGGGACCAAAAAAGCTAGGGTCTGAGAAGTCACGTACCTGATCATCAAGTCCCTCTTGTTTCGGGTAAAAAATGACATTTCAATATTAATTTCAAAGCGGATCGTCTTTATTCACAACATTTCTTGTTCTGGTTAAACTTCAAAATATCAACAGTATCATGGATATAATAATGTTATTAATCCATATTGTAGAAGAAAACAGCACATAAATCAAGCAATTATCAACAAAATATCGTAATGTTATCAAATAAACTACACTCGCCTGTAAGGGGTTGTGAAAGTGGTCAAACCGAGTTCGGTTTTAAACGAAATCTATTAATAGCAGACACAGCTTTCTACTGCGCACAGGGTAAAATATTTTGTCTGAAGATTTGATTCAATAGCCATATGCGATCCATATTTTGATTGACCAATGAAAAAGCAGTATGCAAGTTTCACATTACTCAGTGCAATATGGAGGACTTCACATAGAATTTGAACAGTGCATTTGTTTAAGGATACGGATTAAGTGTTAAAGTAAGTTTTATGTTGACTTTTTGGCATGCAATTGGTAAATTAATGTTTATACATAATGTTGAATAATTGTTAAATGAACAATGAGTGATAAAATATGAAATTGCAGCTAGAAAAGCTTCCGACATGAATTCATGTCGTGATGCCACAGGAAAACAGCTCTTACCGATATGAGGTCGGTGTATACCTCAGATATATATAGGATTAATGATTATTTATGTACAATTTAAGTGGTGAATTCATTCATTTTATGTCAAATACTATTACTACAACTGAAAAGAAAACTTACTGTTGTGGAAAAGTTCGGGAGGTGTGTGCTGCAACAAAGTATGACCTCATACATTTAATCATTATCAACCTGATCAAGATTAATCTCTCTTAGTAAATTGTACGATGTGGACAATGCACGAATCTCACTAAACAAAGGGAGACAATCCAGTCAGTTGTTTATACTTTACATGTCTGTGACAGGCGAGTTATGTCCCTCGTGTTGATTCCAGCATTGCAGAACGTTTCTTTACTATCGAGTCATCACAGCTCGTACTTTGAAGAATATGCACCACGTCTAACGTTGCAGAAGTAAAATGCTCATGTGAATCAGACACATTCTAGTTATTAGACGAATTTAAATGCAAATTACTGGATCCATGTGATCGTACCACCTTCCTGGAACCGCTAATGTAAACCCTGTCAAAACACCCGTATGCGCGCGCAACCAGTCAATGCCTAGAACAAATACTAGTATTAGGCCGGTATTCCATGTTTCCGTTTTGCGACTGCGTCATCTGACTGCGTTCGTCCGTTTAACGGTAAAAAAAAATCGGAACAAGCAAAATTTAATAGGGACTATCCCATTTGTCCGATTGCACTATCCGTCAATTTGACGAACGTAAAAAATCGCTACATCAGCGGATGTCATTAGCAGATAAGACTCCGCAATGAAAAGACTGCTTAATTCTGTTCCTTTTTTCTGTCTAGTAAAACGTGAAAGTTTGTATTCCATATAACTTGCAACAGAATTCTGACTAAAAAGGACCAAAAAAAAAAAAAAATTGACCGTTTTAGTCGGAATTCTGTTGCAAGTTGGAATATTACAAACTTTAACATTGTTTTACTAGACAAATGTTGATTAAGGGATCTAAACTATCACAATTACAGCCAATTTCATGAATGGTACGGATATCACTGAGTGTAGCAAAGATCAAGGAGGTGCCCCGGAATACCCCTATAACTAAAGAACAACAAAAGATATTTTAAAATGGATTTCAGATTCATATTCAGCATCGATAAACTACATAAAAAACAAGGTTTCCTTGATCTTTGACGATTTTACCCAAATTTCCACATGATGATCAAGGGGGGGGGGGGGGGGCACCGGAATACCCCCTATAACTACAGAACAAAAAGAGATTTTTTAAAATGGATTTCAGATTTGTATTTAGCATTGAAAAACAACATAAACTACCAAGTTTGATAGCTTTCTAAGACCTTTGACGATTTTATCAAAATTTTCACCTGATCACCATCAGGTGAATCAGGATTTTTTTTGGGTGAAATCGGCGACCTCAAGGTATTCAGCTCAAACTTTGTTATTTATATTATAAAACATCCCTGAGCTCAAATCTGGAGCCCTTTTTCATGTACCTCGACCCCCCAAAATGTTTCAGGGGTTCAAAAGGGATAGCGGTCAGGCCAATTTTTTTAAAAATAATTAAAATGGTGACTTCAAAGTATTCCCTTCAAACATTGTTATTTATATTTAAAAACATCCCTGAGCTCAAATTTGGACCCCTATTGGGGATATCTCGACCATTTAAAAAGTTATAGGGGTTCGATGGGAGTAGGGGTCAAGCTGATTTTGTGGCTGTTATGCTTAAATATACCTTTTATATTTAACTCTGTCTATCCATTTACAGTTGGTACATTCATCCAATATATCATAAGTACAATGCTTAATGTTTGTTGCTGTGGTTGATGACGATGATGCTGCTTTTGCTTATGGTGATGGTGCTGATTGCCAGTGCTGTTGTTGCTGCTCTTACTGCTAAAAATTATGGTGCTGTTGATGCTGCTTTTGATGATGATAATGATCGTGTTGCTGATAACCAAAATTGCACGGACGACAAGTAAAATGAAACGAGTTTGTTGAACTGTAGGCTATAGATAAGTTTGACTGACCTTTGACCCTATGCCCCAATAATCAATAGAGATCTACTTGTAGTCATAAGCAACCTACCTACAAAATATAACAAACCTGGGCCTAAGGTTTCCATAGTTATTGCCTGGACAAGGTTTTACAACTATTGCAACTATTGGTCAGTTTGACCTTGAGTCCTTGACCTTTGACCTAAGGACTCAATAATCAATAGGGATCCTTTAATAGTCATGACCAACCTACCAACCAAGGTTTTACACTTATAAAAAATAAAATTGGTTGGTTTGACCTTGACCTTTGACCCAAGAACCCCAAAATCAATAAGGATCCTCTACTAGTCATGACCAACCTACCTACCAAGTTTGAAAAACCCAAGCCTAAGGGTTCTGTAGTTATTGCCTGGACATGGTTTGGTGTACTGACATTCCGACGGACATATGGGCCGACATTTGCATTGCAGTCAGTTATGAATTTTGTAAAATATTCAATTGATCTAGTGCTATTCGATGCCAATTAAAAATATTGCTCATCTGCCACTTTTAGCTAATTTTACAGGCGACTTGTATATTTGAATGAAAAACATTCAAAGTATAGCTCGGACATATTAACCTGACACTTCATGCATAAATATAGATCTATAACAAATCTGTTGCGAAGAATATATTAGTTTCCGTACTTAAAACAAGTTACATTGATGTAATCATATTTCACTGACTAGATGCCTGTTGGCAACATGTTGAGCCCATTGTCAAGAAAGCAACTTGCATTTTAATTATTTTAAAATCCCATTTTCTAATAAGCAGATCTTCTTTAACCTATA
Organism: Congeria kusceri; assembly: GCA_027627225.1. Classification (NCBI taxonomy): domain Eukaryota; kingdom Metazoa; phylum Mollusca; class Bivalvia; order Myida; family Dreissenidae; genus Congeria; species Congeria kusceri. The sequence continues at coordinate 2,379,760 of CM051030.1, forward strand.
AGTGTGACCTTAAACTTTGGAATATGACACAGGTCTTGCGTGCGACATGCCGTCTCCACAAGGTGAACATTTGTGGCCAAGTTATTTTAAAATTGCCTGATGAATGATGAAGTTATAGTCCAGACAAGCTGTATTATGCCCATTTTTGACCTTTGACCTCTAACTGGGACCTTGACCTTTGAGTTAGAAACACAGGTCTTGCACACAACATGCCGTCTCTACATGGTGAACATTTGTGGCAAGTAGTTTTAAAACTGCCTGATTAATAATACAGTTATTGTCCGGACAAGATCGGACAGACGCACACACACACATATTACATCGAACCACCATGGTGACAACTAAGTCGAGCTGACCACAGGCAGGCTCAAGAAAACTACAATCATAGTGTTAGTAAACACATGAAACATGAACAAGACTGAGTATAGGAAATAGTAAACACATGAAACACGAACAAGACTGAGTATAGGAAATAGTAAACACATGAAACACAAACATGACTAAGTATAGGAAATAGGAAACACATGAAACACGAACAAGACTAAGTATAGGAAATAGTAAACACGAAACATGAACAAGACTGAGTATAGGAAATAGTAAACACATGAAACACGAACAAGACTAAGTATAGGAAATAGTAAACACATGAAACACGAACAAGACTGAGTATAGGAAATAATTCATGCAAGTAACATATGCTTATAGAGTTCACGAGTGTCAAGTTAGTGTGTCCGAGCGAGGGAAAGATTCAGAGCAAAATAGCAGGGGGCTGCTCCCTGTTCCTTTAAGGTAACCCCCTGCTGCCCCTTTGGGCTGGTCAACAAAGAAATGTGATATATTATTACAAATATTCAATGACAAAAGAAGTGGCCATGTTTAAAAAACCTAAACTAGAAGAATTAAAATGATAGAACTCCTAAATTAACCATTTTGGAAAGTGTACAGAATGTACTGGCCCAGCTTGCCACCCCTGCTCCTTTTTTGCAGAACCCGGTTTACCTTTTCTGATCCTAGATCTTTCCCTACTAAGCTATATTTTTGTTTTAAATTCCTGCATGTTTGACAGCTGCTCCACAGCAAAGCAAAAGCCCCCTCCACCATTAGATCAACAACAGCAAAGCACCACTAACCTGTGAGGTCTTCAACACCCTGTGGCTATCGTTCTATGTGGATTGGATGTCAAACACATCAATGTGTCCTGAAATTAAAATTTGAATAGAAATTATTATCACAATATAAATCAAATTTCTTTTAAACAAGCAGTTGTAGAGGACCACTATACAACGTTTCATGCCAAACATGAAACCTCTGGGCCTTGCAGCTTCAGAGGAGAACATTTTAAATGTCATTTTAAATGAAACCTGTCCGAACCGAACCTGTGAAAACCTAATACTTGTCAAAACCGAACGGCAGTGTCGGTCCCGATTTTTTTCCTTCTTGTTTCATATTTCAAAAAACCTTAATAAACCGAACCCTGTCCAAACCGCATACCGAACAATTATATCATAAAGTTGATCTCATTCAACCTAAAAACCCTGAATAAACAGAACGGTCAGGTGTCACTTCGCGCTACCACAGACGGGGCAGTGGTAAAATTAGCGATAAGCTAGTCAGTGCATACAACAATAGTCAACTTGTCAAAAACAGATTAGTTTGTTGTGTTTTATGTTGAAATTTATGTACAGTGCAAAATTTTAAATGTTTTACAACAGTGTAATTAATTTATACATACAGTAAATTCTGACAATATTTTGATCACTGATCTCTATAAGCCTACGCTTGCGATACAAAATAAATAGGTTTAAACTAATCAAAGCAGTCAACAATGGTGAATTCCTTAAGCAGATGAAAATTAGTTGTACATTAAATACAAGAACTTGTTTGATTGATCGATTGAGTGTCGGTTTATGTACAGATATACATGTTTACGTGCAATAATAAAAATAATGAACAGTAAGTAATGATGTTAACAGGGGCATCATTTGAACAATCTTTGTAGAGGACCACTATACAATGTTATATACCAAATATAAAACCTCTGGGCCTTGCGGTTTCATAAATATTTAAAGTCATTCTGCTATATAAGTCTATATAAACCATGTGTCTCCCAGGGCGTGACCCCTTTTTACCCCAAGGGCATAATTTGAACAATCATTATATATGACCACTTTAACATGTTACATACCAAATATGAAACCTCTGAGCCTTGCAGTTTCAGAGGAGACCCCCGGGACCTTGACAGTTTTGACACCTGGGGAATAATTTGAAAGAACTTTGTAGAGGACCACTAGAGGATGCCACATACCAACTAGAGTTTGTTTTTGAAAAAAAGATGCCACACACCAACTAGTTTGTTTTTGAAAAAAGACACGTCTTCCCCCACGTGCCGCCATAACTCCACCCAAAAATTCACCTACCATGACATTCTGAAGATATGTACAACCACACTTGGTATCAATGCTGTGAAGTTTTGTCAAATTTCATCCAGTGGTTACGGAGAAGATCACAGACAAGGTCTGTTATGTTAACAACTTTCAAGGGCCAGAAGCCCACAAAAATTCTGCCACCGACGATATGCACAACTAGAATTGGTAAACCTATAAAGTTTTGTCAAAATCGGACAAGGGGTTACGAAGAATAGGTGTTGATAAGGTCTTTTATGCGAAGAACTTCAAAGGGCATAACTCTGCCAAAAATCCGCTGCCGATGACATTCTGACTTGGTACTGAAAAATCCTGTGAAGTTTCGTCAAAATCTGATAAGGGCTTATGGAGAAGAAGCGCAGACAAGGTCTGTTATGTGAAAAACTTCAAAGGGCCATAACTTTGCCAAAAATCTGCCGCCGACGACATGCCGACGATATGCACAACTAGAATTGGTACTGATCAATCCTGTTTCGTCAAAATCCGATCAGAGGTTACAAAGAACAAGTGCAGACAAATTTTGTTTTCAGGAGTCCATATATACATCCATACATACATCTAATCATCCATCTTTCCAGCACAAAATCAATATGTCTTCCTATCCACAACGGAGGGGACATAAATATGAAAGCTCTCAGCCTTGCGTTTTCACTTTTCAAATCTCTTTTTTAGCTGTTGTGACCTACAAAGGCAGCGGACTTGAACGATTTGAACAATTTAGAAAGAGGCTCACCGAAGGATCATTAATGTGATATTTGGTGAAAATCTGCTAAGTGGTTTAGGAGGAGATGTTGTTTGAATGAAAATGTTGATGCCCAAGGCATGACGGACAAAAGGCTACAGGTGAGCTATAAAGGAAAGACTTTTAATAAAGGCCATTCGAAACATACATAAAATGACATCACAAGTATTATAGTGCGAAATTATTAACCTGACACTCGTTAATCTTCGTGACAAATCATAAGTGTGTTCGGTTGTTTGCGTTCTTTTGGACGAATTTATATTATAGGAATTTACGTAGATATGAATACAGGGCAGCGAGAGTGATATTTAATGGTCGTGTGGTATAATTGCTAGCACCGCACGCTATCGAACTGAGTTCAATTCCGTCTGACTGCGACTTTTTAAAAAAAAATTATGAGTTATTCTTAAAATATGCAGATCATGAGATATTAATTAAAAATGCAGAATATTTTGTGTTACTTTTATATTTGAATTATTTTTATAGTACGTTCACCAATTTTTCAATTACAATAAAAGCAACTCGATGGATAAATCGTGAAAAAAACGCTGAGTACTAACCCGCAACAAAATGTGTACAATAAAATGTTTAATGTCGATGCCGAGACTCGAACTCAAAATTTCGAAACGCAAGCGCAGCATCGGTTTCACAACAGCATTCTCGCTTTACGTTATTGAAACCAATACAATATCAAGTTACAATGACGCTACGCTCGATCCAAGGTCGTGGTATCTATAAATAAATCCAGACTGCATTCAGAATATTCATGAGTGTCAGGTTAATAATTTCGCACTATAATACACTTTAGGTAAATAGGTATACCTGTAAACATCAGAATTGTGAGTTCTTATACAAACAGTTTATTTGTTAATAAACCAAGATAGAATAGCAACAACTTTTCGAGTGCCAGTAACAGTTTACTCTTAGGACATTCTCTATAATCTCTAATCTCCCTGTGGACCTACAACAATAGAAGAAATCAAGTGCTGAAGAATATGTGAGACATCTAATACCTAAACAGCCCAAAAACATAAACTTTTTCATAAACATATGCTCAAAAGTTATTATAATGCCTTGTATAAAAGCTTTTGGCATTTTCGAAAGTTCTGAATACGCTTTTAGCTGCAATGTACATGTTCAATGAATATGCAGTTCTGCACCTGGTAAAAACACGTACATTTTCCATGAGGTGTTTGTGGCATTTCAGAATTTGGTGCATGGGTTCAAATTGTATTTTAGTATATAGCTTTTCAGAAAAAGTACACATACATTTTATTACCATTCATAGCTTCACATTACCAGTCTCAATTGGGGAAGTATTACCGACGGTAGGTAGGTCGGATGTTGGCTGTAATTTGGAATGTTCCGCTAAATATAACATAGTTACCTGATTTTCGTTCCATATGACTACATGAACATCATCACTATCATTTGAACTGATTAGGTCATGTCTAGATTTTATTACCTAATTTCAACTTGGAGTATTCAACCCCTTTGGTTCAATTCCTAGTATTTTTATTTATTTTTTTACATTTTTTTTTTTACAGAACAAGTACACGTATTATGTTTTAAATACCTTTCATAGAATCTGATGGCGTCATCTCTGTTCTTTGTTTGAGGATGTATAACTGACAGTAGGTCGGAGGTTGGCTGTAATCTCTAATCTCCCTGTGGACCTACAACAATAGAAGAAATCAAGTGCCGACGAATATGTGATCCATCTTAAACCTAAACTGCCAGCAAACAAATTATTTCATAAACATATGCTCAAAGGTTATTATAATGCCTTGTATAAAAGCTTTTGGCATTTTCGAAAGTTCTTAATACACTTTTAGCCGCAAAGTACATGTTCAAGTAATATGCAGTTCTGCACCTGGAGAAAACACATACATTTTCCATGAGGTGTTTGTGGCATTTCAGAATTTGGTGCAAATTTATTGTGAAACACGTTTTAATCATAAAGAAAATGCCACAAATATATCATGCATCAATCAATAAAAAGCAGAATAGTGAGTTCTTTCTTATACAACAAGTTTTTTTTTAATTAACCCAGATAGAATGGCCCAGAATTTGCTTGCTCTTGAAGCTTTCAACTCCTCAATTCCTAGTATATTTTTTTCATTTTTTTTTTTACAGAACAAGTAACATTATGTTTTAATACCATTCATAGCATCTAAATATCTAGCGTCATCTCCGGTTGAGGATGTATAACTTATGGTAGGTCGGATGTTGGCTGAATCTCTAATCTCCCTGGTGACCTACAACAATAGAAGAAATCTACACCACACATTTGAAATGTAACACATCGGTGGTTTTAAAGTGTTAACGCACTGGCTTCACAACCCAGGGGTTACAGACCCCGCTATAACCTAACCTACTAACTCGTCTTTTGCATCACACATAAACCCTGATGCCGTGCAGACACTTCCAAACCCTGGTCTGCCTCTGGAATGGGATGTCTCCTGTATTTTGCACTATCAAACGTAACCCATAAGTTTATATCGGGGAAACAAGTTTTAGACGTGTACACTGCAGATCCGTTATATCGCGATCTGTTATTTAACGATATCCAATATATCGCGAATCGGCCATGGATCCCGAGGAAATGCGAAGTGCACATCGTTCGCAATATATAGAAAACCAATTTTGTTGTTATGCGCTATGAAACTTTTATACAAAAGTAAAGATCTAAAAGTTCTCTGCGCTACAAAGTTTTTATATGGCAAGCAATACACCCACGCTTTCCATGCAGATGACGTGATGTTGTACATGTCAGTATAATTTCTGCGCGCTTTTCTAGCAGACCAATGGATTTACATGAAATAAATGTGTTAATTTAATTGTAAACAGAATTCGTGTTAACGTCATGTGAGCAGTAAAATTCGGATAGACGAATCGGAGTTGGAAAATATTATACACAATTTTCAAATTAATTACAGTGAATAATATTATATTTTTATATACAAAATGAATATTTTACATATGGATATACAACACTGTGGATGTTAACAACAATAAAACAGTAAGTTAATTAGGTTTATGTTTTGAGATCGTGAAAAAAGGCTAATATATACATGAATGTTATATCAAGATCTGGCTATATCGCGATCGTGATCCATGGACTGCGCGAATCGCGATATAACGGATATGCAGTGTACATCATACATTCGTTATATGTCCTTACACAGAAGGCATAAGCCTGAAAACTATGTTATAATGGATGTAACTAGTTGGTAGACTATGCCTGAAAAGTGTATAGAAGTACACTGAACAATGTTGGAGTACTTTAATATGAATATCACTGATTGTAACAATGACCAAGAGGGAGCCCTTCAGTATACCCTCTATAACTTCAGTATACCCTCTACAACTTCAGTATACCCTCTATAACTTCAGTATACCCTCTATAACTTCAGTATACCCTCTATAACTTAAGTACACCCTCTATAACTTCAGTATACCCTCTATAACTTCAGTATACCCTCTATAACTTCAGTATACCCTCTATAACTTCAGTATACCCTCTATAACTTCAGTATACCCTCTATAACTTCAGAATACCCTCTATAACTTAAAAACGGAAAGAAATACCTTTATGCTAACAGGCAACTCAGACTGGTATTCAGCATTATTGATTAAACAAGATGTTATGTTTGATAAACACACATGCCCCCGGTTGGTGCTGGATAGCCCATTTCTTAGTCCAATTTAGGTCAAGGTCAAAGAGAGGTTGGGTGATATGGGTGAATTGGGGATAGTCATAAGCAACAATTGTGTAAGTATCAAAGTGTTGTAGCAAGCGGTGTTGGCACTAGACGAAACGGTAAAATCTAGTTAACCTCGTACGGACGGAATCACGCAAGGAAGGACGGACAGGTGCTAGACAAAACGGTAAAATCTAGTTAACCAAGAAACAGCCTATTTGAATCATTCTAAGTGCATATTAGGTCAAGATCAATGTCAAAGTGAGGTTGGGTGATATGGGTGGATAGGGAATGGTCATAAGCAACAACTGTGTAAGTATCCAAGTGTTGTAGTAAGCGGTGTTTGTGCTAGACGAAACCGTAAAATCTACTTAACCTTGTAACGGACGGAAGGACCGACGGACGGATGGAAGGACTATATGCCTCCCATCAAGATGCCTGGGCCATAAAAACAACATAAACAACAATGTTTGATGGGTGTCCTTTGACCTCGACGATTTTATCCAGATTTTCACCTGATGTATATACATCAGGAATTTTTGGACTGAAATCGTCCACTTCAAGGTATTCTCCTAAAATATTGTTATTCCAGTCATAAAATGTCCCTGAGCTCAAACATTTAGCCCTTCTTGAAGTATCTAGACCCTTAAAAAGTTATAGGGAATCAAAGGGGGAAGGGGTGGGGCCAATTTTGTGGTTGTTACGCTCATCTATACTTTTTAGTTTTAACTATGTCAGATGCATATACTGTTGCTATATTCATGAAATAAAGTATGATGCTTAAAATTTTGGTGCTGCAGTTGATGATGATAATGATAAATGATAATGTTGATGCTGTTGCTACCGATGTAAGTGCCGATAGTGGTGACTGCTGGTGCTGTTGATGATAATGATTATGTTTCTACTGTTAATGCCGATGATGCCAAAAATCATGGTGCTGCAGTTGAAGCTGCTGTTGATGATGATAATGGTTGTGTTGCTGATGATGCGTAAAACCACTATTGCCGCTGTTGTTGTTGTAGTCAATGCTCTTCAGATACAATTATATTACACATTTGTTCTGAATATAACATAGTGTTCATATAATTAAATAATACACTGATATACTTATGTATTATAACCCTAGGGACTTATTCTCAAAAACGTATGTCCAAATCACGAATAGAACCAATTGATGCTATCCTATGCTGCTTTGACCTCTAAATGTGACATGACCTTTATCCTATGGACCTAATTCATGCCCGTGACACACCGTCTCACTGAGGCAAATATTTGGGTAAAGTAATTTTAAAATTCATTCATCCATGGGCAAGTGATAGTCCAGACAAGCAAAAAGCCAATCTCTACCTGTGACCTTGACCTTTGACCAACAGAACTGGTTGATGCATGTGACATGCCATCTCATTTAGGCAAACCTTTGTGCTAAATAATTTTAAAATCCCTCCATCCATGGCCAAGTTATAGCCCTAACATACTATATTTTGGTCAGTTTGACCTTTGAACCTAGAACCCCAAATCAATAGAGATCATCTACATGTCATGACCAACCTAGCTAACAAGTTTAATAACCTAAAACAGTGGGTTCTGTAGTTATAGCCCAAACAATGTTTTACACTTCTTCAATATTGGTTGTTCTTTTAATAATATCTGGTCAGTTTGACCTTGACCATTGACCCGAGGATAAAATACACAATTGGGATCCTCTATTAGTTTGTGTTTAATCTAGAAGGGCAGAGTGGCATGGCGCTTGATCTGAAAAGGGGCATTATGTGCGCGGTGACACTGTTAAAAAGGGTACATTAGATTTAAATAGTTTTTTCTTGAAGTATTACTGACTAATTCCTTTCATATATTTGATGATTATTAAGTCAACTTGTTAACACATTTTAATTTTCCAATATTATAAGTTCTTCTTATTATTAAGTTATATTTTTCGTAAAGATAAAAAAAAATATTTATTTTTTATTCATAAGCATTTCCAATGGGCAATCAAACAAGAAAACTTTTAAACTAAAACGGTTTATGGGCAAGTTTAAATCAACTTTATTATTGGTAAAATCCATATTACTCTGATATAATTTTTATTTTACATCTTTTTTATTGTAGGAAATATTTTTATTTTCATCATTATGGTTTATATGAATTATGCTGTTGATGATGACCTTGCTACTACTATTTTGATTAATGATTTAAAGCAAAAGTCAAGACTGAACATTAAGAGAACAAACATTGAAATTATAGCTAGGTCTTCAATTCGTTTTTTACAGGGATTTTTGGTTATTATTGGAAGAAATATTGTAAACACATGTATTTTTTCATAGTTTATGAATAAAGACGACATTGAGTCAACATTTATATGCATTCTGCCCTTTGTTATCACGTTTATCATAAAAAATCACGAAACAAAAACATGATAGAAATTGCATATGAAAACGAGGCTGTTAAAAACAGACAATTTACGCTCATTTGTAAAACAAAATCAGCGTGATTTTATTGTATCTGGACACAAACTCGTAATCTGACTGCCCCTACTGCTGATCTTATCAGGTGGTCACAGATTAAATTATAATAACATGCCATCACAAAGGGCCCTCGTTAACAATCAATACAGTCGATAGATAAGAGGGCACGAGGCGCTAATTGCCTTTGAAAAGGGCAGGGTGGCGGATCAATAAAGGGGCGTGGCGTAGCACCACGCTGATAAAGTCTGGATAAAACACTATTAGTAATGACCAACCTACCTATCAAGTTTTAAGAACCAAATGATGAGAACGTATTGCCCAGAAAGGTTTTACAATTATTGGGTGTTCTGTCATATTTTGGTAAGTTTGGCCTTGATCTTTGACCCAAGGACCAAAATCAATAGGGATCCTCTACTAGTCATGACCAACCTACATACCAAGTTTAAAGAACATAGGCCCAAGGGTTGCAAAGTTATTGCCCGAACAAGCTTTAACAATTATTGGGCAATTTTTAATCTTTTGGTCAGTTTGACCTTAAATTTTGACCAACTGATCCCAAAATTAATAGGGATCTTCTACTAAATTAACCATCATAACCAAAGTTAAAGAACCTATTCCTTATGGTTCTGTAGTTATCGCCAAAACAAGGTTTGTCTACCAATATACCCACGGATATGCAGACCAACATTTGCAAAGAAGTATACCCCCACTTCTTTGAAGGGTGCATAATTTAATCAGATATGCATTGATAGGGCTGGATATGTTGTAAAAACGGCCTCTTGGCACTGCATAACTAACATTCAAGCATTATATGTACTGTATTGGGACAATGTAACGTTACACAATTTTTATGTTCTGGAGATGACATAGTAGAACTTACATACAAACAAAATATGTACTGTAGTGTCACTATGGGACGACAGAAAAAAAAAAAAGATGTGGCGCGTCGTGAGAAAACCGGTCTTAATGCATGTGTTATAAGTCATTTTCTTTTACAAATGTATGATCTATTTTATATGTTAATTTGAGTACATAATAAAATAAAAACATGTTAATGTTAATACTTTTGTTAATGTTTATTGTTTGTTTTATCAAATTTATCAATCAAACAAGTTCATGTATTCAATGAACAACTTATTTACATCTGTTTAATGAACAATTGTTGACTGCTTTGATTATGTTAAACATATTTAGTTTAGCTTGATTGCATCGCAAACCTTAGGTGTATGGAGATTTGTGATCAAAATATTGCCATAATTTACTACATGTATATGTATACATTAATTACAATGTTGTGAAACATAAAAACTTTACAGTGTACGCAAATTTTAACCTAAAACACGAGCGACTAATATGTTTTTCACAAGTTGACTTGTTGTATGCACCAACCAGCTGATCGCTAATTGCACCACTGCCCCGTTATCACCATGTAGATTATGCCCTTTGTGTGTAATTGTGTCACCAATTATCGGGCTCACGCTTACATGGTATCGCGAAGTGACACCTGACAGGATACACCATTCGGTTTATTCAGTTTTTTTCAGGTTGAATGAGATCAAATTTGTGATAAAATCGTTTGGTATTCGGTTTGGACAGGGTTTGGTTTATTAATTTTTTTTTTTATATAAAATAAGAAGGAAAAAATCGGTACTGACACAGCCGTTTGGTTTTGTGGTTTTGACAGGGATTCGGTTTTCACAGGGTTCGGTTTGGACGGGGTCAAATTTTTTGGTTCATTAAATATTACCTGACAAATATTTTTTGTTCTCATTCAAATGAGTATGCTTTATGAAACTGGTGTCAAAAAATCATGTTACTGGTATAGACACAACATAATATAGGCAGCTCTTTTTGCTACTATAGACGCTGATCATGGTCAGAATGGCGTGTACAATAATGATAATACAATGATGTTTACATTAATGATTTAATATCGAAACATGTATGATACATGCTGGCAAATGACCATTTTGTCTTCAATACATCAATGGACGCTCCCTGATGCCACTTTGAACTCTAACTGTGACCTTGGTCTTTACCTATGGACCTGATTCATAGCCTGACATCGCTGTCTAGTTAAGACAAACATTTGTGTAAAGAGATTTAAACTCCATCCGTTCATGGCTAAGTTATAAGTCCGGATTGCCAAAACACCAATTTCAACTTTTGACCTTCAAGTACGATTTTAACCTTTGACCTACAGCCCTGTTTCATGCGCGTGACATGCTGTCTCATTTAGGAAAACACTTAGTCCGGACAAGCAAAAAGCCTTTAGTTTAAACCTATTTATTTTAGCATGATTACATCGAAAGCCCTAGGCTTATTGAGACATACTATCTTTTGGTCACTTTGACCTTGACCTTTGAACCTAGAACCCCAAATCAATAGAGGTCATCTACATGTCATGACCAAGCTAGCTACCAAGTTTGAGAACCTAGAACAGTGAGTTCTGTAGTTATAGCCCAGACAATGTTTTACACTTCTTCAATATTGGTTAAGCCTTTAACCTTTAACCTCTGAGTGTGACCTTGACTTTTGATCTACAAACCTGGTTTGTGCGCTTTGTGCACTCTCATTCTCTTATTGAGGTTAACATTATTTTGTGTTGAGTAGTTTTAAAATCTAAGGAAAGTTAAAGCACGTCAAATCTGACATTTGACTGCTAGGTTTGACCTTGACCTTTCACCTGATTCATGAGCGTTACATACCAACTCATCACATGAAACATTTGTGCCAAGTAATTTTAAAATCCCTCCATCCATGGCCAAGTTATAATCCAGACAAGCAAAAAAGTCAATTTATAATAAAACAGCAATAACTCCCTGAAAAATGATCAGACCGGAACAACCTGACAATGTGCGTATGGCCTCTTAATAGGGACGCTGCATGTGACTTTGAGTTTCAATGAATTCGAGCCCAGATCTTGTGCAAAAAAGAAAATGTTCTATTACAATGCATTATCTTTTATATAAAAGTTAAAAATTTGCTGAATTTGAAAAACCATCAGACTGGAATGACTTGAAAATATGCGCTTGTCCTGTTGGTAGGAATGCTGCATGTAAAGTTTCATTGAATTGTAGTTATTACTTCCTGAAATCACACGCAGAAATGAAAATTTCCTGTGACAATCTCGTATTTATAACCAATTGGCAATAATTCACTGAAAAATCATCAGACCAGCCATGAAGTATGATGGATAAAATCTTCAGGGAAGAGCATTTGACACCTGGACAAACTGAATGGCAGTTGGATTAGAAAACTGGCAGAAGGACAAGGCCGCGACCATATGCTCCTCCTCTCTGAGAGCATAAAATCTCCAAAAAATTATTTCATTATTATTGATCTAGTCAAAAGCAAAAATGGAATTAAGAAATAACATTATTATGTATTAGCTCTAGTAAGTACATTAAATTATACATTATTGGTTAAGATTATTTCACATGTATGTAGAACGTTACGTTTTAAATTAGAGGAAATAAATGGAACAAGCTAGCACTGGGTCGCTCCGCTGAGTTTAAGGTATCATAATGGCTTTTAAAATGTTATAGCTTATACACTGATGTTTGAAAGCTTAAACAGTGATGTTTGAAGTTAAATGGCGACAATATAATTATGATAATGACCAGACAAGAAAACTCTCAAAGTTGCCTATACAGCCATATACGGTCAAACTTCCCCACCCCCTGGTGGCCATTTTTTTAATGAATTGATATGATTTGAAGGAATTTGGTAGAGTATCACCCATGGAACATTTTTATGAAATTATTTTGAAATCTGGCAAGTGGTTTCTGACAAGAAGATTTTTTAAGTTTGCTATTTTATTTTTAGCTTTAGGTTGCCATGGAAACCAGAGTTGTCCAGATACTCCTAAAAATTTAGTAAAGAACCACCCCAGAAACATTCCTGTTAAGTTTGGTTACAATCCCCCAAGCAATTTCAGAGAAGAAGCTGTTTGAAGTAAATTGTTGACGACCGACGATGAGCAACAGACGACGGACGAGGGGAGAGGACGGTAACTGACCACAATAGCTCACCCTTGAGCACTTTGTGCTAAGGCGACCTAAAAATCAAATTACTATCCCTTATCTCATCTACAAATGCTATTATTTGAGACTCAAGTAAGACTAAAATTTAGAAGTTTCGTAGTCTCTGTTTGAGGCTATTTAAGTGTCAAGTCAAACTTTAAGATTGAGACTTAAAAATAAGTTAAATTTTAAGCCTGATAAAACAACGTTCAATTTACAGGGTTCGAACTTAACGCATGTCCGTCGGTCCATGACCAGTGATTTTCGCTCGGACCAGTTGTCTTTGAAGAACAACAGGTTCGGCAACCAGTTGTTTTTGGACTGGTTCTAACTGTGTAATTCCTGAATTATCATTTGTGATTAAGAATATAGGAAACCGTCCGAGATTATATTGTTTATTGGCATTTAACCACAAGCTCTCGTGTATAAATCACACCTTTTCCAAATCTTCAATTTTCCAATCATTATATTATAACAGCCTGTTATACGTTGTAAAGTAAACTTAACACCATCATGACTTTACAAATTATATCTGACGTGCATTGTAGTCACTTTTTAGTCGGGATGTCAACGGACACCAGAATTGGTATCCGGATATTTGTATGTAATACCCGTATACTATCCGGATAACCGTATATATTGGCATTGGCGGCCGGAATATGGCGCATGTTAAAGTTGCAAAATTAAGTTCACATCTAGAAGAATCATACCTTACTAAATTACGATACTTCTATTTTGAAAACACAACAGTTTTAAATTATTGAAAAAAGTACATGTAACAGACTACAACTATTTCTGTTCGTAAATTGTGTGTTTCGGTTGTTTTGTGTAGCGTGCAATGCTGTTATGCCTTTCAAAAATAAATGGGTAGTTTAACGGAAAGTAACCTGAATACAAATTTGCTCAATATAATCAATGTCTGAATTAGAAATTAATTATAATATTTGTACCTATAGGCTAATTTTGTACTGCTAAGGTTGCATTTTGCAGAAATTTTGTCCGCTGAACCCTTGAAATGTTTCCACACGTCAGATGGAACCTTAGGAGGCATAGTTGATCCGTTAAGTTAAATGTACTAATAACGTTGCAATATTCTTTCCGTCCGCACAATACACTGGTTTGTATTTAAGAATAAAGTAAGAAAACAAATTGAAATACCAGAAATAATTAGATGCAAACTGATTGGATAAGACAGTCTTTTAAGTTTTGCCGATTACAAATGATTGGTTAACAATGGATTCATTTGATTTCAATAGTGTGATGGAACATCGAATATTTACATTAATTGGCATTGTTAATTGGTAGAGAACCATCTTTTATCAAGAGGGACGTACCTCATGGGTATAATCGATTTTGACATCTTGTTTGTTTAATAGTCCTGTCAAAGTTAGTGTGGTGTAAAAGCACCGCCTGTTGTTTTATGATAATCGCATACCAACCGAGGTGTGTTTTTATGACACGTCCGCAGTACGAGGTGGAGACCTCCTGCAGAGACCTATAGCTGTGTTGAGTTAATCAATAATATGGTTAGGGTTGGGTTAGGGTTAGGGTTAGGGTTAGGGTTAGGGTTAGGGTTAGGGAGGTTGTTTGTATGCCTAAAAACGAGAACAATCAAATTTTCCAGTTTTATATGAATATTCAGTTACTAACTTGGTAACCGGATAGTAACATAGTAACCGGATGTTCGGATATCCGGAAATTCGTTGACATCCCTACTTTTTAGAGAAGCCATTTTTAATAATGAACATAATAACCTTTTATTATTTTAATACAAATTTTATCGAACAACAGATATTGTATAAAATAATGAGTTAATAATAGCTTCTATTTAAATTATAATGTGCAACACTAGCATGATCAATGAAATTTGTTCACGTGTTTCTTTGACCAGAATCCAAAATTCCGAAGTTTGGCTAAATACTTTGTACATGGATATCATTAATATTACTCCAGGCTCAATAATAGTTGAACAATGTATTCTCTTTTCAACACAGCAATAATTTATTATTTATTATTGTTCAACTATTATTTTTTACAACAGGCAGTTTTAAATTGTATATAATTCTATTAAAAAACAATCAAAGTAAACAAAATTCATGTCTAGGTTTCCGCATCGTGGGATTGACTGCAAAATGTTATGGAAAGGATAGCCCAATCGAATAACAATAAATAATTATTTTTTTAATTGATCTAATTGCATTTGGATTGGTTAGCACACGAAAATGCATAGATTTCAAATTTATGTCAAGTTCAAGAAGTTGATATCTCATCTCTATTTAAGCAACAATGTTCATACAACATTTTGAGTGAAAATATGTTATATTCTATAATGAATAACAGATTTTCATGTGTGCTCAATGAATACATTTTCCGATTTTAAGTCTGTGAATAATTTTGTTTTCTTAAATATTGTATGCACTATGCTGTTCGATGTATTTTGATTATAAAGGCCAGTTCTTACAGTATTGGACCAGTAGGCTTTGAAGGTAGCCGGTCCTGCGGACCACAATTTCCCAAAAGTTAAGGTCAAAACCTGCATTTTGCATTTAATAACAAAACAGACCCCGAGAATTCAAGAGATTCCATATTCAAGGGCCCAAAAATTTGGTTGATTATCAATTTTGGCTGAGATAATATGCCCACAAACATTTTGATGAAGTTTGGTGAAGATCAAATGAAAACTGTTGGACTACAAGAGCAAAATCGGCATAAAAGGCCTATTGTAGATAATTCAAGGGACATAACTCTGCAGTTCCTGGGCAAATTTGTTGATTATGGAACTTGGCCCAAAAGTTATGCCCACAAACATTTTCATGAAGTTTGGGGAAGATGTGAAAACTGATGAACTAAGAGAGCGGAAACAAACATGGTCTATCGACAGGCGCACAACATTAAAGCTACGACACAGTTTGGCAAATTGAACTTCTTTTTTTTCTAGAAAAACAAGATATTATTAAATAGAATTGACTGAAATATCATTGTTAACACATTAACAAAAGTTCCAAACACCCTGGTTTAATGATTACAACGCATTCTTTCAACCCGATTTCAAAAACATCTCGAGACACTTTTCAACTATTTATAACTCTTAGGTTGTTGTTGTAAAATTACCACGTGGTCCACACAGCCAATCAATTTCGCTTCCGGATTCCCATGTTTACAAAAACATTTTTCCGAAATTACAAGTAGGGCTAAGTGCAAATGACTTTAGCGGCACGGTTAGAACATCCACCTCTCACGCCAAGGACCCTGGTTCAATCCCCCCCAAGTGCTCAGAATATTTCATTTCAGTGGTATTTGAAGTTATCTTTGTTTGCATAATATTTTTCAAATATATTTTAGGAAAAAATGAAATCTATCAATAAACGTAAATTAATAAAATCATACAAAATACAATATAATCTCTTGTTTTAATAAGCTATTGGAATCGCATCCGGCATGTTTAACGACCCGAAATTACAGTTACTCAGTAGCACTCACCGAATAGTCCTAGTCTATTTTTAGAAGGGCTCTCAAAAGAGTCATTTTGTCCGCTATTATTTGTATTGTTATTATACTATTAAGTGATGCTTCATTGACTGTCATTGATCAGTAGTGTATTGTTATTATACTATTAAGTGATGCTTCATTGACTGTCATTGATCAGTAGTGTATTGTTATTATACTATTAAGTGATGCTTCATTGACTGTCATTGATCAGTAGTGTATTGTTATTATACTATTAAGTGATGCTTCATTGACTGTCATTGATCAGTAGTGTATTGTTTGCATTACAAACAAATTTTCTGGCCTCATTTATATATGTCTAATCATCTGTGAAGTAGCAGCTTTAATCACAAACCAAACGGAGTGACGAATATTGTCATTATAAAATTACCTCAATATTCGCACAACGCCTACAAGTAAGGCTATAAAGTGCTATACATTACAGGGACTTCACTATGCAGAGTAGTCCAAATAATTAGACGTAATCGGTGGATTCTGAGCTATTTTTTGTATGGGCAGAATCCATACTACGTCTAAACAGTCTATGCTAATTTCCTGTAACAAAGTAATTTCACATGAACGTATGATTGTTCTGGTCAAACTTCAAAATATCAATATTATCATGCATATAATGATGTTATTAATCCATATTGTAGAAGAAAACAGCACATAAATCAAGCAATTATCAACAAAACCTTGTAATGTTATCAATAAACTACACTCGCATATACACATTTCTGTAATGAAAGAGGTAAAATCGATATCAGTTTGGACGAAATATATTAATAGCGAACACAGCTTTGTAATCCGCACATGGTAAAATATTTTGTCTAGAAATTGGATTCTGTAGGTATATGCATTCCATATTTTTAATGACCAATGAAAAAGCAGTATGGAAGTTTCACATTACTCAGGACAATATGGAGGACTTTACATAGAATTAGAACAGTGCATTTTTTAAAGATAAGGATTAGGTGCAAAATTATTAACCTGACACTCATGATTCTTCGTGACAAACCGTAAGTGCGATCGGTTGTTTGCATTGTTTTGGAAAAGTTTATGTTATTGGAATTGACGATGATGTAGATTTAAATACGGGGTAGAGAGCCTCGTATATATTGGTCTTGTGGTACTGCTTTTAAATATGTAAGTCATGAAATATTAATTAAAAATGTAGAATATGTCATTGTGTTTTATTGGGGTACTATCAATTTTAATTAACTTTAAATATATATTTTCTTTTTTTATTATTCATACATGTCTAAAAGAGTCGTTTAAGAATAATAATAATAATAATACATGTAATATAATGTGTAAAATTCTCTTGTTTATAAAATGTCGACGCCGAGACTCGAACTCCAAATCTTTGCATTGCAAGCGCGGCATCTGTTCCACACCATTTGAGCCGTACGATATATAAACTAATTAGATAGTAATTTACATCAGTGGTACAATTTGAATTTGCAGCTTTTAAGCTTCTGACATGAATTCATGTCGGAACGATGCTACGGGAAAATGACACTTACCGATATACCGACCTCATGTATATATAGGAGTATATGCAGAGGCCCAAGTGTGTCAATGTAACATTTTGGGGCTTTTAATCTAAACTGTTTGTTCTTTTCTTTTAATTACCGTAAAATATTTAAAGGCCGGAAAATACTTCTGTCCTGGAAAACAATTTTAACAGTATGACACTCATTGGCAGTAATTTGTAAACTGTGTACAGTTGACAACATATTTTTTTCGAATGTCCATCAATTGTAATTTATGTCATTGCATTTAAATGACAATTTAGATTAATTCGTATATAAAGATATTGCAAAGGTCAATAATTACCTTTGGCACTTCCTAAATACGTGATAAATCCTTTCATAAATTCCAAATGTATACATGCGTGTTGACATATCCGCCATTTTGGAATGACCGGAAGTTGAACTACGCATGAATAGCGAAAAGGGCAATAAGCCGCAAAAAGGGCCCTATACGCGTAAATGGGTTTCGATGTACGGAAAAGAGACTCAGCACAGAGCTCCCAAATATAATAGCATCTATTTCGTTGAGTTTTCCAACACGTTCGTGTTGGAAATTCTGATGTAAGTATCAATCAAATGACGCAACGTCTCGAGTCCGAATCCTTCGCAAATTTTGTTCGAAGAATATCCGGACTCAGACGCGCAAATGCGTAAAATCTAAATTTAAACAAGAGATGTTTGTAAAACTTGTATGCCCCGACTTGCAGCCAAGTCGTGAATATGTGCAATTGTTAAGAAATTTTCTTAATATTGTATGTGCACATTAACATATGGAGAGAAAATTAAAGTTGATGCTTTAGAAAGTAAATATAAAGCTGAAAGAAAGATAGAGTATAATTATGGATTTATTTTTACAGTCTATTATATAAGGATACCTGTTTTCTGTTTGATTTAAATATCAAATTGGCCAAAACATCTCTAGATATCATGCGGAAACAAAATGGTCTACGGAGAAAAACAGTTTTCATGTTACAAGCCCCTGTGACCTTGACCTTTGACCTGTTGACCTCAAAATTGATAGGCTTCTTCCTTATCTCCCGAGTAACCAGCATACGAACTTGGATGATCGTAGGTCAAAGCGTATTCTACATATCATGCGGAAGCGAATGGTCTACAGAGGGACAGTTTTCATGTTACAAGCCTCTGTCACATTGACCTTTGACCTGTTGACCTCAAAATTGATAGGCGTCTTCCTTTTCTCCCAAGTAACCAGCATACCAACTTTAATGATCGTAGGTCAAAGCGTTCTCTAGATATGGTGCGGAAACGAAATGGTCTACGGACAGACCGACCGAACATCCGACCGAACCGACCGACCGCCGGACAGGTGGAAAGCAATATACCCCCACTTCTTCGAAGGGGGGCATACTTATTGAGCAGAATCCGTTTTTGTATTTTAGTAACATTGACTTTGACCTTGATCTTACCCACCCCATATGCAATCCCAAGCGTGGTCTAGCTACAAGGTATCTATGTATGACGTTTCATTCAAATATCTCGATGCGTTCTCAAGTTATTGAGCGGAAACCGTTTTTCTATTTTTCGTATTGGTGACCTTGACCTTGAACCCACCCACCCCATATGAAATCCCAAGAGAGTTCTAAATATAAGGTATCTATGTATGAAGTTTCATTAAAATATCTCGATGCGTTCTCAGGTTATTAGGCGGAAACCGTTTTTTTTCTATTTTTAGCAACGGTGACCTTTACCCCACCAACCCCATATGAAATCCCAAGCGAGGTCTCAATATAAGGTATTTATGTATGAAGTTTCATTAAAATATCTCAATGCTTGTCAAGTTATTGAGCGAAAACCGTTTTTCTATTTTTAGTAACAGTGACCTGAACCTTGACCCCACCCACCACATATGCAATTTCAAGAGAGGTTTCAATATAAGATATCTTTGTATGAAGTTTCATTAAAATATCTTGATGCGTTATCAAATTATTAAGCGGAAACCATTTTATATTTTTAGTAACTGTCACCTTGACCTTGACCACTCCCACCCCATATGCAATCTCAAGGACGGCTTCGATATAAGGTATATATGTATGAAGTTTCATTAAAATATATCGATGCGTTCTCAAGTTATTGAGCAGAAACCGTTTTTCTATTTTTAGTTATGGTGACCTTGATCTTGACCCCACCCACCCCGTATGCAATCCCAATCGAGGTCTCGATATAAGGTATCTACATATGAAGTTTCATTAAAATATCTTAATGGATTCTGAAGTTATTGAGCGGAAACCGTTTTTCTATTTTTAGTAACAGTGACCCTGACCCCACCCACTCCATATGAAATCCGAAGCGAGGTCTCGATATATGGTATATAAGTATTAAGTTTCATTAAAATCTCTCGATGCGTTCTCAAGTTATTGAGCGGAAACCGTTTTTTATATTTTTAGTAACGGTGATCTTAACCTTAACCCCACCCACCCCATTTGCAATCCCAAGAGAGGTCTCTATATAAGGTATCTATGTATGAAGTTTCATTAAAATATCTCGATGCGTTCTCAAGTTATTGAGCGGAAACCGTTTTTTTTTTATTTTAGCAACGGTGACCTTGATCTTTGACCTGTTGACCTCAAAATCATTAGGGGTCTTCCTTTCCTCCCAAGTAACCAGCATACCAACTTAAATGATCATAGGTCAAAGCGTTCTCTAGATATCGTGCGGAAACGAAATGGTCTACGGACAAACCTACCATCCGACCTACCGACCGACCGACGGACAGGTGCAAAGCTATATACGCCACTTCTTCGAAGGGGGGCATAATTATAATATAAATAACAATGTTTTTTTAGTGAATTGCATTCATTAAGCACCATTTTGAACTTATTGAACTTTTATAAATAGTTGGTAACACTGAGTTGGTTATAAACATTCCATTATGATTCAATTAATAAATTTATAAATCCGAATATATATTGAACAGCATAAGAAACCAGATCATTTCTTAATATGCACACATAAAATTCAATGACATGTTTTTGCCATATGACGTCATTTAATGTTGCACACGAACTTGGAGGAATTTGAGAAACGTCAAATGGCTGTTGGGCACGTTTCATAGCGTGTCCACTGTTTTAATTCATATGAAATCATGAATCTATTCAAATGTGTTGATTAAATTCCGTCAGTTGCATATTATGCGCATGCCCGAACTAGAATGCATAAGGGACACGAACTTGCAGGTATAGAGGCTATCTAGCCCTTTCAAAGTTTGAGAGCTCTCTGCGAGCTTTTTAGAGCTAACAGAAAGGCCTTTTTATTTGATAATTAATCAGTAAGCACATGTTAACAGCTACGTCGAAAATATAAATTCATATGATAAACTGCTTAACCGAACGGTCCTGAATATATTTTATAAGATTTTAAAGATTATGCTCCCCTTCAAAATGGCGGGGGTATATTGCTTTACAAACGTCGGTCCGTCTTTCCGTCTGTAGACCAAACCTTGTCCGGACAATAACTTAAGAACCCTTAGGCCAAGGTTCTTCAAACTTAATACGTAGGTTGGTAATGATTAGTCGACAACCATAATGATTTTGGGGTCCTTGGGTCAAAGGCCAAGGTCTAACTGAGCAAAAAAAGTAAAACAGCACCCAATAATTGTAAAACCTTGTCCGGGCAATAACTTTGCAACCCTTAGGCCTTTGTTCTTAAAACTTGTTACTACGTACCAAGTTTTACTAGTAAAAGGTCCCTATTGATATTGGGATTCTCGGGTCAAAGGTCAAGCTCAAACCGACCAAAACATAATAAAGAACAATAATACCTTGTGCAAGTAATAACTATGCAGCCTTTAGGTCTAAATTCTTAACGCGGTAGTCCATAGAATATAACTCAATACATCGTAAATTGGCAATAGTTCTAAGGAACGTTATAAATGGTATTTATTAGACTGAAAATTGTTTCTTATTTAAGAAAAGCATTTTATAATGTCTATGTTCGAAAACGCTCGGTACGAACGGAATAGACAATAATGTACATGCTGATTTACCCCAGAGGCATCACCAGCTATCGCATACAGAAACTCTATGATAAACAGTTGCCGAAACGTTGTTATTCAATGCATCTTTTTTTTTGCTTGCACAATTTGAAATCTGAATGTTCGCCGTTTTATAATGGGACCATATGGGAATTGGATACACTGGCATCTAACCTTAAATTTTCACACAAAACGAAAGTGAAAGTAGCTTTTAATAATAAACACGCTAAACAGCATTAAACACGAACTGCTGTTATTTTATTTAACAGAAATATATTCTACTATCAGTATTAACTGAATATTAGACTGATAAATGGTATCAATAAAGTCATTTTATGAAAAAAAATTCATAAGCGGGATTACTTTATGCGTAAGTACATTTCGCCGTTTGGGGCGAAATAATGCGGTTCAGTACACAGGGTTTGGCGTGTGACGTCGTCCTCCTTGAATGAATAGAATGAAACGTGACTGCATTGATAAATCGATAGTGTGTAACCGCACTATTAGGCTACTAGGGTGGCATATTTTGCAGTGAACATACAAGAAATCAACATGTCGCGAAGAAATATTTCTCCAGCTGACCTTGAGCGTTTAGACGATATACAAAAGATGTACATGAAAAGATTCGAACAGAACAACAAACAACGAGTATCAAAATACGTTCACATAAGATGGAGGAACCGATTAACCGCTGGTTTACTTGGTTGCGTTGTTATTGGTATTTGTATCCTTTTCGGACGGGATGCCGTATTTGGATATTGCGTAATGAGTTGATTCCTTTAAATAAGAAGTACATTTATTGGAACTGTGATCGAATAATGTTAAAAATATGGTTTATGTTATTTTTTTATGTTTAAAGGTAATGTCAATGATTGCATTGACCAGCAAAGAAGTACAGGTTTTTTTTTCACCATTTACTCGGCATCTGTATTCTCGCGGTATCTCTATTATCGCGGTATCTCGATTGTCGCGGTAATTGTTTATCTTCTGATTTTCATGCTTAATTGTCAACATCTAACATTTTTTTTTTTTTTTTAAGAAAATAAGTTATAAATTCATTCGAATTTATACAAGTAATATGATTTGAAACCATAAATATAAATAACTTTCGTTTCAGTTTGCAGCTATCGGTAGACATTAGGGGGTCAATGTCTACACTTTCGTCTGCTTGAGTAAATATAAATGAAGACTCAAATTATTGTTTTGTTATATTTGTTAAAGGTTACAATCCAACAATTTAAAGTGTATTTGTGTTTGTTTATACACTAACAGCTAAGTTATTTCAAAACAAAAGTTTTACCGTGAGATTACCGATGACGTAGTTGTTTTTTGCTCCAAATATTTACTTAAACGTTAAGTACCGCGAGAATACAGATGAACATTATACAATTGTGAAATTTAGCGTCAATTTGCCTTAAATTGGGAAAAATTATTATAGTTTGATTAATGTTGAAAGTGTTCGTTTTAATGTTAAATTTGAATAATTATTGACAGACTGCAATTTTCACACACATCTTCATTGTCACATGTTGTTGGGATAGACACAATTAGATCTATAAATATCATTCACCACTCTCAGTTTAATGCATAGTCACTTTATACACTTTATAACAGAAGATCCCTCGTCTTTATGTTCTTGAAGTTGTCATTTACGGAGTTGGTCTGATGTTCACCTAAGGCCATGTCATATCGGGGTTACTGCAGTTCGTACTCAATATGATTCAGCCCAATACGTCGTACGAAGGTCGCATTATGGACAAAAATACGTAAAAAATTAACCGATTTCAACAAAATAAATTTCAGTATGATTAGGAATTATTTTTTCGATTGGGAAAAAAAGATACCTTTTGCCGTTGGGAATATGACCGAATAACGGCTGTAAAATCGGCCCCAAAAAAGCCCAGAAATTGTGATTGTTAAAATGTAGCACAACCATATCTGTATTTTTACGGAAATATTTGAACGCGGGCCAGTGTGCCCATTACTATAGCAGGCCAAACGGGCTGAACGTAGTTTGTGTAGAATCTGATTTTTTTAATTGTCCAGTTTTGTGTTTTGTGGTTGGTGTAGGCATGAAAAGTGTTTAAATTATATGCACTGATACTTTTTATGATGTAGCAATGTGTTTTGCGTCCAATTAAACCAGATTTAAGTGGTGACATCTCCATCATAACATTTTTCATTATATTTTTATCTTCTACAGACAAATAAATATCCATAACTTATGATTTCTTTTATATATCAAATGTTTGTTAGTTTTTTTGGATTTGTCGCCATTTTTAACAGTATTTCAGTCATATCACGGCGGTCAGTTAACCTACACACTTCCTGGGCAAGTTTTGCCGACCTAAGCAGTTTACCAGTACTAAGTGCACATACCTATGCCAGTAACTGACAACTGCCCTTCTTGAATCAGAAGTACGGGGATAATGGCCGTAGAAATAATTTCATTACCAATCCCCACACAAGTTATGTGGCCGAGCTGGATTTCAAACTCACGATCCCCGAATTGACAGTCCAGCGCTATACCAACTAAATGTAATTAATGTGTGCCTATTATTTTGTTAAATATAAATAATGCAGAACTGCGCAAACATTCCATTTATCCAGTTTGGCTGGCATTACAGCGACCCATATAGCCTGAAGTTAAGTGCTTCCCATATTTTTATGAGCCATGTTGCCCTTTTAAAGGTTGTTGCCCTCCAATCTATCTTTTTTATTGCACAGAATTAGGGCCTTTCGTTTTGAATTAGGGCCTTTCGTTTTGACATGTTATCATATCTTAACCATTACACGCTGATGAAATGTATGTATTGAAACTACTTTGACAAGTAATTTTAGTTTTGAAGATATTGGGAATTTATGAAAATTTAATGTTTTAGCTTTCCACCATCAACATATAATTTTAAATATGTTTTGGAGAAAAAATGTGAAAATATTTCTTGTTGTTAAATATTTGCAGAAATTTGCGCACCTATTGTACATGTAGGTTTCAATAAATTACTAATTCTGTTAGAGCTAATAAACATAACTGACATGGTTTCACATGTAAGTTGGATATGTTTTCCTTAACAGTAATTGTCAGATGCTTATACAATTCGAGCTTTGAGACAGGAGAAGATGGGTCCAGAGTATGATCAGAGGTATTCAGATGTTGGGAAAAATCAGACCCAAGAAACAAGCTCTACCTAGTGGAATATCATGATACTTGGACTCAATAACGGAGCACATGCATGGCATTATTGCTGTGTGTCGGATATGATTATATAAACGCCTTTTGAAATATGATGATACATTGACTTGACAACACTGAACAGAGTATGTTGATGCGTGTCTGTCATGGTTATATAAACACCTTTGTCATGCAGAATGCCATTCAATGTCATACGATTTGTGATACAAGTCTTTCATAGCGCAAATGTGTGGTTCTGTATAATCATGAGAAAGAATTCAACTTGTACTTGGGAACTGTGTTTAATGGACAGAATGTAAAGATCATGAACAGTTATTTGTGCATACCTTAATAAATGTGATCATATTGTTTCCTGGAAGTTTACAAAAAGCAAGATGTCTGCTTTATTGTTCTTAATTGTTAACTGCAATCTGCATGAATAATCTATGATTAAAATGACTGGAAAAATCATATTCAAGTACAATGATTTAAAATGTAATTTTCATTCAACTTGTGTTTTCAAAGTTGTTATTTTACATGTTACATTAAAAAGTGAAGGATTCAGTATTTGTCAATTTGTTTTTCATTATATTTATGTTAAATGTATTGTGTTTGCTATGAATATTTATCTTACTAATAACAGAAATATGCAATACAGTGTACATGCTGAATGTGTCGTACAACATTGTTTGAGTTACCAATGTTGTTTATAATTTGCATACAATTTCAAGGGTTTTAAATCATGACCGAGTGAAATAACAACAAACTATTGTTGCTACACCAATTTGTATCGTTTACAAATATGAATTACATGTTGTATAAAATCTTTGGTTTGTTTCTAATTTAATTTTTAAAATTAAAGTATAGACAATTTGGCATAGTTACATTATTCGTCATGGAACATCTGTTATTATGAACAGAAAGATCCACAGCAATACAACAAGGTGCTGCACCCTGCTTCTTTTAGCTAATCGCTCTGGGTTCTTCAACAGAGGAATGGTGAATATCTTTGATAAGAAGCATTGACAAATTCTTTCAAAGCCTAGATTTACCAATTTTTTATAAAATGTCAGAGGACTGACCTGCCCTTTTTAGCTCGACTATTTGAAGAATAGGTGAGCTGTCCTACTACATGTACGTCCGCTGTCGGCGTCCGCGTCTGAATTGGTTCAAGTTTTTATTTGAAAGTCTTGTAACTTCAAAAATACATAAGTTATTCACTTGAAACTTGGAATATACCTTGGTCATCAACTCCAGTATCAGAGGCAACATTCCCATAACTCTGTTTTGTATTTTGACAGAATTATGCCCCTTTTTCACTTAGATTTTCTGGTTAAAGTTTATATTCAAAAGTTTTATAACTTCAAAACTTTGTAAGTTATTTACTTGAAACTTGGAACTAAGCTTTGTCATCTACTCCAGTTTCAGGGGCAACATTCCCCATAATTCTTTTTGTATTTGGACAGAGTTATGCCCCTTTTCCACGTAGATTTTCTGGTTAAAGTTTACATTCAAACGTTTTGTAACATCAATACAACATAAGCTTTTCACTTGAAACTTGGAACTAACCTTTGTCATCAACTCTAGTATCAGACGCAAAATTACCCATAACTCTATTTTGTATTTTGACAGAGTTATGCCCCCTTTTCACTTAGATTTTCTGTTTTAAAGTTTATATTCAAAAGTTTGGTAACTTCAAAACTACGTAAGTCACCTGAAACTTGGAACTAATCTTCGTCATCAACACTAGTATCAGGGGCAACATTACCCATAACTCTGCTTTGTATTTTGACAGAGTTATGCCCCTTTTTTCACATAGATTTTCTGGTTAATTTATATTCAAAAGTTTTGTAACTTCAAAACTACATAAGTTATTCACTTGAAACTTGGAACTAACCTTTGTCATGAACTCTTGTATCAAGGGCAACATTACCCGTAAATCTGTTTTGTATTTGGACAGAGTTATGCACACTTTTTACATAGATTTTGTGGTTGAAGTTTTTGTTCCAAAAATGTATGAACTATACAAGGCTTCAGTTAAGTTTTGTATTTTAACAAATTTACGCCCCTTTCACTATCCAAAATATGTACCAACTGAAATACTTCGAATAGTCGAGCGCGCTGTCCTCTGACAGCTCTTGTTCACAGCACTCTGCACCATTATTGGTCCTATATCCTATACATTTCCCTATTATTCAGAACATTTCAGAAGGTAGTGAAGACTGTTACCTAGATATGTCCTGGGGCCGTATCCACAAAGCTCCTAAGGAAAATCTTTACTTAAGTAATATTTAAGTGAACATTTCAAATAAATATTTCCTTGTAAAATCAACATTTATCTTTGAAATATGGTAAAATAAGAACCATGTGTTGATTCTTTAATAGATTAAAACCGGATAAGACACAATAAACTTTATATGAACCAGCTACATTCGTAAGGAATTTTATGAGATTACAGAATTTACTTAAGTTTTCACTAAGAAGCTTTGTGCATATGGGCCCAGACGTGCAGCTGGGGCAACCAACAGTCTGTAGGGTGCAGCTGGGGCAACCAACATTCTGTAGGGTGCAGCTGGGGCAACCAACATTCTGTAGGGGGCAGCTGGGGCAACCAACATTCTGTAGGGGGCAACACCCTTCTAGTTTGCTCTGAATCTTTCCCTACAAACCTTACGACAATTCTAAAGTACCTGGTTTAAAATGAATTGTGCACATTTTGAGAACTATAAAGATATCTGCAACATTTGGTGTTGTATTTCCAGCTAGTGTAATTAAAACACATTTTCATTTCCAAACTGTATTTCTGTCGCTGCCCTAGGCAATACAGTTTAACAGATAACATGCTACTTTGAGGATTGTGGGCACAATTCTAGATTCAGACACTAGGGGAGGTCGGTCTGTATGTCTCAGAGATTGACAATTATTGAGGTTATGTTATGCAATTTTGATAATGGGCTCTAAAAAGTGTAGCACTTATTGTTTAAATAATTTACTATTTGTAAATGCTGTCAGTGATTGCGCATGGATTATATACACACATGTACATCCAATCGGAAATAATTTGGCTTTGCCTTCCCCAGTGTCTATCGTAGATGTGTCCACAAAAATTTCATTCAAATCCAACTTAATACAGTTTTTATTCAGTCACCGCATTCGAATCTCACATGTTTAACTGTTAACCAACACAACAGCAACACAACGCTTGTGAATGTTATTTCATTAAATGTAGGACTGTTGATTAGCTCCGCGTGGATGCAATATTACCTGTATAACTTGAACGCAATCGGAGGACACAAACGCGGATACATGATTTTAAGTAAGAGGAGGCGGAGCTATTCAGTTACTTAAAAAGCTGTCAACAAATTGCTTATGGTCTCTCTTATATTGCATTATTTGCGATATATACTGTGGAACAGTGCAATATCAATAGAAAGGAACAAATTTACGAAACTTACACTTAACGAGTTCGATTATTACAAATACATTGAACGACGAACAATTCTTTGGCAACGTTATACGTATGTTTTAAGATATTTTGAGGTTTAAAACGTATGTTGAACAATTTTAGAGGGTGCGTACGCCGCTTCCACCCCCTCTCAAAAATCCGCCTATGCTATAAGATACGTAACCTAGTTAACAATTGATTTTTTCTTCCCTTCCATCATCTAATCATTTGTCCATTGGACCGTTTCCTTCCCAGAAAATTGCTCGCAAATATCCGCTCATAGATTATTTTGCCAACAGACAGACAAGCAGATAAACCATTTACCAAAGGAACAAAAACATAATCTCCTTGGCAGAGGTACCCATTATATGTAGGCAACCAACAGGTGCAAAACAAACACACATTTGCTTTAATTTTGTTTTGCTTCTACAAAGGAATTATTGCACAATTCGTAGACTTAAATGTCGTCTCCATCAATGTGTGCACATTAAAAAACAACCAAAAAACAACAAAACCCCCCACAACATTTAGTAAAATAGCAGGCTACAACCATGTTATACAATATATCATATACGATTTCATACAATTCTAGTATATTATGTTGGGTTCAATGTAATCTTCTTGTTCCGAAGTCATAAATCCTATATTTCATTAATAAAATATTTAATAATTTGTTAGCTGTATTTAAATATATCGCGACTTTTATTACATCCGTAAAACATACATGCGCAGCAATGCGCACCCATATTTGATTATTCACAGTCTCTTTGGTAATGGTTGCCTTCCGGGTTGTGCTCCCATGCC
Source organism: Congeria kusceri (assembly GCA_027627225.1). NCBI lineage: Eukaryota > Metazoa > Mollusca > Bivalvia > Myida > Dreissenidae > Congeria > Congeria kusceri. The sequence continues at coordinate 2,409,549 of CM051030.1, forward strand.
TCATCGTCTACGTCACTCATTACGTCAGCAGACAAGTAACACTGCTCCCAGCGCGGGAAGTAGTCCAAGGATCTGCACACGAACGACCCTTCTTTGGAGCATCTTTCCAGGCACTCCTCCAGCGACGTGTATATAATGTGAGGTCATTGTAACCCCGGATTATGTGCTCGGGTACAATTTGTCCTGACATACGCGTTGACGAGGACTGAAACTGACTCCGGTCTTACACTGACATTTCCCATCTCTGCACTCGCTTCCGCTGGTCGAACACTCCTCACCGTATTCCGAACATGGTGCTCCGATTCCACCTTGAAATATGGTTGCATCTCGGATTTTGACCTCAACTTTGCCGTCTTCTGAACAGCCAGAAGCTTTACGTTAAAATTGTCAATGGCCTTTGTAACATGGTTCGTAATATCCTTCACCACGGCGTCATTTTTCTTGACCTTTTCATCCATGTCTGCTTTCACATCATCGACCATCACCTTCACCGGAGTATCGTTTACCTTTTCACGCTCAAAGAAGCGCTGAATTGCAAGCACCCTTCTCTCCAGGAGGTCTATCATTGCGTCAATCTCAGCATCCTTTTTATTGGCCTCAGCAGGGGCATCAACTCCCGATGAATGTGATTTCAGCTTTTCTACCAAGCTGATGAGGCTGTCTGACATAAGGTAGTTGTCATTTTCCAACTGTTCTAAGTCACTCGTCAGTGCATTTATCCTCAGTCGTTCGGAGTTATGTCCCACAACGGCGTCAAAAACTGATCTATAGAACCATTAAACTGTGATACTATTCTTTTTGGTAATAGTAGTTTTGATCATGATGCAAACTGCAAATTTTTTCTAAATGTCCAACAATTTATTAAGACGACAAAGCGTTTTTCATAATCTTGCAGTAGTTAAAGCTTGACTTGTTATATGCTGGACAGGACTCGTTTTGTTTTGTTTTGTTTTTTTGTTTGTCTGTTTTTTTTTCTTCTTTTTGTTTTTTTTTTCCCCCCAATTTAGTTTGCCTTTCATGATTATTAATTTCTCGTACATTTTATTAGATTGCTTTTCTTTTTATTTGCTATTCATATATGTTTATTTTCATATTCGAGCGTACTTGTGACTCGTTCAAAATTACATACATCGCCCGAAACACGTAATTAAATCACACAGGGAAAGACCACATATAATGTTGTTAGAACTTTAGGTCCTACCCTTTTTTCATATGAATGTATCGATAAATAATTTATGTATGTATAAATGTCATTTGTACTTATACTTCAATATGAAAATAAAATATGTTTAAAGTAAAGTAAAAACTGACGCAAAAATGAATGCAACCAAGAAACGTTCTCGAGCCATTTTGTTCTGTTTGATATTTGTACGTCTAAACGTCGCAAATGTCGCTAGAATGTGACTGGTACGAAGTGGTTACAAGTGGGTCCTTCAGACTGAATAAGAAGTGCTTCAGTAGAAGTTGGGAAAACTGAAAATCATCTCACAACATCGAACGGATTGGGATTTATGAACAACTGGGCTATGCAACCTACATATAACTGGAATTGCTTGCTAGCACTTCTTTTGACAAAGTAAATGGAATCACAATATTTAGTATTAACTATTATTCATTCAGTTGACAAATGCTTTGGTTGAAAATACGCCCAGCTTGCAGTTATACTGGTTTGAGACAGTATTTAAAGGGATTGTGTCTACAAAATTGCCACAACGGGGGCAATACAAGAATCAATTCTAAAATGAAGATATCAATATTGGCATTTAATTAAGTTACACATGTAATAATGTATTGTTAATAGGAAAATGATATCTGATTTCACAATATACGTTGGGTCGAGTGCCATTGACGCTTTTCTTGGTTACATTTTGACCTTAGGCTTTTTATTTATTTATATATTTTATAACCGCTGTTTGAAAACCTATTCTTACATTGCAGAGTATCGAGGTAAGAGCGGTTGTTAATTGTTCTTATGACTCGTTCGTCACGAGTTCTATGTCTACTTGTGGTTTTCATTTTCCCAAACACTTTTGTTCACGGGTTTATAGCGAATATCTCATTATTTAGTGAATGGACAAAATCAATGAAACAATAAATAAAACGTTTAGAACACATGACAATACGTACGTGACTGTATTGTTGACGTAACATACCGTCACTACCGGAATTCGTTTAAACTGAAATTCGATATAACAACATTTTTAGCGGCAACGGATCGTGGCGTTGTAACGCGAGCTGACTGTGTTGAATTGACACACATGTATAGTATAGATTTTAATTACAACATTCCATTTGTATTGTTAGAGTACATCACATTTTCGTGGACAGAGTCCCTTTTATGCCTTGAAAAATAATGTTTCCGGTTTGGTAAAGATCCACTCGTCAACTTCCTTTCTTCTTGTTATTTTTTTACTTTGAGCATTTCAACAGTTGGCTTTCTGTACATCGAAATAAACAGATGAAGGTTTCAAAAATAAACGATGTTGTTACTCAGCTGCATCAGCAGGAGAGAAATCTTATTAACAGAATGTTTCCGGTTTGGTTAAGATCGACTTGTCAAACTCCTTTCTTCTTGTTATTTTGTGACTTTGACTGAGCATTTCAACAGTTGGCTTTCTGTACATCGAAATAAACAGATGAACTATTCAAAAATAAACGATGTTGTTACTCAGCTGCATCAGCAAGAGAGAAATCTTATTAACAGAATGTTTCCGGTTTGGTTAAGATCCACTTGTCAAACTCCTGTCTTCTTGTTATTTTGTGACTTTGACTGAGCATTTCAACAGTTGGCTTTCTGTACATCGAAATAAACAGATGAACGATTCAAAAATAAACGATGTTGTTACTCAGCTGCATCAGCAAGAGAGAAATCTTATTAACAGAATGTTTCCGGTTTGGTTAAGATCCACTTGTCAAACTCCTTTCTTCTTGTTATTTTGTGACTTTGACTGAGCATTTCAACAGTTGGCTTTCTGTACATCGAAATAAACAGATGAACGATTAAAAAACAAACGATGTTGTTACTCAGCTGCATCAGCAGGAGAGAAATCTTATTAACAGAATGTTTCCGGTTTGGTTAAGATCCACTTGTCAAACTCCTTTCTTCTTGTTATTTTGTGACTTTGACTGTGCATTTAAACAGTTGGCTTTCTGTACATCGAAATAAACAGATGAACGATTCAAAAATAAACGATGTTGTTACTCAGCTGCATCAGCAGGAGAGAAATCGTATTAACAGAATGTTTCCGGTTTGGTTAAGATCCACTTGTCAAACTCCTTTCTTCTTGTTATTTTGTGACTTTGACTGAGCATTTCAACAGTTGGCTTTCTGTACATCGAAATAAACAGATGAACGATTCAAAATAAACGATGTTGTTACTCAGCTGCTTCAGCAGGAGAGAAATCTTATTAACATAATGTTTCCGGTTTGGTTAAGATCCACTTGTCAAACTCCTTTCTTCTTGTTATTTGTGACTTTGACTGAGCATTTCAACAGTTGGCTTTCTGTACATCGAAATAAACAGATGAACGATTCAAAAATAAACGATGTTGTTACTCAGCTGCATCAGCAGGAGAGAAATCCTATTAACAGAATGTTTCCGGTTTGGTTAAGATCCACTTGTCAAACTCCTTTCTTCTTGTTATTTTGTGACTTTGACTGAGCATTTCAACAGTTGGCTTTCTGTACATCGAAATAAACAGATGAACGATTCAAAAATAAACGATGTTGTTACTCAGCTGAATCAGCAAGAGAGAAATCTTATTAACAGAATGTTTCCGGTTTGGTTAAGATCCACTTGTCAAACTCCTTTCTTCTTGTTATTTTGTGACTTTGACTGAGCATTTCAACAGTTGGCTTTCTGTACATCGAAATAAACAGATGAACGATTCAAAAATAAACGATGTTGTTCCTCAGCTGCAGCAGCAAGAGAGAAATCTTATTAACAGAATGTTTCCGGTTTGGTTAAGATCCACTTGTCAAACTCCTTTCTTCTTGTTATTATGTGACTTTGACTGATCATTTCAACAGTTGGCTTTCTGTACATCGAAATAAACAGATGAACGATTCAAAAATAAACGATGTTGTTACTCAGCTGAATCAGCAAGAGAGAAATCTTATTAACAGAATGTTTCCGGTTTGGTTAAGATCCACTTGTCAAACTCCTTTCTTCTTGTTATTTTGTGACTTTGACTGAGCATTTCAACAGTTGGCTTTCTGTACATCGAAATAAACAGATGAACGATTCAAAAATAAACGATGTTGTTCCTCAGCTGCAGCAGCAAGAGAGAAATCTTATTAACAGAATGTTTCCGGTTTGGTTAAGATCCACTTGTCAAACTCCTTTCTTCTTGTTATTATGTGACTTTGACTGATCATTTCAACAGTTGGCTTTCTGTACATCGAAATAAACAGATGAACGATTCAAAAATAAACGATGTTGTTACTCAGCTGCATCAGCAAGAGAGAAGTCTTATTAACAGCACGCGGTTCCTTATCTAAGGCAAGTGACTAATTGCAAATGCATCTCAGCACAATACAGAAAAACAAGTAACGAACACAAAACACAAATATGAATAAAATTGGGGTCACAGCCTTGGAACAGTCAATGCAAAGCTTTGGGGGTTTAAACCAGTTTACGGGCGACCGAACCTCACACTTGGCGCAGATTTTATTGCATAATGTGTAAATGCAAATAAACATTTAACCTCATAGCATTGCAGTTCAAGTTAGTCACAGAGAATACTGGATTATATTGAATTACAATTTAATTACACAATTGTTGGACGTTATATATCAAATGTCGGAGGCACGAGCAAATAAAATAGAAGTCGGAGGTACAAGCAAATGAAAAATAGCAGTCGGAGGCACGAGCAAATGAAATAGCAGTCGAAGACACGAGCAAAAGAAATAGCAGTCGGAGGCACGGGCAAATGAAATAGCAGTCGGAGTCACGGGCAAATAAAATAGCAGTCGGAGCCACGAGCAAATGAAATAGCAGTCGGAGGCACAAACAGACCAAATGAAATAGCAGTCGGAGGCACGAGCAAATGAAATAGCAGTCGAAGGCACGAGCAAATGAAATAGCATTCAGAGGCATGAGCAACTGAAATAGCAGGAGCACTGCCTGCTGATGCTACCGTTCATCTGATTAACATCAAGACTCGCAAAATGTACAATACACACACTATCAACATGACATACAATATATAACTGACAAAATAACACTTGCTTTACATATCAAAGTTATTGATCGTCAGCATGCAGTAGCAGCAACAACACAATCATCACCAGCATTCTCACTGTCGTTGTAAGTTTAATTTAAATAGTTAAAATTGTGAAATTAACATTTAGAAACTATATATTGTGATTGCAACAACAGCAACAAAATGTCCCACATAACATCGACGTCGCGCAAAATATTAATTTAAGGTAGGGAAAGATCTAGGATCGAAAAAGGTCAAGTGTTCTGCTAAAAAGGACCAGGGGTGGGGGAAACCGGACCAGTTCTTTGACATTTTCCAATAACTTGCTCAATCCAGGGTTTTATTGAGTCTAATGCTTCTGATTAAGCTTTTTAAGCTAAGTCTATTTATTTGTACTTAAGTGTTTGCAAAAATATGTTGAATTTCAGAAGATATTCAACATTTTTGTTTTGACCAGCCCAGTGGGGCAGCAGGGGGGAACCAAAAAGGAGCAGGGTGCAGTACCCTGCTTTACTTCTCTAGATCTTTACCTATTGAAGGGATATGTTGCTTTGTAAGATAACAAAACACAAACCCGCCATACAAATCAAAGGGATACAATTCAAACAAACAAACAATGATAACCTCCCTCGTGATCTACTATGACTTCATCCTCCTAACAAAGAACATAGGGTTGTAACCTAGAAGAGCAACTATGCCTAGTATTTTTTATAGTTAAATGGGGGTCATTGTGTAGTGGCTTTTAAACATAATTTATAAAAAATAGTACATGCTTGTTGCTGGGGCTGTAAGATGGGCACTATAAGTCAGCAAATAAACAAGAGCTGTCAGAGGACAGCGCGCTCGACTATTATATGCTATAGAGACATGATATGATACTTCCAAATTACCAAGTCTTAGTAATATTACATGAACATAAGTATCATACACCATGACCCCATAGGAAATAAGCTTTCGGGCTTTCATGGGTCACCTATGTTACTACACACGTTCACTAACTGAAACCTCACAGTGAATCAAGTCAAACAAACATTACTTTAAATCGCTTCTAAATAGCAGTTTCGGTAGTCTATTCAACAATATCTGAGTAAATAATGAATTTCAAGTGGTATGTATTTGCATTTAAAATAAGTAATTTTTGCACTTTAAGTGCTTATTATAGTTTGATCAACTACATTAATGATAAATTTTGTTCTGTATCTCATATCTGTTATGTGTTGTTATGTGAATAAATATATCCTACCTTGATAAAGGTAGAAAAATCAAATACATTCTACTTGAAATTGAGCACACATCTATAAATTGTATAGTCTATAATTTTATGAATAACAAGAGTTATGCTAAGTATTAAAATAACATGATATACTGCTTCAAATTATTAAAATGTAATGTGAATTATATCTGTTTTCTTTCTTTAATACAAGAACCAAATTAATTTTATTTGTTTTGCTTGCAGCAAGCACTGTTGGGTATGACATACTTTAAAGTTAACTTAACTTTGGGATTTAACTATTCAGACACCATACATGTTATTTAAATGCGCTTTTAGGAGATAACACTTGTTTGTTTGTACAATCTATTAATCAAATGCGCCTTAACGCAGAGGAGATAGATGTGAATTATTGTTGAACCTTTAAGGAACCGAAACACATCGCATGCCAGTTTCAACTGAAGGCCAAAAACCCACCAATGATAAAGAAAACAGAGGTAACCACAATACAGCCCAAAGGTAGGACATTCATTTATGTTTATAAACAGGCACACAACTTTAACATATACCATAAAATATAAGGTATTATAAGTTTTTATTAAATCTTGAAATTTATGATGACAGTGCTACTAATTTTCTATTTGACCTCTTTAGCGTCTTCAGCTATAGAAGCAGGCATCGGTGTGTCTGTGGGAGTTTTGGTTATATAGTAGGAGTAGCTGTTGTCATAATTGTGCTTAGGAGACGGTATGTATGCGTGTTACATGTCTAAAGATACACTCGTAAAAGTTGGTTTTATTGAGATACATATTACAATGTGTCAATGATTTTACAGTAAATAAACACATTTCCATTTGACGTCAAATAATAACAAACACTGACTTTCAATATAGAATTAATCAATCAACGACTGTTCTTTTGTATATATTTTATATAATTTAATATTAAACTGTTTTTCATGGAAGGTAAATAGCCATGATTTGTAGTTAATCTATTACTTTAAACTGTTCTCACAATAACGATGTAATTTCTAACCCTCTGTAGGTATTAAATCAATGTATTTTCATAAGGCAGTGTGTGAAATGTTGCATCAAAATGTGAGTTGTTGAAACGCATATCAATTAAATATACATTAGAACGACACTGTTATGAACGGAACATTTCTTCACATCCTAATAAAAACAGAAACACATTTAACCTTTTTTTTTCCAGAAGCAATATAATGTAGATTTTTTTAAACATAAATGTAGTTTATCGTGGACAGACTGTGTGTTTAAGTAACGTGTGTTTATTATATGTTCTCATAACATACTTCAGAGGAATAATTCCTTTTTGCATGAACAAGACTAGTTGCAAAAAGGATGACGTTAACCCCGACGGAACGTCGTCTAATGAAGCAAGAGTCGACAACTCTGTAGCCAACCACAATTACTTTGTACTGAAGAAATGCACCATCTCAGAGTACGAGCCTTTGGATCATTACAACACACCAGGCGATCCAAATGAAGTGATTGTGGAAGAGGACAATTACAATTCTATCACTGATACAGAGGAGCCACGTGGACACGTTCAAGGCGACAACAGTGATTAGGATTACACAACTAATGAGGCAACACAATCTCCTGCCAATCCTGACAATGTGTATAATAAACTGAAGCTTGACCGGCACGGGGACTACGACCATGTACATGGACAGGGGACAGAGTCGAGAGATGCTCAGGGAAACGGTGACTACGACCATGTCAAAGGACAGGGTCATAAACATAACATCACAATAAGCAACGACTATAACACAACTGCAGCATTGGCTTCGAAGGTGAAAGTTGCTCACGGAAACGGGGACTACGACCATGTCAAAGGACAGGGGAAGACTCATTACACCACAGCAATCAATGACTATGACACGGCTGCAGCTACATTAGCTGCACACGCAAAAGTAATTACAATCACATTCCAACCAGCAAAGTTCATGCAAGAGTAAATGTTATGTTTCGCTCAGTGGGTATGACGTTATCAATGCGAAAAAGCTGACAATTACTCCTGGTGACTCTATCGGCTATGAACGCGTAACTACAGAATGTTGACGTTAAGTGGACACATTCTCACACGTATTGTTTAAACACGTATAAACCTGTATTCAGATAAATTATTGGTGTATTTATGTATGCAAATGTATATTTATAATATATAAAATGTCATTATCAATTACCTTGATATTCAACTTTATCAAAACGCCGAAACATATGGTTTCAGATTTTTGAGCGATTACACTGATAAGGTTGACATAACTAGAACCCTTTTCTTCATAGTTATTTCACCAAAATGAAAGTGTATAAGATGTGCCGCACATAGCCACACAAAAGCTTAAATTGTCAAATTTTAAATGAAAATTTAAACCAGATATAATAGCCTGGAAAACTTGCCAACGTTTATGTTAAAAGCTATTATATACCGTACGCCAGGAAACATCTAGGTTGCTGATCATCGTGGTAACCCGGATTAAACCCGAATATTTACCGTGATCTTTCGGCGAGCTCCGTTTTTTTTCGATTAAATTGCATTATTTTATATTTTTGCATTAAAATGCATTACACTCTTAATGTTTGTCTTAACTTGCAACGCATTGCATGTGCCTTTACATTTTGCGATACAGATGTGCACGTCTAGTCATATTTGAGTACATACGAGGCGTGTCCGAAAAATACGCGTAATAAATAAATATTTTTAAAACGGGTTTATAACGGAAACATATATTCTTACTGTGATATAGAGTAACTTAAACTTAATTGTTTCTGGAAAAATCAAAACAACGGCGCTTTTATTAGACATTTCTAACGTTTGCTGAAACCGAATCCGAATCCGACTTCAAGGTAATTTTAGGGACATTATCAAAACAAATATGTTAAACAAACAATAACAGCATGGGCGTAGCGATATAGTGTAATACGGGGTAGAAAAAAACAATAAATATCAGTGTTTTATATATTTATTTCCATATGTTTGCGTTTGCAAACGAGTGCCGCTCAAATTGTCACAACAGACGGAATCATTGGTCTGGGGTGCCTCCACAGTGACCCGATGGCTTTATAGCGTTTTAATTCGGCTATCGCGTGCTGAACGCATACTCGATACTTCCGTATCAAGCGGTTTAGTTTTCAACATTTCCTCTGCATATGCAGATCTCGACGTCGCAGCTGTGCATTAGTGTAAGAAGTCATTAATGGGTCAGTATTGGGGTAAATTTTGTCTGCTAGAAGAACGCAGGTATCCGGTAAAGGTAGTTCTGTGCCTATGTTCCTCATGAGGCCAAATGATTGTGCGTCATTTTGAAGCCGCACTCAACATATCATCCCAAATACATCAACTACAATCTGTGTGTGTATACAGTGAAAAAAATAGTATGGCTCCTGAGGCTCTATTTCGGCGCGATGTATTTCATGCGAGGTTCCGTCTATTGCTCCCACGGCTTCATGCAAATTTGGCCAGTGATCTCGCATAGCTGTCCATTCTCGCACGGATGGCAATTTTACATAGCCACTAAGCTTATTTAAAAAGAGTGGAACCATATAGTCAATGACATAAGTTATGGTCGATGTACTGACGTTAAATAAAATGGCCAACATGTTATAAGTCGGGTATGATCGTACCCAAAATATGAAAAGTAACACACGATTCCTCATTGATAAAGCATATCCTCTTTCAACAGGCGCAATGATGACAGAGAGGTCAATCAACGTTTCTGGAGTTTCACCCGTAATTTGATAAAACTGATATATATTTATTGAAAAGAGAGAGAACACATCGCGGCCTTCATAAACATTAACATCCTCTCGAAAATGACGATTTCTTCTGTTTGCTTCATAAGCACATGGCAAATTGATCATTGTCAAAAGTAAATTAATGTGTTTCTGAGTAGTTTCTCTGTGGTCAGGTGGTGGTCTAAGAATTGATGGCAAACTGCATAGTAGTAGACGTCGCCTATTTGCGTCCATTTTGTTCCTGTGAAAGTAATATACAGTCGTATAATACGCATAACTCGTTACATTTTATAACACCAAAAATGAATTATTCATTACCCACCCAAGCTCACAATGATAGCTACGCATTTGGTAATACTTTATTTAGCTTGAGAATCACGAGGATTTGCTCTATGGATTTAAACCACGTGTTAGCTTGAGAATCACGAGGATTTGCTCTATGAATTTAAACCACGTGTTAGCTTGAGAATCACGAGGATTTGCTCTATGAATTTAAACCACGTGTTAGCTTGAGAATCACGAGGATTTGCTCTATGAATTTAAACCACGTGTTAGCTTGAGAATCACGAGGATTTGCTCTATGAATTTAAACCACGTGTTAGCTTGAGAATCACGAGGATTTGCTCTATGAATTTAAACCACGTGTTAGCTTGAGAATCACGAGGATTTGCTCTATGAATTTAAACCACGTGCGAGGATTAAAATGAATGACGGTAAGATTCTCTTAATATTGTTGTATGAAAAAACCCCGTAATAAAACAGTACACTTCAAATAACGAAGCAAAATTATACATTATATAATCCCGTTAGTATCGTTTTAGGAAAAATAAAAGATATCTACTTACGTTGATACAGTTAAAATAATTTTGTGTAACGATGCTCTCGTATTGTACTCGATGATTGCAGTTCATTTATTACTGTACAAGGCCAAAGCAGTTGTTTATTTCTATCTAAACGAGCTATAAAACACCTACATTTTGTTAAAATTTTCGTTTCAGCTACTATTCTACAAAAGCGAAGAAAATCTGTCCGGTTGGGTAAAGAAGAGGTGCTTCTTATGTTACGTGCTTACAGGAAACACCAAACAAGATGGCAGGACATTATTGTGGAAATTAAGCAAAATTGAGACCGTTTACCACTACAAGCTGTTGATTTATACAATAAAGCGACACCCAAACAACTTTAAGATAGGCTGTCAGTCAAATTAAATAAATTAATGACACACAGACAAATTGACGATGATGATATCAGGTAACATAATAATAATCATCATCATTATTATCATCATCACCATCATCATCATCATCATCATCATCATCAACATCATCATCATCACCACCAACAACATCATGATCATCAGCATCTTTCATCCTCATCCTCATCATCTTTATAGATTTATTTGAAGTAAGTATTTGTCATATCTTTATATTTACAGAACAGCAGTCGAACACATACGCGAAAATGAACGAGGTCTCGTTCGGCCGCAAGATCACGAACACGCGTACAGAAACTTGCAACCTGATAATGAGGCAATTCACAACGTAGAGAATGTCCCTGGACCAGCTGTTCCACAGGACCGTCGTGACAGGGCTGCCGCACAAATGTCCGACAGCGATACGCCGGATGAGGCAGACGAGAACCGCGGCGAAGACGTCGCCTTTCTGAATTAATTCGTGAAAATCACGAATTATACAACCGTTTTATGACAAGAACTTTGCCGAAGTTGATGCGAGAACATGGGATTTCCAGCGATTCAGATTAATCGACATTATTTATAATGTATTCGACTAAATAAATAAAAAAACAGGAGTATATTTTCTTATTCTCATAAAAACCTAATTTATAAACATATGACCTTAAACATGTTTTGAGAACCCCCCCACCCCCCGATAGTTCATATGTTGAAACGTATTTCGATCTCAACATCGGTTTCGGTAAACGTTGGAAATGTCTAATAAAAAGATTACAGTAATTTTATAAAGTACTATTAGCGTATCCCCAGGCAAGTCAAATATTGAGCAGTATCGTGTCATATAGTCCGTCTTCCAAACTATAACTTCCTTTATAGGAACTTGTTATGCACGAAAATTGCGCGAAAATATGACGTTCGCACCGTACGTCACCGTGTGTAAATCTTGACGTCATACGTCGGTGCGTTTTTTCTTTATTACATGTTTTGTAAACCGACTGCCGTTTTGTTTCTAAAAAAAAAATGACGTCTTTTGACGCTGTCGAACAGCGGACAAGTATAAAACTTTGTGTGACAAAAAATCACCGCAAGAGACGGCGAAAATGCCACAGGGAAAGAACACGTAAACATGACAACTATTTACAAGTGGCATGGATGATTCGCTCAAGGAATAACAAGCACGGCGGACGAACAGCGACCAGGTCGCCCGAAGAATGTGAACAGCAACGTCATTGCGGCGATTCAGGATGCTATTGAGAAAGACCGACGTGCAAGCGTTCGGTTTATTTCGACCATCGTGAGAATCAGCAAGACCACCGTGCATACCATACTTGCTGATACGCTTGGTATGAGGAAGGTAGCGGCACGTTGGGTACCTCGGCTTCTAACCGATAACGATATGGCGAATCGTGTCAGTGCTTCTCAAACCTTCTTGCGTCAATACAGGAAGCAGGGTGTTGAATTTCTTCACCGCATCGTGACGCTTGACGAGACCATTGCGAACTGGTTCAATCCCGAGTCGAAACGCGAGAGCATGATTCGGAAGCGGGCAGCATCTCCACCTCCATAGAAGGCGCGGGTCGCCAAGTCAGCAGCGGGAACCATGTTTATCATGTTCATGGACAGATTTGGCATGCTTCTTGTCCACGCTGTACCACACGGTCAGACGATCAACAGCGAGTATTACTCGAAGGTACTTGTTCTATGCTATTAACATTTAAATTTCATTTAGTAGTTTACTGAACAATAATATAAATTATAACCTGCAACTTACTTTAAAATGTGTTAGAAACAATTCTTTATTCGTTCGTTTAATTTGTACAGGTGCTTCGACGTGATCTCGTGAGGGCAATGCGCAAGAAGCGTCCAGGAACCGAGATTGAGAGTGTAATACCACCGCACGTCTCAAGGTCCACACTGCTCGACATAGATTTTCTTGGCTTCGAACGTTTGCCTCAGTCGCCGTATTCACCTGACACCGCCCCTATGGACTTCGCGGTCTTCCCAGCCCTGAAGAAGGAGCTCCGCGGTACACGGCACGCATTGCGGCAGGAACTGGTCAACCATGTGAACTCAGTGGTGCGTACTTTTCAGCTCGTGTTTTTGACGACTGGATTCAGCGACATGAACAGTTACTTGCGCACGATGGAGTGTAGTTTGAAAAACTGTAACTGTGCAATTTGCTTATCTCATATCCGAATGGCGTTAATGCTATTTTGACGTCGTTATTTACGCAAACTGCCCCGCTGATGTAATATTAAGTTGTTTTGTTATCGCGATAGAAACATTTATTGTTGCTCAAATTTAGCCATATTTTGTGTGTATATAGATTATACTTGCATGTTTTAATCATGTCAATGTAAACATAGTCTGATGTATATTAAACATTTTATTAATGTATTACGCGTATTTATCGGACACACCTAGTAGGTCTATATTGTTGGATGCCAATGTGTTGAAATAAAGCTTAACAGTATTGGAAACATCTAGACACACAACAGCTCAAAAAAGAATCTTTTTTTTTTTCAGGGATTTTGCATGCATATAGTTTGTCTATCATATAGATAAACAAGAGATGTCTCAGGACAGCGCGCTCGACTATTCATATCTTTGTCAGAGTTATGGGCCTTGGTCAGTGACCTTACTTAATGACCCCCGAAGACATGTGTGACGTTTTAATTGAGTATCTGTAGTTACAGAGAAATGTTGCACGGAAGACTTAACCTGTATATTACAAAAAGAGGCATAATTCTGCAAAAATGCAGGTCACTGTTCTGGGCCTTGGACTGCGGCCTTATATAATGGCCCTGAAACATGTGCGAAGTTTTAATTGAATATGTAGATATAGAGATATGAGCTTGTTGAACGCAAACCTAAACAATAATTTTATAACTATCCAAGAGCTGTCAGAGGACAGCGCGCTCGACTAATCGAAGTATTTCAGTTGGTACATATTTTGGATAGTGGAAGGGGCATACATTTGTTAAAATACAAAACGTTTAAGTGAAGCCTTGTATATATTTTTTTTTTTTGAGCTAAACTTTAACAACAAAGTCTTATGAAAAAAGTGGGCTAACTCTGTCAAAATACAAAACAGAGTTATTGCTAATGTTGCCCTAGATACTAGAGTTGATGACAAAAGTAAGTTCCAAGTTTCAAGTGAACAGCTTATGTAGTTTTGAAGTTACAAAACTTGTGAATTTAAACTTTAACCAGAAAACCTATGTGATAAAGGGGCATAACTCTGTCAAAAAACAAAATATAGTCATGGGTAATGTTGCCCCTGATACTAGAGTTGATGTAAAAGGTTAGTTCCAAGTTTCAAGTGAATTACTTATGTAGTTTTGAAGTTACTAAACTTTTGAATATACACTTCAAACAGAAAATCTAAGTGAAAAGGGGGCATAACTCCGTCAAAATACAAAATATAGTTATGGGTAATGTTGCCTCTGATACTAGAGTTGATGACAAAGGTTAGTTCCAAGTTTCAATTGAATAACTCCTGTAGTAATGAAGTTACCAAACTTTTGAATATAAACTTTAACCAGAAAATATATGTGAAAAAGGGGCACAACTCAGTCAAAATACAAAATAGACTTATGGGGAATGTTCACCCTGATACTGGAGTTGATGACAAAGGCATTTTCCAAGTTTCAGGTAAATAGCTTTTGTAGTGTTGAAGTTACAAAACGTTTGAATATAAACTTTAACCATAATCTGTACGTGAAAAAGGGGCATAACTCTGTCAAAATACAAAACAGAGTTATAGGGATTGTTGCCCTTGATACTGGAGTTGATGACAAAGGTTATTTCTAAGTTTCAAATGAAGAAGTTATGTAGTTTTGAAGTTACAAAACTTTTGAATATAAACTTTCACCAGAAAATCTACGTGAAAAAGGGGCGTATCTCTGGTAAAATACAAAACAGAGTTATATGGATTGTTGCCCTTGATACTGGAGTTGATGACAACGGTTAGTTCCAAGTTTCAAGTGAATAACTTATTTAGTGTTGAAGTTACAAAACTGTTGAATATAAACTTTAACCCGAAAATATAAGTGAAAAAGGGGCATAACTCTATCAAAATACAAAACAGAGTTATTGGGAATGTTGCCACTGAAACTCGATTAATGTCAAAGGTATATTCCAAGTTTCAAGTTTTGAAGTTACAAGACTTTTGAATAAATACTTTAACCAAATTCAGACGCGTACGCCGTCACCTACGCCGGGGGTAGTAGGAAAGCTCACCTATTCTTCGAATAGTCGAGCAAAAAACTGGCGAAATTCCGCTAAATTGCAGGTGAAAGTTATGGGATTTGGTCAATGACCTTATATAATGACACCGAAGCATGTGAATGCTCAGTTGAATATCAGCAGTAGTTACAGAGATATGTACTTGCACGCAAACTTTAACCGTAATATTTATAAGTACAAGAAAGGGCATAATTCTGCTAAGATGCAGGTCACAGTTACGGGCCTTGGCCATTGACCTTATTTAATGTGTGAAGTTTTAGTCGAATATCTGTAGTAGATGTAGAGATATGAACTTGTTGCACGCAAACTTTAAAAACCTGAATTTTATAAGTACAAGAAGGGGCATAGTTGTCATTTGGATACAAATCGTTTCATTGATCGTTGGCATTAGCAGCAACATACATAGTCATCGCCATTATTTTAATTGTCGTCGTTTGTTTAAATATTCAAGCTACGTTCATCTTTCATAATTATGTAGGTTCATGGAAATGTAAATGCTATACCACAACGATCGCTATACTCAGTTGCTTATGTTATTATAAAATTAAACATACTACCAAACTAATTTTATCTTATTAAATGCGCCAATCAACCAACAGTTAAGTTTATGTGAAATCAAATTCGTTAAATTGTTAAACGTTTTGGAATTAAACATAGAATCTAGTGTGAAAAGGAACAAAAAATTCCACATACCCTCAACGTCGCGCGAAAGAAAAGACAACCCATATGCGCATTTAGAGGAGGGACGGGAGCGGTGAAAAAATTAGATTTTTAGTAATACAAAATTTCTTTCTCATCGAAGTTTCTCATATTTCTTTTCATGTTATGTTGTTCAGAAGGTTTATACACTAGACGATATCGCGCACATAAACTATCATTGTGTTGTAAAGTATATACATTTATGCGTGTATATTTTGGAAGGTACTGAATATTTCCGCCCTCTCTAACTCCAAATCCTGCAACCATGCCTGTAACCGCCATACACATCAATGTAGATTACAAAGGAAACAATTCACCCCCCCCCCCCCAAAAAAAAACAAAAAACAACAACAGCTAAAGAGATCTGCAGCGAAAAGATGATAACTGCCCCCGTGATCCACTCTGACTTCATCCTCCTAACAAAGAACATATAATGACTTGGAAAGACAATAGGGTTGTAACACATAAGAACAAATATGCCTAGTATTTATAGTTAAATGGGGGTGATTGTACGGTGGCTTTTAAATATTATTCATCAAAATAGTACATGACTGTTGCTTTGGCTGCAAGATGGGCACTAGAAGTCATCAAACAAAAACAATGTTATCATAGTAGCAATGAAAGAGATCGGATGAAGGGTGGTATATAGAGAATACATGGTGGATGGAGACAGTTTATCCGGCGAGGCTTAGAAAATGAAAATAGGGCGAGCTGTAGCGAGCCCAATGTTTGTTTTTGGGCCGAACCGGATAAACTTTCTCCTTCCCGGCACCTACCATGTATTCTATTTATCCTGTTTTCTACTTAATTGCATTTTAAAAGCAGTTTAATTAAAGATTTAGCTTAAAACTATTGTTTTATGACGAGCCTCGAACCTTATAACTCGCTTGCATTTATGCGTACTTCCCGAAAAATAGTCCTCTGTTTCTTACCGTCAATCTTCTAAAAGTGTACCAATAATGTTATTTGCTGACGCCAATAATATTCTCGAACAAGAATTAATATACAATAGCCACTATAATCCAGACATCGATTTTTGAAAAGTTTTATTGCGTAACGCCTACGTCATTCGGTTATGTTTGAAGTTTACACAATGTACAAACTAGGACGCGAGTGTGTTGGAATTTAAAATAAAAGCAGTCGGAATACAATAGCTATTGTTTCAGTGTTTTGGATGGATAATGTTAATAACATTTAAATCAAAAGGTGTATGGAATATATGCATGGAATTCAACCGGTGAGATTAATCCCATTTGAATTTCAATTTTCTAGAATGTACTCGGATTGTGGGGGGAGAATATCGTGACCAACTTAAAGATTTTAGTAACTTATAGATGTAGATCTAATCTTCGTTCAGTTTTAATAAGATTTCAACGAAAATTTATATAAAGGGTTATTTCTTTTTTGAATAAATTGATTGAAGAAAGTCTATTCAGAAAGAATAACCCGCTTACATCAAGTGTTTTCGAATGGAATGGAAGGAAGACGTCGTTTCAACCTTTATCGATTATGCCATACATGTGCGGATTAACAACTCATTTTGGAAGCTAGGATCTCTGTAAAACTAGACAACACGCAGTTTTTATCGATGAAAAACTCGGGTGAGTACAGGTGTATTTCATTTCTTGCCACGTCATTTTGGACAATGTTGCTATTCGGCGCGTAGGAATACACTACTAATTGGATAAACCTTGCCACTTCCTGTTGACTGGAGATAGGAAAATTTATGCGGTCACCCCTTTATTATGTTGCAGGTAGAAACAGGATAAAATCCATTTCACCGCTTTGATAATAAAATTTAAAGAAACTAGAGATTGTTAAAAAACAACAACATACAGTATGTCACCCCTACGCCCCGCAATAACTCCGCCCAAAATCCACCTACTACGACATTCCGAAGATATGCACAACCACATTTGGCACTGATCAATCCTGAAAGTTTTGTCAAATTCCAGCCAGTGGATACGGAAAAGAGCACAGTCAATGTATGTTATGTCAACAACTTAAAAGGGCCATAACTCCACCAAAATTCTGCCACCGACGATATCCACAACTAGAATTGGTGCTGATAAATCCTGTTAAGTTGTGTCAAAATCTGACCAAGGGTTACGGAGAACAAGTGCAGACAAGGTCTGTTATGTGAAAAACTTCAAAGGTCCGTAACTCAGCAAACAATTCACCGACGACGACATGCCGACGATATGCGCAACTAGACTTGGTACTGATAAATCCTGTGAAGTTTCGTCGAAATCCATCCATCCATCCATCCGTCCGTCCGTCCGTCCGTCCATCCATCCATCCACCACCCACCCAACCCACCCAAACACCCACCCACCCATCTATCCATTCATCCGGACATACAACTTTCCAGTACAAAATTAATATGTCTTCCTACCCACTACGTGGGGGGGGGGGGGAGACATAATGAGAGCAATTAGGGAAACGAATCTACCGTTATAACCTGGAAAACGTCACTAAAGCAGCCACAAATGAGTTCGATGAATGTCTCAAAAATACCAATAAAGAGAAAAAAAGAGATCTTGCAGATATGAGTGTACACTGAGTCATAAATATTGCTAGACTAATCTTTATATGTTCATCCTTGTTTACGGCTTCTAAAATATTTCGAACATGATATAACGTGGAGATACAAAACCTTGCTAATTTTTACAATATACATTATTAACTCTCAAAATGTTTATTTCCACGTTAACGATATAATATCTTAAAACTGAATATATTTCCTGTCAAAATTGAATCTCACAAGTCTTTTTCTTCCGAGTGAGGTAACTGCATGGGCATGTTAATGCATGCGTTAATTGTAACCGGATAATGTGACGGACGTAGATAAACTGCATTTGAACAATGGAGACAAATTTTTATTTTCACAAGTGTATAGTGTTATTGTGTTTGCAGAAGATCCTCATTGAAATAATGTTTATCTGAGTTGATCCTGACAGACAAACGCTTGGATGATGATTATAATGATGGTGTTGAAGTCCATATGCTGCTGCTTGGTATTGTTGTTGTTGTTGGTGATGATGATGATGATGATAATGATGATAATGGTGATAATGTTGATGATGGGGATGCTGATGGTGCTGATGCTGATGAGTGATGATGCCGATGCTGCTGCTGCTGATGGTGATTATGATGATGATAATGATGGCGGTGTTGATGACTGATGATGATGATGGTAACTGATGGCGCTTTACAAAATACAATAGTTTATAGATTTCAGTTTTGGCAAATAAGTACAAATAGAAAGTGAAATACTAGTACATTGCTTATGTAGCATTTGGTCTTAGATTTCACGAATACATACCAGATACCAACTTAAACAACCCGAATTCTTCGTTAGACAAGTAAACTGGTTCGATATACATTCACTTACAATACATTTTTAACAGGCATATTAAATTCATTGCAGTTTCATTTGTGTTCTAGTTCAGGCAAACACATCTCGTTTGCAAATTGAAATTCAGCAATATGATACAAGAAACCGGTAATCGTTTGCAAATTGAAATTCAGCAATATGATACAAGAAACCGGTAACAAGACGCTGTAAAATCAGATGATGTTGATTTGGAGGTCCAATATACACTTACAAGTATGTTCGAAATTAGGTTCGTTTTATTCTAGAAAACATGAATGGATGACTTATTACCATCCATGACCTTCTTGTATTATTGATTTATGTTTGTTATTTTATTTGGTGTCATAGAATTATTGCCTTAAAATTTATAACTCATGTTTCACACTATCGCTTTTAAGTTTAAAACTAATGTTTTCACATTATTGCTTTAAAGTTTAAAACTAGTGTTTTCACAATATTGCTTTAAAGGTAAAAACTTATGTTTTTACATTATTGCTTTAAAATTTAAAACTCAAATGTTTACAAAACATACACTGCATAACCCATTTGGAAGGGATCTAATAGAAATATCTTACGGAAGTTATTATATGCATTATATTAACACTTTTAAAGTAATGTATATCAAATAAACGGCGCCGACCGAGATTGCTGAGTAAATGGGTTCGGGTTTCATATGACAACTCAACAATGTTGCGAACACTTAATAGCTTCACACGGGATTCCCCATGTAAATGAAGCAGTAAATAATAAACTGCGTTGATACTTCCTTGTTACAGTTGGTTTTAGATGAGAACGGCGAACGGGTGACACAATGTGGTGGTACGAAATTTTAGGAGTTTTGTTACTAGTGAATTAGTTGGTGAATTTTTTTTTTCTTAATTAGTGTATACAAAAATCTCTATAAATAATTAAAACAAACCAATTTTACTACAAGAGTAAAAATGAACTCAAACCTTCCGTTAACGCATAGCATGTATGTATCAGTTTAGAATTACAACAATATTACAGTAATACTGTTACTCATTTAATATTATTTAGTAATACAGGTCTTAATACAGGTACATCTATCTTCCAAGAAATGCATTTACATCTAACCCCACAGTTAAAAAGTTAGTCAGAAAAAGATTTGGTATATATGTATTTTTTCACAAATGTTTATAGTATTCAAATTTCAGTGTCTGTCACAAGCGCGTTATTTGAAACAATTTAGGTTTCAAGATTTTACATAAAACACTTGAGGTACACACGTAACAAATGTATGTATCTACTTGTATGAATATGTAAAGTCGTCCAGTCAAGTAATGTTGTCGATGATCTTTTATATTAATTCTTTACTGTACACCTTATACTTCTTCCAAGTGAGTGAAGTTGTATCAATTTCAGCTGAAAATTACAGTATAAGTAATTGCACAACAAACTGGATTAATGCAACTTGTTCTATGGCTGAACCATGGCTAACTTACGAGAACACATTCTTTGAAGTGTCCGAATCCATTGCCGGACTACCTACGAACTCTGATGTTTGGATAGGCTACGTCTCGGTTAATGTTCCATATTTATTCAAAGGTAGTATTTGTCATGTTTTTTTGTTTTGAAATACAAGCACAATATTACATGTGCATTTTGAAACAGTTTATTTCGACTGCATATTTATTATATCAGTGAAATAGTATATGAGTTACGATGTGACAGTACGCAAATAACATTGCCATATTATAACAAGAGCACCGCCTACGATCAACAGTGGTCGTGAAAATGTAGAGGGAGCAACCACCTCTTATGTTGTAACTTTCAGCTTTTGTTCGTCATTTAACACTGAATAATTTTCCATTTATTTGCGTTTGATTTAACTGGTTCTGTTGTTGTCAATATATAAGGCACGATACATGACTATTCTTCTTTTTTATAATTTTTGTAATTTATGAACAGATATATCATACTAATACTTAATTATTCTTTCCACAAAAATGTAATTGTGTTGTCATAAATGTATGTTTAAATGGTACTGTAAATAAGATAATGTAGAGTATTACATTTATAAAACCATTCAGGAAAGTTCTTTTAAAAATATTAATTGACCGCTGAGTGAAAATATTACGTTCAGGTGTGCATTTTTACTAATTACTTTCTCGTCGCGATTCGTGGCGGGACAAAATCCTTCGCCACGAAAGTTCGCGAATACGCAAACATTTTTGTCGCGAGAATTAGCGTAGATTAGTGATAAAATCGGCTCATCGCAAATCGCGAACTTTGCGGGTTTCGCGTGGCACGAACTGTAGCTGCTGAGATATAGACCGGACAAAAACTTTGCATTATTTACTAATTTCACCAATCATCAAAGATCCACAACTCCAAAAAATATCATTTAAGCAGAACGTCCTAGGACTATCAATATCTCCTTTTAGTAATGAAGCTCCCCTTAAAGTTCATAGAATTCCAGCCAATATTTGCTGAGAAATAGCCCGAACAAGAAATTGGGACGGAAGGACGGACGGACGGAAAAATGGGCGGACAAAGCGGCGCATAAAAATGAAATTGGAAACACATTTTGCTGTATGATGCAGACAGGCAAGCAAGAAGCTCCGTGAACGTTACATTTTCTATGACGTTACCCTTAACAGGTTGTACAAAAGTGCAGAGCAAAATAACCTACAACGTTACAAGTATCGGCTACTGCCAGGTGTTTGTAGTGATGACAGAACCTTTGGAGTACAGGCGCAGGATGGTATAGATATCTTAAACCCGTCAGTAAGTGTCTGCTTTGAACAAGTGGCACATTGGCATTGTTCAACTATTTGATTAAGTTATCACTACTTAACTGAACCTGTTAATGGTACTTTAATCGAACAGCAGCAATTACACAATTTTCACAACATTATTACATATAGTTCCTTTAATATTATTGCAAAGTTTATCATCAAACATTTTATTGTTAATTATGTGACAACTGAATCTGGTTCATTCAAACAAGCTATAATCTCTTGTTTGATTCAGAGATTACATTATCGTTATACTATGTAATATGCCAATCTGCACAAATCCCAGTAAATTCGTCCACTGTTTGAAAATATACTTCATGCTATATTTTCCATACGTATATGATGTATGTTGTGTGCAACTATAGATATGTTAAAATCTGCAGGCGACAATGAACTGCAGATCTGTGGATGGAATACAATGCGAAGTGAACAGTAACAATACTTGTTCAGATAACCGTTTTAGCATCTTCACTCAAATCATGGGCGAGTACCATTTATTTCGTCTAAAAGAGAACAATCCGAATGAAATCGTTGAATTAATTTAAAGTATTGTACGATATTCATTGTATTTCACATGTTCCTACATCCCAAAGACGCTTTTGGAGGATAATTTCTTAATGTTGTTAAACTTAAGCCCAACTATTTGCAATATTGGTTTCAAAATTCATGGTAACTTACATAGTTAAAACTTGTGTATACAGAAGAAATGTATCTAATCAACATAATTAGTAACTTCATTGTCTTGTGATTAATTATGTTATTTATAACTGTAATGCATCTTTTCAGACCCAAACACCGGTTCAGTTATCAACCATAATGACACGGAACATACGGGTGATTGTCTACTATACTACCATCCAGGCTTTGAGTGGAAACCATGTAGGAAATCAGACCCTATTAAAGTAATGTGTAGCAACAAAACATACACAGGTATTTAGATAAAGTTTTGTATTCAGGCACCCTTAAACATTATTTCTAGCAGTTTAATGAGAACTATTTAAATGTTAATAACTGGAGTTATCAACAAACTAATACACTTTTATTACTTATCTAATATATTAACTAGAACTGCCACTTTCAAGGCTCAAATAACACCCCCTCCCCGGCATTCCGCTCTGCCACAAGGATATTGTATAAGTAACTGCATGTGTCTATGTATAAAGTTTGAGGTCAATCCCTTCAGTAGGTTTTGAGAAACAGACAGAAAATTGACAAACTTAAGGAGAATAACGCCGTAAAAATGCAGCTAGAGTTACAATTCTTATGCACTGCACTCCACTGACAAACACCTATCCAAGTATGATGTTTGAGTTTAATCTCTTCAGTAGTTTTTGAGAATATGGCCGGACAAGGAAACCTTTACAAAGGACAATAACTCCGTAAATAATGCAGCTAGAATTATAAATGTGTGCACTGCACTCCGCCTGCCAACTGTCTATCCGTGTTTAAAGTTGATATCTAAAAGGGTTTCAAAGTTATGCTCCGGACAAAAAAAATGGCCGTACGAGGAAAATTGACGAATTTAAATAACTGTTCAAATAATGCAGCTACAATTATGATTCTTGAGCACTGCACTCCGCCTAACAAGCATTTATCCATGTATGAAACGTGCTTTCAATCCCTCCAGTAGTTATTGAGACAATGGCCGGACAAGGACAATTTACTAAGGGGAATAACTCCGTTATATAATGCAGCTAAAGTTATAACTGTTGTGCACTGCACTCCACCGAACAATCATCTATCCATGTATGAAGTTTGAGGTCAACCCCTTGAGTAGTTTTTAAGAAAATGGCCATCTATCCATGTATCCTTGTATGAAGATCGAAACTGATAGCTAAAATGTTTTAAAGTTATGCTCCGGACACAAAACAACCCGCTATACATAATACGTACAGGCGGACAAGCAAACAAGATGATTCCAGTATACCCCTTACATCTGTGTTATTATTATTTTGAAACAATGGCACTCCGTAAGCTTAAACATTATTCTGAAATTATGCATTATCTACGTTAAGCTTCGGTATAATAATAATAATAATAATAATAATTATTATAATAATAATGATGATGTACTACTACTACTACTACTACTACTACTGCTGCTGCTGCTGCTGCTGCTGCTGCTGCTGCTGCTGCTACTACTACTACTACTACTACTACTACTACTACTACTACTACTACTACTACTACTACTACTACTACTACTACTACGACTACCTACTACTACTACTACTACTACTACTACTACTACTACTACTACTACTACTACTACTAATAATAATAATAATAATAATAATAATAATAATAATACCAGGACTGATATTGTTACAAAATACGCCTGTCAAAGGAACTTTTTAGGAGTAAAGATTCAATGACTTAAGAAAAACAATAAAACACTAATAAATTAGAGTCATGTTATTTGTGCATCTTAATTCCTTCATTCATATCCATGTCCTTTCTCTGTGAGATAATTTGAGGTATCAAAACTATATCATCTATAATCTTAAATCTAAAATGAAGAGAAAAAATGGTCAAGAAGGTTAATTACAACTTTTGTAGTTATGAGTTATGTTTCTTGCATGTTTCACTTCCTCATCCCATGATGGCGATCAAATTCTGCTAACAAAATCGAAAATCCCTCTTTTCATGACAATATGATGCTCTGGACAAATATTTGAACTTCGACCTTTAAATGTGACCTTGACCTTGGACCTAGGGACCTGGTGCTTGGACTTGACATACCACATCATGATGGTGATCATTTATGCCAAATTATTTAAAAATCCCTCTTTGGATGACAAAATTATGCTCTGGCATCATATTGCATGACAATATGATGCTCTGGACAATTATTTGAACTTCGACCTTTAAATGTGACCTTGACCTTGGACCTAGGGACCTGGTGCTTGGACGTGACATACCACATCATGATGGTGATCATTTATGCCAAATTATTTGAAAATCCCTCTTTGGATGACAAAATTATGCTCTGGACAAATATTTGACCTTGAATTATGACCTTGACATTGGTTCTTGGGATGTGGTTCTTGCGTGCGACATAACGCGTCATGATGCTTATCAATTATAAAATTCCTTTTATGGAGACAAACGTTGTTTCCGTTTTGCCTTCGAGTGTGACCTTAACCTTGAACCTAGGGACGTGGTTCTTATGCATGACCAACTCATGATAGTTTTCATTGGTGCCAAATTATTAGAACATTCCTCTATGCATGAAAATATAAGTTTCTGAACATATATTTGAACTTTGACCTTTAAGTGTGACCTTGACCTTGTGCTTAATACACTGTTTCATAATGCTTATCACCTCTGCAAAGTTGTTTTGGAAATCCTTACATGCTGGACGAAGATATGACCCGGACAAAGTCTTTAAATTCATTTCTTATATTTGACCTTTGACCTTGACCGTTGATATAGTGACCTTGTGTTTGCGTGCGACACCCCGTCTCACAATTATTATCATTTCTGCCACGTTATTTGAAAATCCATCCATGCTGGAGATATGCTCCGGACAAAGTCTTAAGGATTGATTCCTTATATTTGAACTTTGACCTGGAATTGTGAACTTCACCTTGGACCTAGGGACCAGTTTAATGCGCGTGACACGCCCTCTCACAATGCTTACTAGTAAAGTGCCAAGTTATTTAAAAATCTATCCATGCTGAACAAAGATATGCTCCAGATAAATTTTTACGTATTTATTTCTTATATTTGACCTTGAAATGTGAACAAGAACTTAGACATAGGGACCTGGTTTTTGCGCGCGACACACCGACTCACCATGCTTATCACTTCTTCCAAGTTATTTAAAAATCCATCAATGCTGGACAAAGTTATGCTCCGGACAAAGATTTTAACGCCGCCCTCCCGCCAGCCAGGGGCGTTTTCATAATACAAGAAGAATAAAACTACAGCAACAACAACAAAAACTGGTACAACACTATGATTCGAATGTAGAAAGGAGTAATAAGTTTAAATGGTGTGGCAAAATGTGTAATTTATATCGTGTATTCCTTCAAAATACATGTTATTCTAATTACTGCAATTTAATATTTGTAACAGTGACAATCGTTTAATTTCAGAACAGTTCAACAATCAGATGCTGTTATTTACCTTTTGCCATTTGGTTTGAAAACATTCAAATATTAACAATCAGCAGGAGAGAACTCGTATTAACAGCACAAGGTTCTGTTTAATTCAAAAGGCGTTTCACATTAATACACAACGCTGACGCTATAATTTAATTATGCTCAAACGGTGCCATTACCTAACGTAAAAAGTTACATACTGCAACCCGTCCCTTCTTTTTGCACGATACATAAAACCGGTTAAGTGAGTGAATTGCGTATACTTGTTTTAGATTCATCAGCAAGGCTACAATACATGATACATCCGCATACAACCGGACTGAAGGTAACCTAATCTGCTTAAAGATGAACATATTGCCAGCGTTCGTCGACAGTATAAACAATACTGGCTTTGGCAATGTGCAAACACAGTACTACTGGACGGGTATAGTCAGAGCAAGAACCTTGCTTAATAGAACAACGATTGGTATGTACCTTGTATGTTAAATTTAATACGATATAATAATAAACGTGTCACATTTATTTTTATAGCTCAACAGTACAATTTTGAATTGCGAGTACTTTGTAAAAAAGTGTTTTATAAAGGAGAAAATAAGCTGTAAGTGATATCATGATATAAGCTCTGATGCAAGTTCCGACTATTTGTAAAAAAATAAGTATAACGGCACACATATGTTTTAACCAGTTTGTTTTTTAGCAGCGTAAAATATATAATTAATCAACATATACCATTTCACAATAATAATAAATATAATAATACGATTATTCACTGCTTGTGTTTAAGGTAGCACTGCATATTCAGACGTGCTATACGGATTCTTGGAAGGAATTACAGGGAAATTTAATCTTACAAAAAATGGCACCAAACAAGCTCTTTGCGTAACCATTAATATGTGTTACATTTAATTTCCGCGGCTTAAAAGTTAGTTATTGTGTTTGATACAGATGTATTTTTTATGTTTGGGTCTTGTGCTACAAAAATATGTAAATCGGTTTTCGTGTGTTTTCTATTAATTGTTAACCAAATTTTTCGAAGAAAAATTCGGTTATTAGATTGGGTTATGTCGTTTGGCGGGCAAGCGGTGTGGCGGCGTCAACTTCTCATTTCTGCTCTATAACTCGAAAAAGAATTGAGATATTTTATTGAAACTTCGTACATAGATACCTTATATCGAGACCTCGCTTGGGATTGCATATAGGGTGGGTGGGGTGGAGGTAAAGGTCACCGTTGCTAAAAATGAAAAAACGGTTTCCGCTTAATAACTTGAGAATGCATCGAGATATTTTAATGAAACTTCATACATAGATACCTTATATCGAGACCTCGCTTGGGATTTCATATAGGGTGGGTGGGGTGAAGGTCAAAGTCACCGTTGCTAAAGATAGAAAAACGGTTTCCGCTTAATAACTTAAGAACGCATCGAGATATTTTAATGAAACTTCATACATAGATACCTTATATCGAGACCTCGCTTGGGATTGCATATGGGGTGGGTTGATCAATGTCAAGGTCACCGCTACTAAAAAAGAAAAAGGTTTTCCGCTCAATAACTTGAGAAGGCATCAAGATATTTTAATGAAACTTCATACATAGATACCTTATATCGAGACCTCGCTTGGGATTGCATATGGGGTGGGTTGATCAATGTCAAGGTCACCGCTACTAAAAAAGAAAAAGGTTTTCCGCTCAATAACTTGAGAAAGCATCAAGATATTTTAATGAAACTTCATACATAGATACCTTATATCGAGACCTCGCTTGGGATTTCATATAGGGTGGGTGGGGTGAAGGTCAAAGTCACCGTTGCTAAAGATAGAAAAACGGTTTCCGCTTAATAACTTAAGAACGCATCGAGATATTTTAATGAAACTTCATACATAGATACCTTATATCGAGACCTCGCTTGGGATTGCATATGGGGTGGGTTGATCAACGTCAAGGTCACCGCTACTAAAAAAGAAAAAGGTTTTCCGCTCAATAACTTGAGAAGGCATCAAGATATTTTAATGAAACTTCATACATAGATACCTTATATCAAGACCTTGCTTGGGATTGCATATGGAATGGGTGGGATCAAGTTCAAGGTCACCGCTACTAAAAACGTTTTCCGCTAAATAAGTTGAGAACGCATGGAGATATTTAAATGAAACTTCATACATATATATCTTATATTGAGACCTTGCTTGGGATTGCATATGGGGTGGGTGTGGTCAAGGTCAAGGTCACCGTTACTAAATTTAGAAACACGGTTTCTGCTCAATAACGTTAGGATTCATAAAGATATTTTAATGAAACTTCATAAATATATACCATATATTGAGACCTCGCTTGGGATTGCATATGGGGTGGGTGGGGTCAAGGTCAAGGTCACCGTTACTAAAGTTAGAAAAACGGTTTCTGCTCAATAACGTGAGAACGCAAAATGATATTTTAATGAAACTTCATACATATTTACCTTATATCGAAGCCTTGCTGGAGATTGCATATGGGCTGGGCGTGGCCAAGGTCAAGGTTACAGTTACTAAAAATATAAAATGGTTTCGGCTTAATAACTTGAAAACGCATCAAGATATTTTAATGAAACTTCATACATAGATACCTTATTTTATGACCTCTCTTGGGATTGCATATGTGGTGGGTGGGGTCAAGGTCACCGTTATTAAAAATAGAAACACGGTTGTCGCTCAATAACTTGGAAATGCATCGAGATAGTTTAATTAAACTTTATACATAGATACGTTATATCGTGACCTCGCCTGGGATTGCATGTAGGGTGGGTGGGGTCTCCATTGCTAACAATAGAAAAATGGTTTCCGCTCAATAACTTTAGAATGCATCAAGATATTTGAATGAAACTTGATACATAGATACCCTGTATCTAGACCACGCTTGTGATTGCATATGGGGTGGGTGAGATAGGTTACTAAAAATACAAAAACGGTTTCTGCTCAATAATTTGAGAACGCATAGAGATGTTTTAATGAAACTTCATACATAGATACCTTATAACGAGACCTCGCTTAGGAATGCATATGGCATCAAGAAACTTTGTTTCATGTTTGTGCTGACCTTTATGCATTTCGTTCGAAAAATTTGGTTTTCGTGGAATTTCCACGTTTCTTGTTTGTACATATTGCAATGTGTTAATAATTTATTGGCATTGATTTATTGTAATCTTACTGGTTATTGTAACACTATTCGTAATTTTTACGTATACGTGAATTTTTAATGAGCCATTCTGTTTCTAAAGTATTTATGTTATAGAAATTGAGTGAACAAGTACACGAAGTCGTTATCGTAAAATAAAAACAATACTTTTCATCGTTAAAACAACTCTTAAAACAACAAGAACTTTATTATTTATACAAGTTTTGGATACATTTTATGTTACCATTCAATAACTATATTTAATCTATGAATATACATAAAAATATATTCAAATATCATATTTCATGTTTTAAGGAACCGACACATCGTGCATGCCCATTTTAACTGAAGGCCAACCACCCATCAGAGACAAAACCACAATTCAACCCGAAGGTAGAACACTTATATATGTTTGTTACAAATGAATACACATTAGAAAATATACATTATTCAGTATATGTTTATACATATACTGAATAATGTATACAAAACCAGAGACAAAACCACAATTCAACCCGAAGGTAGAACATTTATATATGTTTGTGACAAATAAATACACAATCGAAAATATACATTATTCAGTATATTTTTATTTTATTAGTTCTTATCACATTCATACATTTATGATGACAGTGGTATTGTTTTTTGACCTCAGGGTCTTCAGCTTTAGGAGCAGGCATCGGTGTGTCGGTGGGAGTATTGGTCGTAGCCGGCGGTGCTGTTGTCATAATTGTGCTCAAAAGACGGTATGCATATGTATGAGTGTATGAATTTAACATGAAGCAATGATTGAGATACATAAATGGCTAATGTTTTATAGCAAATACAGACATTTTCGTTTGGCATTAATGCACGGAATTGTATATGGCGACAACAATGCAGAAAAGTGTTTATTGTTATTGTAAGATACATATTATATTGTTATTATCGTAATCTTCTGTACATGCTGACACAAAAAAAAATCCGCAGAAGGCACTGTATTTGTCCCTAAGCATTTTAAATACGGATGGCGTATTCCTAACGTATGCATGTTATTAATGTTATTAAAGGGACTTTATCATCGAAAAGGGCCTCAAGGGGGCAATTTCTTAAAAAAATATGAAATTTAGATATTAATACTGGCATATAATAACAGTTAAAATAGGGTACATATAATGGGAAAAAATGTACGCATTCTGACGTCAGAATTGTGAGCATTTTGAATAACCATTGTTTACAAACGACACCTTACCAAACAGTTGGTTCAAGTGCTGTCTACTGTCATTTCTTCGTATGGCTTCTTAGTGCTGAGTTCGATACCCGCTTGGGGTTTTAATTATTTCAGGCTTGTTTGCTAATTTGTTTTTATCAAATATCTTATTGTGTATTATATTTATTTTATTTATTTAATGCACATGTCTTAGTAAAGCGCATTTCTATCAAATAATATAATTTATAGTTCAATAGGAAGCCAATTTCTCGTTGGGATAGTCCCTTTAATATTGGATATTTTGTGTACGCAGAATAGTACGTTTACAGCGTGTTTCATTACAATACTTTCAGAAGAAAACTTCCCAATTGCATGACCAGCAAAAAATGTGAAAAGGAGGTTTTTAACAATGGCGGAAAGTCGTCTTATGAAGTAAGGCTCGATAACTCTGTAGCCAACCACAGCTACTGTGTCCTGGAAAAACACACCATCTCAGAGGACGAACCTATGGACCATTACAATACACCAGGGTATCCAAATGAAGTCATTGCGGAAAAGGACAATTACAATGCTATCAATGATACAGAGGAGCCACGTGGGAATGTTCAAGGAGACAACAGTGATTATGATTACACAACTAATGGGGCAACACAATCTCCTTGCAATGCTGACAATGTGTATAATAAAATGAAGCTTGACCGGCACGGGGACTACGACCATGTACAAGGACAGGCGTCAGAGTCGAGAGATGCTCAGGGAAACGGTGACTACGACCACGTCAAAGGACAGGGGCAGATGCATAACTTCACAACAAGCAACGACTACAACACAACTGCAGCATTGGCTTCGAAAGCGAGAGGTGCTCACGGAAACGGTGACTACGACCATGTCAAAGGACAGGGGAAGACTCATTACACCACAGCAAGCAATGACTTTGACACGGCTGCAGCTACATTAGCTGCACACGCAAAAGGCAACGAAAGTAATTACAATCACATTCCAACCAGCAAAGTTAATGCAATAATCAAAGACTACATTTTATACTTCACGCAGTGGGTATGACGTTATCAATGCGAAAAAGTTGACAATTACTCCTGGTGACTCTATCGGCTATGAACACGTAACTAAAGAATGTTGACTTCAGTGGACACATTCTCAAACGTATTGTTTAAACACGTATAAACCTGTATTTGGATAAATTATTGGTGTATGTATGTATGCAAATGTATATTCAGCGTATATAAAATAATTATCAATTACCTTGATATTCAACTTTATCAAAACGCCGAAACATATGGTTTCAAATTTTTGAGCAATTACACTGATAAGGTTGAAATATCTAGAACGCTTTTCTTCACAGTTATTTCACCAGAATAAAAGTGTATAAGATGTGCCGCACTTTTTATTATCCACGTACTTGAGGACGGATAAAACATTTGCCATTTTTTATCTGTATAGTATAGCCACACAATATGTACAAGTGTCAAATTGTAAATGCAAATTTAAACCAGATATAATAGCCTGGAAAACTTGCCAACATGTATGTTAAAAGCTTTTATATACCGTAAGCTAGGGAAATATAGGTTGCTGATCATCGTGGTAACCCGGATTACACCCGAATATTTACCGTGATCTTTCGGCGAGCTCCGTTTTTTCAATCAAATTGCATTGTTTAATATCTTTGCAACGTCTACATTAAATGTCTTAACTTGCAACGCATTGGATGTGGCTTTACATTTTGTACTACAGAAGTGCATGTCTTTTCATATATTAGTGCATAGGTCTATATTGGTGGATGTAAATGTGTTGAAATAAACCTAAGCAAAACTTAAAACATCTAGACCAACAACAGCTAGAAAAATATTCTTTTTCAGGGAGTTTACATGAATATAGATTGTCTATCATATAGATTAACAAGAGCTGTCTCAGGACAGCGCGCTCGACAATTCATACATCTTTCTCAGAGTCATGGGCCTTGGCCAGTGACCTTACATAATGACCCCGAAGACATGTGTGACGTTTTAATTGAATATCTGTAGTAATTACAGCTAAATGTACTTTTTGCACGGCATACTTCACCTAAATATTACAAAAGAGGCATAATTCTGCTAAAATGCAGGTCATTGTTATAGGCCTTGGACTGTGGCCTTATATAATGGCTCTGAAACATGTGCGGAGTTTTAATTGAATATCTAAAGTACGGTAGATATAGAGATATGAACTTGTTGAACGCAAACCTTAAAATGAATTTTATTACTACAAAAAAGTGGCAACATTCCGCTAAATTGCAGGTCATGATTATGGGATTTGGTCAGTGACCTTATATAATGACCCCGAAGCATGTGAATGTTCAGTTGAATACGTATAGTAGTTACAGAGATATGTACTTGCACGCAAACATAAACCTGAATATTTATAAGTAAAAAAAGGGCATAATTCTGAAAAGATGCAGGTCAGAGTTAAGGGCCTTGGCCAGTGACCTTATATAATGTGTTAAGTTTTAATTGAATATCTGTAGTATATATAGAGATATGAACTTGTTGCACGCAAACTTTAACCTGAATTTTATAAGTACAAAAAATTGTCATTTGGAAAAAGTTCGTTTCATTGATCGTTAGCATTAACAGAAACAACACTGTAATCACCATCATTTTCATTGTCGTTGTTAGTTTTAATATTCGAGCTTCTTTAATCTTATTAAGGTGCACGGGATGGGAATGTGAATGCTATATCACAATGATCACTAAACTCAGTTGCTTCTGGAATTATATTGAAATATAATATTGCTTATTTTGAAAGGTACTGAATAGCTCCGCCCTCTCTAACTCCAAATCCTGCAACCATGCCTGTGACCGCCATTCACATCAATGCATCTTACAAGGGAAACCATTCAAACAAACCCCCCAAAATACAGCTCAAGTGATCTGCAGCAAAAAGATGATAACTTCCTTCGTGATCCACTATGAATTCTTCCTCCTCACGAATATATAATGGTTTGGAAAGGCAATAGGGTTGTAACCTAGAAGAACAAATATGCCTAGTATTTATAGTTAAATGGGGGTGATTGTGTAGTGGTTTTTAAACATCATTTATCAAAATAGTACATGCTTGTTGCTGGGGTTGCAAGATGGGATTCAGCTACTGGTGACTGTCTAACATTCTACTACCCAGACTTTGTTTGGCGTCCATGTAATGGAACTGTTTTCAGAACAGTATTTTGTAGCAACCCAGGTATATTTGATGCAAAAGAAAGTCAAAAGAAACAGAGAAACAGACAACAAAAGGAATCAAATAATAAGAACTTGAAACACATTACGTTTACGAAAGAAACAACGTAGCTGCTGCAGCTTATCCCCCTAACGTAGCTGCTGCAGCTTATACCCCTAACGTAGCTGCTGCAGCCTTATCCCCCCTAACGTAGCTGCTGCAGCTTATCCCCCTAACGTAGCTGCTGCAGCTTATCCCCATAACGTAGCTGCTGCAGCTTATCCCGCTAACATAGCTGCTGCAGCTTATCCCCCTAACGTAGCTGCTGCAGCTTATCCCCCTAACGTAGCTGCTGCAGCTTATCCCCCTAACGTAGCTGCTGCAGCTTATCCCACTAACGTAGCAGCTTAACCCCCTAACGTAACTGCTGCAGCTTATCCCCCCTAACGTAGCTGCTGCAGCTTATCCCCCTAACGTAGCTGCTGCAGCTTATCCCCCTAAGGTAGCTGCTGCAGCTTATCCCCCTAACGTAGCTGCTGCAGCTTATCCCCCTAACGTAGCTGCTGCAGCTGATCCCCCTAACGTAGCTGCTGCAGCTTATCCCCCTAACGTAGCTGCTGCAGCTTATCCTCCTAACGTAGCAGCTGCAGCTTATCCCCCTAACGTAGCTGCTGCAGCTTATACCCCTAACGTAGCTGCTGCAGCTTATCCCCCTTACGTAGCTGCTGCAGCTTATCCCCCTAACGTAGCTGCTGCAGCTCATCCCCCTAACGTAGCTGCTGCAGCTTATCCCCCTAACGTAGCTGCTGCAGGCTTATCCCCCTAACGTAGCTGCTGCAGCTTATCCCCATCGCGTAGCTGCTGCAACTTATCCCGCTAACATAGCTGCTGCAGCTTATCCCCGTAACATAGCTGCTGCAGCTTATCCCCCTAACGTAGCTGCTGCAGCTTATCCCCCTAACGTAGCTGCTGCAGCTTATCCCCCTAACGTAGCTGCTGCAGCTGATACCCCTAACGTAGCTGCTGCAGCTTATCCCCCTAACGTAGCTGCTGCAGCTTATCCCCCATAACGTAGCTGCTGCAGCTTATCCCCCTAACGTAGCTGCTGCAGCTTATCCCCCTAACGTAGCTGCTGCAGCTTATCCCCCTAACGTAGCTGCTGCAGCTTATCCCCCTAACGTAGCTGCTGCAGCTTATCCCCCTAACGTAGCTGCTGCAGCTTATCCCCCTAACGTAGCTGCTGCAGCTTATCCCACTAACTTAGCTGCTGCAGCTTATCCTCCTAACGTAGCTGCTGCAGCTTATCCTCCTAACGTAGCTGCTGCTGCTCTGCAGATTATAATTGAATAACTTTTTGTTTCAAATTTTAGGATCAATTTTTACACGAATTAATATCGAATTCCAAAGTAACAACATCGTGTTATTCAGCTACACACGAGAGTAAAACTTACCCATTATTATTTATTAAAAAAACTTGGTTCAAGTTAAACTGCGCCGGTATATAATAAAATAGTTTGATATTATCAACAATCAACAGACTGGGCATCCATGACAGTGTTTAAAACGAAAAGTTGAATTCTTTATTCAAACATCCCTGGGAATGGGTTCAAAAACGCACGACAGTTAACGATTTTTATATCCTTCAATTTCTTCATATATCTTCTGAATGGCCGGATAAACACTCCTTATTTTAAAGCTACATTACCCATCAAAACCATTTTGTTATTAGGAATACACGTAAAATAATAATAATCAATTGTTGTAAAAAACACCATGCTTGAGAATTCTAAATTATACAAAG
Organism: Congeria kusceri; assembly: GCA_027627225.1. NCBI lineage: Eukaryota > Metazoa > Mollusca > Bivalvia > Myida > Dreissenidae > Congeria > Congeria kusceri. The sequence continues at coordinate 2,445,447 of CM051030.1, forward strand.
ATATTGATTAGACATAGTCAAAACAATGTGAAATAATTATATGCAAAATATCAACATTCTTTAAATAGTAGGGTCGTTATATAATGTTTGTTTATATATTTTTATACAACACACACACATATATATATATATATATATATATGTATATATATATATATATATATATATATATATATATTCACTTAGAATATTATTGCACCCGTACCACTGAAAATGACATTAAAATTTCTTAAGCCAGTGTATAACTATTGGAAAGCTTAACACGGGAATTCCCGTGCACAAAAACAGCGAGCATTAATACCAATTTATATTCACTGTAACTTCCTTGTTTCGACACACAGTGTTTTTGATGACATCGCTGGAAGAGTGGTACAATGTGGTGGTACGGAATTCTAGGAGTTTGTCAACTAGTTATTATGTCAGTTAAAGGTAATAATGTATATCTCATTTTTAAATTTTAGTATTTAAATTTAAACTTTGACATATGTTGACTTTCACCAAACATCGTTTTAATTACAGCTACACCATTTAAAATATATGCTTATGCGTAAATCAAAATGATGCAACAAATGGGCTATATACAGCCTTATTGGGAATTTCATGATTCGTGTTTGATTGTAGATTGTATGGATGCAATATTAATCGGATATCAATATATGTTATTTCATCACCGTTTATATTGTTTTAGACAGGTTTAAACGTAGTGATATTCTGTCAATTAATGTTAGATTAAAGTGAATGTATGTGTCATTAAATTTAAATTATTTTTGTTTTGTTTTAAATTTCAAACATATGATAATGCGTAAATCATTAACATGAGATAAATGGGCTATATACAGCCTTTTTGGGACTTATTTCTTGATTCGTATTTGCTTATAGAATGTTTATTAATTCTTAAACTTGACTATTAAGTGTGACCTTGGATTCACAGGCTGTTATTGCCTGGGACATATCCTATCATGATAGTGAGCACTTTATTCCAAGTTATAGAAGAATCCCTCTATGTAGGTTCCATACATGGCCCGATCAAAATATATATTTCTTGACCTTGACCTTTAAGCTACATGCTTGGTTCTTGCGTGCAGCATACAATCTCATGATTGCCAATATTTCTACCAAGTCAATGGAAAATCCCTTAATGCCAGAAAATATTATTCTCCTGACAAAATGTTGACATTTGACCTGAAACTGTGACCTCGACCTTTGTGTCATGTATGCCACACATCATCAGGTTATGTGGAATAACAATCCGAAGTAATTTAAAATCCTTGCAGGCATTTACAAAATATGAAGCGGAAACAAAATTCAAATATTTAAACTTGGACCTTAAATTGTGACTTTGACCTGTGACAGACAAGCATGCGTCATGTACGTAACAAAGCATAAGGTTATGTGAAATAATAATCTGAAGTAATATTAAAATTCTTCCAGGCATTTAGAAGTTATGGAGCGAAAACGAAATACAAATATTTGACAACGAATTGTAACCTTGACCTTTGACAGACGAGCATGGGCCACATATGTGACACATTATCTGGTCATGGGGAATTCTAATATCAAGTAATATTACAATCCCTACAGGCATTTAGAAGTTATGGAGCGGAAACGAATTACAAATATTTAACCTTAGATTATGACCTTGATCTTTCACAGACAAACATGGGCCATGTACGCGACACAGTTTTAGTTATGGGGAATAATAATATGAAGTTATATCAAGATCCTTCCTTACATTGCCATTGTTATAGAGCGGAAACAAAATTAAAGTATTTGACCTTTAACCTTGAATTGTTACCTTGACCACTGATGGACAAGCCTGGGTCATGTACGCGACACATCGTCTGGTCATGGGGAAAAATAATATGGAGTAACATTAAAATCCTTTCAGGCATTATGAACTTATGGAGCGGAAACGAAAAATTGCATGGCCGTACAGACGTATTGACGTACGGACATTTTGACGTACAGACCAACATGGGGTATAAAACATATTAAGCATTTTTGAACAGTTGAAATTACAAATAATATTTTTTCTTAATGACCCCTTTCGAGCTAAATACATATACATGTAAGTTGTTTTCAGAACAACAAACACGGGCCATTTACTTGTAATATTAGAACTAAATACATATACATGTAAGTTGTTTTCAGAACAACAAACACTGGCCATTTACTTGTAATATTAACATAAGTGTTGATATATCTCTCTATTGTTAACAACTACCTGTAACTTTTTTTTTAATTTTAAAACATTATTAGAGGGTTGTTCATAATGGCACATAAATAAACAGTATTTTATTTATAAAAGAACATAGGAAAACATAAACTATCGGTGACATTTTAATTATTTCATTTGTGAAATACAAACATATGTACATTCAAACCAATAACATTATACAAACAATAAATCAATTACATGGGTAAAAAGAAAACATGTAGTGCACCCGGCAGAGTTCGAATTACGACTTCCTGATCAAATGTCTATTAAGCTAACCAACAGGCCAGATACATGTAGTCATATAAAAAGAATCTTAACGCTATGTTAAAGATAAATATATTTAGTATTCTAACACGATACTCGCTAATTTTTCTATAGACAAAGAACACAATTATCATTGTTAAACTACCCAATAAACAACGCAAAAAGAAGTCTTGAATCTGAGCGGAGCATAGTAATAAGTATTTCCAATTACAATTGAATATTTGCTGATGGCTACGTCGACATTGATCTGCTGATGACATACAATTGCTATCAATCTTCAGGCTGGAGTTGTACAGAATGAAACCACAAAGACCCTTTTTAAAGAAATGTAAAATTACTGCCGAAAAGGCGCAATAAGCTGCATGATAAAACTTAAGTTAAAAAAGAGTTCAACACGAAAATAGTTGTGCATGGACAACGCCTATTAGGAATATAAATATATTGACTGTAAATGTTGGTGAGTTTTGTGTTGACGATGTAAAAAATATTGGGGATACGGATGGAAAGTACACATTAGAATGAAATACATGTACCAAATTGCACATGTTTATCTTAGAACTCTAAAATACATTTATCAAACATCTCTCACAAAAGTCTGCTGATACTTTAGTGCATGGAACTATTCACAACAGATTGATAGACTCAAAAATGTTCAAATGAATGATACCACAATGATCACCAATGCTTTATATTTTGATCAACATAAACCTCAAATACTTCAATGTCCACGTTTCAAACAAAGTTTCCTGAATTATGTCCTGATTCCCATGTTTTGTTAAGATATCAAACCAATCCTATCTGAGCGATTTGCTCAATCTTGTCCAGAGAAACTAAACGTTAAGATAAGCAGATGCTATATATTTCACTAATTCTAGAACTGGAACACAAAAGCTGATATGTCTATAGATGTTGTAAGCCGAAACCGGTAAAACGCTCTTACAAAAGAATGGATGCATATAACAGATGAAACATAGTTGATAGTTTGACTTAAAATATCTACATGTAACTGGTGTTGAGGACTGCTTGTAAATAGGTTATGAACTTAGTTAAATACAAAACAATATTGGATTTAGGTTTTGCCTTATAGAAATGTATGTGTATGTCTTTTGACACCATGTAGCATAAACAGTTAGGCTGGACCTGACCAGTAGTCCCTGTTTATTATCCATAACTACATCAACATTACATTTGGATGCACAACGTGTTCATGGTGAGCTTTTGTGATCGCCTTCTGTCCGTCGTTCGTCGTCCGTCGTGCGTCGTCAACATTTACCTCGTTAACACTCTAGAGGCCACATTTAGTGGTCAATCTTTGTGTAACTTGGTCAGAACATTTGACCCAATGAGATCTCGGTCGAGTTCGAATCTGGGTCATGTGGGGTCAAAAACTAGGTCACTATGTCAAATTGACACATTTTTTTCCCAATCTTCTTGAGACTTGCGCTAAACATTTGTTCTAATGATATCTCAGCCGAGTTAAAAAATGGTTGCCCTCCGTTGAAAAACATGGCCGCCTGGGGGTGGAGCAGTTTTCCTTATATGCTATATTGAAAACTTTATAAAGTTTTTAACACTGTAGCAGTCGCATTTTTTGCACAATCTTCATGAAACTTGACAGAACATTTGTCCCAATGATATCTCGGCCGAGTTCGAATCTGGGTCATTTTGGGTGAACAACTAGGTAAAATTGAAGAAAAAGCTTGTTAACACTCTAGAAGTATTATTTTTTGCCCAATCGTCATGAACTTGGTCAGGACATTTGTCCCAATGATATCTCGGCCGAGTTCGAATCTGGGTTATGTGGGGTTAAAAACTAGGTCACTAGGACAAATTGAAGAAAAAGCTTGTGAACACTCTAGAAGTCGCACTTTCTGCCCAATCTTCATGAAACTTGGTCAGAACATTTGTCATAATAATATCTCGGCCGAGTTCAAATTTGGGTCATGTGAGGTCAGAAACCAGGTCACTAGGTCAAATCGAAGAAAAAGCTTGTTAACACTCTAGAAGTAACATTATTTGTCCAATCGTCATGAAACTTTGTTAGAACATTTGTCACAATAGTATCTCAGTCGAGTTCAAATCTGGGTCATGTGGGGTCAGAAACCAGGTCACTAGGTCAAATTGAAGAAAAGCTTCAATTTCAATACGTACTTCCCAAATTTTGAATGTCTGTCGTCACTTAAGTTTTTCAAACCATGATGATTAAGGCCGCATTTCAATAAGTCCGTATCAGTATATCCATATCCGTATAAAAATCTAACACATGTACAATTGTTCGACTAATGAAACTCAGGTGAGCGACTCAGGGCCATTTGATCCTATTGTTTCATGTTTTTATATCTTTGTTTTTATTGCAGCTGAAAATTACAGCGTAAGCTACTGCTCAACAGAATGGCGTTCAGTTAATTGCGATCTGGCAGAACCGAAGATATTTCCAAATACAGGTTTCTTTGAAGTTGGCGAATCTCTGGTCATAAATTCTGATGTTTGGATCGGCTATCGACTTGCAAATGTATCCTTTCTATTCATTGGTAACAACGCATTTATTACACTGGGCTTAATTATATTTTGTAAGTATAGAAATGAGGGATATATATATATAGTTGAAGTGGATACTTTGAAGAAAAAGCAAAAAGATATACCTTGTATTCTAATGGATACACATTCTAAATACATTGTGAATTTGCTTTCAATGTTAGTAAGTAAAACATTTAAAGACCATAATGAAAATACAGAGTTTTCCACATAATGTTGACTACCATGGTCATCTTAAAATACATACAATACTGTTTTATTTGTTGACTATGTTTTAATGAACATTGCAATGCTTGTGTATAGTTTATGATGAAATACATTTATCTCTTTTTAGCATATACAATTATTTACGTACATATGCTACTTGTGTTCTAATTTTTAAGTTAACTAACTTGGTATACTTTTATTTCTAATTTTCTGTATATTAAAGGATGTTCAATAATACAAAGCAATCAATCATACACAGTAACCAGCATCGGTTTTTGCTCTACCGTGTGCGGAGATGTTGCATTCGGAATACAACCAGGCAACAATGTAAATACATTATCTATTTTACAAGGAAGTATACCATATTTAACAGTTAGAATAAATCTTAAAATGTAAAAGACTCAACTTCTGTAATTACCAACAAATGTTAATTTAGTGCTGGCAGAAACAACAACAGTCATCTTCCACATATATCTTCTACTCAATAGATAGGTTTAACATGCATTTACACGTATTTATAAAATAAATATTTTGTAAGGATTGTTTTGTTTCATTATTTTGTTTCATTTGGTATACATTATAAATAATTAATGATTTATTTTGAAACAGACTCAGATGGAGTGTCGATGTGCCAACGGAACTGAAATCACAGCATTAAAGAAATGCCCGAACAAGGATGGCTTCTGTAATCAAAGCAACAATGAATGCTTTTCGGTATACACTCAAATAAAGGGTAAATAAAATAAATAAAAGCACAATATGTTATCACCAAAAAAAAAGTTATATACATAAAAAAAACTACCTGATGTTTTCTGCACGAATAAAACCACACACTTTGGTATCTCCAAAAAAATTAATTATAAAAAATTAATTATTAATACTACGAGTGAGTATTGTTAGCTACATGTATTTCTAGTGTTTGTTTAGCTTACATGTTTGTTATATTCATGCAATGCGTTTATATCTTGTAATATATTGTCATGCGCAGTCAACAGTTCAAGTGTGACACACGGCACCGATGTAGCTACTGGTGATTGCCTAACATTCTACCACCCACATTTTGTTTGGCGTCCATGTAATGGAGCTGTTTACAGAAAAGTATTGTGTAGCAACGGTTCATACCAAGGTATATTTGATGCAAAAACAAGTCAAAAGAAACAGACAACAAAAGGAATCATATAATAAGAACTTGAAACACATTACGTTTACGAAAGAAATAATATAAATCTCAAAGGTTGGCTTATAATTTAATTAACAAGACTCAGTTTGAAAAAATGTACTGGCAATTTAGTTTGACTTTCAACTTGCATCTAACACACTGTTTCTAGAAATGTATGTCCTTTGGAATTTATGCTCGTTTGTGAATGTAAGTGATCACCGACACTAATCAAATAAATACCTATAATAATATGCAATGCACTTATCCACATTTATCAACATTATGTTATTGGTTGTCGGTGTGTATAGTGCCGGCGTTCACAAAACGTGTTTTTCTACATCGCTTTTCTAAATCATTCCATGGGAAAACATATGTGCATTGATATTTAACGGGGAAGCTACAAAACTGTGCACTAGTATTTTTTTCCCACAACAAGCATTAACGGTCTGAAGATTTGAAAAAAAATTGAAATAGCTGTACACAAATACATATAATGATAAATGTGTGACCAAATCAAACCATGTCATATTTTACAACTTCAAACCTATCTGCCATTTAGTTGACGCCATATCATACAGAGACACGTAGTCGAAGAGAGATAACTGTTAAACTTAGTAATACATAATATTGTCATTCACGTCTTATTCATTTTTAGATTCATCAGCAACTGCATCAGTCATAGATACCAATTTACAGTACCAATGGGCTAACGCCACTGCAATGTGTCTGAATAACAACACGTATCCAGCATCTATAGAAAGTATTATAAAGGCAAATTTTGGTCAAAAGGTGACACAAACACACTGGACGGGAATTATCAGGGCCAACATCATAAGTTCGAAGTCAGCGATTGGTATGTATAGTGTTCTTTTTTCCTAAAACGTGAAATGCCATTATTTAAATTACTGTCATATTAATGCTTGATATGTTTATCGGATTGTAAATGAAAAACACCTTTATACACATGTTTATTGTGTAATGCGGAATGCACATCGGTAAATTCTGATATATTTGTATGATACTTATTGAGTAAAAACAAACATAATTTGTGTATCACTGATATATAAACAAGTAATAATTTGCATTAACTGATTTCTGAAGCACATACCATAAATCAGTGACGAGTGTATGCGTTTATTTTATCTACTTATTCCTATTGTAATGTAAAGCTATATAAATATTCGACATTGCAATATAAAACTTGTATATATGTTTCTTCGAACCCATTACACCATTACAACACCAGGAAAACAAATGAATGGAAACTGATTTCAGATTGGTATATGACCAAATATATATATAAAAAGTACAAAACTCTTGAATATTTGTTTAATTTGCTTTGTTTGTTATCATTGAGCTGAAAATAAATCGAATGGTAAAGTAGCTACATGCCTGTCAATTTGACACTTTGTGGTTTCGTTTCGTCAATAGCACACAACCTAAAACCTGTTAATTTGTGTTTCAGGCACCACACAATATCTAATCGACGAATATGCATATTTAGAAAAAGACCAAAGGACGATTCGCTTCACAACCTCTGGTAACAAGTATGCACTATGTGTCAAAGGTATGTTAAATTACAAGAAGAATTTTATTAAGGAATTGTAAATTGTGGTTATTATAAATAAACCAAATGTGTTTATTAACACAATTACTCGACTGATGGTTGGAAACAATAATTTATACACATATACCAAACACTTTTCGCCCCCAAATGTAACGCATAATATTAACGAGTATCCAATTCCACATTTTGACTGAGAAAGAGCTCAAACACCTTGGCAATTGCCATTAAATTGGGCAAATACAATTTTAATTTATGTTAGTGAAATAACTCCTTACTGTACGTGCGTATTTCATATATCATTTATTTATTGTTCAACCCTTGATCTACAGGTTCACAACAATATAAAAATATGAAATTAAACATTTCTCGTAGATACAGTCTATAAGCTGAAGACGCGAATGCTCAAACTGTACTTATAACTGTTTGTTATTGTCTTTTTTATTCAATAAGGGTCCGAAACATTGTTACCAAGGAATACCTGCATAAATGACAAAGGATCCGGAAATGACTCAGACGGTACGATGGTTCTATAACAGTTTTATTATTATAAATATGTGCCTGATGTTTAGAGAAAAAAAGAGATAACAAGTGTTTGTCGGCATTTAAAGCATCATTGAAACATATTATTTTTCAGCTCTAGGAATAGGTATCGGTGTGTCAGTAGGAACCCTGGTTGCATTTGGGGGAGCAGTTGCAATCTTTTTTCTCAGAAGAAGGTTTGTTGTCGTTTGCCTTTGTTTAGCTTTTTAAATAAATCTGACCACAGACGCAGAGAAGTGACGTCGATGTATGCAAGTTAAGCATAATAGTACATATACACATAATAATATATTTATCCTTTGCAATAATTAACGCCGGAATCCTCTGTTGCGAGAGTAGAACTAAAGTGTGTTATATGAGAGTGTCCGTAGAGGTCTTTTTATGGCTATTGCAAAGGCATCGTTTATTCGAATGCTAATTTTGGGTGCAAGTGACGGTGATCAGTAGGAATTCTACACATGGTCTCTATCATCACATCCGATCTTAATTGTTTTTTTTTCTTTTTTGTTTGTAAATATGATTTGTTTAGAGTTTCTAAATAACTCATCAGTGAAAACTTACTCAAATGTTATGCAGATCAAATAAGAGGGAACCATCAAAAATGACTTAATAGTTTTTGTAGATTAATGGTTTTCAGACCATAAAAGGAAATAAATGTTAACAAATTGTCTGACATTTTACTTCAAATCATTAGAAATGAAACATTCATTCGCTATAAACTCATGTCGTTTTTGACATTTGAAAGTTCCTACTCTCATTAATATTGAACTAACATATAAAATAATTAGGGAATTGACCGAATTCTGGATTGATATGACTTATATAAAAGGTGAAAATAATAAAAGGAATTGTTATTCTAAGAGGATGCAGCTGAATGTATTTTTCTTACATTTATAGTCGAATTAGGGGGAATTATGATGTTAGTCATTTACTGTACTTCACAACAATTATCATACAAAGTGTAACTCCAGCTGCAGCAGGAGGAGAGAACTCCTACCAGCAGCACAAGGTCCTATATTTTACAGCACAATACAACAACACTGTACTTCACAACAATTATCATACAAAGTGTAACTCCAGCTGCAGCAGGAGGAGAGAACTCCTACCAGCAGCACAAGGTCCTATATTTTACAGCACAATACAACAACACTGTACTTCACAACAATTATCATACAAAGTGTAACTCCAGCTGCAGCAGGAGGAGAGAACTCCTACCAGCAGCACAAGGTCCTATATTTTACAGCACAATACAACAACACTGTACTTCACAACAATTATCATACAAAGTGTAACTCCAGCTGCAGCAGGAGGAGAGAACTCCTACCAGCAGCACAAGGTCCTATATTTTACAGCACAATACAACAACACTGTACTTCACAACAATTATCATACAAAGTGTAACTCCAGCTGCAGCAGGAGGAGAGAACTCCTACCAGCAGCACAAGGTCCTATATTTTACAGCACAATACAACAACACTGTACTTCACAACAATTATCATACAAAGTGTAACTCCAGCTGCAGCAGGAGGAGAGAACTCCTACCAGCAGCACAAGGTCCTATATTTTACAGCACAATACAACAACACTGTACTTCACAACAATTATCATACAAAGTGTAACTCCAGCTGCAGCAGGAGGAGAGAACTCCTACCAGCAGCACAAGGTCCTATATTTTACAGCACAATACAACAACACTGTACTTCACAACAATTATCATACAAAGTGTAATTCCAGCTGCAGCAGGAGGAGAGAACTCCTACCAGCAGCACAAGGTCCTATATTTTACAGCACAATACAACAACACTGTACTTCACAACAATTATCATACAAAGTGTAACTCCAGCAGCAGCAGGAGGAGAGAACTCCTACCAGCAGCACAAGGTCCTATATTGTACAGCACAATACAACAACACTGTACTTCACAACAATTATCATACAAAGTGTAACTCCAGCTGCAGCAGGAGGAGAGAACTCCTACCAGCAGCACAAGGTCCTATATTTTACACCACAATACAACAACACTGTACTTCACAACAATTATCATACAAAGTGTAACTCCAGCTGCAGCAGAAGGAGAGAACTCCTACCAGCAGCACAAGGTCCTATATTGTACAGCACAATACAACAACACTGTACTTCACAACAATTATCATACAAAGTGTAACTCCAGCTGCAGCAGCAGGAGAGAACTCCTCACAGCAGCACAAGGTCCTATATTGTACAGCACAATACAAAAAGACGTTATAAACACAACACACGCATATGAACAAAACTGGGCGCACCGTCTTGGAACGGTCAATGCAAAACATTGGGTATTTAAACCGGTTTACCGGCGCCCAAACCTAACATTTGGCCCAGATTTATTTATAATACATGTAAATGTAATTAAATATTAACCTCATAGAATCGCAGTTCAAATTAAACAACAACAATAATAATTACTCAATTCTTAGATTTAGACGAGAGAAGCGGAACTGAGACTTTCTGAGCTACAATAAAATGAAAGAAAAACAAGTATAAACTACATCTTTTCCTATTAAAACAATTTAAAGACATAACCTTATATTGTTAAATTTTCAGACCATCGTCAGATTCAGTTTCAATTTTGTTAAAGCCACGTTTACCACACTCTAGGGAATTCATGAAGAACAACAATTATTTCATGCTATGCAGTGAGTGAGTGGAGAATACCAGTTAATGATAACCCGATCATTTCACTCTGGGTCGAGTGAAATGAACACATTAAATAAAGTTTGATAATTTTACTCTGGGTTTTATATAAATACTTTTACTTTTATTACGTTTTTAATTTTTATTTTTTTGAAAGTATGTGAACAAGCTTATCGTCAGTGTAAACATCGATCTTTTTAAAGAATAGAAAACACAAAAAAAAATTCAATAAATATACAATTACGCGACAATGACACAGGAAATATGGCGCTATTTTACACCACAAAAGTGAGCGACAATTTTGGAATCATTATGGATTATATTTATGACGTCATGATACACAAACCACTGACGCTTCAGCATATCTCTTGCATTTTCATTTATCGTCCAAAAAACAAGAAACAAAAAGAAAATGTGTTGATTTCATTTTAAGATAGTATTTTATTTCATTTGTGGCCATAGAAAACTTACATTTTCACTCGTGGCCCCGCTTCTCGTGAAAACGTTTTATATGACCACTCATGAAATAGAATACGATCTCACACTGAAACTAACAAATATCCCGTGTATGCAAGCATATAGTTTTTGTAAGAGTGGAGTGACTAAATGTTCAACGTCTATCGGTGATATAAATTGAACATATGCGGTGATATATATTAAACATATGAACTCTCTGATTTTAAAATGTGTACATCGGTTAAATAGCTTGAATTTGCTTATGCACTTAATAAAACACCTTTTAAAGAATGTTCTTCTCATGTACACTTTATATATTATCACCAATAAACTTCTAGACCTTTGTTAAAACGCATGTATTTTGAATACGATCTCATAGAAAATTCGCGCATGTTAAATAAATTGCACGATAATGTCGAGAGTTTTAGAACGTGTATCATGGTTTTATATTAAACTATAATGTGATGAAAATATAATACCATGTTTTAAATGTTAACATTTTTTTGATTTCAGAGGAACACTAACATGTTTGAAGACAACGAATTGTACAAATGCGAAGGACGAACATGTGCTGGAAGGAAGATCGTCTAATGGGGAACGGATCGACAACTCTGTAGCCAACCACAACTACTTGGTACTAGAAAAACACACCATCTCAGAAGACGAACATATGCACCACTGTAATACACCAGGCGATCCAAATGAAGTCATTGTGGACGACGATAATTACACTTCTATCAATGATACAGAGGAACCACGTGGAAACGATTACGATTACACAACTAATAGGGCAACAACATCTTCGGACAGGAATCCAGACAATTTATATAATAACCCGATGCTTGGTCGGCATGGGGACTATGACCATGTACAGGAACAGGGGCACAGTCAAAACATTTCAACAAACAACGAGTATAACAAGACTGCAGCTACATTTGCTGCAAAGGCGAAAGGTGCAGGCGCAAACGGTGACTACGACCATGTTAAAGGCCTGGGGAAGACTGATATCATACCAAACAACGACTATGACACAGCTGCAGCTACTTTAGCTGCACACACAAGAAGCGCAAACGGTGAAGAAAGTAATTACAATCACATTCCACATTCCAAATCCAACCAACACAGTTGATTGATAAGTTTGCCTCTTGCAATTGCGGGATTGACCTTAACAAGGCGACACATATCAAATGTGCTCATTGTGACCCATCTGGTTATGGACACTTAACCAAAGAACGAATTATGCATAATAAATCAATAATATTCTGACTTTTATCGTACACATAGGATAACGGTCAAGTCATTTAATATTTTAATGTATAAATACAATTACAGCAAATGTAATAATAAAACATATACTAAATAAGTTTCTCAACCTTTTCTGGTATTCTGGTATTTCTGGTGAATATTTACTAGTCACATCATTATACATGCAGCCTGCATGCTTGGACAGCATAAAATACCATTTTACTTAAATTGTCTAATCTTTAATAACTGTGGCCTGCCAAAAACGTTTTATTCGTACATGGAGTAACCAATTACAATAGTCATTATATGTAAGACTAGAATGCATTCACGACTATGCAGCAAGCATGTTAAAACTAATTCATCACAAGAGCGTTCTAATTTTATGTACGCAATATCATTGAATCATTTCTTGACTGCAACAAAGTATCTTAAATGCAATTTACAAATGATATGCACCCGGTCACTTGTGTTACACATATTGCAGATTTGAACATGCTATTATAGATATAACAATATTAGCCAGACATATCTTTATATGTTCTTTCTCGTCTAGGAATGTGTTGACAGGATAAACTTCCAATGGGGGACGCATGGTCTTTCTCATTGTTACAATATACATTTATTTCTCATCTGAATATTACCGTTAGAGATACATCTTGGTAATTGAACATATTTCCGTTTAAACTTCAAACAAGCGAGTCATTTTTTTTTCCGAGTGTGTGATATCTGCAGGGATCTATTTACAAGATATAATAGAAATTCCTAAAATGTAATAGGATGTTGCTGCTAGTTTCTAGTATGTGACGATGTTTATATGGTATGAAATTGTCATAAGGTTGATATTTTCATTTATATCCTACGGCAAACCTGACCTGTTATTATTTAAAAGATCAGGTCCATGACAACAGAAGCTCAAACTTAATCTTGAAACATGAAACATTGACCAACAAAATTCGGTTTTTGAATTCCATCGGTTAATATTTAAAGTTAAGACTAAGTTTGGGATTGAGAAATGGCACAGTGGACTGAGTGGAGGGACCAGGGCCTGAAAAATCTTAAAATTCTCAAATTTAATTATTGCATTTTCTAACAAAGTAAAGCGTGTTTGGAAGATTTGACATATAATTTTCCATGTAATTCAAAGTGTATTAATATCTAGCATTAGTCATGGAAAGTTTTCCAAGCATAGTGTTTTAAACACAAATTCTAATTTTGACTTATGTTGAACTTAAGTTAAGAATAGCTTAAGAATCTTGATAGATATGGACCCAGGGGACACGATATAGACGACAGTGGTATTCTTTGAATTGTACATGTAGTGTCAATTCTAACATTTACTTTATAATATATCCGCTGTACAAACAGGGATGCTGCTACTAGCCAAGATGATTTCATTTATGATATAATAGTTCATTATAACAAAATGTCAACATATTTGACCTAATACGAGAAAAAACCTTCAGCAAGCTCGACTTTTCTTGTACAATCAGAGAAATATGACTTTTTTTCTAAATAATGTTCTCTCTATCAGCAACATTGACTTTGGTCCAACAAATACCTGAGTGGAAACTCTTAGAAATATTGACCTTGACCGTTTGTGCATAGGACCCTTACATAATCCAACAGCTTGGTCCCACCATATTATGCCCATATAGGAAGTTAAACTAAAACCACTAATTCCGAGTAATGTAAAAGGAACCATGTTGCTGTTTTAGTAACATCATGGCTGGCCTTTGCCCAATGAACACTAAAGACATACCCAAGTGAGGTCACACCAAAATGTGCTAATACATCTATACAGTAGTTTCTGCGAAAACTGCTTATCGAAAAACTTTCTAGCCATTTATCTTTCAATGTAAAATTGCGAAATGAGAACGGTCGCTCATATTTTGACAATATCCATACTAGAGTATTACTAGAGGGTAAAGGTATATTTTAAGTTTGAACGAAATAACTCAACCCATTTAAGAGAAATAAGGGTACTGAAAAACTTTAACCAATGCAAAATAAGGTTTGAATGGAAATTTACGAAGTGCAAAAGGCCCGGGTATTTTGACAAAATTCGAGCTAGAGTTACCAAACTTGGCCAATGAGCCTTGTTCATACGAGGAATAAATGTTTGAAGGTTGAATGAAATCCCTCTAGCCCTTTTGGAGAAAGTAGTTTACCGAACAACTTTAACCTAGAGCGGACGCAATCTCGAGTTAAAATGAAATCTAGTTTAACAAATGATTCACATGGCTTTTGTTGGTAAATGCCCCATGAATTATCAATTTGTACAAATGCTTGATACGTAGACTAATCGGATATACATACTTGATTTACTTAAAATTGTACGATTATAAACAGGCGTATCAATTTCAAAGCGGAAAACTGATGAAGCTGTGAACCATAATTTCCTTAAGTATTGGGATACCCATCATTGAAAAATTGTTCCTTAATACTAGGACAGATTTTAAAGTGGAATTGTTTTGTCTACCTAAATATTGGGACACCAAAATATGACTGTATTTTGTTACGGTAAAAGCCTTCCATACCCTGCTAATACGACGGTTGCATAGTGACTTGTTACACAGCATATTGCGATTGCTTGTCTATACACAATAATAAACACCATCAGGGGCCAGTTTCATTGACACATGGTGCAAACTGTGTACGATTACTGGAGCATTGTCTTTAAATTAACTTTCATGTCTCTAAATATTGGGACGATAAACCAGAGCACCGCCTACGGGTGGTGGACGCTCGACTTTCTCGTATTTGATATAAATAATATTTTATATAAGGCAAACCGAAATTTTGGAACAGAATTTCGTATTGGGACAATAAACCAGAGTACCGCCTACGGGTGCTGGATGTTCTCCTATTTGATAATATTCTGACCTTTTGGTTATACACTGTGATGAAGTGTGTTGAATTTCAAGTCAATACCTCTTGTACATATTGAGAAATTTGACCTAAATATAAAATTCTAAGTTGAACAAGAATCTGTGTTTGATAAACACACATGCCCCCGGTTGGTGCTGGATAGAAAATTGCTTAGTCCAAATTAGGCCAAGGTCATGGTCAAAGTGTGGTTGGGTGATATGGGTGGATTAGGGATAGTCATAAGCAACAAATGTGTAAGTATCCAAGTTTTGTAGCAAGCGATGTTGGTGCTAGATGAAGCGGCAAAATCTACTTAACCAAGAAACATCCCATTTGAATTATTCTAAGTGCAAATTAGGTCAAGGTCAAAGTGAGGTTGGGTGATATGGGTGGATAGGGAATGGTCATAAGCAACAACTGTGTCAGTATCCAGGAGTTGTAGTAAGCGGTGTTGGTGCTAGACGAAACGGTAAAATCTACTTAACCTTGTCACGGACGGAAGGAAAGGACAGACGGACGGACAGATTGAAGGATGGACAGGACAATCACTATATGCCTCCCGCATCAAGATGCCGGAGTCATAAAAAAGCAATTAATCCTTTAAAGAGTAACCTCTTCATGTCTGCAGAATAGGTCAGCACCATAATTATTGAGAAAGTGTATATTTTATAAAAAGTCAACATATTCTAATTTGTAGGTCGAAACAAATGCAGATTACTCTGGAAATACAAATCACAGGGTTACCTAAGTGTCCCAATACTTAGGGTTATTACTTCGACATAACGAATTTGATTTCATTTGTATATTAAAATCAAACAGTAGTAATATAGATGTTAATGTAACAAAGAATAAACACAAACGACATTTAATCGTTGGTTCATTATATGTACATGGTTAGTCGAAAGTTAATTCGCTTTGACAGAAAACATACACGGATAACTTATAAAAGTATTGACATTGCATGTACATTCGCCGACGCGAATTGCAATAAATAACAGTATCCTGCATAATTCGGTATGTGCTTATACTTTATGTTAGTTTATATGTATTATTAAAGAAATATATATTATTCAAAATACAATTTAGAAATCACACACGTATTTCCGTTTGGAATGTTTTTAAAAGAAATATTGTTTCAAAGGAACCATAAGCAATGTATGGTCACTAAAAATAGTATTTATTACACAAATGGCGCCATATTGAAAAGGCAATTGCGACTGATGAATGCATTGAGTGTTAATGTTTTAAGTTGATTTTCTTGTTAACAACCACTACTTTCAAAACCGGGAACCCTGAGACCAGTGAAGTAGTACATAATCAACTGTATGGTAACTTCCGTGTTTCATTACTGTTTTAGTCGAGATCAATGAAAGTGACACACCATGTGGTGGTACGGAATTCTCGGAGTTTTTCTACTGGTGATTATGTCAGCAAGAGGTAACTATGTATAGCTGGTTGACACGTTTTCTTCATTAGTCTACAAACATTGCCTTGACAAGTAATACAGCACAAGTTAACTACACCTATCCGTACAGAAACTCACATCAGCATTTCAGACATGGTAATAACGTTTTTCAGGTAAAAATAATTAGTGTGTGATACTCGAAATTTATAACCTGCCTAGAAATGTATTATAGTCTTAATCCACAGTAACATAAATATATTAAGCAATATGTATATTAAAACAATAAATTTTAATAAAAAAAACGATGTACAGATTTTATATTAACAGCGGTAATACATGCAACATATGTATTAACTTTTATAAAACTGAAACTTTTTAACCAACTTATTGTTTGTGATTATTTATGTTCTCAGTGTGTCCCATATTTTTCCGTTGAGCGAAATGCTTTTATTTCAGGTGCAATTTACAGTGTAAGCAATTACTCATCCGAATGGCTTGTTGCACCTTGTACTCTGGCTTAACCAAGACTAAATTACAATAACACATTCTTTGAAGTCGATGAATCCATTGACGAACTATCTATAAACTCAGATGTTTGGATAGGCTACGTCTCTGTTAAAGTTTCTTTTTTATTCCATGATAATACTTTGTATCTTACTTACGCGCATATCATTTTGAAATAATTTATTTCAACTGTCTAACTTATTACATAAGTTAAATGAGTGTATGACATTGTAAAAACATCGTCAAATTCTACAAATGTAAAAAAACACCACACACAACATGTATAATGCGTTAGCATGTAACAAATACCTAGTCTAGCCGAATTAGTAACAGTAAGTATATGTAAGTAAATGAAATTGGAAACACATTTTTTGTATGATGCAGACAGGCGAGCGAGACGTTCCGTGAACGTTACATTTTTAATGACGTTAACCTTAACAGGTTGTGCAGACGTGCAGAGCGAGATAACAAACAAAGTAACAAGTATCGGTTACTGTCAAACTCTGTGTGGTCATACAAGACCATTTGGAATACAGGCACACCACGACGTAGATATCCTAAACCCCGCAGTAAGTGTTTACTTACATGTATTTACATGAACATATGTTTTAGTAATAAGAAAATCAAAAGTAACAAATAACAAATAATCCAATAGTAACAGGTAACTAAAATATCAATAAAAGATATACAATGCATGTGATAAAATACATAAAAAGGGAATGAGAGCAGTTATGCAATTTAGACATATGCCCTTTCCTAGACATACACATTATAATGGTCTTGTTAATTTTATTAACATGCATTTAATAAATAATAATAATGTGTAGTTTGGTTATGGGTGATACGTTATCCTCGGGTAAGATAATGATAATAATATGTAGTTTGGTTATGGGTGATACGTTATCCTCGAGTAAGATAATAATAATAATATGCAGTTTGGTTATGGGTGATAAGTTATCCTCGGGTAAGATAATAATAATAATATGTAGTTTGGTTATGGGTGATACGTTATCCTCGGGTAAGATAATGATAATAATATGTAGTTTAGTTATGGGTGATACGTTATCCTCGAGTAAGATAATAATAATAATATGTAGTTTGGTTATGGGTGATACGTTATCCTCGAGTAAGATAATGATAATAATATGCAGTTTGGTTATGGGTGATACGTTATCCTCGAGTAAGATAATGATAATAATATGTAGTTTGGTTATGGGTGATACGTTATCCTCGGGTAAGATAATAATAATAATATGTAGTTCGGTTATGGGTGATACGTTATCCTCAGGTAAGATAATGATAATAATATGTAGTTTGGTTATGGGTGATAAGTTATCCTCGGGTAAGATAATGATAATAATATGTAGATTGGTTATGGGTGATAAGTTATCCTCGGGTAAGATAATGATAATAATATGTAGTTTAGTTATGGGTGATAAGTTATCCTCGAGTAAGATAATGATAATAATATGTAGTTTAGTTATGGGTGATAAGTTATCCTCGAGTAAGATAATGATAATAATATGTAGTTTAGTTATGGGTGATAAGTTATCCTCGAGTAAGATAATGATAATAATATGCAGTTCGGTTATGGGTGATACGTTATCCTCAGGTAAGATAATGATAATAATATGTAGTTTGGTTATGGGTGATAAGTTATCCTCGGGTAAGATAATGATAATAATATGTAGTTTGGTTATGGGTGATAAGTTATCCTCAGGTAAGATAATAATAATAATATGTAGTTTGGTTATGGGTGATAAGTTATCCTCGGGTAAGATAATGATAATAATATGTAGATTGGTTATGGGTGATACGTTATCCTCGGGTAAGATTAGGATACGCGTCAACAAAACAAGTTAACAAGTAATTACCATTTCTATAACAGTAATCATGATCATGACTTAAAATCGTGCATGTGTTTTGTCATTTTTATAGTTTATGCTTTTTGTAGTAACCTTCAAAACATTGTGTATATCTATCTTCCAAAATAAATAGTTTTTATTACTTTAATCGTATCCACAGTTCAATGTATTTCATTCTATATTTTTTTTTTGTACACAAATTGGTTTTATGCCGCTTATGTTATATGTTGCCTGCAAGATATATCAAAATTAATATCTGCAGTCAGCTATGCACTGTCGATACCTCAATTGATCTGTTGACGATGTCGCGCTTGGATATTGCAACGGGAACAGACACAATCTTTGTACAAATGATTGTTATGCCATATTCACTCAAATCACGGGTAAGTACAATTTATAGTGTCTCCAAAGGTACATTTTGAGTAAAATAGCAAACACTGTATAATAATAGGTATGGGTTGGCATTCAAGAGATTTTGAGATACATAAAACTATTTATAAATGTATTTGAACGTCTGCCCAACACCAACATACCTTAGAAAAGTATGAGGAAAACAAATGCATTACCCTAATTACATTATGTTTCATTGTTTATATATTTTCATTTATAATGCTATTGCATCTACTTTTCATACACAGTAAACGATTCAATTATCAACACAAGTGGCACGGGACAAAGAGGCGATTGCCTTACATATTACTTCTCAGGGTTTAATTGGCAAGCCTGTAGCAGGTCAGACGATATCAAAGTTATGTGCAGCGATAAATAGACAAAGGTACTTAGATTAACAGTAAACTAACATTATATATGTTTTGTTCATATTCCACTCGCTTTGCTTTTCCAACTAACCAAGAAAAACTAAAAACTAAAAATATATGTTGGAAAATAAAAAGGTTTATTGCTATACTGATGAAATAATAATGATTTCAAGTATATATATCACCAAACAGTTCGTATAAATATATACACCAATTACGTTCGCTTTCAACATTTGATTGAAATGGTTTATGTTTATTAAGTGTAAATCAATTATTTAAAATTTGCTTAATTAAATTAATATTAATTATAACAAAAAAGTCATTAAACGAACTTTCTATTTTATAATACAGCCGTTGCAGAATATTTAAGATCTTGCATAAAATATTAATAATATATATAAAGATTAAAAAGGAAACCTGTATGGCCTGTTAATTTTTATTGTAACTTGTGTTTCAATCATCATTTACCGTAAGCTTGTTTGTATGACTTTATCATTAATCCCAAGTTTAAACGCTTATTCAGACACATGTAAAGCAATACTTTCAGAAAATTTTGATATTTTCCCCTTGCGTTTTTTGTTATGACCGCATTTGAAACAAAGTCTACATAAAAATATATATCTGTGCTAATTGATGCTTTAATAATTACTGGTATTCTGTAAGTGTCCCAGCCTAGTGTGTCATATTACGAAAAATACCAAAAAGGAATCTTAACCATTTTTCTATTCGTCTACACATTAAATAACTCAGGCAAAGTCAAATGCTTGATGTGTTGTGCAGAGCATGATAGTGGCATTACACGGCACCACTGTCCGTTACGGTAGCGAAATAATGAAATATGCAAGTGTTATTGGATTATATATTTGATTTTATGTTCACGTGCGAAAAACCCGATTCGTATTTGTAGTTGGGACAGCCTTTGCTGTCCCACCATTAGAACATACAAAAAATAACGACTTGTCCCAATTATTTTAGCATATTAAACGCCTGATTGACTGATGCGTTACTAACATTTACTTATTTTATTCTTTATCAGATCCAGCAGCCACGGCGACCGTACATTCTAAACATAGCAACACTTGGACCGAAGGGAACTTAATATGCTTAAAGTAAAACATGCATCCAGCGTCCATCTAAAGTATTATCAAATCTTGCTTTAGTGAAGTGCTACGACAAGACCACTGGACAGGGATAATTAGAGCAACCACACTGATTAATAACGCATCCATGCGTACGGACAATATATTGTGTTTTATACGATAACGTAACTATGTTCCTATAGCTATTTAATTACTTCAAAATGTTAACACTGTTATATTTTGCATTTGAGTTGTTTGGTTTTAAGAAAGGAATTAAACAAAATTGCAACACGAACTGTTTGTGAAACAGGTATGCGCCCCCCTCCCCCCGTTAGGTCTAGAGAAAAATTGGTGCACAACTGACAGGATGGCAATTTAAATGAAAAAAAAACTTATTGAACCATCAGTTTGACCTTGACTTTTGGCTTTATCACTCAATAATTAATAAGGATCATTTACTTGTCACGACTAACCAATCTACCAAGTTTTCAGAAACTAGGCACACGGGTTCTGTAGTTATTGTCCGGACAAGAATTTGCATCTATTTGTCATATTTTACACCTTTTGGTTCGTTTGACCTTGACCTTTGATCAAATGACCCAATGAAATCCAAGCGCGGTGGAAATGCCACATGGTTTGTGTATGACAACGTACATGTAATCAGATATGCTAGTCACTTTAGTGACTACGTTCTTGTCTTTTAGTAAAAGATATGAAAAAAGATTATGTTTTCTTACTTCAAACTCGAGTTTTTCTCCAGCCGGCTATACTAAGAAAAAACAACACATTCGTATTATATACGACGTTTCAAAATTAATAATAGTCTATCGTAGTATCGAATTTTAATTTGCAATAATTTATAGAGCACAGCATAATTATACATTTTGTGTTTAAGGAAACGCACCATATTCTGAGGTGAAATACGCATTCTTCAACGGCAAAACAAGGAAACTTGCGTTCACAAACACTGGTACCAAAGAAGCACTATGTGTCATGAGTAATGTGACCTAAACTTATAGAGTTAAACATGGGAGGATTCTTTTGATTTTCATATATGTTGCTTATCACACAACGTGTCGAATTCCCAGTAAATAGTCCAGTTAAACAGTTTAATATCATTGTTTGTAATCAGACGTTGAAAGCGCACAATAAGTAGGCAAAAACCTAAATTGTAGTTATATGATGTTTCAAGGAACCGATTCATCGCGCATGCCGGTTTCAACTGAGATCCAAACTCCAAACCGTTCTGAAAAAACAGAAGGGACCACAAACAAACGCAAAGGTATGTCAAACATTCATGTTTGTAATTAATTTATGCATTGGCGGAAACAAAATAATACTGTTCAGTAATGCAAACAACAATTAATGTCTTAATCAGTATTTTGCAATGACAGTGCTAAATGGTTTGGCATCTTCAGCTTTAGCAGTAGGCATCGGTGTGTTGTTAGGGGTTTTGGTCGCAGTGGGAGGAGCTGTGACCATGATTGTGTTCAGAAGACGGTACGTTTAGTAATCGCTTGTAGGAATACAACTCTTGTTTCAAATGTATGCATATATAAAGTGGGAACTATTTCAAACCTACTTGACGTGTAATCATTTTAGCTCAAGATGCACATAATGTAAAAAAGTGAATTGCCTCTAAAATGAGCAATACTATCCATTAAATAATAGTTTAAGAGGATAGACGCATGCCATAGATCTGTATGCCCACAGTAACTTTCACATCATATAATACGAGATTAATTATAACATGTTTTACACCATTTTGAATTAGTTGTACCTTTTAAACTTTGTATTACATACAAATTTAGGCAAATACGAATCGTATTGTAATACAAAGTGTGTTATTAGTGACACTTTTTTTGCATGTGCTGACATGATAATTAGACGTAAGCTACCAATATGCTTTCATAATTGCATATATTTTTATGTGTCGAACCGTCAATGTCATAATTATGTTTCTACGTTTGCTATGTGCTCCTATTACATTTCAGAGGAAAATTTATTTGCTTGGTGAAAAATTAACAACTGCGAGGGACTTAGCCATGGCGCAAATGAGTCCAACGAGGGAAGAGTAGACAACTCTGAAGCCAACTATTCAGTACTAGAGAGACGCAACACATCAGATGAAGAACATATGTATCATCACATTACACAACGTGATTCAAGTTATGCCAACGTGAAAGACGACAACTGATATTCCTTCAATGATACAGAACAACCGAGTGAAAATGTCACAGATAATAGCCCGACAACATAAAGCAGAATTTCTATATGTGCAGAGGGTGACGACATTACATTTAAATTACACATGTCAAATCCAACCATCATGGTTCATGCAGGACTCCACGATACGTGTGAATGACGTTATTAATGTGAATAAATGTACATCAAGTTAATTTATGTGTTATGAAAAACATAATGTTGACGTTATGTAATCAAACCTATGCGTAAATCTCAGTGTTGCCTTTAACAGTTTATATGTTGTGTTGACGAATAATAGATCTGTATGTATGCATATTGTTTTTAGAATATATTCGTATAAATGGACGGTATAAATAAACAATTAACAAGGCAATTGACTTTATGAATACACATTTTCAGGGAGCTCGTATATTTTGCTTAAAGCCGCAGTCCATAGAACATAAATCAACATATCTTCAATTGACATTAGTTCTAATGAACGTTAATGACGTTTATTCAACTGAAAACTGTTTCTTATTTACGAAAGGCATCTTATTATATCTATGTTCGAAAACGCTTCCTACGAACGGCATATACACTAATGTACATGCTGATTTACTGTTGAGGCGTCACCAGCTATCGCATACTAATAATTTTACGATAAAAAGTTACCAAAACGTTATTATTTTACCGATTTCAATGCGTTATTTTGATTGGTAAGATGTCCATTAGAAACTATTCCTGCAATTTTACATTTTGAATTAACATTTTTCTGGACTGCTGCTATTTTATGTAGTTCGATAGAAAAAAACCTCACACAGAATCAGCAAGTTCGTTTAGCTAACTATTCCAGGGAAACTTTTCTAGGAAAAACTGAAAAACGAGTGGAATGATAATCATGATAATTTTGTCCTGTTTTATTTGGGACTTTGTATATATTTTTTAAGCAACAGCAGCCAATATATTATTAAGATGCAGAAATTAAGTCACTGTTTTTCTTTAACGAAATCATTACGAACAATTTGGGATTAATTAATGGCGTCATAATACTATCAATTATTACCTTTGCAGCATCAGTTGAGATTCACAACGAGGTATCACACATGTTTTGTTTGTTTATAGACAAGTTCATCATCACTAGGATGAAGTATGCGGAATTTCAAGTCAATACCTCCTACAATTATTGAGAAATTTGGCCTAAACCTAAAATTGTTAGTTGAAAAACAAGAAATAACCTCACGAAACACCTTGAAATAGTTACCTCATTTTGTCTACAGAATGGGTCCATAACTGTGATCAAGTATTTTCAAGTCAATACCTCTTATAGCTATTGTGAAATGTGACCAAAAGAGAAAATTATCAGTAAAACAATGGCAATAACCGCACCAAAATCCTTGAAATAGTTACCTTATTTTTCCAACAGAATGGTCATAACTGTGACCCAGTGTTTTGAGTTTCAAGTCAATACCTCTTATAGTTATTGTGAAATTTGACATAAAGCGAAAATTCACAGTTGAAAAAAGGGCAGTTACTCAAACGAAATTCTTAACAGAGTTACCTCTTCCAGTCTTCAGAAAAAAGTCATCACTGTGGTCAAGTACTTTGAGTTTCAAGTCAATAAGTTATAAAGGTGTTAGGAAATTTGACCTACAGCGAAAATTGTCAGTTGAAAAAAGGGTAATACCTTGAACAAAATCCTTGAAAGAGTTACCTCCTTATGTCTGCAGAATGGGGTAAGCACCATAAACACGTATCTTGAGTTTCAATTTAATGTCTTTGATAGTTATTGAGAAATTTTATAGTTACCAAAAAGTTTTCAAAATAGTCCAAGTTGTAAGTCCAATCAATTACAAATAACTCTGGGAATAAAAATCATAGGGTTACCTGCCGTGTTGTAATGGATTACCCTTTCGATCATAAAACTTAATGAAAGTTCGAATGCATACCTTTAATAGTTTTTTTAGAAATGGACTCTGACAAAAAACTTAAAGAGGGACTGTACGATTTTGTAGGAAAAGTATAATGTAAAACCATTCATTGATTAAAATGACGTCAGTATATTTTTATAATAATATTATAATAAATGTTGAGACTAACATATGTTCAGAAATGCGTATTAAGAGAGGAATTTAAAACTGAAATAATACTTCGTTGTGCAGCGAAATATTATATACATATATACACAGCGTCTAGACGAGTCAGATTGGTTGATGACGCATGCACAGTCCTTATTGTCTCATTCAAAACCGAATGTAGTCGCTGATGTAAGATAAACGGGTCTGTATCAACAAAAAATATGTGTTTTCATTTTTCAATAAGAGAAATAATTTGTGTCGCTGTTTCTGTTTATTTATGTTATATAAAACGTTAGTGGGAAATGAACGAGACATGATATGAATCTATACAAATCAGAAAGTCGCTCTTTAACCAAAAAAACATAACCAACGCAAGCGCTGACGCAGACGACAGAGCGACGACAATAATTCGACTTGTTTTCTTCGAAAAGTCGAGCTAATAAACGAAAAATAGTATTACATCTATTACACTATTCAAACACCAGTCATGTTACCAATGATTCAACTATTAATAGTCTACTTTTCATAGCAGAGTTTGTCAGCAGGATCTTGGCAAAGTGCGTATATGTATTCGGCCACTGACCGTACGTATATTGGAGATTTGCATTAGCCAGACACATCTTTATAGTTTCATCCTCTTCTAGGATTGTAATGCGGTTTTGAGAACAGGATGTATGTTTAAATGCAAGGTGGTGATACACGAGTTTTTCTAAATCACAGAATATACATGTATTTTCCGTCCAAGTATAAACGGAAATATTTTATTGTTCTAGATGTATCATGCTCATTGCTCATATCCTGTCCAATTTTGAAACTAGCAAATCATTTTCTTCAGAGTGCGTGGTATCTGCAGAGATCTTTTAACAAGATATGTTTTAAATGTAAATAGGATACTGCAAGGGACGTTTAAAAACTGTACATGCTGAAAAATCATTTTAAGTCTAAATATGTAAGTTACCATATATATTATATAAGTACTTTAACTTATATTTGTTACGCAAATGGCGCCATATTGAAAATGTCATCGGGACTTTGTTGGTGTGTGATACACACAATGCAAAACAAGTAGTTGTATCTGCCTAGAACTATATGTCTATAAATAGATGTGATACGCATGCAACATATGTATGCATTTCTCTTATGAAACTCAAATATTCAAATCATTTAATACTGTTGATGTTTATCAATATGCCCATACGTTTCTTCAGGTATATTTTATTTGGATTTCAGCTAAACAGTACATTGTAAGCAATGACTCAAGTGAATGGCTTTTCGCGAATTGTACTCTGGCTGAACCAAGGCTAACTTACAAGAACACATTCTTTGAAGTGACCGAACCCATTGACGTTTTATCTTCTAATTCGGATGTTTGGATAGGATACGTCTCGGTGAAAGTTCCATATTTATTCCGAGGTAATATTTGTTATATTTTGTCTCTGAATATTAGCTCAATATTTTTTTAAACAATTTATTTAAATTGCCTCGTTTATAATATAAGTAAATTAGCATATTCTGAAATTTCTAAACACAAAACAACATTTAGGATACGTTAACATGTTATATGTTACAAATCTATCCGAATTTTCTGAGAACAAGTACATGTAAGTTAGTGTAGTAAGAAAATATTGCTGCATTTTGCAGACACGTGAATAAAAGGTTATGTTAAACGTTATATTTTTATTAACATAAACAATAAACAGAGCATTTAATTTAAATCCCGTTACGCTTAAAGACGTTCGCAACAATTTCCTTCAATTTTTTTCCAACGACAGATTTTCTTAAAACTTGGCACAAACATGCATTAATGTATCCTAAAACTAAACCAGTCTTAAAAAATAGGTGTCACCGGCCTTTTCCCGGAAATATTCAATTTTAAAAACGGTACCTGTCGAAGCCTTTTTTTTCAGTTTGTGTTACTTAGAATGTTGAATTATATAAAGCGTTTATATTCAAACAAAGATTGAGATTTTTAAAGGCATCGTTTTTCAAGTTTCTTTGGTAATATACAAGTGCAGTTTAATGATAAAACGCGCTTTATCTACAGTTATCATTTACCAAATAACTTGTAATGAACGCTTAACGAGGTGAATTTTGCACTAAATTTGCCTCTGAAAACATCAATAATTTATTAAATATACGAATATTTTTTGTTCCAAAAGACCGATTTTGTCAAAAGATTCCACATACATGCGTCATTGAATACTGAAACTAAAACAGTCTTTAAAAATAGGGGTCACCGGCCTTGTTCCGGAAATATTGGGTTTTGAATACGGTACCTGTCGAAGCCCCTTTTTCCGTTTGGATTTTTATCAATGTTTTAAGTATATATGATAGTTATTTTTTAAACAAGGTTATGGTTCTTTCAACTGATATGTTTGTACAAGCTTTGTTTGGCAATATACATGTGTATGTTGATCATAAAAACGTGTTACCTACATTTACTACTTAAATAATAAATTTGACTGGACATTTAAGTGTGCCAAATGGGAACTAATAATGCTTTCTGAAACTTCATTTTTATCAAATGCATATTTTGTTCCAAACGACGGATTTTCTTAAAATTTCTCACAGACATGCACCAATGTATATTTACACCAAAACATTAATAAAAAGAACGGCTCACGGAACTTGTTTGGGGAATATTGGATTTCATACCCGGTAACTGTGTAGGCTGTTTCGTTTTAGCATACATAAACAACGTATCTATAGAATGAAGATATTTAATGGATCATTTATGAACTAATTTGTTTGGAAATACATTGCATAGTGTGTTTCTGATTATTATATATGCTTTATGAACTTTTACTATTAAAAATATTCATTTTGAATGGACATTAGAGCGGAAATTAGTATATTGTAACCTATATACAATAAATAAAAAATCGATGCAAAAGGAGAAATTAACCCAAATATTTTATTTTTCTTGCGAACGTCGTTACCAGGGTGTGCATATGTGAGCAGCAAGACAACATACTCAGTAACAAGTATCGGTAACTGCCAGATTCTTTGCGGTCATCGCGGGATCTTTGGAATAAATGCATCTAATGGCGTAGATATCTTACACCCATCAGTAAGTGTTTACGTTTATGTTAATACACATATTTCCCCCCAAAACAAACAAGCCCTACAAATAAGCCAATACCCAGCAAGCAAGCCCATATGGGCACAATATGGGCTAAACCTGGGCAAATATACCATATGGGGACCCATAAAATATGTCTCTGACCATATCGCGCCCATATCGGACCAAGCAAGTAAACTAACATGGGTTGCCTGAAAATATGCCCATATGGGTCCCAGTAAGCCATCCCATGTGGGCCCAATATGGTTTTACCTGGGCTGATAAACCACACGGGCCCCATGTGGGACCCCTATGCGTTGTATTGCCCATACCATACCCAGTTGGGTCCCAGGCAAGCAAGCCCATATGGGTCCTGCATGAAAGCCTTAATGGGCGCCTAACAAGTAAGCGCATATGGGTCCCAGCATAAAAAGCCCATATAGGTCCCCAACAAGTAAGCCCATATGGGTGCCCAACAAGCAGGCCCAAATGGGTCAACAACAGCAAGATCACGTGGGTTCCTGCAAAGGAGCCCATATGGGTACAAACAAGCAAGTTCATATGGGTCTTAGCAAGAAGGCCCATACAGGTCCCCAACAAACTAGCAAGGAACCTAATATGTGTCCCATCAAAGCAACCCATATGGGTCCTGCAAGAAAGCCCAAATGAGCGCCTAACAAGAAGACCTAGATTGGTCACCAATAGCAAGCCCATATGGGTCCCAGCATAAGAGACCATATGAGTTCCTAACTAGCAAGCCCGTATGGGTCCCAGCAAGCATGCCCATATCGGTCTGATGAGTGCTTCTCTTACCAGTTTCTGGCAATTATCCACGGTGGTCATCTTGACTTTTGTTTTATAAACTCAGACCTGTTTCCTCCTACGGATTGTCCGTATTTGCTTCGATTTTACCACAGAAACTACGCGCTACGAATTGATATTAAAATTCCTACGGAAATCGGTCATTTGCAGTAAAAAAATTCGTTTTATTGGCTTCTTTTCGTTAATTATACCACATTTCGCTGTTAAGTGCATCAGTGTTATATAAAATCGGAGTCTCCGATGCGCAATTTCTTATCAGTATATTTTGCTTTACGTATAATTGGTACAAGCAAGCGCTTGTCACTTCAGTTAACGATTTGTTGCTAAGTTACGCAGCTGTGTAGGTCCGAGACATGCCCAACAATCTGAGTTTGCTGTCTCGCAAAAGGCCTCTATTCAATGTTTGCTTATTGTAGGGATGAAAACGAACGTTAATAACAAGATTTTAAATCAATTTTTAATTTTTAATTAATGTGTGTATCTTTTGTCTGGTGAAAACTAACGCTCACGCTATTCTGTTGTTTCTGTTCACTCTGCTCCGAACTTTATATTGATAAGTCATCTTTTTTATCCATAGTGTTTTGCTAAAAAACGTCTACAAACCTCAGACACTTTTAAACGGAATTTTAAAAAATTCGAAATTCTACGGGATGTTTTAGTCGGGTCCATAATCATCACGACTGTCGAAAACTTAGCATCTTTTTCTGGTTTTAAGTTTTATTTACAGCATCTTTCGTTAGTATACCCTTTAATCGTTAAAACAGTCACCGCAGAAAATAATGCTCTGTACAGTACGTACGTCTTTAACATTTGACGCGTGTAGGCCCGACGTGCACGAGGAAATTTTCCCGCCGTTTTTGCGAGAACAAAGCATGGATAATATACATGGATTTTAATCAAGATCTTTATAATGCACCAATTATCCAATCAGTACTACAAGTTCAACTGTGGTATCGATTAAAACAGTAAAAAAATACTAAACACATGTCCATATGAACCTAATTAATCGAATAAAAAAGGCTCCATAGGAAGATCGAGTGTAACTTTACGATTCGATAACGACGAGAATAGTGGGTTTGACCGTGACGTCACTTCGCGCACTAGTCATAAAAATCCGGAAAACAATGATAACTTTCAGTTTCGCAACAACAATGACGTTTTTGCTTTTAAAACGCTAGAGGTATACAATACCGTTTAAGCGTTGAGGTTTCGTGTATTTTATTTCGTTTAAATAATTACAGAAAAACAAGAAAACGTGTTAGCCTTAATTTTAAGAGGTAAAACGCTCTAGATAACGTCATTTGAAACGGCGTGCTGCATTAAACAAATCGACGTATACACCGCACTAACCCACCCCTCGGAACCGGAGCGCCTGCAAAAATATAATGTGGTAAGCACTGTTGAGAAATCAGTAGTAAACACGTATTATTGTAAGCTTTATCAGTTGTGTAATGCTGAACTTTATATTTATTAATATCCAATGTTGTAATTTTGTGGTTAATAAATCTTTGTTGTGTAAACCACTGGTTTACTGTTAGTTACTAATGACAGATACAAAAAACTACTGATACAACTTTGTCAGACTACTGGCAAAGCTTGAAAGGGGTAAACAGGTCTGTCAACTGCATTTTTTTTTCGAGGAGCACAATGCAGCCTGCATTCCTTAAATAACAAGTAAGTAAATGTGTGTTTTGCAATTGGAAAAATTGTGTTTCATAACTTAATTATCATAGTTGCTCATACAATCATAGTTGAAGTAATTATATCTCTAGTGTCATGTATTTTAACGACTTTTTCAAAAATTTATCTTCACCTATCACATTTACAACTATTTGTTTGTTGTTTTGTACATGAAATCTTTGTGGTAATAAGGCATAGGTTATCTGTAGAAAAACAATAAAGTTGCTTTTGTTGAAGCTGCATGACTTATCAAAATGTACATCATATGGCAATACATTGAATAATGTTGGAAAATAATTTCAGTCCGCATATTTAAAACAATAAATTTCATGCATTTGAGTTGTGAAGTATAAACAGTTAAATCTCTGCGCGGAGGTTGCGTGTCGGTAGATCATTGTGTCGACACAGGTCTAACCCACAGACTCCAACCTCCGCGCAGAGATTTAACTGTGTCCCAGCATAGCTGGTTTAAATCGCTACCGGTATGAAATTCCAAATGACCATAGGCAAACAGCGCGAAATAAAGTCGTGGACAAGCACATGATAAAAACGTGGACAACGTAAAATCCTTGCTGTGTTATGTTTACCTTATGCTGTGCTATAGAGTCACATCAAGCGTTAGGTTTGTCCACACTGTGCTTGGCTTTTGAATGTGTCTGAATATACTCATGAAGTGTTATTCTTTGATTTCTGTTTTATTGTGTCACATATGTGCAGTTCACAAGCTTGCTTCTTTTCCAAAATTGCATCTTTCTAGACTAGTTAATATGATCTAAATGATATGGTCCATTTTTGTAACACAGGCCAAAATGTCATCATGGATATGTAATGTTCTTTATTTTTCCTGTTTACATGAAGAAAACAAGTGATTGATTGTACATATTTAGTACATAAATGAATTGTTCGGTTTTAATTATGCATAAAGGAACTAACATATATATTGAATACATTTTAAGGAAAACATACATATGATTATTACTAGTCTTACTGGTTTACTGGTTAATTTGGCAAATCGGCATGAGCAATGCCTTTGGCCATTTACAAAACACATCATGAAAGATGGCCATTAGCAACATTACAAGTTCAAAATACATAATTCCAATTATACAAGGCAGGCTTTATAAAAATATTGTACAAAAACATATCTATCTATAAAGTGGATTGATTAACTTATGTTATAAGTAGGTTAAGAAGCAACACTATCTAGGGTTTGGGAACGTCGTAACATCGCACAGTACGTCAATTTTGAAAGTCGTCTAGTAAGTGTTATATTCTGCAAATGGCAATCCAATTAAAGTAAGAAAGGATTACATGTGTCTAATTATGAAATTTAGATCTATATTCTCCACCGCTTGTGAGTAACGTTCATAGAACAGTTAGTGTTTATTGTATTTTGCAATACATCATGTATGTATAACAAACAGGATCTTTACATAAACGAAACCCACATGGGACCCATGCAATCAACGTTAGCAAAAACCAACTGGGTCCCATATAGAATTCCCATAGAGGACCCATATCGAAACCAGGATGGGTCATATTTGAGCAACTCATATGGAAACAAGTGGGGTTTTGCAAACCTCTTTTGCATGGGTCCCATATGGGTAACATGTAATGGAGGCCCATATTAAATCCATATATTAAATCCATATAGGACCCATATCGGTCCCATATTGCAACCCATCAGGGACCCATGCAAAAACAGTTTGCAAAATCCCACATGGCCCATATGGGTTGCCCATACAGGACCCATATCGAAGCCAATATTGGACCCATATGGGTAGTCCATATAGGATCCACCTTGGGTCCAAATGGGACCCACATGGGCCCCATATTGCAACCCATCTGGGATCCATGCAAAAACAGTTTGCAATATCCAATTTGTCCCCATATGGGTTGCCCATACAGGACCCATATCGAAGCCAATATTGGACCCATATGGGTAGTCCATATAGGATCCACCTTGAGTCCATTTGGGACCCACAATATATAATATTGCTCTTTTTAGGTCCCAAACATGAATTAATATACATTGTATTATAAATGTGATATTTGTATAAATATGTTATATCGCCATTTCGCCAATCGCAATGCATTAAGCTGTGGTTGGAAATATATACATTAATCTACAACCATGTTTATTTATAAAGGGACTATGTTTTGGAAAAAGGCCTTATAGCATAAAATATGTTAACAATTTTATATAATTTACTTAATAAACAATAAATTAAAATGATGGGTCTAACACTCTTGACTGAAGCCTATATATTAGATATATTTTTTCTAAAAATGTGATGATCGTTTTAACTTTACCATATGTTAATATACGTATTGGTTACATGTTGCCTATGTTGTATGCTGCCTGCATAATAAATCAAAATTAATATCTGCAGTCAGTAATGCTCTGTCGATGCCTCAATGGATCTGTTGACGACGTCGCGTTTAGAAATTTCAACGGAAACCAACACAATCTTTGTACAAACGACAGTTATGCCATCTTTACTCAAATCACGGGTGAGTACAATTTATAGTGTCTGCCAAGGTACATTTTGAGTCAAATAGCAAACACTGTATAATAATAGGCATGTGTCGGCATTCAAAGAGATTTTGAGATACATATAACTATTTCTGAAAGTATTTAAACGTCTGCCCAACAACAATATTAGCGCGATATTGGTGGCAAAATGCGTTGTGTCTAACATATCTTTAACACTTACGATACCTTAGAAATGTATTAGGACACATATGCATTACCCTAATTATATTGTGTTTTATTGTATATATGTTTTCATTTATAATGCTATTTCATGCACTTTTCATACACAGTAAACGATTCAATTATCAACACAAGTGGCACGGGACAAACCGGCGATTGCCTTACATATTACTTCCCAGGGTTTAATTGGCAAGCCTGTAGCAGGTCAGACAATATCAAAGTTATGTGCAGCGATAAAACGGACACAGGTACTTAGATTTACATTACATAAATATTCAATCATTCGACTAAATGGCGTCATAAATGATTCCAAAATTGTTTACGTAAGTATGGTGGGGGAAAAAAAAGCCATAATGTGTGCGTCGTTGTTGCTAAATTTAATTTTTGTTGAATTTTATCATTTGCTTTATGTAAACAAATGTATGTAAATACTGTAAATGTATATACATTTGCCAAAGGAGGTAAACCACTACTAGTAGATTGATGCGATGGATAGAACAATAATGCTTCTTATGTGATATTTTTACTCCAACAGTGAAAATGGTTTAAGATTATTAAGTGTAAATCGATGATTTAACATTTGCTTTCAAAATATATTGTAACAAAACGTCACTAAAAGAATTTTCTAATACTATACCATTTATTTTGGGGTCGGCATTATTAAACAGACAAGGAATGTCGACCGGGCTATAAGAAAAATAAAACCAATCTTAAATAGTAGTGTACGGATTAGAGTCTGATTTTGCCTGCATGTATTCGCTGGTGGATCATGACAAACGATACTTACATCGACGACTTTGTAAGTGTGTCGAACAGAAACGTTGTAGATCTTGCAAAATATATAAATATTATTTATATTAATAGTAAATAAGAAAACTGTCAGGTGTTTAGCCTGTCAATTTTTATTGTTAGTTGTGTTTTCCCATTATCATTATCTTTAGCTGGTGTTTTGACTCAGTATAATATCAAACACAACACCTCTACCTAAGAAACCAAAACGCTTATCAAGACACATAAACAGCAAAACATGCAGAAAAGTGTATTATTTTTTTTATTCTGCAGCCTTATTGATATTTTCCCTTGCGGTTTTTGTTGTGACCGCATTTAAAACAAGGTCCACATTAAAATATATACCCTTGCCAACTGATGCTTTAATCATTATCGCTATTTTAATGTTTCCCAATATTTTCTGTATCATTCAGTTTTTACGACAGCTACTAAAACGAATCCAAACCATATTTTTCTAATAGTCTAAATATTAATAAGTTCATTTTTTGTGTTGTGTAGAACATGATAGTGTCATTACACGGCATCACTTTCCGGTACGGTAGCGAAATGATGATATATACAAGTGTTATTTAAGAAATAATATTTTTCAATCGTCATTTGTTGTCGAATAATCCACGGTCAGGAGTATAGAAGCGTAGGAATTAAATCACGAATGCGAAACACGAGTTATTTGATAATACGTGGGTTATTCGACAACAAATAATCATAGAAATATTATTTAGCTTCTAACATGATGTTATTTTTTCTTAGTCTGTATTTTAAAAAATAATAAATGAGAACTATATTTATCTATACGTTTCAGTGACGTCAATGAATCATAACAAAACAATATGACGTGAGCTTCATTCATAAAAATTGAGCGAATTACATCAAATTCATGGATAAAAATCAAAGAATAAATATGACGTAATTTGTACTGGTACTTCAACGAAAGTAACTTGCTAATGAATACAATACAATTGTTATAACGTGCAAACGTAATAATAAAATGTTTCATCAAATATTTATTATGTGTTTTTGTTTCAAGACATTATACAGTAATTGCAAGTTACGATTTTGCTAGAGCACGTTTAAGTACCTGCATTTTACTGTACAATTTCCGCGAATTCTACAGAACTATTTTCCAAACAATAGGTTTCGCCAATAATTATTTCAGAATAACCCAGAAGCTAAACTTGATTTTTTTCTTTGTCTATCAAAACAAGCTGCGTGTCGTGTTACAATGGATAATATATTTGATTGCATGATCACTTAATAAACACCCGATTCGTATTTGTAACTGGGACCACCTGTCCCACCGTTTAGAACATCAAATATTACCCTTTTGTATCAATTATGGTAAAATAATAAACGGTCGGATGACTTATGCATTACTAACATTTACTTGTATTATTCTGTATAAGATCCAGCATCAAGGGCGACTATACATACTAAACATAGCAACACTTGGACCCAAGGGAGCTTATTATGCTTAAAGGATAACATTATCCAGCGTCCATCTCACGTATTATCAAATCCGGCTTTGATGATAGGCAACGACAAGACTACTGGACAGGGATAATTAGAGCATCCACGTTGATTAATAAAGCAGCCATAGGCACGTACAGTATGCTATGTTTATCTGATAACGTAACTATGTACCTATAACTATTTAATTACTCATACTTCAAAATGTTAACACTGTTTTATCACATACTATACCTTGTCTCCAGTGTAATACAACCATTACGAATATTTTTATCTTCGTCCTGGAAATTCGTTGGTAACAGAATTCCTGAACTCGTTTAATAAAATATGGTATGTAATGACAACTCGTGTCAGATCCTATCCATAGTTTGCTATTGAGGTGTTTAGTTTTACGAAAGGGATTGAACACAATTGTGATACGACACCACGTATGGTGGACCTGCCAAGTTGTTTTCAGAACATATGAAATAGGATATTCTTGCTAAACTATCAATTGCCCATTGTCACGTATTGTCTGAAATGTTCTCTTTTTTTTATAAATCCAGTTTGTTTTAAACTAGGTATACTGACAATTATCTACAAATAGATCTATTATTTTGTGATTAATATAACAACTGCCAATCTACGATAAACTACAAACCATTTCATAAATACACAATTTTGAAGGTAGCAAACACTATTCGGGGCCGGAATACGCATTTGTACAAGGATATACAAGTAGAGTTCAGCTCACGAAAAATGGAACAAAACAAGCCCTATGTTGCACAGGTAAAGTTTCCTAAAAATAATGTTTAACTAATGGGAATCCATTTATGAATGGCATAATTGCACATACAGTTATACAATAATATACAATATAATATGTGGCAAAATTTTTAAAATAAGTGTCAAGTCTAGTTAAAACCATTTAATATCTTTAAGATAAACAGCTTTGCCACCATTGATGTTATTCGGACATTGAACATTATAAGAATACGATGTACACAGTACGCCTATGGCTATGTTGTTTTAAGGAACGTGCATGCCTACTACAACTGAGATCCCAAAGTCAACCCGTAATGAAGAAAAAGAAAGGACTACCAAAAAGACCAAAGGTATGACATAATACAATTATTGACTAGATGGCCATTGGGCATTGGAAATGCTCTGATGTAAACTAGGTGAAACTCATGTTGACCGAGGCGTTAGCTAACATCAGACCATGTCCAATGGTCATCTAGTTAACAAATGTTTTGTTATATAATCTATAAATATTTTAACTAGCAAAATCACAGAACTGATAAACTTATTATATTTAATGTTGATCTGTTATTCAATTTAGATCTATCTCAACACATTCTGATCCGGTTAAAACCATGTAATATCTTTAAGATAAACAGCTTTGCCAAAATTGATGTTATTCGGACGTTGAACATTATAAGAATACGATGTACACAGGTATGACATAATACAATTATTGACTAGATGGC
Organism: Congeria kusceri; assembly: GCA_027627225.1. Lineage (NCBI taxonomy): Eukaryota > Metazoa > Mollusca > Bivalvia > Myida > Dreissenidae > Congeria > Congeria kusceri. The sequence goes on from CM051030.1 coordinate 2,483,050, forward strand.
CTTTAGACATGATCTGATGTTAAATGGTTGAAACTCATGTTGTCCGAGGCGTTAGCTGACATCAGACCATGTCCACCGGTCATCTAGTCTACACATGTTTTGTTATATAATCTATAAATAGTATTACTAGCAAAATCATCGAACTGATAAACTTATTATATTTCATGTCGCTCTGTTATTCAATCTATATCTATCTAATTAAATTCTGATCAATTAAAAAAAAAACTACTAAATTAAACGAAACACATAAAATGACGTCATGAAAATCAACAAAATGACGTCATTGTTGTATGTAAACAGAAAAGTACGTCGTGCTAGTTTTACTGTTTCTTGTAAAGTGTTCAATGCACATGTCGGGAATCAAAAGAGAAATTCCAAAAAAGTATTTTTAGCCCATATGATATTAAATCCTAGACACATCAGCAGGAGAAAAACCCTTATTAACATCCTCAGGACCTTTAGTTGAGGCAAGTGATTAATTGCCTATAAAACACAGTACAAATAGTAGGACACGGATGCCTCCACATTGTCACACAAATTTGCTGATGTCGGAAAAACTGTACCAAAAATACCCAGTTAACATGCTGATTAATATGTTTATAAAGTTTCATCACTCTAGCAATAATACTTATTGAGTTACACACGACACTAGTCCAAAAATGTATTTAAAAAAAAAGAAAAAGGACCATAACTCCGCTGATATCGGAAGAAACTGCACCAAAATACGCAGGTGCACAAGTTCACATGCGGATTAATATGTTTATAAAGTTTCATCACTCTAGCAGCAATACCTTTTGAGTTACACGCGACACAAGTCCAAAAATATCATTTTTTTCTAAAAAGGGCCATAACTCCGCTGATGTCAAAATCTGCACCAAAATACCCAGGTGCACAAGCCCTGATGCCAATGAATATGCTTATCAAGTTTCAGCACTCTAGCAGTTATACTTTTTGAGTTATGCGCGACACAAAAATCCGACGGACGGACGGACGTACAAGGGCAAATCTATATGCCCCCCCCCTCTAAAGTGGGGGCATGAATAACACACCACATCACGAAACAACATGATTAAAACTGGGGTCACCGCCCTGGAATGGTTGATGAAAATCGTAAGAAACATTTACCACCTTGAAGTTTTTTTTCTCTGTTGATAAATGACGTGAAAGTTAGGCGGAATTATTATTTATATTTTAATAATTTTCCTTCCCAGAGTCTTCAGCGTTAGGAGCAGGCATCGGTGTGTTGGTAGGGATATTGGTTTTAGTAGGAGTAGCTGTTGTCGTCTTTGTGCTCAGAAGACGGTAAGTATATTTTTACTTACCACGTGTATGACGGCATATAAAGCTAGCATTGTGTAAGAAGTAGGCATAACTGGGACACATAAATAGTAAAGCATTATATTAACTATACAATGCGGTTTCTCGAAGATAATTTGTGTCTGTATGCTTCTACATTTTTTAGGTGTTATCGTTATTGTACGAAAAGGAATGCCTATGAAAAGGAGGGTCTTACACAAGACGGAAAGGCGCCTACTGAAGCAAAAGTCGGTAACTCTGTAGCCAACCACAACTACTTTGTACAGGAGGAACACTCCATCTCAGAGGACGAACCTGTGGATCATTATAATACACCAGACGATCCAAATGAAGTCATTGCGGACGAGGACAATTACAAGTCTATCAATGATACGAAGGATCGACCACGTGGAAACGTTCAAGGCGACAACAGAGATTACGATAACACAACTAACGGGGCAACAAAATATCCTGGCAGGAATCCAGACAACGTATATAATAAACTGAAGCTTGACCGGTACGGGGACTACGACCATGTTCATGGACAGGGGCAGATGTATAACTTCACAACAAGCAACAACTACAACAAGACTGAGGCTACATCGGTTTCGATGTCGCGAGGTGCACGCGCACAAGGTGACTACCATCATGTGAAGGTACATGGACAGATTCATAACGTCACCTCAAGCAACGACTATGACACAATTTCAGCTCTACCGGCTGTGGCGGCGAGAAGTGCAGGTGCAAAAGGTAACGAAAGTACTTACAATCACATTTCAAATCCAACCAGCAAGGTTCATTGAAGAAGCAAGGATACCTATGCTGCCAAAAATAGTGAAATGACATTATTAGTGCGACGAACTTTAAATGTGCTACATGTGACCCATCGGGTTATGAACACATCACCACAGAATGTTGATATTAAGCAAAAACCAACGCACACTTATAAGTGAAATACTTAGTTTCTTAAGACAGCATATTTTGCATATTAAGAAATGTATTTTAATAAATAGACTCATTGGAACAATTATAATATATGTTTTAATTACTTTGCTCAACAAGTCTGTGTATTCACAGTGAATGGTAAATCATATAGTCCCTCATAATCAGAGAGACTACTTTTGTAAATATATACTTGTAAGATCAGAATATTCGCAGTCTGTAAGTTTAAATATATCATTAGAACTGGCAGTTCTCTACGATCGGCTAGTTTTCTATTTCTGACAAACATGTAACACAGTTTGAAGAACCTCTTAATATAGTCATTATAATTATGTAAAACTAGATTTCAGTAACGACAATGCAACATATACATGGAAACTAATTAGTTTTAGTTTAAGTACATCGGAATTTATTTTCCGCATGATCATTTAATAATTTCCTGAATGCAACATTTCATCATACATACCACTAGTCAGATAAAGTGGTTGAGTTTTAAAGTGTGTATGTACGATCTTTCAGCAAATGTTATCGGTAATGAAAGGCCACTGGCCCAAAATACAACCAATAGTACATCATACGTGTTAGCGTAGTTGTAAATATCAAAAATATGTCAATATAAACTATATTAAAACAAAGTATAATTGATAAAATATAACTGATCTGCAAATGAAAACGTACAACGCATAAGGAAGTCATATTTGGACGGTGTAAATTAAATGTCCCATATCTAAGTGCTTAACCTAAAAATAACATGATTTAATTGATCTTTTCTCAACGTAAATGCATTTTATAAATACTTTATTAGGGGACTTATTCTATCACATCTAGTGCCAGTTATTATCGATATATATAACTGATCACTAATAATGCGTCAGGAAAATACATTTGCCGAAGGTCGTTATATACTGGGCACACAATAAGAAAGCATAAAATCATTGACACATTTTATTGCATAGCAAAATTACATTCAGAATTTTGCTGCAATCGTGTTAAGGAAATGACTGCTGATGCATTTCTTCACATTCTTGCAAGCAAAAGGCTACACACTAATCAACGTTAAACAATTTAATTGAATGTTTAATATGATTTAAAAGTAAAACAAGTATGCTGAACTGATAACTGGCATACGAATAACATTCGTTTATATTATAGAACGATTACCTCTGTGGTACACTGCAGATCCGTTATATCGCGATTCGCGGGGTCCATGGATCATTATCGCGATATATCCGGATCGCGATAAAACTTGTCAGGTCATCATGTACATATAGATATACATGTATACACTAGCCTATTGTCACGATCTCAAAACATACACGTAATTAACTCACCTTTTGCATTGTTATATCCATACGTAAAATATTCCATTTTAAATAAAATATAATATTATTCCTTGTAATTAATTTCAAATTGCGTATAATAAATTCCAACTCCGAAGCGCCTACCCGAATTTTACTATTCACGTGAAGTAAACACAAATCCTATTTACAATAAAACTGCACATGTATTTCGTGTAAATGCTTTGTTCTGCTAGAAAAGTGCGCGAAAATTATGCTGACATGTTCGACGTCACGTCATCTTCATGGAAAGCGTGTATTTAGGATTACTATTGCTTACGAAATGTACCTATACAAATTCTTTACAAGTACTGAGAAACAGGTTGGAACTGAGCTTTACTGCTAAATGGCGTCATAGATTTCGTTTGTTTCTTGACAGATGATGGTGATAATGATGACGATGATTAAGATGACAATGATGATGATGATGAGGAGGAGGAGGATAACGACAACGACAATGACGACGAAGATGACGATGATGATGATGACGGCGATGACGATGAAGATGATGATTATAAACGCCATGGAAAGCATTTACAAGAAACATCGCGTCAGTTACTATATGCATTGTACGATCACTTAAGAGACTATTTATTACGCGCGTCAATTGAAAAGTCATTGACAATGATAGATCGATTAAGTGTTTAATATACTTATTTATAATATGCTTTTCAGTGAAATATCAAATTGTATTGGTGAAATTAAATTTTATATTTTCACTTTTGGAGCAGTGAAAATATAAGATTTTATATTTTCACTGCAGTTAAAATATAACATAAAACGGACGTTTTTTCTATAAATAGCATCGATTTACAAGTAGTGGTTTACAACCCTTGGCAAATTTATATACATGTACAGTATTTAACATTCAACAAAATTATAATTAAGCTGCAACGACTCACAAAATATGGCATTTTTTTCCCACCATACTAACTTGTGACAGTTTTGGAATCATTTATGACGTCATTTTTATTACGTCAGAATATACGAACTTGTGACGTTTAAGCTTATCTCGCGCAATGTTATTCATTGATTGTCCAAAAGCATAAAATACAATTATTTTTTTTGTTGATTTCGGTGTAAGATCATATTTTATTTCACTCGTGATCATAGAATTTGTTTTTCAGTCATGGCTGCGCTACTCGTTAAAATATAATTTCCTATGAACACTCATGAAATAAAAAACGAGCTTATGTGTGTGTGTACCACCCACAGCAGGAAGGGAGGCTCTTAAAAACCCATCACATTGCACATAATTGTCTCGATTGTTTCTTCCTTGCAGCGCATCAGTTTGTGTTCAACAATAACGGACGCAATGTTGGAAATGTCTTTTTACGGTTTTCTAGGTCTTTTGTTTTGGGCGTATATCCCAGTGAAAGGTTAGTATTTATGGTTCATGTTCGTATATGTTTTAAATTCACACAGCTTAACATTTAATTAAAAATTGAATAGAATTTTTCTGCCTTTCATTGGTGTATGAACTTAGGAAATTACGCCTAATTTGCATAAACACCGACGGCGTTTATAAATGCATACATTAGGCGTAATTTCCCCCATCCACAGTTCAAACACCAATAAAAATGCAGAAAAATAGTATTCAATTCTTATAATTACAATCAAAGGTGGATAAAAACTTTACTTTTAATTGTCTAAGGGCCGCAACTGGCGCGCAGCCTCTGGCGTAGTAATCCCCTTTTTAGTTTCGGTTTCCTTTTTGTCGAAAGGCATTTCTAATATCTCGTCAGACATTGCAAACCGTTGTTGATAATTTTTATAGTGGAGTTTCTGGTAAAACAATTCAAACTTTCCAATATGCGTTAACAATTTCATCGTCTGCAACACCGGCGACCGATAAATCAGCTATTTTGTTTACGAACAATAGTGTATACATCGTATGCGTTCACGCAAAACAATGGGGTCATTCGCAAATAGAGAATGAAAGAAAACATCGTTAAGGTTCGCGCAAAACAATGTCTTCAATTCTCAAATACATAATGAAAAATTAGTACGGTCATGAATAATAACGAGGTAATTTGCATACGCAGCCGATACATCGGAGTATGAATGACAGGTCACGTGGGCGAATTATCCAATCAGAATGCAGCGCTGACGTGAAAATGCAAAACGTTGTAATTATTAAACCTTTACACCGAACTGTATCGCATAGGTTATTTATGCATATTTAGATTTGCTTTTAAACATTTTCTTGTAACTCTTCAAACCACAATGATTTGTCCAGATGCAATTTTGTTATTAGTTATAAGCTATATTAGATTTGCTATGAAGTTAAATTTTATTAATAATTGTGTGAATGTGATTAGCTCGGGGCTAAGTGTGAGGTTCGGCATGCCTTAAAACCGGTTTGAACCCATCGCTTTGCATTGACTGTTCCCCAATTTTAATAATTTTTTATGTTTTGTGTTTTGTTGTGCGTATTGTACTGTATATTTGTTCGCTTGCATCAAATAAAGGATCTGCGGATGTTAATAAGGACTTATCTCGTGGTGATGTCTCCGGAGTTTTATTTTTGTTATATTACATCAATTTGTTTCGAATGAGTGCAGTTCTTATTGCAAATAGATTCTACTACAAAACAGTAATAAATTCGTCTCTTGTTCTGAAACGATATTTAACATGAAGCACACATATTAGGTTTGTGATAGTTTTCTTAGTTTATATTAACAATGCTATTTGTGTTGCTTTTTTTACATAGAAAAATCGTATGTTTCTAAAGTGTTTAAATCACAAGCGTTTTATTTTTCATTTCAGCTGACAACTTTAGCGTGAGTAGTAACCTAACAAACTGGCATTCAGTCCACTGTGTTCTGGCAGAACCAAAGCTTTCTTTGCAGAACGACTCTTTTCAAGTAAAAGAATCCTTCGATTCATTTGGAAATGACTCTGTTTGGATCGGCTATATTTCCACAAAGGTTCCGTTTTTATTTCTAGGTAATGATCTACCATTTTGTTCAGTGTTAAGATGCAAATGGTATTTGGTACAAAATAATATACATAGGTTTAGAGATTTAAAGGCATTTCTAAAGAAGGTTTTGATAAATTGACAATCTTTACTTACAGCAATACTATAAAACACACATTTTGTATGTAGGTTTTCTTGCAAACCTATGTTTTATGGCGACAATGACATTAATATATTGTGTAAAGTAAACCTGTGTGTTGAAAACTATCGTTTGACATCCATGAGGAATACGGCATCTGTGGAAATAAATGATTTGCATCATTGGTCAGTTGGTTATTTGTTATTTACAATATTGGATTTTTTCTGTATTTTAAAAAAAAAAAGAAGGTCGGTGGATCCGAGAAACTAACTTAAAATCAACAAACTGTAATTGTATTAATTTAGGGTGCGCACACATCAACAACAAGACGTCATACACAGTAACGAGTATTGGTTATTGCAACAACATCTGTGAAGGCGGGATATTTGGTATCCAGATAATCCAGGATACAAATGTAATACAAATACAAGTATAGTATTGACCTAATTGTGTACTCATGAAAAGTTAAAATTCTTGGACATAAATATGAATGTAATTTTTGTAAATAAATGACACACATATTTTATTATATTTTGAGTGTGTTATTATTATGTATATATTAAAACATTTTTAAAATCGTGTATGGTGAAATAACGGACATCTGATGAAAGGTTTTAATGTTTGATTAAGAAATATTTTTCGATTTGTCGTTGTTTATAGGTCAATAAACAACGATTTGGAGTTCGGATGCATAGGAATTAAACCTTGAGGGCGTTAGTCCGAGTTGTTTAATAGCGACGCATCAGAACGACAAAGAGTTGTTCATTGGCCAATAAACAACGATAATGCGATAATTATTTCGATTCTAACATGATTGTACATATATATTTTTGCAATTGTAATTGGAACTACTTTTTACTTTGCTCCGCCCAATTTGGGACTTCTTTTTGCGTTGTTTATTGGGTAGTTTAACAACAATAATTTTATTCTTTGTCTTAAGAAAAATTAGCGAGTATCATGATAGAATATAATTTTCTGCATGTTTTTCGAAACACTAAACTGCACCAATAATAAATGTTGTAATACATTTATTTTTATTGTTAATTAATTACTGATTATTAATGTTTGCTGAATTTTATTTACGTCATGTTTCTGTTACCGCTTAGAATCAAACTCGATTGGAGTGTCGATGTGTAAATGATTCGAAGAATACAACGTTAGGGAAATGCTCTTCGGACAAGTATAGATGTTACGTTTTATACACTGAAACAAATGGTTAGTGGCATGTTTTAACACATGTATTATTTATATCGACTGTGCACAACTCGTTTCTGAACATTCAATGCAATGCGCACTATAATCAATTTTTGATAATGATGCTACTTGTTTATCAAGATGCTAATTATTTATTTAGAGCGTTTTTGTAATGATGAACGTTTTCCGTACAAAGAAAACATCGTCATAGATTCTGGACCAACCGATGAGCCAACCGGAGATTGTCTGACATACTTCTCTCGATCTTTCGTATGGTTTCCATGTAGCAGCGTCACCACATCGCCATATGTTTTGTGCAGCAACGCATCTTTCTCAGGTATTTAAAAACAGTGTTTAATTTAACGTCCATATATTTTTGGTGTTGGACAATTTAAAGAAATCGAACATATTGAATCCATACGTAGGTTCCTTACTTACCAACTATTAAATGTGTATAATGCATAAAAAAATATTGACACAATTTATGGAAATACTAATCCACAGAAAAGCCGTGTTTTGTCAAAATGAAATAGGTGTACAATACACACGAATTAACGAAGTTAAAAAGTAAAAGTGGTTGTGAATAGTCTATAACTACCTCGTAAATTTGAATCACAAGTTTAAACGCTGAATAAACCATCTCTAACCATATCAAGCACCGATATTAAAATTGGAATCATTAATATTCACAGATTTATCGGCAATGGCGAAAGTTAATGAGGTAACAAAGAATCGTTGGACTGATAGCAATGAACTGTGTTCGAATAATAGCAAATATCCAACGTCGTTACGACATATACTTAATGCTAAGTTTGGCGAGGACAAGAATAAATACTTTTGGACAGGGGTTATCAGAGCAAACACCTTGATCAGCAGAACACAAATCGGTGAGTTTTTTGTTATTTCTTGTATAATACATGTACTTTATGGCTTTAAGCATACAGAGTAGTGATTTTGATTGACGTATTTTTTATAAGGTCAATATATAGAGAATATTAGGTGAGTGTTAGATAAAGAAAACGTTTATCATGCGAGGCTTAGAAACAGATAAGCGCGATGCTTTATCATATTATGCTATGCTCATAAATCAGGTAAACCACATGAAAATATGCCCTCCCCCCAAAAAAAAATAATAAATAAATAAATAAAATAAAATAAATATTACGTTTCCTAGTTTTAAAACTGTTTTTGTTTACTACAAACGTCATCATTTGGTATGACGTCACATTGAAATACATAGCGTTCTAAAAATAACGATCGAAAAAACTTGTGCTATAAATAGCGATCGGATAAAACTTAAGTATATACGATGGGTTGTTATCCGATCGATTCGGCTGTAGTAATAGGGTAAGAAATGATTTTGCAAAACACGACAGTACATTTAAAAACGACACTATTAATCATAATCACGAGAGGTTTATCCGTTAAACAGAATCTTACTTAAATTGATTGCCTGAAGTGTTTTATTACTGTATTTTCTTTACTTTAAATTGTTGACCTAGTTTACAAACCGAAGAGCACTATTGTTTCCGACACCCTGTGATCTACTTTCCGGAACAATGATTACCATGCCACCCACAAACGACAGGGATAGCAAATCACTGTGTTCCCCATTTAAAGTACACTTAAGTTTGTGCAATGATTCATCCATTGTTCGATTGTGGTTAATTTATTTGATAGTAACTTTGACGTTATTTTTATTTAATATGCAGAGTGAAGTTATATGCGGGAATATTTTGCAGACTAGAACTCCGCGAGTCTGATGCGTCACCTGACGGGGCATAACTCAAGTACAATAAAAGCAATTATGCCGAAAACCAAACTTAACCTTCTTTTGCCTACTAACACTTCCCTAAAGCTTCATAATGATTGCACAAATACTTCTAAAGTTATTGCTTGCACAAACCTTACTTGAACTTTTTAAAATAAAGGGGCATAACTCATGTACGGTATGAGCAGTTATGCCGAAAACCGAACTTAATCTTCCTTTAACGCCTTCTAACACTTCCTTAAAGTTCCGTAATGATTGCACAAAAACATCTGAAGTTATTGTCTGCACAAGTCTTATTTGAACTATTTTTAACAAGGGGCATAACTCAAGTATGATAGACCAATTATGCCGAAAACCAAACTAATCCTTCCTTTTTATGTCTACTAACACTTCTCTAAAGTTTCGTAATGATTGCACAAACATTTCTCAAGATATTTTCTGTACAAGTCTTATTTGAACTACTTTATTTTGTTTAAAAAGGGGCATACGAGAACAGCTATTATGCCGAAAATCGAAGTTAACCTTCCTTTAATGCCTTCTAACACTTCCCTAAAGTTTTATAATGATTGCACAAAATCGCTGCAGCCGCTAAAAACGCCGCCGATGCCGACTAAAGTAATCCCTATATGTCACCATTTCAGGCGACACAATACAATTGACTACTTTTTTATGAGACAGTTATTACAACCTGCTAGTATTTTTGTTTAAGGAAACGCATCAAACCCAGACATGCAATATGTATATATCAACATGAGAGACAGGGTACTTCAGTTCACCAACAGCAGCAACAAAAAAGCTCTATGTGTGAACGGTAACACATTATGTATTTTGTGTTTGAATTAAACATTAGCGCATAGATAGGCAGTTGATTTACATTTTATTGTACCAAGAGTTTTCTAAGTTAACAACTTAAAGCAGCAATCCAGAAATATGTAAACAAAAAAATGTGGACATTCCACCTAAGCCTACGCCACACTAATAAAGGAAAGGATGCCAAGTGAATGTCATAGATATGGCTAAGAAAACAAAAACTTAATTCGTTCTTGAGCCGATAAGCACTAGCTACTTTTTTATTTTCAGTGACCCACCCCATAAGGAATCCCAACAGAGGTCTTGATATACGGTATCTACATATGAAATTTTCATTACAATATCTCAATTCGTTCTCAAGTTATTAAGCGGATTTTTTTTTCTATTTTTAGTAACAGTGACTTTATATGCAATCCCCATATGCAATCCCAAAAAGGTATCTACTTATGAAGTTTCATTACAATATATCAATTGGTTCTCAAGTTATTGAAAAAAAACAAGGGTTTTAGCTATTTTCGGTAAGTGACCTTGACCTTTACCCAACCCACCCTTTATGCAATTCCATGCGAGGTCTCAATATAAGGTACTAGTATCTATGTGTCATTGAAATATCTCAGATCGTTCTCTAGTTATTGAGTAGAAACCGGTTTTTTCTGTTTATAGTAGCTGTGACCTTGACCTTCACCACACCCACCCAATATGCAATTCCAATCGAGGTCTTATTATAAGGTACCTACATATGAAGTTTCATTACAATATCTCAATTCCTTCTCAAGGTATTGAGGGGAAACCTTTTTCTTGGTTTAGTAACAGTGACCTTGACCCCACCCGCCCGATATGCAATTCCATGCGAGGTCTTGATAAGAGGTATCTACAAATGAAGCTTCATTAGAATATCTCAATTCGTTCTCAAGTTATTGAGCGGAAACCATTTTTCTATTTTTAGTAACAATAACTTTGACCTTAACAACACGCACACCATACCCATTGCCAAGCAAGGTCTCGTTATAAGTTCTACATATGAACTTCCATTAAAGTATTTCAATTCGTTCTGGAGTTATTGAGCGGAAACTCGCTGACCGCCTGCCGCCAGGAGACCAACAACATACAATTATTCTATGGACTGCGGCTTTAAGAAAACTAAATAGTTCCGCTTCAACGTACGCGACCAAAACATGCAAACACTATCAATCCATAAACTATTATTCAAGTGGAAAGTATAATTTATAATTGACAGGACAAATCATTTACGCAAACGTTTTCATTTTTTTTTATATTCAGATATTGAACAGTCATCGCCAACGGTTACACATACCAAATCTACACCTGAAACCGACAAAGGTATGCGTTACATATATACCTGTTTAACCGCGTACTTCTCGTTGTATTATTGAATTATAATACTACAGCATACGATGATTCTAATTTTTTATGTTGTACACTATCTATCGAATTCGAATAATTTTATACCCGAGGACATATTGTACATACATTTATGAAGTATGCGTTACATATATACCTGTTTAACCGCGTATTTCTCGTCGAATTATTGAATTATAATACTACAGCATACGATGATTTTAATTTTTTCTGTTGTATACTATCTATCGAATAATTTTTATATTCGAGGACATATTGTACATACATTTATGAGCAAAAGTGGAAATAATTTCGGGTTTGGTATATTCAATCTAGAGTTTCCAGTAGTATGAGTAGTCATCGGTGTGTCGGTTGGGTTGATGTTGATAGTTGGAGGAGCACTTTTAATGAATATACTCAGAAAACGGTTTGTAGTCTTTCTTTACGTATTGTTTTTATTAAGAGATTGTTTTTCTGTTCTCGTACTGGGTGCAAGATAAACATATTGCATACTAGGAAAGCAAATAAGAACAACAGACATAGATATTCAACATTTAATTCAACACAAATGAAAGTTATTTGAGTCCTTGTATCAGTCTTGATGGTGGTGCCTCTCATTTGAAACGACTTAACCAACTGGACTGATATCGTTATGTTTTGTGTTCATCTACCACATAAATACAGCAAGTCTTTTTGCATATCTATTATTGTTTAACCACATTAGGTGACTTTGTTGTCACGTGATTATGATTATCGTTTCTTTTCAGAGGTACATTACAACTGTGCATGAAGGAGAACAATGGTAAATTGTCTAACATCAACCATTCATTGGAAAAAGGACCGTCTAATGAAGCAAGCGTCGATAACTTTGTAGTCAAGGATAGCAACCTTGTACTGGAGAAACACATGATCTCAGAGGACGAACCTATTGACCATTGCATCACACCAGGCGATCCAAATGAAGTCATTGCGGACGAGGACCATTATCATTCTATCAATGATACAGAGGTACAACGTAGCCATGCAAACAGCAAAAACGGCGAATACGATTACACAACTAATAATGCAACCACTTCTGTCAGGAATGCAGACAATGTGTATAACAAACTGAAGATTGTCCGGCACGGGGACTACGAACATGCACATGGACAGGGGCAGACTCATAACATAACAACAAGGAACGACTATAACACATCTGCAGCGAGGGATGCTCATGGAAACGGTGACTATGACCATGTAAAGGGACATGAACATAACGTCACAACAAGCGAAGACCGTGACACAACTGCAGCCATTGCTTTGAATGCGTGGGATGCTCACGGAACAGGTGACTACGACCATGTCAAGGGACAGGGACATGAACATAACGTCAAAACAAGCAACGACTATGACACTACATTGACTGCAAACGCAAACAATGCAGGTGCAAACGGTGACGAAAGTAATTACAACCACATTACAAATCCAACCAGCAAAGTGTGTGAATAAAGCATCGATACGTGTGCCCTCTAAAACGGAGGATATGACGTTTACAATGCGACGTAGTTTTAATATGCCCCATGTGAACTATCGGGATATGGACACGTCACCAAAGAATGTTCATGTTTTCTATGTATTTCCTTAAACGGTTATGTACATATACTTTGCATAAACAATATTATTAGTTTGATTGTTTAATATTCAATATTACTTTAGTTTTTTGTTGTGGTAAGTTTTCTTTCTTAAATCAATTACATCTGTAATACAACTGAATAGTTGTTGTGTATCAGCAAACTCATAAAATATGCTCGAGACTTTAGGAATATAGACACTCGTGTTTAGGAGCGAATAAAGACTAAGTTTGGCGGCCGTGAATGCGATCCTCATCTTGACAGTTTCTCCATCAGAGGTTATCTGTCATTATAGTGAACACGTTTAACATCGAACATGAACACTCTACAAAACACAAAAATACGGATTTGGAATTTTTGCTTCTTTGGTAAAGATTACTGATTGTTTCTGTTGAAAAAAAAAGTTACAATAAAACAGAAACTAGCAAAATAATTTTAATGTTTTTAACCGACCATCATTAGTAACTGAAAGTAAAACCTTAGTATTCCATATTGCACTAAGTAACATATTGTTCAAGTATAAATTGGGTAACATCTTATAGTGTGAGAGTCACATTGAGTTTATTTACACCAACCCATTTCAATGTTAGTAAAACTAAATAGAGTAGCGAATAAACCCGATACGTCGTGGATCCTAATGCATTGGGTCCAATCTCATTAAAATCGTCTCTAGTCTGACGCTACTATATTATCCGCTGACTGGATCTGATGACTCCGCATTAGGGGTCACGTTCAGATGACCTTTTCAGGAGCCAATCAAACTGTTGCCTTCAATATCATGCGGTATACCTTCATATAAAAAAACCACAAATACTATGCACGAAATTAACGTGATCTTTGGATGTTTACTCGTCTAAGGTACCACTTTATTCTTTGTTATCCCCGTGAAAATTAACTGTAAATGATTTATTCCCGAGGATGAGCTGGAAATGCATCACTTTTCATAAACCGTGGCCAAACATTGCTGTGCAAAAGGCAATTTCGTTCTGCGCAGCAGAGCTGATGTTTTATTGTTCGGAAGTTCATTTGAACGTGACCTGTTATACGATGTCTTCAGATCCTAAAAATGTTAGGATTTGATTTTACTGAGATTGCCTTGGGTCGGAATTGCTTAGCGCCAATCATATTTATGTCTTTAGTTTTATTTATAGTCAGGTGTAGAGAAACGTAGTTCGAATAGATGAGTTTACAATCAATAAGGGATTTACCTTCCGTATCGAGATATTTTACCTGTTTATATTTAGTTGAACGAATATTGCATCCTGATTCAGATTTAATGTGTGTTTTGTTGCGGATGGAGATACCAGTTTTGCAATGCGTTTGTTGAAATTATTTGGAGTTTTGACATTTGTTTTGGCAGGAGAATGTACGTCTTTCTGGTTTATTAACAATATATTGATGTGCATGATAATGATGTTCATCAACCTACTATATCCACAGGTTACTGCTACTTCGGTGGTGGGTGTTTTACACATTTTGTTAGACAAAGACTGTACATAGAACACGCACAATGTCATTTCTACCTTTTTACAATTCAGACCATATACAAGAAAAAAACACAGTCTACTGTTTAAACATTTACTTAACATTTAATGATTACTTCACAATCTAGCTTAGCTTGAATACAGTAAGAAGTGTTTAAAAAAAAGTTCGATTTGTGGTCATCAGAATCATATAAAGCAACAACAATATAACATATATGCAGTCTTTATATTTAAGAATGATGAATGCAACTGGTATACATAATTACACCGTAAATGTAGCAGAATGGGTATGTCATTTGACACAGGCCAAATTAATTTTATAACTAAACAATTTTGTGTTGTCGAAACGTTTTGAAATCCCTGTCAAAACATATAATTATATATTATATTTTGTTTTCAAAAGCATTGTATTTATGAATTGTGACCATCACATCTCCACTTTTTAAATTTACAATTATTTTAAAATATTTAAAATAGTATAACATTGAACAGGAAGTTTATATTGAGTATGAATTTATGTAACTAATAAATAAAGATGGTACACTTGTCCTCAAGTGGCTTTCTTCGGCTTTAAAACAGGTTATATTTAAAACATATCCTTACCCTTGCCAAAGAGGTTATATTTAAAACATATCCTTACCCTTGCCAAAGAGGTTATATTTAAAACATATCCTTACCCCTGCCAAAGAGGTTATATTTAAAACATATCCTTACCCTTGCCAAGGAGGTTATGTTTTGTCGCCGTTGATTTGAGGTTTTATATGTTTGATTAGATTTTGGTGGTGATCCGGATCACCGTCTGAATCCAAGAATATTGTAAAACCTCTTTATTATTAGGAGATAATGAAAGGGAACTTGGTGGAGCTCTATGCTCTCCAAGTGCTTTATAGTTACATGTACATATTACATTTATTTGTTATCGTACAAGAGACTCGCAGCTATGTCGAATTGCCAGTTCAAAGAGCAAAGATACACCTACGATAAGCTGCGATAATGTACTAAATATCTATTCAGTGAACTAATCACATACGAGTGCTGATAATTATTGCATAATTATATTATCAAATGTACCATTAGATTAATTTGAACCGGTCATAGTAACTCAATGCATGCATTTGAATTGTCTGACAACGAACTAAGTAATAATTAAAACGTTGTTTGTGACGATTATATTAACATATAGCAGGTGCAAATATTTTAACGCGTATGCAATTCACGTATAATAGAACGCTTACATGTTTGTCATTCGTTAAATGTTGAGAGCAACGTTTGTATACATTTCAGGACAATACATTTTAAGCAATATATCAACGAAATGGAATGATGCAGAATGTTATCTGGCCGAACCAGAACTTGATTATAAGAACGACCTCTTTGAACTGAAAGAAACTATTGACGTGCTGCCTTTCGATTCTGATGTCTGGATCGGCTATATCTTGGCAAAGGTTCCCTTTCTGTTCTTAGGTAAATTGTTAATGTTTTTTTTTTTAGACATTTCAACCATTTAAACTACAAAGTTGAATATGTATGAGTTATATTATACACGTAAGTTGTTGTAACACTTATATTGTAATAAATGTATAACAGATGTCATATGTTATACACTAATATTGTAAGAGAACTATACGAAATATTATGGGATTAAATATTGTGCAATAAGTATAAGACACAGTAGTATTACAATGTGTACACTAATATTTTAAAATAATTATCAGGCATATAATATGATATACGAACTGTAAAATGAATATCAGGGCAATGTGTTGAGTTAGGGAATAAAACTGTAAGATACAAATTAGGCAAAGTATTGGGTTATACGATAATATTGCCAAAAGGCATATTACTGGGTTATACGATGCAACTTTAAAAGGCATAAGGTATGTAATTGGTTCTATTAAGATCTACAGTTTACACTCATGTAGTAAATCTACAGATTATACACTGATATACACTGATATTACAAATAAGTATTCGACGTACGCATACACATAGTATGTAGGTTATACATATTGTATATGTATAGCTATTGTAAATTGACACTTTGTTTCAGGTTGTGCGAAATTACAGAGTGGACAAACATTCACTGTGCGGAGCACTGGCTACTGCCATACCCTGTGTGATGGAGGAATTTTCGGGATAAAATCGATTTACAAGGTTTATATGTAACTTTCCTTTATTGCATTAATTGTTGCAGTTGTACAGTAAATAAGTATTTTTTTTTATACATTTTAAATTAAAATGAATAACTTTCGACTGAGAAGTATGAATTCAACACACAACATACAATATTTGTTGTTTTGTATATATAAATATCAAAGTAAATCATACTTGTACGTCACTTTTATGCATACTTAAAAGGTAAGCAAAAAAGTAAAATATTTTTCTTCCTTTTCTGTTATCGTATTTCTCGCTTTTGTAACTACGTATGGTAAGGTTAACATGATGTAAAAGAAATAGTCCATTCTACAACAAAAGCGTCAAGTTTATATTTTTCTTGAGAACAAAGGCGTGATTATTTTTATTTACAAAAGGATATGTGATAGTTAAAGTGTGGCACCTATATGTTACCAGTCACTTACGATGACAGGCATTTTGAGATGTCTTTATCTTATATGAATCTGTATTTTCAAAAACTGGAACCCATTTTTATGACACTCATATACAACCTATTTAAGAATTCATAATGTTTATTGACAGTTGCCTTAAATAATTCTGGAAAAGCAGAATGATGCATTTGCTTAGGTTATTTTTATTATTTTACAGTCTCAACTGGAATGTCGCTGCGCAAACGAACTTGTGAACACACTATTTCAGCAGTGCATCAACAAATCGGATACCTTTTGTAGTAGTGGGTGTTATGCTATTTACAAGCAAATAAATGGTATGTAAAACAAAATAGTCACATCCCTCCAATATTTGAGAGTCAAATTAAGTTTAAAGGCTTAAACAGGTCGCTGAAATTGTTATTTTTCTTACACGCATATAACTTGCAGATGTCTAATTCCCATTTTTACACACAGAAACCATCAAACTTGTGAATAGCCGCTATAAGCCGACTGGAGATTGCCTTACATACTTCTATCCAGCTTTCGACTGGCGTCCATGTACAGTTGATTCGCCTATAAAGGTTATGTGCAGCAACCTTTCATATTTAGGTATGTAAACATCATACTCAGAGTCATAAACACATCACAAATAACGGACATGTAATATCTTAAAACAATTATAATATACAAATATATGAAAGGAATTTCATCTCGGACATGTTTTGTATTTAATCAATAGGCAAAAATGTACAAATTTACTCGTAGTTAAGGAAACAAATTCGATAGTTAACTTTCTAAACTTACTTAAACAAACTTATTTTAAAATATATGTTTAGTTTACCAATTTAAACAATTATTATCCATAAATGATTGTAGCCATTATATATGGCTATTATGTAATTCGGTAAGTTATTAATAACATATAATCGTGTTTTTATTGAAACGGCAATCGGACATTGGAGTTTCGCTATTGCAAATGACGGATAGCTATTGGATTTGTAACCACGCCTGGTAATCTCACTGCTCGATGAACACCGTTTACAGAAAATGAATGTTTTACATGATATCTTCGTCAAAAAATGTAGCTTTCTGAATGCATTGTCATTCAAATCTCAAAGATCAATCAATAGCGCTTCTTCAAAGGAAGAAAAACAATACACATCCAATTCATAATAAAATAATACATTTATCTTACTATTTCAAATACAACATACTTTCAAATATTCATTAAAATGATTACGTTTATTTACTAGATACATCAGCAAAAGCAAAAGTCCATTGAGATTTCACAAAACCGTTGGGAAAATGGTAATGCACTTTGTTTGAAAAACGACCTGTATCCAGCGTCTGTACAGAGTATACTCAATGCAGGATTTGGTGTCGAGCAAAAACAGCCATACTGGACAGGAATAATTAGAGCAAGAACCTTATTTAGGAAATCTAGTCTAGGTATTCAAATTCCTTTCTGTGTTCTGACACATATGTTTCCTTTTCGGAAGAACATTTAGTACCTTTATGATTTAATGATTTGGTTGCACACAATTATTTTACCATTTAATAATTTACTTTATATTATGTCTATTGCTTAATTTACAAAACCAGTGCAGAGAGCGAACACTCACACAATTAAACGTACGTCATGGGCCGTAATTCTTAGCAATTATAAATATTCTTTACTATATCGTAATTAAGGATCCAGAAGGAAATAGCTTGGTGCTGCACATAATCATGCAAACACGTATGTTTTGAACTGCGTTGCTAGGTTTTTTGACTTTCATTAATTTGATTAAAACAGTATTAACTGGTCATGATTTTTTTTATATGTAGGCAAGTATACAGCGATTGAAGACAATCAATATATATATGTTGACGGAAAGCATAAAGCGCTCCTGCTATCAGCCGATGTCTCGAAGAAAGTTCTCTGCGCTACATGTAATGCATTTAGTATGAAGTTGCATGTTAAGTATATAGAAGTGTTGTAAAACACATAGGTAACAGTAATGCATTTAGTATGAAGCTACATGTAATGCATTTAGTATGAAGTTACATGTTAAGTATATAGAAGTGTTGTAAAACACATAGGTAACAGTGATGCATTTAGTATGAAGTTGCATGTTAAGTATATAGTAGTGTTGTAAAACACATAGGTAACAGTGCGTGAAATAATTTATTTTACAGTGCGGTACATCTAACTATCTAACTAGTGGTTATTTAAACGAGGAATTATTATGCTGAAAGATTACCATACATTTTAATTATTTACTGTTTCAATACACTTATTGTAGCCAAAAAGCTATGAAGTTTTCACGTGTAAACGTTTATGGATTGATCAGTTACCTTATTATATGTTGCTTCGAATGGACAACACTTTTGGCCACTTCAGTAGAACAATATATTCAACAACTAGATTTAATGAGCAAAATAACGGATTTCGTATTTTCAATATTCGTATAATTCTTAAATACGTAATGGAAAGCTAAGATATTCACGGCTATTCAGAATAACATGCTGATAAAATTGAAAATAATATTCAAATTCAAAATTAAACGCGTACCCAATCCAATATTCATTGCAATTGCAGTAACATTGTTGATTTAACTGATCATATAACCTCTAACATGACTTTATTTTTTTTGATATAATTGATACTCTCTATGTATATAAAAGACTATTCCATAATACCATTAACTGTTTTAATTGCAAATTTACATCTTTATTGTCGAAGGATGCATTTGGGTTCTTTCTTTTAAATATCTACACGAGCATTGAGGTTGCCAATCAAATTGAATTAACAAACAGAAAAAAATACGGCATAAACACATACGGTAACATCCCGTCCTCCTAAATCACGTTTCACTTTCAAAAAAACTACAACAGATGCTTCGACAACGCTAGTTCAAATAACAAAACCAACACAAGGCAATAGCTCAAATCTTTTAGAAGGAATGGGATCCAGCCATATTGATCTGGAAGCTATCATAGCCATATCTTTGCATAAATAGTGTATATCACAATTACAAGTCAAATATCACATTATCGATTTCGAAACAAGAATGATATCGTTTCTTGGCAAGATAAGTCATGCTTGTATTGCAAAATTGTCGAGATAATTGGTATTGTGAAGTGCATTATAATTATTTGAGTTGAACCTAGATTTCCCAGCAATAGGGGTTGGCGTCGGAGTGTCAATTGAGATCCTGTTCATAGTTGAGGAGCACTGACAATCATTGTCTCAAAAGTAGGTATGCACAACTACTTAATGTATTGATATATGTATCATTTCGTAACACAGATACAGATTTAAATGCATTTTTAAATGATACGAAATTGTATATGACACAATAACACTGTTAAATCAACTAAGCTTTATGGGAAAGAGTTACATGTCAAGTTAACTAATTTTGTAGATTTTTATGACGTCACGTTATGAAGCTTCAAAGCCGGTGTTGTTTATCATTTGTATCAATACAACGGCAATATTTTTCGTGGATCAGTTTCTTTAACTTAATTGTATATCTTAATTAAATCCTAACCTTGGTAAACTGTTAACATTTGCACATCTGGCGTCTGTTAATTAAGATCATCACCAGTCGCAGATACATTTGCTTTGACATTGACATTGAACATTCTTTCAGAAGGAGTTTGGCACTACTTGTCACGGATGTATTTCTGGACGGTCGGCTTTTTAAAGCGTTTTATAAATATTCTATACAACACTGATTGCAGAAGAAACCTGAAATGTTTGACGAAGACGATTAAAGGCCCGCATGGTGCCTGTAATGCCTTTGAGGGTGAGCCGCCTGTTGGTGAAATTATTAATAACGGTGTGGACAACCATCACTATTGTGCACTTGAGAACAGCGCAAAATCAGTCGAAGATACCCAAAATACATATAACGCGCTGTGTTGTCCGAATGACGACCATTGTAGTTCTATAAATGTGAGCGTAGGGCCATATGAATGTGTTGAAGATGAAAACGAATACATAAACAATACCACTGCAGCTGGTAGAGAAATCAGGTATACCGACAACGTGTATGAAAAACTAAAGAGTAACATACATGTCGATGATAACAACTGTGGCGATGATGTAATTTACGGTCTTGGGTTCAAGAAAACCCAGAATGACACATCTGCAGACATGAAGAAATGACACAAATGAGGAAATAAAGTATACGACAAGAACATACCACAAAGCTGGTTAACAAAGCACAAACTTATACTGGAACGAAGGACCGTGTTTGTATCTCAAGCTTGTACAACTTATCACCTTCAGTTGCTCTGACGGACTATTTTGAACATGTGTTTTCCGTGTTGCTGTCTTAACCGACTGTTGATAAACGAAAAGCATGCCCTAAAAAACTTTGGTAAGAAAAACAGATCAGCAGTCCCGAACCAATAAGTCAAATATTATATGTCGCTAGCCGTATGCCAAAGTGCTGCAGATGTGGCTACATATAAACTAAAGAGTGTGATTTAATATTACACATAAAATAATTAATGAGATTAACGGAAATTGTATTAAAATGTACTTTGATATTGTGAAACGTTGCACATAGTTTAACCTTTCTACTGTCAAATAGCATTCTTTGTCTTATATTTGTAATGCGTACGTTTTATTGTTAGTAGACCATGAAATGAAAAATAAGCCAAACACATTTTATTTAAACGAAATGGCTATTGCGTGCGCAGTATTTATTAGGGGATGTATAGCAAACATTAAGTGCTACCGAATAAAGACCAAATTTGACTGGAATTGCAAGAACAAAACGATATATATAATTAACACAATTGCATATACTGTCTTTTTTTTCACTACCATTATTTTGTGTAAACGACAACAGACAATTTTGCACATTATCCAAGAAATAAGTGTTTTTTTTTCTTTTAAATCAGTGAGACACTTTAGATGTTAAAGGCACTGAATCGAAAGTAATAAACTTCATAATCGATGTATATTGACCAAACATAGTATTCCATGCCTTACCATACGGTTACACAGTTATAAGCACGGTTTACATTTTATGAACATGTATATTTGTTAATATTGTGAATGGCATTGCCTGGAATCGAAATTGCGATTAAGTTGATAACAACCAAATATGGTTTTTGAAGGCTTTAATTTGTACTGTTAAGAAAAAGGTCGTAGTTTGGAAAGCGATATTGCAATGAGGAGATCGTGAGTTGGATCGCTCTTCTAGCAATGCTCTAGCGATGAGAAAGCTATAAAGAACTTTCTCAAGTTATCGAGTACAGCAATTGATCCTAATGAGCAGACATGACACTTTATCAGTTCTATATACTGGTCATATTGGTGTACGAAATATCGAGTTAGATGCAAATTATGCCATTTATCATTTGGGACTTGGAAGCAGGGTACAGTTGCATGAAGTTTGATACTGATGGCTACAGGTAGTGCTGTAAAGGTCGGAACATATCATAGCCTTTAAAATGTGTGGCGTGCTAAAGTTAATCGGTAGAAATGAGTGTTCACTTTCTTAAATCACCAAATAGACCAACGCCCCGAATTTTTTATTTAACCAATCATATTTGAATCAACAGAGCCAAAATAACTTAGTCTTTAGAACAGGTAAATTTAATGCAAATATAGCAAGAATATTTATATAAACATATATAAAGGGTATACATATTACAAATACATTTACCGAATGTACTATCTTTACGAAAACCGGACTATAAGTGATTTCATTCATTTGATGCACTTATACAGACAAAGAGATATGATACATATTTCTCTGTATAATCCATTGTTTTCAATGAAAGTTAGACATGTATGTACATTGATCAACATTGATGAATCTTAATATATTGATCGTTACCGAGACAGTTGTTAAATGGTTATAATTAATTCTTGTGTTTCTGAATCTTAGTACAATTTACAGCACAACTTCACTAATGTTTATTTAATAAAAGTGAGTGCTTACACAAGGCCTTTCACGAGGGATAAAGTAAACATGTTTTCGTATAAATTACAGGTCAAGAAATATAATATACACGACACTTATTTGCTACATTTACTCATTGTGCTACAGGTAGCTACAGGTATCTATCTATGTCTATCTAGGGGAAGATACATGTAGACGCTTTGATCACACCGATTTCAGTGTTTTCTAAGCGTGTCATTGGAATTACAAGTAATAATGATGAAATCTGAAATGCATAGAAACGACGTAAAATACAACTACAATGTTTTGGGGACGAATCGATGAACTTAGCAATGAAAGAATACCAGTGTAAGTCTTAGCCTGTACCGTTGTATGTCGTTTTAACCAGACACACAATACGTTGACAGCAGTATTCACAACAATCTTTATATAATGATAAGATAAGAACAACTTCTTAAAATAACATGTACTGAGCGAAAACACCAATTCATCAACAGATTGTGACCAACCATATATCCGACCACCAACATAAAGATATTTCAATGAAACTAATGTATTTGATAGTCTCCTCCTGAAATACCATCACATATAGAAATATAAACTACACATTTATGGAATGATTGAACATGATGATATAAATGTCGGAAATACATGGCGAAGCGAGCTAGAGAGGTTCGACTTCGATACGTAGAAGCCCCCTAGAGGCCTCCTTTGTAGGTATCTGATCGGCATATTAGACCATGTGTGTGATTAAAAGTCTAATGAAATTATAGAACTAAACGGCAAATACCAACGAAAAACTAGTATTGTCATTTTCATAACTTATAACTAATAATACTTAAATGTATAAAGTGTATGCTTATGTTTTGTGGGATTTTGTTTTATTACATCGGGAATTTTTCATGGTTTTCAATTTACTTGAACGTATGTGTAGATTAAATAATACGCATGTATGATACTGCATTTCGTACACATAATTGAGAATGTCCATTTTTTAAAATAAAATGTATACATGTGTTGCATAGGAAGCAAATAAACTCAGATTAATGTTGCTTCTGGATTTTACGTGTTATCAGACACAGGGTACTGTTTGGTAATAAATGCAAAAAAATTACTACATTTAATAATTAACTATACAGTTAGCAGTTAAGAAAATAGTTATTATGTAAACATTCCGTCTGTAAAACACCTTATGATCCTCTTTATCCCTTCATCGATCAGACGGCGAGAATCGACCCCGTTGAATAAACTGGTGTATTTTGTTTATTTTTATAAATTCATTTGTCTAGTTATCTTCTACATTTTATTTTGTACGTGTATTTTAAGCCAGACAGAAAATGATAGGATAGAAGGAATGGTCGACATGAAATGTGCAACACTCGTCGGTTCAGGATTTCGAAGCCTCCCTAGATTCACACATCTGTATTCCATACTAACTGTTCTCTGTCCGCCCATCTATAATGACACAGAGACAGTAAACATATGCGGTTTATTTTCATCATTACATAATTCTTTGGCATTATACTATTCTAAAAAAAACATTAACTTGACGAGTGCGACATATTTAAGTATACATATTTACTAAAATGTATGTCCGTGGTTAAATTTATAATCTGGTGTAAAATTGTCATATGAATAGTTGTGTTTACAATCAATATATTTCAATACGGGAAGTTCTATTCCTTATCAGACTATTTTACCTGTTGATAAATTTGAACGAATATTAAAATCCTGAATTAGACTTGCTGGTTTTGAAGAGGACTCGGAGGTCTGAATTTTGCAATGTGTTGGTTGAGCATTCTTGGAGTTTTCATGTTTCGTATGACAGTCGAAGGTAATTCTTTTTTTTATATCATATTTCTGACTGACACGTTTGACGGACTGGCTATTTAACGAATGTATTAATCTGAGAATACAATATAGCCTAAATAACACAATGTTTAAGAACTTATGGTCATAAGACTTGTTTAAAGCATTCTTTATTCATTGAAGAGTTAGGATTAAAAGAATTTCTTTTTGACTGGCATTAATGATTCAATGGTAATGTATTTAGGAGGATAAGAATTAAACTTACCTGAAGATCAGAAAACTAAAATATGTAAACAATGAACACCAATTCAAGTAGTAGATTGTCTAATCCCTTCTATGCGTGGCAAGTTTGAACTACAATGTTTAAGTGTTTTGCAGAACTGGAAGAAATATTTGTACATTTAACTTACTTATCACGGATTCACATTTTTTAATTTTAACTTACTTTTCAAATCAGGGTTATGTACTTAAAAATACCAAATAATGTGAGAATAATGCAAACCTAACACGACATGAACAATTAGCAGGGAGTTAATTCATTTCAAACTGATAATACGATTGAAATATTGTCTTTAAATGTTTTTTGGAAACCAAATACAAATCCTTAACTCTAAATCTTACACAGTGTCCGTACAAAAACACAATATTCAGAATATTTCTTTTTGTGTTGAAATGGTTAGGGCAATACACAAACTCAATTAAATCAAAATTTAGTGCGAAATGTATGTAAATGGTTCTGACAAAGTGTTCATTAGTATTGTATCAACATAACAATGAAACTAAACAATTAAAAGATCCAAAGAACAGCAATATAAATATTGAAACATGAACTCAATAATAATCAAAAATTCCAGTTTAGTGGTTGACACTGGTTGTCAATCGTTACATTTCGATTATCAGAAACACATTGATGACGAATAGAGTTTGCAAATTTGAAAGCAACGTCTTATACGTTTCAGGTAAATACATTTTAAGTAATACATCAACAAGTTGGAACGCTGTAGAATGTGATTTTGCCGAACCGGAACTTGTTTATAAGGACGACCTCTTTAAACTGAATGAAACCATTGACGTGCTGCCTAGCAATTCTGAAGTATGGGTCGGCTATATCTCCGCGAAGGTTCCATTTTTGTTCTTAGGTAAATTGTTCTTTTTCCTTCTTGTTTTATGTCGGGCATTTCAACCAATGCAGTTTACTACACAGTAGATTAAGTACAAGTGATATTATACACAACTGTAGGTCAAACACTAATTTCGTAATATAATATATTTTATAGGTTATACACTAACACAGCAAAATAATTATAAGAAATATTATGGGATATACTCTGAAATGTCGTACAATAAGTATTAGTCATACTTGTATTATAGGTTGTACACTAATATTATACAAATATAATCAAGGACATAATAATATTATACGATAATATTGTCAAATAAATATCATGGCATTTTGGGATGATACTATAAGATAAGTATCAGACATAGTATTTGGTTATACGATAATATTGTCAAAAAGTATCAGGCATATTAATGGGTTATACGATAAAATTGTAAAATAAGCATACGGAATGGTATTGGTTCGATAAAATCTACAGCTTAAATTCATGTAATAGATCTAGAGATATACACAAATATTAAAATTAAGTCTACGACGTATGCATATTACAGGCTATGCACTTATATCGTAGAATACGGATCATACATATTATTAAGTGATACATAAGTGTATGTATTATATATAAATATTGTATATGGGCACTTTGTTTTAGGTTGTGCGACGTTACAAAGTGGGAAAATATTTACAGTGCAGAGTATTGGCTATTGCCACAATTTGTGTGATGGTGGAATCTTCGGAATCAACTCGACTGACATGGTTTATCTGTTATTTAAATGTTATCATTTATTACCAAACAGTTGATTAATATTAAATAAGTATTTTTTAAACATTTTAAATTCAAATATAACACGTTCGTCGTCATTTGAACAACGCACAACATAAAACGGAAACCAGACCAAATGTTAAATATTATTCAGTATATTTAGATAATTTTATGTAACTTGTATGCATACCCCATGGGTAAGCAAGAAATAAGCGCATTTTTACTTTATTGTTAGTATCGTATTTCTTGCAGTTGTAGCAATGTATGATGTGGCAAAATACACATACAAAGAAAACTATGTAAACAAAAAAGCCCATTCCTCAACAAGAGTGTTATTTCTTATATTTTGTCCTTTTACGAAATTTTACAACAAATATTTGATCATTTTTAATTTACAAAAGGATGTGTGATAGATAAACAGTCATATCTATATGTTATTTGTTACTAATGATGACAGGCATTTTGAGATTTCTTTATTGTTTGTATCTGCATTTTCAAGACATGAAATATTTTTATGATACCGATATACAAATGATTCAAGATATAGTATTTATAGTAGGATTACGCCGTGCAAAATGCTGGAAATGAAGGATGGTGCATTTGCTAACGTTATTTTATTATTTAACAGCTTCAGATCAGATGTCACTGCGCAAATGAACTTGTGGTCAAAATGTTTCATCAGTGCAATGGAACAGGGGACACGTTTTGTAGTTATGGGTGTTACGCTATTTACATGCAAACACATGGTAAATAAAACAAAATAGTCAAATCCCTAAACTATTTAACAGTCTAATGAAATTTCAAGGCTTTGCTTAAATTGTTATTTTTTTAGCAAGCATATAACCCGCATATTTCTAATTCCCATTTTACACATAGAAAGCATCCCATTTGCAAACTACAGCTTCAGCTGGCCGACAGGAGATTGCCTTACATACTTCCATCCATATTTCTTCTGGAGTCCATGCAATGCTTCTTCTAGCAAGGTTATGTGCAGCAGCCATTCATATTTAGGTATGTAAACATCATACTCATAGTCATACTCATAGTAACTTCGCTAATTACATAAATATCATTAAATACCATATACAATATTTGAAAGGAATCATATCTCGGACATATTTTGCATGTTAATCAAACGACAAACATATATAAATTCAGTAGAAGAAACAAATCCGAATCATTAATCACTTTTCAAACTCACTGTTACCAAACTGAGCTTAATCACTTTTCAAACTCACTGTTACCAAACTGAGCTTCAAATAAATGTATAATGTGCCGATTCAAACCATTATTATCCGCATAATGGTTGTGGGCATTATATTATGCTATTATATGCTATTATAGATTTGTTAATATGACTGTTTTTAAGCAGACAAATTGAATCAAGTTTCGGTAAATTATCAATATCACTAAATTATTTTAGATTGAAACAATATTCGGTTAGCTCACTATGGCAAATGACGTGTCATTCAAATATCATCGATCAAAAGCGCTCCTTTAGAGGAAACTAATAAATGAACGTACTATTGCTAACAAAAGAATAATTTTAAATCGATATTTTATTTACAACATTCTTCAATTAACAATGATCACATTGTGTTTTTTATCTAATTGTTAGATACATCAGCAAAAGCGACCCCAAATGAGACTGCAGTACATTCATGGGACATTGGTAATGCACTTTGCTTGCAAAACAACAAGTATCCAGCGTCTGTACGTAGTATACTCAATGCAGGATTCGGTGACCAGCATAAAGAGCCATATTGGACAGGAGTAATTAGAGCACACACCTTAATTAGGAAATCGATAAAAGGTGTGTAGCTACATGTTTTTGTATAAATTTATTCTAGTTAAATATCAAACAATCCGTACTATACTCGGATGTTATAAAATGAGTATTTAACTTCATTCACTACACATCGCTTCACGTCACATTGTGTTATGTTTTGGCGCAACTTATAACAGTGTGATTAAGCCGTTAGGCAGATACGTAAAAATTTTATTGCAGGGAGCGATTTGTAATGACCGATGTTTATGTACCTCATACATCATAATCATTCAAACATATATGTTTCTGACACTGCATTGCTAGATTGTTTTATTTTTTGACATTGAAACAACCGGTTATATATGTTGTAAAAATGTCACGCCAATAAACCCGAATGGATAAATCCTGATATTGCATCGGCTTCTTTGAAAATATTCAGACTACACTTGTAAAAAAGAAGCTTTGCAACGTACCTAAACAATAGAGGATAGATTCCTATCAAGTTATTAATACTGGTGGCAAATCTAATATATTATAATAGAAATGCTATTAAAATATTTCACATTTAATTCGTATATAATAGACCAATAAATTTGCCATTTTCCAACTTAGTAAATCAATACAACTTTCGAGTGCCCCTTCTATATTCGTACACTATAAATAGCTGTATGAATTGCGTAGAATGTATTTATCCTAGACTTCAAGGTCAAGTCTGTCTGAGCTATAAACTATATATTATGCAATCGAAATGGCGAGAAACTCGACTACGTTAGCTGTGTTGTCATAATCTTTACTATGCAACGAAATATCTAGCCAGCCATACATATATTTTAAAAGACATTTGAATGTCATACTTTGGAAAGGAATGCCTGAGTTAAAAAAGCAACAACATAAGTGCCGTATATTTGTTGTAATGCTCTATATGTTTATTTATATACAGGCTACGCATTTTATTTTCTGTGTTACTCACTTTCTCTTGAATATTTTTTTAATCCTTAAGAAACTGATGAGCAGACATATTTCTTTTTAATATTACAAAAACAAAAACAACAAAATAACGAAATATATATATATTAGGAGGAGTACACATAGTATATTTAGTATAGAAGTAAGATTTAGTATGTAAACATATTGGGCCGTTAGAATCAAACGTCAGTCATGCGACAGATAAATAAAGTAAACAAGATTCTGTGTTTGATAAACACGCATGCCCCCGGTTGGTGCTGGGTAGCCCATTTCTTAGTCCAAATTAGGGCAAGGTCAAGGTCAAAGTGTGGTAGCAAGCGGTGTTGGTGCTAACCCTAACCCTAACCCTAGACGAAATGGTAAAATCTAGTTAACCAAAAAACAGCCCATTTGAATTATTGTAAGTGCAAATTAGGTCAAGGTCAAGGTCAAGGTCCGAGTAAGGTTGAGTGATATGGATGGATTGGAAACGGTCATAAGTAACAACTGTGTAAATATCTAAATGTTGTAGTAAGCAAAGTTGCTGCTAGTCGAAACGGTAAAATCAAGAAATTTTGAATTATTATCCAAATTAGGTCAAGCCCAATGTCGAAGTAAGGTTGGGTGATACGGGTGGATAGGGAATGGTCATAAGCAACAACTGTGTAAGTATCAAAGTGTTGTAGTAAGCGGTGCTGGTGCTCGACGAAACGTTAAAATGTACTTAAACTTGTCTCGGACGGAAGGACGGAAGGAAGGGCGGAAAGACGGACAGGACGATCACTATATGCCTCCTGCATCAAGATGCCGGGAGCATAAAAAAAAAACAAAAACACACAACCAAGTTACACATTTGTCAGTTTTACATAGACGCCAAATATCATTTTTAAAGATATTTCTTGTGTCTGTATGTAGGCAGCTTCACAGTGATCGAAGACGAGCGGTTTGCATGTGTTGAAGGTAACAATACAACACTCCTGCTATCATACCCTGGCTGGAAAACGGCTCTTTGTGTCAGAGGTAACCAATTTATTAAGACGTTAACTATTTTGTGTATAACAACTCTGAGCTTTCATACAAATTAGACAAATTATATAGACACATTTCAATAACTAGTAGTCCGAGCAAAGGGATACATTTATAGACAACCTAAAGCAAAACACCATATAATACAATTATGTACATATTTAGGTAGACTATGAAGGAGAGATAATCTACGGGCATAAATGATTTGATTTAAGAAATTGACGTATTCAATAATTAAACATACTTCAAACTGAGTAGTATGTTTTAATAGCACATGTTTTTATGAAAGTCATGATTATAAGTTTGTTATACATAACAGCAATAACAAATAACAAAAACAGTAAAATTTAAAAAATGTCAAGAATTAAATCTGATACTTGCAATGATCAGATGTTTTAAAGAAGTAATACTTTTGCGGAACAAAAAATATGCTACCAAACATTTTCAAACAATTTAATGTTTAAGTATTCGTATTACAGTCGGTAGAGTTATCATATTATTTCCAAGCAGTCTTAAAACTTACGTTTCGATAGGTTTCGTTTCTCGATTTTTATTTTAGCAGATATGAATATTTAAAATTTAATAATGACCATCCAAGGGGAATTAAATAAATCTTATAATACTATATAACTGAAAACGAAGCATGGAGTGTTTCTGAAATCATTTCTTTAAATATAAGATTTGACGTGTTAAATTATATTAATTTATATCTCGACAACATAGCGCATTGAACTGAATATTCCGAGTGGTTGATATGTTCTCTAACATTTTTATAAAGAACACGGATTATATTTGTTGGATTAAACCATTATCTAAAGATATCATAACAATTATGCGTCATGCCAAAAGTGAGTGAACTTTTTAAATGACGTCGCGTTCGCTAAGTAACAAAGGCGTTTGAAATCCACTCGTATATAAATTGAACAACTACGCAAATATTCAACAGCCGCGGATTGCACAAAATTTCGAGGATTGCAAACTCTGATAGAAGAAAACCTTTACGGGACATTTCTGCTTATTTCAACAATGCTCGGAATGCTAAATGTTCAACCACAAATTTGCACTGACTGGTTTATAAACGACGGTCAGTTACGAAGAAGGTGAATATTACAGCTGTCAACAAGAGTAAGAGGGTTTTTGGTGCAGGACTAAATTAACATGAAAAGTGGAATCTGACTGGAGACAGGTGATATTTAGTGATGAAATGATACATTTGAAATCCGATGGTCATTTGAAAGTTTGGAGAAAGGCCAGTGAAAAGTGGAGTCCTGAGTGTTTGGGCTATGTATCAGGCAGCCAGGGTAAGAGCTTGAAGATAATGGTCTGGGGTTGTATTTGTTACACCGGTGTGGGAACGTTTGCATTTATCGATGGAAATATAAACTCTGACAAGTATATTGATACATTGGACACATTTGTATGGCCAAGTATTGTCAAGCATTTCACAGTCGATAATTGGATATTCCAAGAAGACAAAGCTCTAAGCCATAAGTCCCGTGAAACTACAGCATGGAAGGAATGCAACAACATCCCGGTATTATTTTGGCCAGCCCAGTTCCCCGATTTAAGTCCAATAGAGAACCTTTTGTTAATACTCAAGTGAAAGATAAAATCTCATTTCCATAGATGACATGAAAGAGCGTCTGCTCAGTGCCTGGAACAACATACCCGTTATGTACATTCAGAGACTTTATTAATCCATTCCAAGGCGTGTTACATTAGTTCTTATCCAGAAAGACAGCATGACCAAGTATCGTGTCTGGTAAGTGTTTTCAGTTAATATTCATCTACTTAGCAGTTCAGTTTGAGAGCCATTATAAAAGTTCTCTCACTTATGGCACGAAGATGTACCTCCTATAATTTGAATTATAATATTACGTGTACATTTATATTTGTCAATCAGCAGAGACAACGACATCAGTGTATACGGCAACATCCCGTCACACTACACCACATTTCACATCAGACAAGACTACAAGGGTTTCTTCGACAGCTCTAGTTCAAACACAAGAATCAACGCACAGTACCAAAGCAAATCTTTTGGAAGGACAGGAATCGACCAGAATTGGTTCAGACGGTATTATTTGTTCATTGAAAATGTGTACGTTTCATATTTCTATCCGGTATGTTTGTGATGGAGTTTGAAATGAACATGCACATGCTTGCATTAGCAGAGCTGCATCTATATAAACATATAAATATATATTGTAATGTATAATGTTATTTAATTGTTTTCACCACTAGATTTCCCAGCTATAAGAGTTAGTGTCGGTGTGTCAGTTGGGATCCTGTTCATAGTTGGAGGGGCAGTGGTTGTCATTGTTCTCAAAAGAAGGTATGCAGCACTAAGTAATGTATTGATATATTTATCATTTGGTAATACAGATACACATAAAAATGCATTTACTATACACAATTAAATAGTTGTAACATGTTATTAAATAATAGAAAATGTGTTAACGACACAATAATTGCGGTGAATCAACTATGCTTTATGGAAAAATCCCTATATATTTCACACTTAGTAAAATAAGCACATTGTGTCAATATTGATGATGATATTGTGTAAATATTGACTAGCCATTGAACACACTTTCTGAAAATTTTGGGCAATACTTGTCACGGATGTATTGTTGTAATAATGTCTTTTGAAATCAGTCAACTTATTTAAAACTACATTTTTACATACCCTAATTTCAGAGGAAACCTGCGATGTTGTCAAAAAAAGAATAACGCCTCGCGTGGTGCATGCAATACGTTTGGTGGACCGCCCGCTGCCGAAATTGCTAACGGTGCAGACAACCATAAATATTTTGTACTTGAGAAATGCTCCGAATCAGACAAACATAGTGTCATCCAAAGCAATGCATTGTGTACCCCAAATGAGGATAATTACAAATCTATTAATGAGGCCGAAGAACCGTATGCACGTGTTCAAGATGACAACTGTGACTATGATTACACAACTAATACCACTGCAGCTGGTAGAGAAATCAGGCATCCTAATAATGCGTATGATAAAATGAAGAATGACCGACACGTCAAAAATTACAATGGGCGCAATAAAGAGCACGGACACTTTCGTAACATGGTTCAGGAAGCTGGCAACAATTATGACGTCACGTCGACTGCACTGGCAATACACGCGAAAAGCGCAAGAGTTGACGATGGGGACTATAATCACATTAAACAGCCTACTGTCGGAACACTCTCTGGACGTAATAATGCAGAAGATGTTAACAAGTGTGACTATGATGTCATTAACGGCATCGGCTTTAATAAAGCTGCAAGTGACACCACTGAATATGCGCATCTGCATAAAGGCAAAAAATAAGTGAAAATTCAAAAGATGAGGATGGCAAATATAATCATCCAACCAAGTGATAAGACACTAACAAGACTTACTGAAACTGAGTATTTTAACAACTGTGACTTTGATGTCATTAACAACATTGGTTTAAAGAAAGCTCCAAGTGATACCACTGAATATGCACATTTGCATAAAGGCCACAAATTAGGTGAAAATGCACAAGGTGACGAAGGTCACTATAATCAACCAACCAAATGCTAGAACATGAACATGACTTAATGACGCAACAGAGGTCAACAGTTGTAGTTGTGATGTCACTAACTTTAAGAAATCCTCCAAATGATACCACATTTAAATAAAGGACACATTTAAGTGAATAGACCACCATATGTGTCAAAAGAACACAAATAATTTTACAAAGGATTTAACTATACGGAACGATCCATAGTTTGATAAGTTACATGGTTACCATGTGATACCGTATCATCATGAAATCCTCTGGCGGACTGCATGAAATCTATCAGAATAACAGGATCACTTAGGAAATACTTATACTGTTTCACACTATAATAAATCACAATGTTAATATAACTAATTCTTCAATTATTAACACTTAACAAAATTCTAGCATTTTCATGTTGATGTAAAACGAATTCACATAATGCACATATGAAATAAATACGTATGCGCCAACATTGTTCACACTGCACTAATATAAAGATTGTTGTTTGGAATAAAAATGAAGTGCCCTATATCAGTTTAAGCATGCTCCACTCACTTAAACGAGAATGCCATATTTATTGGACATGCGAAATCATGCCAAATTTTGTAAATGTTTGACATTTATTGCGTTATTTAAGAATTATTTCAACCGGAAATTTAATTCTTTAAAACACTTTAATCGATTTGGATAAACGCCCCACTTTCCAATTACAAAATACATTTTTTTTTTTTACCAAACGTATCCTACTCCATGCAACCATTTTAACTAAAAAAAATGTATAGTGGGTTAATATAAAATATGTTATTGTAAACACATATTTCAGATGCAATATTTGTACGAAAATCGGATTGTAAGTGGTTTCCTTCCCACTCCGATGCACTTGTTTGGCATCCTTGTTAAATGAGGTTTATCGACAAACTGTGAGGTATGAAAGACATTATAGTTTATAAACCACTTTTTACAATATAACATGGACATCTATATAATATTGATCAACATTAAGATATTGGT
Source organism: Congeria kusceri (assembly GCA_027627225.1). Classification (NCBI taxonomy): domain Eukaryota; kingdom Metazoa; phylum Mollusca; class Bivalvia; order Myida; family Dreissenidae; genus Congeria; species Congeria kusceri. The sequence goes on from CM051030.1 coordinate 2,518,339, forward strand.
ATATATAGCCAGTCATTAAATTGTTAAAATCAATTATTGTGTTTCGGAAATCATGGGTAAGTTTGTACCGCGTCATTACACATTTGTTTACTTAATAACAGTGGGAGCATTCACAAAACCTTTTACAATGGACTAAACGTCAGCATCATGTTCATACAAATTAATATTATATGAATAACACTCATTTCAGATTCATTGTGCTACAGATATTACGTCTATCGGGACTAGATTGAATTACATGTATTGTTGACTTGTTGTCGGCATGCTTAAACAACCAAATTGTTAAAACCAGATTTAAATCATAGTGTCTATATAACACGCAGCGATCAGATGTTCATAATATGGAAACTGTGGTATTCACAATACTACTACGCCCTTTACAAACGAAATAAGATTAGTTGAGTGCACAGATCCAATCTTAAACCAGGATAAATCGTTATTCGCACTGGTGGAGCACATGCTCAAAAATATTTCAACCTTGTTAACTTCCTCGTTCAGTCATGCTATGGTCACAATACGGAGAACAATCAGTCATGTTATCGTCACAAGACGGAGAACAACGTTGTTGTAAAATGTTGTTTTACGTATACTTTGGAGCTTTGAACATGTTGACAGTTACAGGTAACTATTAGTTTTTGTTTAATTTCAGGTTTCTGCAACTTAGTCGTTCAAAAGTACAATAATATACGCATACGTACAAGAACGGAAGATTCTAAACATTGGAAAAGATGGTCATTTAAAAAAATAATACGTAGAAAACATTAATTCAGGTCAAAATGCTTGGGCGGTGTATTTATTTACTCACAAATATACATCCTGTCCGGATGAAAAGTAAGAAATGACGCTTATTTTAATAAGCATATGTGGTGACAAATTTCAGTAGCGTAGCTTCCTTGGGGCACTATAGTCACGTGCTTGTATATTTTTTCCGAGATTAAAAAAATATATATATAACCATATAATAAAATACAATAAAAGCAAGATAAGGTGGGGTGGTTGTATGAAACCCTCAAAGCCTAACTATTACATGAATGCTAAAAAAATTTCAAACTAGAAACACACGCTTACTTCTTAAATTAACTTCTTTTAAAATCGGGGTTTAGCTTAAACTAGTTGTTTGTTACCATAGGTAAACACGTTGTTATTACCGGTAAATCATTTGTGACTGTACAGTACATTTTTATACCAAAACTACGCCCCTGCTTTTCCTAAACGTATCATTTCGATATATTTTTATATTTTTTTTATTACAACGCCGATTTGTTCGTAAATAATGTAAATAATTTTATAATTTTAAGAGGTATTACGCTGTGTTTGTTTAAGTTCTTGTAGGGAAGAAAACAAAACGATTATCCTAAATAGCTTTAAAACCGTTCAACTCAACATATTGATTTAGTAAGTTTAACGTCATAAACCAATTTGTTTAATTATACACATATTGCTCTATGTTAATAATATTTATCACATAAAAAGTTTATTTACAAAAAGGTGGTGCGTGTTTGATCGTTACAAATGTGTGTACGTGAAACATATTTTACACATTTGGTACCACCTTCATTATCGATTTACATAATTTACATAACACGTGAGGCCGTCTGTTCTTCCTTGTTTAAACATATCATAAGGTACTGTTTGTTACAATCTGTAGTTAGAAAGATGCCATAATGGTTATTTAGTATGGAAATTGTTTTATGATCCTGCATTAAATGTTTGCCTAAATATGGACTTACCTAAACCGATTTAGAGTATGCGCACAGAAAACAAAGAAACAAGTGCTATCACTATCAGGTGACATATGCCCCCAAAGGCGCTTTCAGTAGGTGCCACATTGACACCAAAATAAATCTTTGTAAATAAAAGTGAATGAACAAACGTAAACTTCATTACATCAGTCAAAATGGCTGCTCTGGACAAAATTACGAAAAACGTTAACCAAAATTAAAAAAAGGGCATTAATCTGCCTAAATACAAAACAGTATTATGGGGGCTGCTTTCTCTGGTGGAGACGTTAATAGTAAAGAAGTATTTTAAGTTTCAAGTAAATACCTTTGAAAGTATTCAAGCTATTAGACTTAAAAAAAAAATTAAACAAAATTTTAAGTTAAACAAGGGGCAAAAATCTGTCAAAATACAAAACAGAGTTATGGGGGTTGATTTCCCTGCAGAAGACGTTGATAGTAAAGATGTATTGAAACTTTCAAGTAACTACCTTTGATATTATTTAATCTATTGGACTTCAATAAAGACTTTGTCCAACATTTCTAAATTAAAGAAGGGGCATACATCTGTCCAAATACAAACCAGAGTTATGGGGCTTGCTTTCCCTGGTGGAGACGTTGATAGTTAAGATGAATTTTAAGTTTCAAGTAAATACGTTTGCTAGTATTCGAGTTATTGGAATTTATGAAAAACTTTAACAAAATTTCTAAGTTAACAAGAGCTGTCTCAGGAAAGCGCTCTCGACTATTCAACCGCTTTGTCAGAGTTATTGGCCTTTATCACTACAAAAAGGGGCATAATTCTGTTAAAATGCAGGTCACGGTTATGAGCTTTAGCCAGTGATCTTATATAATGACAATGAAGACATGTGTGAAGTTTTAATTGAATATCTGTAGCAGATATAGAGATATGATGTTGTTGCACACAAGCTTTAACCTAAAATTTCAAAGTACAAAAAGGGGCACAATTCTGCTAAATTGCTGGTCAGGGTTATGGGCCTTGATCTGTGACCTTATATAATGACCCTGAAGGCATGTGGGAAGTTTCAATTTAATACATGAAGTAGTTATAGAGATATGGAGTTGTTGAACGCAAACTTAAACCTTAATTCCTAAGTGCAAAAAGTCACATAATTCTGTTAAATTGCAGGTCAGAGTTATGGGCCTTGGGCAATGACCTTACATAATGACCCCGAAGACATGTGTGAAATTTCAATTGAATATCTGTAGTAGTTACAGAGATATGTACTTGTTGCACGCAGACCTTAAGCTGAATTTTATCTTGCACGCAAACCTTAACCTGACATTTTTTAAGTACAAAAAGGGGCATAATTCTGCTAAAATGCTGGTCACAGTTATGGGTCTTGGCCAGTGACCTTATATAATGACCCTGAAGGCATGTGTGAAGTTTTAATTGAATATCTGTAGTAGTTATAGAGATATGGAGTTGTTGCCTAAAAACTTTAACCTGTGTTTCTAATGATAGGTTCCCGCTATCGTGCGATCCATCACGAACGCCACGATTGGCCACTCGCAGCTGATCGTGGAATTTCTCTAAAATTTCAGACTTGGATACGATGTAATGCAAGTCCATACGATGTTTTGGGCTCTGTTGCGATCTGGCCACGATTTGCCAATTACAGGTGTCACGATCTGTCACGGTCTGATCTCCAGTTTAGAAACGACTACATACATTTCGTTGGGATTGTTTAGTTTAATACTATTTTATTGCCTTTTTCATAATATATATACAAATGATAAAAAATGTGCAAATACAGCATAAAGTAGACATTAGATGACGACCCTTCCCAAGAATTTCCGGACCGGTTCGTTATAACTAAATGCATTCATATAGCTTTATGATATGCAGAAAATTAATGTACAATGAGATATGTTAGTGTGTAAATATATATTGGCAAAAGACAAAAAGTGAAACAAAATTATTTAATATTTCATGCAGCATATTATACCGCGTATTTATTACAAGAAAACAGGGAAGAAAAAGGAATATATAAATACATGAAATAATTATAAATAATTATAAACAATTGCTCCACACCACCCAGCTCAACATTTCTTAGATACAAAATAAGTTGCAGCGAAAATATGTGAATTCTAGTAATACAAATGTATTATAATATGTAATTATAATCAATTCGCGAATCTATTCGAGGTTTGTATATATCGTTGAACTTCCAGAAATAATGCCTTCTTTTGATTATCAGACAATCCCGGAGTACCAAATAATAGTTTGTTTACACTAAGGGGATGAAATGGACGCGTGTTAGTAAAGAGAACGAGTCGTTGCTCTGAGTAGAGCGGACATTTGAAAAAGAAATGATCGGCATCTTCGACGGGACTATAAGACATACATATTGGATTTTCACGTAGGTGATTGTAATGTAAATCGGCATTTAAATCACGACATTGGTTTCTTTCACCAATTAGAAAAAAATGAAGGAACTGTAGGAGGATTAAACATTTGTTTAATTGTGTTTTTAAAGCCTGATAGCGTAGATATCGAGCGAGTTTCAACATCAAGATCATTCCAAAGCTTAATCGACGAAAGAATAGTAGAATTCGAATAGATCGCTAGTCTGCGGGCAACTGTTGCGTAATTGCTACTATTTCGTAACAAATAAGGAATGTTGTCAGACGGTGCTGGAAAAAGATTGTTTAGATACTGCGGTAAGAGACCTTTATTGTGTTTATATACTAAAACTAGTTTTTGTATTTTTCGTCTGTCATTTAGAGAAACCCAACCGATTTCTTTTAGAAGAAGAGTAGTTTTAGTTGACCTTGTTAATCCTGTGACAATTCGGGCTGCATCCAATCGAATTTTATCTAATAATTCCGTTTCATATTGGGATTGTTTCGATCCTGTCCACGATAGGGTCACAACGATTATGATGCACCATTAGATACGATCGGCCGCGCTTTGTTACGATGCAATAATATCTGATACGATGATCTGATGGACAATTGTTCGTATGTGATCGTGTTAATCGTAGAGAATTTTTGAACCGTTCAATTTTTTCTGCGATTAACAGGATTGCCACGACTGACCTCAAGATCTAATATGATCTGATAGGATCACCACGATTGGTCCACAGTTAAAACCAAAATTTCAATTGTGGCGCGAATCGTGAGAGTGGGAACCTAGCATAAGTACAAAAAGGGGCTTAATTCTGCTAAATTGCAGGTCACAGTTAGGTGTTGGCCAGTGACCTTATATAATGACCCTGAAAGCCTATTGAAGTTTCAATTGAATATCTATAGTAGTTATACAGATATGGACTTGTTGCACGCAAACCTTAACCAGAGCATTACGGCGACACCGACGCCGACACCGACGCCTACAAAACGGTGAGTAGTATAGTCGAACTATTCGTTGAATAGTCAAGCTAAAAAGAGGCATAAATCTGTCAAAATACAAAACAGAGGTTAGGAGTGTGCTTTCGTTTCGTGAAGACGTAGATAGTAAAGATGTATATTATGTTTCAAGCAATTACCCCGAACGCAGTGTTTTATGTTAAAATAAAATACAAGATCACGCGACTTACTATTTTTATTATACTATTTTAAAACAAAAGTGCCAACATTGCTCACGTATAAACAAACTTAAGAACTTGTATAAGAAATGAATGAAATAGATTATAAACTTTATTTCAAATATCGACTCTTAAAATTATGATTGTGAATGTTTAAAAAAAATGCTCCAACATCTAAACCGATGTGCACACATGGATTCAAAGCACAATCCCACCACACGCATGTTACCGGCTTAAGTTAAATTTATAACTTTATTTTGACCACTTATGTTAACCATTCTGAATATTTTAATCCCCAAAATAATGCAACCATTATTGATAGACACAGGGGTGTGATTTGTTAGATTTTTATACGGATATGGATACACTGATACGGGCTGATGGAAATGCGGCCATAATCTTAATGGTTTGAAAAACTTATGTGATACATATTGAAATTAAGGATTCTTCTTCAATTTGACCTGGTGACCTAGTTTTTGACCCCACACAACCCAGATTCGAATTCGGCCGAGATACCATTGGGACAAATGTTCTGACCAAGTTTCATGACTATTGGGCAAATAATGTAATTTCTAGAGTGTTAACAATCTTTTTCTTCAATTTGACCTGGTTTTTGACCCCACATGACCCACATTGAAATTGGCAGAGATATCATTAAGAGAAATGTTCTGACCAAGTTTTATGAAGATTTGGCAAAAAATGTGACCTCTAGAGTTTTAACAAGCTTTTTCTTCAATTTGGCCTTGTGATCTAGTTTTTGATCCCACATGACCCAGATTCAAACTCGGCCGAGATATCATTGTGACAAATGTTCTGACCACGTTTCATGAACATTGGGCAAAAAATGTGACTTCTAGAGTGTTCGCAAGCTTTTCCTATAGACGTATAAGGAGAACTGCTCCCCCCCCTGGCGGCCATGTTTTTCACCGGAGCGGAACCGTTTTTTAACGCGGCCGAGTTATCATCAGAACAAAGGTATGAGCATGTTTCATGTTGATTGAGCAAACAATGTGACTTCTAGAGTGTTCACAAGCTTTTCCTATAGCCATATGAGGAAAACTGCCCCGCCCCCTGGCGCCCATGTTTTTCAATGGGGCGGAACCATTTTCAAACTCGGCTTCTAGAATGTTCACAAGTTTTTTCTTCAATTTGACCTAGTAACCTAGTTTTTTGACCCTTCATGACACAGTTTTGAACTCGGCCGAGATATCATTTGAACAAATGTTTTGACCACGTTTCATGAAGATTTGCCAATAAATATGGCTTCTAGAGTGTTCACAATGTAAATGTTGACGACGCACGACACACGACGGACAAAAGGCGATCACAAAAGCTCACCATGAGCACGTTGTGCTCAGGTGAGCTAAAAATAATTAAAAAGTGATAGTAACACAATAAAATATTCTACATTTTTAGTTCATATCTCATGATATGCACTTTTTAAGAATACCACTTAACATTTTACAAAAGGTCGCTGTCAGACGGAACTGAACTTGGTTTGATGGCGTGCGGCGCTAGCACTTTTAAAACACGACCATTCAATGCCAAGCATGCTACCCGTATTTAAATCTATGTCAACATAAATTTCAAGAACAGAAACTCGTCTAAAACAACGCAAACAACCGAACACACTTCCGGTTTGTCACGAAGATTAAGGAGTGTCAGGTTTATAATTTCACACTATACTACCGATTATTACAAAGTACTTGGTATATATGCTAATAACAACGTACCTTTTGCATACTACAGGATGTACATCAATGGAAACGCAAGATACGACAGTCACTGAGGTTAAAAGTATTGGTGATTGCCATCTGATGTGCATGGGAAGAGCGTTTGGAATCCAAACGACCGACATGATGTTGGTGATCTCTTTTTCAGTTTTTTTTGTTTAAGACAAATTAGCAATCAATCTAGAAATTCATGAACTATTTAAATGAAAAATAAGAGTGTACATTTAAATATAGTTCATAACATTGGGTTCAGCTGCATCATAGATATCCCACTATAAATTAATTTACTTGTTTTTGTTGTATGTTTGAGTTATTTATTTCGTGTGTTATTAATTTTTAGGACAATGTGCGATGCTGGTGTGGCTACAGTAATGATGATCTGTTAAAGGATTCGTGCAATTTCCGATGCCACTTTATAGGATTTTTGTGTGGAAAGAATAATACAAAATTCTTTTCAATATACAATACCACACTGGGTTTGTCACATTATGTTTTGTTTAATGAAGATAAGTTCGCTTTAAAGAAGCCGTGTGAGTTTTCAATTGTTTGGCTTGTAATTGTAATGTACACACAGAATGCAAATCACTTTTGATTTGAACACTATTTATGTCTCTTTTGTGATGTTTGCCTAAAAGAAAGTACTCGCACTTATTAATAAGGCTTTCAATGTTGATGATGCAGATTAAGTCCTTTAATATTGTATATTTCGTCTCTTGAAAGCCAGACTGTGCTATCAGCTTATGAGCAAAAAGTACTGATAGCACATTCTGGTTTCAAGACACGATTTATCATTTATCGTCTGTATCATGCTCGTTTTTAGTTACAGCAACTCAAGATACTGACGAATATGCATCCTGTCTTGAATTTAATTTCCCAAACTTTACATGGAAGGCCTGCAATAAAACATCCAAAAAGTTTCTGTGCAGTTATGTCATAGGTATGTACTCGCGCTTCAATGTGTAATGCATAACAAGTTATAGCTTACATTTGACATTATACTATTAAAATTGTGTAACCATTATTAAATTATCCTATTTTCGAAATTTTAGTATAGAAACAAAAATATGGTTGCTCTAAAAGACACTAAGAATGAAAAATACAGTGACTTGCACATAGTACTTGTACTAACACAAACAGATTTGTTTTGCAGAAGGACAACGATTTACTGAAGTACAGAATCAAACTAAATTTAGTGAATCGTGGTTTGAAGCGAATCAAAAGTGCCTTTTTTATAAAATATATCCAGCAACAGTGGACAGTGTTATTAAAAGTATGAACATCAGAAAACTGGGCGATCAAGACAAACAAGGACACTGGACAGGTGTCATATAAACCAATGCGGTTCTAAAGGCAGAACAACACGGTAACACGGTTCTATGTAGCATTTGTGCCGGCATCTTATACTTAAGCGCATGCTGAGTGTATAAAGCTGTGCGATCAACGAATTAAAGTATTCTTAATATAAACATATCTTTATCACACCATTTAGTTATAACAAGAGCCGTCTCAGGGCAGCGCGCTCGACTCTTCAAACGCTTTGTCAGTGTTATGGCCATTTATCATTACAAACAAGAACCGTGGACATTTCACGAAAACCACATTTTTCGAACGACATGCTTGAGTCAGCACAAAAATAAATGTTTTTGTATTGGTGATTATAGGAAATTGAGTAATTGAGGAAAACCCGTTTTTCTAATTTAAGTAACAGTGACCTTGTCCCCATCCACCCCATACGTAATCCCAAGCGAGGTTTCGATATAAGGTATTCATGTATGAAGTTTCATTGAAATATCTTAATGGTTTCTCAAGTTAATTAGCGGAAACCTTTTTTCTATTTTAGTAACAGTGACCTTGACATTGACCCCACCCATATGCACTACCAAGCGAGGTCTTGATATAAGATATTTATGTTTTAAGTTTCATTAAAATATCTCAATGCGTTCTTAAATTATTGAGCGGAAACCGTTTTTCTATTCTTATTAACAGTGACCTTGACCCCTCCCACTTCAATATGCAATACCAAGCGAGGTCTCGATATAAGGTATCTGGGTATGATGTTTCATTACAATAGCTTACTCCGTTCTCGAGTGATAGAGGCATAGATTTGTTGCACGCAAACTTTAACCTGAAATTTCTAAGTACAAACAGAAGCACAATTCTGTTAAACTGCAGGTCAGAATTATGGGCCTTGGTCAGTGACCTTATGTAATGACCCTGAAGACATGTGTGAAGTTTCAATTGAATATATATAGTAGGTATGTACATATCGAGTTGTTGCACGGAAACTTTATCCAGACTTTATAAGTACAAAAAGGGCATAATTCTGCTAAAATGCAGGTAGGAGTTATGGGCCTTGGTCACTGACCATATATAATAACACAGAAGACATGTGTGAAATTTCAATTGAATATCTGTAGTAGTTATAGAGATATGGAGTTCTTTCACGCAAACTTTAACCTGAATTTCGAAGTACAAAAATGGGCATAATTCTGCTAAATTGCAGGTCAGAGTTATTGGCCTTGGTCAGTGAACTTACATAACGACCCCGAAGAAATGTGTGGAATTTCAATCGAATATCTGTAGTATTTACAGAGATATGTACTTATTGCACGCAGACCTTAACCTGAATTTTCTCCTGCACGCAAACCTTAACCTGACGTTTCTAAGTACAAAAAGGGGCATATTTCTGCTAAAATGCTGGTCACAATTACGGTCTTGGCCGGTGACCTCATATAATGACCCTGAAGGCATGTGTTAAGTTTCAGTTGAAGATCTGTAGTAGATATAGAGATATGGAGTAGTTGCACGCACACTTTAACTTTATTTTGAAGTACAAACAGGAGCATAATTCTGCTAAATGGCAGGTCAGAGTTATGGGCCTTGGTCAGTCCCCTCACATAATGACCCCGAACACATGTGTGAAGTTTCAATTGAATATATGTAGTAGTTATAGAGAAAGGGACTTGTTGCACGCAAACCTTAACCAGAGCATTACAGCGACGCCGACGCCGACGCAGACGAACGGGTGAGTAGTAGAGCTTGAATTATTTGGCGAATAGTCGAGCTAATTATCAAACAGTGTATCTTGTAACAACATATTTTATGTTCACATACGGCGCAGCTATATAATGTTGCAAGCAAACACCCAATAATTAATTTGAAATCGGAGCTATAAAAACCTATTGAACTTGCATATTTAATTGAATATTTGGTCTCGTAAAAGATAAAGATGTGCATAATTACTCATTTAGATGTATGTTGATAGTACATTAATCGCGCACTCATATTACACAGTATTACACACTGTATTACAAAACAGTACAGACACCAAATCAAATCTGCCTAAATCACGGTCTGTAATCACTGGCGCCACCTCTGTTTGGAGATGCATTGGAAAACGAGCCAATTATACTTCCGAGGTGGCGCTAATGACAGGAAGTTGTAGGAAGAAGTAAGCACTTATAGAAAGTGAGTTGGTTTTATATGTTTTATGACAATTTGATACACTGTTTTATGAATCGGATATTGTAGTGCGAGTTGGAATCAATTTTACCTTCCAACGATGTAAAGAAGCATTTCAAAATTGGAGGACTTTTATAAGTGGTGATATAGTAAAAATTGAACTAGCTAATTGATTATTTTGAACGTGTTAAGACATAATTTACACACAAGTAGAGCATTAATGGCACAAATTAATTCCTTTCGAAAGGTATTATTTGCTGCGTTATCAAAAATGTTGGCTTGAAGTCGATTAAACACATTATTCCTCACGTTTTCCTGTCATCAGCGCCACATCGGAAGTATAATTGGCTAGTTTTCCAATGCATCTCCAAAAAGAGGTGGCGCCAGTGATTACATACCGTGACAGTATTTACATGCGTAGCATTGAGATCTATCCTTTGGTATAATTAATGGAAATATGCATGATATACCATTTCTTTTACAGTTAAAATTTATTGTAGATCTTATCTCTTCTTCGTATACTAAGTATGCCTTCATAGAGTCCAACGGCAGGATCGCGTACGAAGTTGGTGGTAACAGAGGCAGTCTGTGCGAAGAATCTGATGGTAAGTTATTCAATTATAGTTTTCACTTCTCACAGATATATAACTTAACTTTGTCATATATAAAAATAATTTGGTATGTCGCAATACACGACAGTGCGCTAATGTGTACTTGCATACACTTAATTCTTATATAAACTTGACACTATCTTCAGATCCAGGGGCAGAAAATACACAGAAAAGAGGTAGGACACTGGTGTTTCTGTGTACATGAGCATAGAAGCAATGCAAAATATTGTCAGTCTATTCATGCAGCGATACGAGTTTGTATTAGTCTTTATTTGTCGATCAATGTTAGTGTTTCGCCTCTTGTCAGATAATATGGTGTATTGACTCAGTACAATACCAGTCTTCCTGGGCAAACAAAATCTGGGGCAGAAATTTAACATTTAAAGGTCAAATTAAAACTGACGACGTTGGCTTACTTTGAAAATCAAACAAATTACTATAATATATTTGTTGTCAACTTTGCAGCAGCCAGCTAAGTATATAATTGATATGTTTACAATTTACAGGCACTGTTGCTGTTGGTATTGGAGTTGGTGTGTCAGTCGCTGTCATTGTCATAGTTGCTGGCATCGTTCTGATCTGCAAATTTGGAAGAAGGTGGGATATATGTAATAGTTTACCTGTGGCTTAAATATGTCTGATATACTTTGCAACAATATGCCATATGTGTGTTTTTACATATCTTTATACATTACTATTCACTGCTATGAGGTAAACACAGGTTTTGTCTTACGTGTCTTTTGAAAGATGATATTTGAGTTAATACACAACTTGTTTTACAATTTGTATCATCCTAAAGGCCCATTATGTTATTATAAAGTGAGCTTAATGTCAAGAAAATAGTTTTAAACTTACTGATTTACAGTTTTAAAACACGTACACGATAAAATAAGCTAATTTTAGTTCGTTTACCTAATCATAAAACAATAATAAAACGTCCATAAATAGATATAGATAATGACACTATACAGAGAGAATGTGTCGTAATTTAGAACGTCAGCCTAGACGCTTTAGTGATGTGTTTCTGTTTTCGGTGGATAAATGAAATATCATCTCGAAACTAAATGCAAAAGGTTCCATTAAAACGTGAATATAGTACCTTTATATATATTTTAAAATGGCATACACGACTTTATTGCTAGATTACACAATGGGTCTTCAAGTGTAAATAATCAAATAGTTCATGCTATAAATAAAATAGTATCAGAAATCGTTTCGTGTAATAATAAGACATAATAAAACAGTGTATGTAGCGGAAGTTGAAATGAATTCACATACATGAGCGCTATTCTTTTAGAGTAACCACAGGCTGCGAAGACAATACTGACAGTATAACGTCTAGAAATAAACATGGTCTTGAAGAAAGATCGAACGAGATGAGAAAGGTCGATGAAAAAATTGATAATGGAGCAATTCACAATTATTTTGTGCTAGAAAAACCTATGAATACACTGAACGAGAATAAGCGCGGTTTTGAAAATTATAACGAAGTGGCAGACCTAAAACAGGGAAATACAAAAGATGATGATTACAACGAAATACACGGTACGGAGAACCCTTATGAACATATCAGAGAGGATACTAGTGATTACGATTGCACAAGTAATCGTACAGCAACTGCACATGCGAGTACGAGTCCCGACAACGTGTATAATAGGCTAAAGTTTGAAAAGCACGGAGATTACGATCACATCAAGGGACAGGTGCAGATTTCTAACTTTACAACTAACGACTATGATATTGCTGCAGCTAGGTTGGTTACAAACGCCAAAGAGAATTACGACCATGTAAAGAGACAGGCGCAGAGTCCTAATATCACAGCAAGCAGCCACCACGACAAGGCTGTAGCTTTATTGGCTGTCAACATAAGAGGTGCTTGCGCAGAAGGTGATTACGACCATATTCAGGGACAATAACATTCGTATTGGAAATTCGCAAGGACAATGAGATGACATCTACACGGATACCATGTAACGAAAGTAATTACAAAGCAATTATATCTATTTATAATATAAACAAGGTGGAAGCCGAAAATACTAGATATGACGTTATCGATGCGATGTCCTTCTAAAAAACATCATAACTTATGAACAAAAAATGCGGACATACATTGCACCAGAATCGTATTATACGCCTTCTTTGAATGTTTAAAATATTTAATGCAAAATAACGTTAAGGATGTGCTCAGTGTGCAAGCAAAAGAGCAATAAAACTGCTCGTACTGTAGACGAGCACACATTCCAAAGTCACATACTGTAATATTATCTTTCGAGTCACATGCAAGAATTAAACGAAGTTACAAGAAATACAGCATCAAGAAACGTGTGGTGGCTACGATAACACATCTCGTCTACTGAATGCCAGAAGATGCAATCAGCAAATTATAATAAACTAACACATATTCCATATCTTTACTGTATTTTATTCACTAAACAATGTCACATTTTTACTAAGGATGCCTTGGATTTGAAACTAATTTATGGATTACTAGCTTTATTAGCGTAAGGTAAGTTTATCATCCACTGTTAAGCATAACTGTTATTCCATTTGTATAGGTGTTTGTAGCTTAGATAAGTATTAACCTAGAATCCACTTTTTGTATGAATCAGGACTATAAAGCATAAATTGTAGAGTTTCTTGTAACAGAAGTGTTGCTTTTTGATTGGATGTTTGCTTATTAGGCAGCATTTACTGTCATTTTATTTGTATTTTGATTGTCGAAAGAATAATGTATAAGTTTAGAGGTGGAACTCATTGTAACTTTTAGTTGTATTCTTCATTTAATTTTCATCAACACATATACTTATCTATTTAATACTATGTACTCTTTATGAATATATTTGAAGAAAAGTATTTTGAGAACATAAAATCTAAAACATTAGTGGGTATATTGGCATGAGCAATAACGTATGAATTCCTCTTCTGTTTACTGTTATTGTATTGTGATCGGAAATAAACTATGAATGAACACTTAATGGATGGGAGAGTCTGTGCTATCATTGAACGCCCTTTTGTTACATTGTTACTGGTAAGACACACTAACTGTATTCATAAAATGTACAACAGTTACCGATTGACACGTCCATAAAACGCGTTTTTTACTCTTTTACTGTTTTCTTTGGGTAAATATGCAACAAATGCACTAAATATGCAATCGATGCACTTAATATATATCAGATGCACTTGATATATAATCGAAGCACTTATATATAGCCGATGCACTTAATATATAAAAACCGATGAACTTAATATATAACCGATGCACTTAATATATAACCGATGCACTTAATATATAACCGATGCACTTAATATGCAACTGATGTACTTAACATGCAACCAATGCTCTTACACTATTAACATCGGGTAGTTCACCGTGCAAATGACAACTCGTCGGAAAAATATAATTTAAAGAGCAACACCAATGAACACTGATATTTTAAACATCAACATCGAGTTTACAAGTTGTTGTATACAATCCCTTTTTGAAATGATCTTCGGCAAAAGACAACTGCTAAGCTGACGATACCGGATAAACAGTTCGTTGTAATATTTAAACCATTTTTTGGGGGGGGTGGGGGCGGGGGAAACACAGTAACATTCACGATAGTTTAAGCACTACACATATGCGTTAATTGTAAGGTTTTGTAGGCAAACGTCCTCATAATCCATTAGAGCGAAGTGAGAATAAAACTAGGGCAATTCTACAGATACCTAATATTTGTTCATTACAAAGATGCATCTTCATTAGTTTAAATTGATAACATACCAATCGTAATGACGAGGCTTCGATTTTGCTACTTCTATAGATCTGTCAGTGTTTGAGTGTTAAAGGAAATTAAAACAATGCATTGTTGCATAAACATAAACATCATATTGTAGATATTTTTAATTCTATTAAATATCATATGTGTTTATAAGATCTGGCATCAGCATCGTCTATCATGTAGGCGGTAACAGAAAAACACGGCCGTAACTAATTTGGATTGACATCACAAAATGTTTTTAACTAGAAAAGCGAATACATTAAATCAGTATCACATATGTAAAGGTTGTACAACGATTCAATATTTTGTTTTATATAGTAAAGCCAAACATGTTTAGATTCTGAACATGAAAAGACAAAGACAGGTTGTACGATAAGACAAACCAACCCTTCTATCCCAGAGGCCAAGTTAATTTTGGTCCTTTTCTGCCGAACCATCTTATTTTTTGTACAAGACTCATCACTTGTTTACCAGGAATGTAGTGCAGTTTGTGAAACATCCGGTTACATAAAATAAAATTAAAATGCATTAGTAATTACGATTTCTGTAACTTAAACAAATAACGCATCAAAAATGTATCTATATATCCGTATACTGGAAATAAAATATAAGCTTGTGTGGAAACGTAATATTTAATTCTGAAAGATTGTTGTAAACTGTTTTAAATTAAAGAATTAAACTGTAATTTTGTAAGATGGAAGACCGGAAAAAACGTTTTCTATTTGTCGTGCACGAAACGTATATGTTTTATAAAACTGCGTGCAAGAGGTGATTTTCAAAATTTGCCAATAAACACAACTTAAGTTTTATAAATTATTTATAAAAATCTAAATATTTTTACGATCAACCAGTGCTGCACTAAACTGTCTGGCATTTTAAGAATTATAAACCATTAAAATGAGATTTGGAAATCAAATCAAGTGAACTATGATCCTTTCATCATAAACTTCAACATTTCATGTCTGGAAGAGCAGACGCAATGTGGTAAGTGATTAGTGACTCTCACAACACAACACTGTGGTCGTCAGTACAACCTCAACTGGCAATAGCACACGCGCGCAAACAACATCTCAAAACCCTCTCAATTCCATATTTTCTTAAACACCACATACACTACTGAATAAACTTTCAATCACCAGTAATATACACTGCGTGTCGCTAAAATAATGTTGTCAAGACGATCCGCTAAAATAATGAGTACTCGTACAGATGACAGTAGAATATCCAGTACAATGATAGTGACAAACGAACTAGTCCCAACACAATTTCTTGATTTGAATTGATTTAAATTTCATTGCTTATCAGCCAATTGTATAATATACATATGAACGTTTGACCACACTTTGCAACAAACAAGTCATGCACAAAACTAAACAATGCATGCACGAAATGTTGTAACATTTATAAATTCTCTGGATCGCTATAACTGAAACTACACTTGATCATGTAAAATACACATTCAATGTAATGAGTACTCACTGCGAATTCCATTGACAGGCACTTTCGCTGTTAGTGTTGGAATGGGTGTGACTGTCGTTGTCATCGCCGTAGTTGCAGGAACCGTTCTGATCTGCAAATTTAGGAGAAGGTGGGATAATGTGTTTATAATTTGCTTGTGGCTTGAATACCAATAAAATAATTTCCAATGATATGTGTGTTTTTCAAATAGCTAATTTACATTCCTGTCCACTGGTATTAAGGCCAACAAAGGTTTTGTCTTATATACATTTTGGGGGTAGAATTATTTTCGATAAAATCAGTGAATAAAAGGTGCAACATATAAGCGTGAATCCATCGCATGTTTGCACATTTGTTTTTATTTTCATCAGCGTAACATATTCCGTTACCGCATGCTATAGAACAAATGTTTACAAATAAATCATTGGTATGAGGGCTGAGCAAAACGTTCGCGGAATTTTTTTACAGAAGAAAAACTACAGATCGCAGCCTTTGGAAAGATAGATGTCCATGTGAATTAAAACCACATGCCAAGTTGAATCGTCCTACGTATAAGAAAATGTATAAAACATCAAGTTAAACATATACAGTAATCGCGACCCGGAGCACGACGATGTCATGAAACGGATGTGACGTGAACACCGATTTTGGAGCAGGACCTAATAAAAACGGAGCATCTCTACAGTTTCTCAAAGTACATTCCGTTAGCAGCGACGCACTTTCTATGCCGTTCCACCCATCTGTCACAGCAATACAGCGTCCGACAAAAAACATGGTCTTGAAGAAAGATCACGTGAGATGAAAAAGGTCGATAACACAATTGATAATGGAGCAATTCAACGACGTTGATGCCTCTAAACAGGGAAATACAGAAGATAATTAAAACGACATCAACGATACGGAGGAGCCCTATGAACGTATTAGAGAGGATAACTGGGATAACTGTGATAACGATTACACCAGTAATGATACAGATGTACATCTAAGCACAAATCGCCCCGACAACGTGTATGATAAGCTAATTCTTGACCGGCACGGTTACTACGATCACATCAAGGGCCAATGGCAGATTCATAACTTCACAAGCAACGAATATGACATGGCCGCAAACGCTAGAAATGAAAGCGCAGCAGGTAATTACGACCATATCAAGGGACAAGGACAGATGCCGTTCATCATAGCAAGCAACGATTATGACAAAGCTGTAGCAACACTGGCTGCAAACAAAAGACGTGTTTGCGTAAACGGCGATTACGACCATATTAACGGACAATAACATTTACATTGGCTATTGGCAACGACTATGACACGGCAACACCTAAACACGTTACTGCCCAATCGAAATATATATTCTAATGCGAGGAGCACGTTAGTAACGTTACTAATGCTCGTTTTCGGAACACTTCGTCTGATCAAAACGTTTTTGAAGAATGTTTATGTAAAGGCAACTAGAAACACGTTTCAATTACATCTAGTATGCAATATTGCATCAACGGAACAATACCTTTCAACTTTCGCTTTCTTTGATTGTAGATAATTGTTTAACTTTTGAATATATTTGACTGAAATCTTATGTTTGATGTAAACGTGTGTGGGATTAACTGGTCAATTTTTTCAAGTAGAACGATTATACAATAACTACATTCATCCATGTGTGTACATCTCGTACGTAAACGTGGCCATTAGGCATGTACTTGACGAAAGTTTCTTTTTTGCCTCAGTTTATATTAATTAAATTTAGTGAAAACAACTAGTATTAATTGTATGCAAAATATAACGAAATTTTAGAAGAGACTACACATTTCCAAGTTTGTGTACATATTTAATACAAACTGTTTTTCTGTATCTAAGCAATATCTTTTTAAAATAATAGTTGTATTTATATGTGCTTATTTTATGCCTCCGATGGGAGCTTCGGGGTGCATATTATGTACTAATCGCATCGTCTATCCGTCCATCTGTCTGTCTGTCCGCCCCGCTTCTTGCTCGGAGAGTAACATAAAAAGTTTTGACGGGATTCAAACGATACTTTAAATAATGATAGAGAACGTGAAGAGGAGGTGCTGAGTACAAGGACCATAACTCATTATTCAATATTTACGGAGTTTTGCCTTTTGGTTAATTTCCTGTGCGGAATATAACTCTATTGGTATTGAAGGGATTTAAAATAAAACCACATATATTGATAGACGACGTTGAGAGGAAGTGCAGAGTACAAGAACGATTACTATTTCTTCAATATTTTTGGGTTATTGCTAATGGCTTATTTTTTGTGCAGAGGACAACTTCATAGTGTAATTATCTTGTGCGAGACTTAACTTGAAAAGAATTTAAGGGATTCAAAAAGGGGCATAAGTCTGTCAAAAACAAAACAGAGTTCTGGGGGTTTCTTTACCTGGTGGAGATGTCGATATTAAATAAGTACTTTAAGTTTCAAGTAAATACAGTTGATAGTTTTCAGAAAATTGGACTTAAAAAAACAACTTAAGTTTCGATTTTAATATGCCCACATTTGGGGACATAATAAACCGTGCAAAGTGGCAAAGTGGCAAGCTATACTACATGTGTGTATTATCTCTCGTATTAGATAAACAAATGAAACATAAAATTGTAGAATTGCAATTGAGATGCAATTCTTTTTCCGATAATTTGGATTTTTTTTATATTATCATATTTCCTATCTGCTTAAAGAAATTGTTTTTAATGTATTGACGTCGCCACCAATGTCAATTAAATGAAGCTAATATTTATCAAATCATTGCATGAATAAAACGTGTTCACCTTTTTTTCACAGAAGAGCACGTGGTAAAGCCTGTTACGTGTTTGTGATTACCGATGTATGGAAATGAATACTTTAACAATATCCTGGGAGATAGTGTGAAAGCAGGCTAATAAAGCAATCCATACATAAGCTTTAAAAATATGAAGTTTGATTACGTTTGCTGTTATGAAGCTAGTATCTTTGAACTGACATACTAGTAGTGAACAGTGCAATTTATCGTATATAGGGAAATTATCTCGTTTTCCTTATCTGAACAATTATAGTAACATTAAAACAAAGATACTTACGTAAAGACTGAATGTGAGTTCATTTGCGTCAAATGATGGGTTATAAGAGGCTGTTGGAAATATTTGGCTATGCCATCTTTGCTTGTATTGCCGTCAAAGGTATTTTTGAGTCTATGTATGCATTTATGTGAAGTTTAGATGCATGTAATGTTATGTTATGTAAATTTATATGAGCGTAGAGTACCCATAAGTGATACAGCGATATTTTTAATGTGGTAAGAGGGACGATTGCAGAATTCTTGAAAACTGGTTCAATGTAATGTAGAACAGGGTATACTAGATATAATTTATTTAAATCGTGCAGAATGCTGTATGTTGTCACTCATACAATATCAACTGAGAAAAATCACGGTACTTTGTACTCCTAAGTAGTAAATATATTTGCAGATAATTATAAATTAGTTGTTGGAGTTTCAAACATGCCACATATTACGAGGTACTGTTATATATTAACGTCCTTTCGTATCCTTTAAATACGAGGACTGTTTCATAAATTCTCTATTTCTTCAACCTAATGAGATTTATAAAAAAACAACAAAGTATATCTTGAGTTACGTTTGCTTATGATTGACTTACAGACCAAAAAATATAGTGATACATGGAACAGTTAATTTAATATGGCACATGGAATAAGAGTACTGTGTAGGACTTGAAGCACGACGACGTCAAATTAACGTCACCTAAACGTCAAAGTGAAGAGCGCGGTTAACTTTCTCGACGTAGTCACGTTGTGCGTTGTGGGCTCAGTCATTCTTAAGATCGGGGAATAAAGGGAATTCCATAGGGGCTAAGTCCGGACGGTAGTTAGGGTGTGTGTGTGCGTGTGTGTGTGGGGGGGGGGGCCATTGAAGCCTAACAGTAAAATATCAAGCTCTGTATCCTCTGTCTAGTGTGTTTGCAATGTATCCGATTTTTTTATTTGTTTAAATATTTCCGCCGGAGATAAACACAAACTTTCACAACGGGACGAAACTCAATATCGTCCGTTGACGTCAAGCGATTTTTCGAAGTCATGCCGATAAAACGCTGCTGGGAGGTAACCGTTCAACACAATGCTTTCCAAAATACAAGAAATGACGCCGATGTATGACGCTTACGGCAGGTACTATCTCACCAAAAATGCATATATTTTGACTTTTCAACCGCACTTCGAATGCGTTTCAAATGTATTTAAAATGGCGTGCTTCTAGTCGCTTAATAGTGGTTGCTATGGATACTAATATATCTTCGATGTGTTCAAGAAAATAAAAACCCATTTTAAAATAGCATATGATATGTGTAAAACTACTTGTGCGTGTGTTTTCATGTAAATTGATCGAACAATAAAGCTTTAGAAAGAAAATTCCGCGAATTTATGAAACAACCCTCGTATTTTTTACATTTTGACTTATTAAACATGTGTATCAGTTTCAAATTCATAATTTCATATTTATTATCAATATATCTCTATTTTATAGAGAAATAAATATAGGAATTAATGAAACTCCAGAGACATCATCCGTTGGTCCTTTATTTGAGGCAAGTGACCAATTGCCCTATACAATACAGAACAATACATACAACACAACACAAAATATAAAAATGATTAAAACTCGAGTCACCGCCTTGGAACGGTTCATGCAAAGCATTGGGGGCTTAAACCGATTTAAAGACATGCCGAACCTCACACTTAGCCCAGAATTAATCACAAAACAGCAGTTGTAAATAAACTTTAACCTCATAGCATTGCAATTCAAATAAAATAGTAATAAAAGAGAATATCAATGCAATGGAATTACAATTTAATTACTAAATGGCTTAATGTTCACCAGAGAAACAGAATTGCAGCTTTCTGAGGCACGATGAAATGTAGTAAATACAATTATTAGCTAAATCCCTTCTTGTTGAAAAGATGTCAAGACCTAGCATCATATAGTACAAATAACAGATCATCGTCGTGCATCTCAGGAAGAAGCCGTAATACGTGGTTTAAAATACCAGATTATATAGCTTGGTTGTATATGTTTAATATTTATAATTAAAATAATCGAAATACTTAAAAAATCAATGTATTCTGTTAAGAACACGTATTCAAAAATAAATAACATATATCAGAACATTATTTTGAAAGATAATTACAAAACTGTAACTGCAATCACTGCAATCAGATAAGTTTAAACTGTTAATTGCCTTTGTTATCATTAGTTTCAAACCCTGTTTGTCGATCTGAATGAAAACCGATAACATAATTGCAGTCAACTGCATTTTAACAATTGCTTGCACTTGTTAATTTTATTATTATTTAATTCGGATCACATATATATGTTATCGAAGTGCTTTTCGATGTGCAACTTATACGAAGTTTTTTTATCGTAAATTGTTGCTGTTGTTCTTCTTCAATAAATATTTATCTAAATATTATAAAAGCAGTGTTGCATATGCATTGAACACTCTATGATGAGTTAGGAACATTTATAAACAAGTTCCTTAATTTATTTGTTATTACTGTTTACACGCCTTGATTTGATTGGAATTGTATGGATATACTTTTATTTCCGTTACAGCTACAGCATTCAGAGTAAGCATCGAACAAACCAATTGGCGTAGTGTGCAATGTCATATGGCAACGCCACGACTTGTTAATGAAACGTGGTTTGAAATTAACGAATCGCTTGAAACATCTCAAAACCGTTCAGATGTTTGGATTGGATACATTTCAAAAAAGGTTCCTTTTTGTTTCTGGGTAAATACTATTCTAAGATATTTTACTATAAATGTACATTTTTAAGCATGAACAATGAATTGACAGCATTAGCGTAAATAAATTCGTGTTGACATAAATAAATGTACTATTTGTTGACTTATATTTGTGCTGAGTTGTATTCGAAATCGGCCAATGGTGTTATTAAGTGTTTCTCTCCTTCAGATGCAGCTAGGGTTTCACATTTTGAATATTTACAGGTTTTGCAGAAGTAAGATGCGAAACAGTATTCACGGTGCCAAGTATTGGGTATTGCCATAGCGTGTGAGGTGGTGGAATATTTGGAAATATCGCGCTCCCCTTGGTAAATATTGTTTATTTGCATTAACTTGATACATCGTATTTAGTCCAAGACAATAACATATTTTTTACAATTTAAGTCATGAAAGCAATTATCACCGAAAATTGTCTTGTGTGATAAATGAATATTCTATTTGATAACGATTTATAACATTTAATATTATTATGGAATAACATTTCTTCTAATCATGTCTTTCACAGTCAGTGAAAGACATGATAAATTAATCAGTACAACAATATTCTACAATTATGTTACACTATTATTTCTAAATAACATCTGCCAGTGATTTTATCGTTGCAAATTATCTTAGTCATGTCGAAACAGTCACCTTTTGCATGCCGGTGCGCTACTGGATCCATGGACACCGCTTCTGAAAAGTGCACACGTGCCCGTTCAGAAAATAATTGTTATGCTGCATACATTGTGTATGGTAAGTGTTAGTCAATCTGTGTTTTAAGATGTGTAGCTGACAAATAGTTAGATGAAACATTCAATTAATAAAGCTTTGCAACTTTACTTAGTACCTTAGTAACATAACTCGTATGTATTGTGCTTTTTTGTATGATGCCCCTACACATGACTAATTACTAAATATGTTGCTATATATTTTTATCAGACAGCTCAGAAGAAATACACTCAGAAGATCAGATTGGTGGAGATTGCCTTGTATACAACTACTCATATGTTTATGGCGACCATGTGAAAGAATGGACAATATAAGTGTCATGTGCAGCAACGCTTCATATTCAGGTATTCAAACTCAAATATTACCTCAAGACAAATACGAATAGAAAGATGGTAAATACGTGTATGTAATAGAGATTTTATATAGTTTGTACTGGCTATTAAAATACAATAACAATCAGGATTCAAACTCATATATTACCTCGAAAAATACGAAAGACAATACGAATTTTCGTGTTAGTAATTTTATATAGTTTTTTTGGCAATTACAATACAATAATTTGTAAAAAATTCGTAACATTAACGTTCAACTTTAACAAGCATGTATCATTGATATACATGTATCACATTTAAAGACATCTGAAATGAACTGGATGCATTCATTGTTTTTGTTGGTTCGAAGATGTTACAGCGACAGCAAGAGAATTGGAAAATGCAACAGCAAAACATTGGACGCAAGGCAATGAGCTGTGTTTGGAAGCAAACATGTATCCAGCATCTGTAAGCAGCATAAGGAATGCTGGTTTTGGTTTCCAGGTAAAACAATACTTCTGGACTGGAATTATGAGGTCAACATCTTTAATAAAGAAATCAATGATAGGTACTTACAAATTTAAATATTATAGTTGCTAAATTTTACTTGCGTGCTGTAAAAATGGCTATTTTTACGCATAATTTCGATAGAATATTCGCAAAACTTAAACATGTATATAACTTATAATAATAATGTCAGCCTACCATTACATGTTTACACATATCAATTCCACACTTTTAATACTTTTAGTGTATACGCTGTTTTGGACCAACAGTCAAATTTTATGTTTATCCTACATCAAATGTTTGCATAAGATTTAGTCACTATTTGCCCTGTTCTGTTGTTCGTAAGAGTCACGGTTAAGTTCTAATGACATTACAGAAAGCATTACGTTGGTATTTGTGTTCAAGACAACTGCACGCGATATCCAGACCAGCAATACGCGTTTCTAGAAAGCAATAACAGCCAACTCCAGCTCACAGCCACTGGAACCAAGCATGCACTTTGTGTGGAAGGTAAATTAACAAATCAGATTACAAACATACTCTCCGTAGAGTAACAAGTGTAAATAATTCGGTTATGCAAATCTGACATTAGCATCAACATTCCTTATGATATTTTACTGCTTCTAAACTAGACCAGCATGACACAACAAGACCTCTTAAACAACATCATAATGTAAAGAAAACAATATTAACAAGATATAAACAATACAAATATAAGAAAACATCATACTAGTAGTATTGTTTCTGATAATATTCCATCCAATGTAAAACATAATAAATACGAACACTTAATGACTTTCAATTGCATGAACAAGGAATTCAAACAGCGCTGCCAGCAAATCCGGAAAGTACAACAGGCGCTACAAGTCTTATTATAATACAAATGGTTTCAACAAAACTATTACCAAACAGCCTTAATACGGCTAAGAATAAACATCTGGATGGCAAGACCAAACACGACCCGGAAGGTTTGTTCATGCTTATTGCAGTGTTGAGACCTAAGAAAAATGAATGTCCTGTTGTATCTAAACAGGTTAAATTTATCACTCACTTTCTGTTGTTTGATCAAAACAAATATTATATTTGTATTAAACGCTGGGCAGTGTGACATTACATTAAGTTTTGTTTTGATCTCAGAGTTTCCAACGATTGAAGTATGCATTGGTGTGCCAGCTGCGATTGTTTTATTAATTGGAGTAGTAGTTATTATCATTGGAGTCAGGAAAAGGTTTGTAATGACATGCATATATTCAGAATATTATTAATACAATTTATCATTTACGTGACAGGAAGGCTATACATACACTTTACGCACCTGAATGTACTTGGAGGACCAAAATTACATTTTAAACAATTTGTTTATATCTGAAATTCCGTTTTCAGAACTCTAAACTACGGACTTCATAATCGTACTTCATGTTATGTTATTGTATAATATGAACACGGATTTTAAAACACAAACTCAGATAAAAACGACGATTTGTCTGATATCTGATTTTACATGTTTAATATATTTTAAGTTATCACTATTACATATCCGTCAAATACAGATATGGTTCAGGTATGCATGTATTTCAGGAGACTACTGTTTTGGTTTCGCAAAAAGAACACCGGACCACTTGAAAGTGCCATGCCGGAGGAAGTAAATGGGCTTGAAGTAGGACCGTCTAATGAAGGAGGACATGATAACGCTGCAGCAAACCCTGATTATTTTGTCCTGTCCTGGAGAAGTTCGTCACACATTTAAATGGCCATACTTATGCAAAATATCTTGACAAGGAAGCCGAAGACCATTACAATTTAATAGCTTGCACAAAACAAACGAACGTAAAAGTGAATGAAGACGTCCATAAGTACAATGACATAAGTACTGGCATTGAATACGTAGTAACAAGACAGGCGAGCGGGAATGCATATAATAAACAACAGATAGACCGACAAGCCGCCTGCGAACACCTTGAGATAAAGGAACATTGCCAATTTGAAAATATGCATCTTAAAGCATACGGCGCCATATATGACGCACACAGAAAATGCATTCGAGGACGCTGATAGAAGTCCTAGTCACGTAGTACATTCACATAAGTACATAATATAGCGATCGCAAATAATCGCAGGAATGAATAAGAAATCAAGATGACTAAGACTGACAACACTGCTTCTGTAAACTAAGGCAATCTGAAACATGCTTCTTAACTGAATTTTAAAACAACGTACTGACATAGCAATATTTAATAATTTATGAATAACATTTTATCATATTCATTGACTATACTAAGCTTTATTTGCTGGACAATGCGATCCTTTCAGTTAAAGAGATCTTCAAATCGATGTTATACCTAGATTAACAGCTGTACACTCGAACAAAATTGTATGGGCCAGACGGATAATTCATTAATTAGCTTATTGGTGCAAAATAATGCAAAGACATTTTAATTTAAAAAAAAGGCTTTAAAGAGACTATGGCATCGAAAAGGGGCCTCAAGGGGGCAATTTCTTTCTAAATTTTTAGATAATACAGGCATATACTAACGACTGAAACAGGGTATATATAATGGGAAAGGAGTGTACGCATGCAGAGATAAAAATCATTTTATACTATGGGTCGTGTTTGTTTGGCCCTTTTCATGTTTATATTTTGACGTCAGAATGGTGAGTTTTCTGTATAACAATAGTTTACACACACTACTTACCTAGCACGATAGCGCAGTTGGTTAAAGCGCTGTCTACTGTCATTTCTTCGTATGGCTCCTAAATCATGAGTTCGATACCCGATTGGGGCTTTTAATTTTTTCAGACTTTTTTGCTAATTTGTTTTTATCAAATATCTCATTGTGTATGATATTAATTTTATTTATTTAATGCACACGACTAAGTATAGCGCATTTCTATCCTATAATATCATTGATAGTGCAAAATAAATACAATTTTTCGTTGACATAGTTCCTTTAAACAAGCAATTTCTGCACATTCTTCTTTGCTGGCAGTCAATACTCCAGGGAGATAAACATTCGTGTATCGTGTTACTGATAACCCTCCATAACAATTGGTGTGGGGATACCATGCAAACAATTTATGACCCATTGATATCAAATTCCTGATAAAAGGTAACTCAGATTAGCAGAATTTTTTCATTTCCATTTGCACGCACAATTAAAAAATTCCGTGCACAGATGTACAGCCTGATATTACTTTCTGTGCGTATCTTGTGATTGCCCGTGCGTAAATTACGCATAAATTTACAATGAACTTTTTGTTTGTGAAACTTTTTTTATATAGTTTTTATTAAATTGTTATTGGTATGTTTATCATTTTTTTGTTATCCACAATTTTGTCAGAGAGGTTATATGTATACCTTTTAATGAATCAGTACTACGAGTGCTAAAGTGTGTAGTGTCTTGTAACATATTGTTGGTTTTTGTTTATCTTTTTTCATCAGTTAACAATGTTGTGACATTAATATAGATTTTGTTTGTTAAAATTGTGATAGGAAATATTTCATGTAAAGCAAAGAGTAAATTCTAACTTCCAGTTGAAATATTTTTTGCGTCAAAGTCAACATGCGTACTTTTGCATTTGTTCTTTTATCCTTATTTGAAATACTAGTATAGTTATCTTGAGAAATCAAAGTATAAAACAAGGGATAGTATATTGTCAAGAAGAAATGCGTTTAATTTCTCTTCCTGTTTACTGTTATTGAAATGCAATCGGAAGTAAAACATGACTGAACACTTCATGCTTGGGCGAACCTGCGCAAACACTTAACGGCCATTGATTGCTTTATTAGTCATTATAATACAATACAACTATTTTAAAGGCCTGCCACTCAACATTTATACAAATCTGAAAAAGGCATGTACAATATATTTCATATCCATATTTAAAACACGGATGCTAAATAGTGCGACCAGTGTGCAATCAGCCTATATGTTTACTGAATTATGCACTCCAAAAACAATTGCACAGATACAGTCTTAAAAAATATTATGATAAAACTGAAGCTGTCACGAATGCTTAACATTCTGTTAAATTGCTTCAGTGTTGTTTGTACCCAAAGTTTGTTTTGTTTCCAACTTTAAGCGTTTATGTGAGCTTGTTTTATTTTCATTTTATTCCCGGCATAAAGTGTTATTCAAAACACTTGCAAAAGATCGTTAAAATATTAATACGAAATAAATTGGTAATAATATACAAACGATGATGTTGAACAGTAGAGTATTTGATTTTAAAATTATGGACACAAATTAAACAATGCCCAATAGTCTTCAAGAAAATGTGACCTAAATATTTTAGACGCAATGGGATGGGACATTTTCTAAGTGGAACAGGGCCTTTATTATATAACATTCCACGACAGAAATATGGTTCTTGTTCTCCACACTCGTTTCTTTATGCTTAATGAGTATAGCGAGTTCGGGACGGGACAGGACAGTGAAATGTGATTCTTTATAGCCCCTACATCAAACATAATTGGTTGGGGTATACATAGTAATAAGTTCGTTATGCTGTTTATACAACCAAGACCGTCGTATTTCACGATGCTTGAATATTATTTCTTTGTAAAAGAACTTTCTTTTCGGAAATGTTATCGTCGACCTATCATCGCTACTCCCCATTGCAAGTAAATACTGGCACTGAGTAAAAACAATATAATAAAGAACTTTAAGATAAAAATATGTTAAAATCTAAACTGTTTAAATTTAAAATTTATTTATTATATTTGTCATAAAATATATAGAAATGTGCAAAGTCCTATAAAGATAACTCATCGATGACACTCATTTATTGAAACACAGAGGATATAAAATGTAAAGGGTTTAACAAGTTATGTCTTCCTGAATTTATGTCATATCATTGAATCGTTTTCTGTTTCAAAAGAATAAAAACTCATGGAAGTTATTTAGTGTTTATAGATTATTGTTTTCAAGCCTCCACTCTTGTTAGTCAGAGAGTGCCTTTGTATATAAGTCCTTAAGTCAGTCACTTCTTTCTGCTAAGCTTATATAATTTCATTTGCAGTTAAAGCTGAACAAAACACAGTTTTCTTTATCTGCATACGCGCTTCCATAAAACGGCTAGCCAAGATGTTTTGTTTCAAACAATTTGGATTTTTCGTATCCTTATTACTGAGCTTGACAGACGAAGGTAAAAAGTCTTTGTATATTTATGTTGAAAACAACCGTGTTGAATATAAACGTACATAATAATGAAAAAAAATCGTCTTAATTCATTTCATTATCGACTGGTTTGACACTGCGGTAAAACCTCAATACATGGATTATTATTGTATGTTGTTGTTTTTGTGGGGATATTATCATAGGATAAATTTGCATTTAAATGAATGCATACATCAATGTACTTAAATATGAAAAGTCGAAGACATTTGTACATTATTGTTATTCAATTATGTTTACAGATGATATTTGTCAATTATAAATTAGTGTTATTATAAAAATATATATATAGGACACCATTTAATGGTGTCAATATCAGAACAGCTAATCCTTCAAAGTATGATACGAACGTTGTATTTCCTAAGTTAACAATGCATATGACATTATATATTTTTAGTCACGTTTGCAAGCAGCACATTTAAAATTGACGATACTAATACCGAATGGATCAAGACATCCTGCAAATTGGGTGTTCCACATCTGATATTTTTACATAAAAGTGGCTGGGCAGTAGACAAATCTTTGTTAACAATTACTCACACCAAAGAAGTTTGGATCGGATATCTGAAGGCAACGTTCGCAATTGAATACATTCGTAAGTCTACAGTTTGGATTCTTTGTTGTAAATAATTATTAATACACAACAACACAAACACATATTATTATCATTATTATTAATTGCTAATGAGGAAAACGTTGAAAATTATATACTTCTGTTGACAACTCAACAATGAACAATGAAAACACGCCTAGATGCAACAGTAGTTCGGTGCAAAACAGACCGTATATTTCTGTTGGCAACCCAACCATCAAAATAATCCTAGATAGTATAGATACAACACTGATTCAGTGCAACACAAACTGGCATAGGCAATCAAACTATCCAAATAAATTACATAAAATATAACAGTTGTTTTTCGTACAAAGTAAACATTTGAATAAAACAGTATTACTCATCGTAACACTAATACATACTACAAAATATTTAACCACGTTTTAATCGTAAAGAGTTAATATCAACCATGTAAAGTGTTTATCAACACAGAATAGTGTTTCGCCATGCTGAGCTGTCCGAATCAGAAAACACGTGTATTTCGTATTGTGTTTCATAGCAACAGTCATTCAAAATATAAACAAATACACATTTTCAGAAAATAATACGTGTACTAGATGTGTCACAGACACGGATGTCCCCACGATGCATGTTTGGACACAGACAAAGGACGTGTCGCCAACACTATCTTTTTCTTTTACAAATTTATTTTCATATTAATTATTTAGTGGAAAAAAGGACAAAGAGCCATAATTCCGCCAAAATTGGTTGCAGCCAACATTTCTTTCTTTACGATCACCCAAACGTTTAGGTTGTTCATCTGTGAAAGTTTGGGAGAAATCGGCCCAACAGTTAACGAGGAGTTGAGCACACAATATTCTATAGTGGAAAAACAACAAAGGGCCATAATTCTGACAAAATTAGTATAAGCCAAAATGAATAATTGTGCCGTATTTTTAAACACCATTTTGTGACTCGCTATTATTTATTTACAGGCTGTTTAAAGGTCGCTGAAACATCGAACGAAAGTCTTGTGGTGCACACGGTTGGCGAATGTTACATGAAATGCAGAGGAGTGTTATTTGGAGTTCAAACTACAAGTGTAAGATATATCTTAATTTTTTGGATTCGATCACAGATTAATATAAAGATGTTAAAATTGAGAACACAATTGATGTTAACATAGTAACATCAAAATATACCTAAAATATACCAAAATAAATATCAATGCGATAAAATCTGGAAAGCCTCACCAAAGATAATTTATTAGCAGTTTTTTTTTTCCGTACTATATCGATCGCATTTTCATCGCCAGTGGTAACATAAGTAAAAATACCAACTATTCTGTTATAAAAGTACATTCGCTCTTTACCAGATGATATCATTTAGTATACTAGTACATTATGGAGATTTTACTATAATTTCATACCATTTAAGTTTGGTTTATTATAAGAATTTGTTAACAATCCAACTAAAAGTATACGATTTTCACACGTATAAATAGTATCTATTTTGTAATTTAAAGGCAGATATCCGATGTTGGTGTGCAAAACAACCTAAACAATTAAACGAAACATCATGTATACAACAGTGCGGACCTCAAGACATGCCATGTGAAAGAGAAGATGGAAACTATTTTCATTGTATAACACAACACGCGGTATACATTTTTAAATGTGTTGTATTTTGACACAGTCAAACATATGATATAATGTCAAGTTATGAATTAATTATTACACGTTAAGTTGTTTTTGCTGAATTAGTGTAAATATATATTAGTATACTGTAATCTCACAATTACAAAAAGGTGCATTTTTTTCTGTTTTTAAAACATTTTTTTTATTACGTTGGTATTGTTAGATTGGACACGCGCAGAAATTATGATGTCTATATTTAGCATAATATATATTTTAGTTTCTAAAGAGGACGTCGTCACTGATTCAAGTAATGGAGCTTGTCTGATTATGTACTCACATCGAAAATATACATGGGATGAATGTAAAAATAATAAAAACTACAAAACTTTGTGCAGATCTGGACAGAACGGTAACTGAATTGTAAAAACAATGGCACGCTTCTTTTTACTAAATGAATTTACGAAATCAAATAAACATCATTAGAGCAAAACAGTATGCTTCAATTGCAACAGAGACATTTCAACGGCGCGTAATAACGCAATCAAACCATGAATGCAATTTTATGCTAAACAGCAAAATAAAGGCTAAATTTCCGGATCATTTTTGTAACGTCTTATTCTCGTATGTAATGCCTTTCGGACATAATGATACCTTATCGATGTTGATTATATATTAAATAGCACCCTATTCGGTGTATATGTCGTTTAAAACAGCATATTTTGTTCCTTAATATTCTGTATACAAGGTCTATTTGTGTATCAGGTGGGACGGGTGTTGACGTGCAAAAAAGCGAAGATAACAAAGAATGGTCAAGAGCGAATAGATATTGCTTTGATAATCGCCAATTTCCAGCGACATTGGACAGCATAGCGAATACTGACTTTACAAATGTAGACGCCCACGGTCACTGGACAGGCGTCGTGCAGACCCACACGGTGCTACAGGCAGATGCTTACGGTGAACATGCATTATTATTTGTTTCTTAAAAGAAGAAGTAAAACCTGACATAACTTTTTTTCTGTTGTAAAGTTATTATTTGTAGACATAATACGATGTATTAACTATTCCTAATTGTTTTATAATGCAAGTTTGATTCCTCCACATTTTATTAGGTTAAATTAAAGTATGAAAACAAACCTGATTATTAAAAAGTTTGTTTTGTTCGTACTGTCCTAATTGCCAGATTTTAAGTGCACTTATTGAAATTGCCGCACCAATAATTTAAGAAAAGGCAACAATTGTTTTGTTACACGTGATATTTGACATTGGAAATCAAATATTTGAGGATACGTACATTTACTATGACATATTAACATATTACTGTAAAACTATACATTTGCAAAATGCATATACAGCTCAACGAGCCGAATACTAATACACTTCCGCATGCAGTTTTAAAATCCAATGTCAATATCATTTCAGAAGACCTCTTAACCGCTGCCGTCAATCTAAAATACGCCTACATTACATCTACCGGCAGCATTGCTTTCACAGATAGTGGTAGACGAAGCAGTCTATGTGAAGATGATGGTAATGTTCAAATGTTAATACAGTGAATATATGATGTTATTATACCAGATTTCGTTTTCCCGTTGTAAAATCACATATACCCATCCTTGCATAATTTTAATATGTCATGGCTTGGAAAGTAATATAGTAATATATACATCCTTGCATAATTTTAATATGTCATGGCTTGGAAAGTAATATACCCCGAGCGGGCTAAAATATTAAATATACCCCGCTTGGGCCTAAAACTAGCAACTCGTGTTTTCCGAGAAATCCTATTACTGTATTAGCTAATAATCGGTCTAGGCGCTTTTTTAAATTAAAAAAAAATCAAAACCGATGGCCGCTTGATTTTCTTATAATAAACTTTAGTTTATTATGTAAGACTAGTTTGTTCTTTGAATAACAGTATTTTTTTCGGTATAATAAAATAAATATCATAGGCATGATGAGGGGTAAAGTAAATATTGGCCCGCCTCAAAGAGTAAAATCAACCTCGGCCTCGGTTGACATTACTCTTTGAGGGGTGCAATAATTACTATACTCCTCAACTGCCTATGATACATGTATAATGCGCTTCTTTGGAGTGGAATTTGGTGCCGAATTTAAGGAAGATACAAATATTGTTCGCGAAACCGACGAAGAGAACATTGCTTTGAAAAAGAAACTACACTCGACATGTATTCTCTTACCAAGTCATGTAGTATTATGCATATATTAATATTGAAAGTAATTAATAGTAGCATATTACGTATAGCTCTATATCTTTTTTAAATATTACAGGATCTTCCTCAATTGTTCCTGGTTTTGGAGTTTTCATAGGAATCGTTGCTGTACTTGTTGGTTCCGTTGTAGTTTTATCCGGAAGAAGGTTTGTATATCTATTGCATATGTTTACACACACTCGTTTACAATATGTACAATAATGGTAATTCTCATCACTTCTGTCCAGTGATCATGGCTTTGTGTGCGCAAAACAGTTTCACATATGCTTGCAGTATGCTCGTATTCAAGAACAGAATAAATGTATTCAGAAAAAAGAAAAAAAAGAAATTGTGTTAATAGGAAAGCTAATAACTACCACTTCCACTACTACTACTACTACTAATGCTACTGCTATTGCTAAGACTGCTGCTGCTGCTGCTGCTGCTGCTGCTCCTGCTGCTGCTGCTGCTGCTGCTCCTGCTGCTGCTGCTGCTCCTGCTCCTGCTGCTGCTGCTGCTGCTGCTCCTGCTGCTGCTCCTGCTGCTGCTGTTGCTGCTCCTGCTGCTGCTGCTGCTGCTTGCTGCTGCTGCTGCTGCTGCTGCTGCTGCTACTGCTACTGCTACTGCTACTGCTACTGCTACTACTTCTACTACTACTACTACTAATAATAATAATAATAATAATAATAATAAACTGATTTTCAGAGGGCGGACTCTGTGTTGTCGATACAAGACAGCAAAGATCTCTGATGAACATGTCATTGAGATGGAAAGTAGTCTGCCGTATACGGGAAATACCGATAATAATGAAACACTTCACACTTATTTTGTATTACAGAAAGCAGGCAATATGCTTAAGGATGATGAAGATAGTTGTAAGCAATACAAACCAGCAGGCATTTCAAAGTATGACGAGGTGGATAATGATTTTTTAATCAATGACGCACAGGCATCACAAGGGCGGATGCACGATAATTACAACTTTACATGCAGTCCCGTTGCAGTCCAAGAAGTCAGTGCGAATCCTGACCATGTGTATAATAAACTACAGATAGACCGGCATGGTGACTATTCCATGTAATGGGGCCGGAGCTTATTCAGTTTCGTAACTTTGCCCAACAGGCAGTTAACGACTATAACACACTGTCCGGCACATTTGGTACAAACTAGAAGAGTTAATTTCAAGTATAAACACACGTTAACAGTGACCATAATTGATCAAAGTTGTTTTGGTATCATTATAATGTGAGCGAGCTTTATATGCTACATTATGCTTGTTTTACCTATATTAATAATTATGTTACTGCTAATTTTGAATGGGAAGTGTAACTTTTAAGACAAAGTATGGCCTTAAGCTTCAAATTTGAATGTGTCATTTTATTTTGTGTTCTTAACAATTTGATTGCTTCGTTGAATGAAGGTCAAAATATATAAAATCAGAATCAACGCAAAAAAAAACATGATTATTGCGGATAGCAAAGTACAGGTTGTCGCAGAATTGAATTTCGTGGACTTTGGAATTTTACAACGTTTCCAATATTTTGGGTAAAAATACATTATTAATTCAGCTATAAGAAAAATAAATTATGAATAAGTAATTGTTTCGGAAATTTCTTAAATACGTATGTAGTAACGTAAACCCGGCGCACGCCGAATATTCAATGGTATAAAATGAAATGATATGTATATCCTGTGTGTTTCCAAGAATTGAGTCTACTTTCCGACGTGCAAATTACGCGGGATT
Organism: Congeria kusceri; assembly: GCA_027627225.1. Lineage (NCBI taxonomy): Eukaryota > Metazoa > Mollusca > Bivalvia > Myida > Dreissenidae > Congeria > Congeria kusceri. Next base: position 2,553,291 of record CM051030.1, read on the forward strand.
TCGTTTCCATATGTTATAAGGTTACGACGTAATTTCCGTAAAATTTATCATCTTCCGGTGCTGAGTAACACGAGAAAACCAACGGTTGTTATTAGATATGATAAGAACAGTGACGTCGACCGGTGATGGTTAGTTATTAGCTTGTATGAAGATCCCGGTAAAACGCCGACTCATTCATTCAAGTTAATAAAAGAATCTGGACGAAATTGCAGCAGATCGTTAGTTTTTAAGTAGCGCGGGCCATTTCGAGATTGGCGAGAGGTTACAATTAATGATGCGTGGTCCGTGTGTTTTCTTATTTTAAAATGGAAAATGATTGGGAAAGTGAACGATTAAATACTGACAGACTGTACACGGGCCGAAGAATATGCTCATAGTTTATGTACTGCAACTCAGCACATTGTTTCCAACGTTGACAGCGAATGGTACAAAGAAACGTTTGACAAGTAGGTCGCGAGACACAGGAAATGTTTTGCAATAAGTGAGGATCACATAGAAAAGTGTTTGTTTTTTTACGTTCAAGTCACAAACGTCGAACTGCGTTCGCCAAAGTGCCTTTGTAGACAGTTTTATTTGATGTGTAAAACAGTAACTGCTCAATGTATCATCATGAAATGTTCACCTTATGTCCAGAAATAATAACAACACTATCTACATTGTATTTGCTTTATGTCAATAGCATTCACAACATGAGAAAAGTCCACGAACGTCTGCGACAGCCCTCGTACTGTATATCTTATTATATTTGTTACTGTATTTAAAAGTTTTGATGGATTAGTACTATGTCATAACTGCGTCACTGGTTATTCGTTGGACTTGCCTCTAATTTTGGTTAATGCATGAACCTCGAATGCATGGACATCTGTAAGCCAATAGTGTTTTATAAATTAGCAAATATCTATATATTGCTACATAAATATAGGATCTGACACGAGTTGTCATTTCATACCATAATTTATTAAACGAGTTCAGGCTCGCTTATTAACGAATTTCCTGGACGAGTTTAATAAAATATTGTATGAAATGACAACCAGTGTCAGATCTTTTTTATCACATGCTTTTAAAGGAAATAAAACCCTTATAATTTTATCAAAATAAGTTGGTAAATTCTCAAAGTTGTGTACTGACTTGACGTTATTTCATTTTGACGACGTCATTTCACCAAAATAACGTCATGTGATTGGTCAGTCAAATAATACGTAGCCAATGAAAACGCTCAAAATGTTATCTTACACATGTGTAAGATAGCAATATTCGTAATGGTTGTATTACACGGGAAACATTTATAGCATGTGATAAATATTAATATTAATAAAATAGTTATGCATTTAAATGGGATGATAAAAATAATGTGGAATTGTTTTTCATATTTTTAAACATACAATTATTTTATAGAAAATAAGTACATTAAAATAAACTGGAATATATATTGCATCAATTTACAAAATTTCAGCGATTTTACTCTTATCTGTTTAAAATGGCAGGCATTTAAAATGAGTCACTATAGGCAGCCCGGAGCACGTCAATTGGAATTCAATGACGTCGTTAACGTCATTTACTTCAGGGAATAATTTGCTCGAAAGAAATGTTCTTGTTTCAATATTATTATTTCACTATTATTCAATATTTTCAGATATTTTAATTACACTATCTTATCAATGATTCTTGTGTTGAAATCTCCGTTAAGAGGCCTTTCTCATCATGGTCTTGAGGCAATTTGATAATTAGTCACGCATTCACTTGTTCAGAGCACTTTATGGCGTTTTGAATACCAATATATAAAATATCTTTTAAAACATTCTGCATTTGAAGTATGTCTGATCACATAACACATTTAGCATATAAACGTGTATAATGTTAACATATGCATACATCATTTTACTGAATCAAAAAAGGAAATACCTGTTAGAAATATTTAAAATAAAATAATACTTACGTCTTATTTTAAATCTGTATGTACACTGAAAATTAAAATAATGATGAAATTTGTCATTGAGATGTTTTCCTTATTGCCTACTAATCAACATGCGTTAATCATGGAGAAATAAACCAAGCGAGACATTTCGCTTAGCTACCTGAACATTGACTGTCCGTGCTGATCAAGCTAATTTAAGCTGATTGACGTCGTCATCATCGCGTCTTTTTTTCCTTATCCATCTGAAGAACTTTCAGAGGATGAAATCAGAAAACTTATTTGTAAATTACAAACAAAGTCCTCATAACTGGATATTTTGCCAACAAAAGTGTTAAAGTCATTCCTTATCGATCTACTGCCTTCAATTACCAGGCTAGTGAATCTGTCCCTAACTCAAGGAGTTTTTCCGACAAAATGGAAACAGGCAATTGTCCAACCAATTTTGAAAAAGTCTGGTCTTGAACTGAAATTAGCCAATTATCGTCATGTTAGCAATTTGTCATTTCTATCGAAATTGATAGAAAAATCGGCACTTTATAGACTGAATAAACATGTAAATGATCACAACCTACTCCCTACGAACCAATCCGCTTATAGTGAATGATATACTTGATGGGATGGAATATCAAGAGGTTACAGCACTTATAGCTAAAGACCTTAGTGCCGCATTCGATACGGTCGACCATAACATCCTAATACAAGTTCTGAAGAAGCAATATGGTGTCTGTGGTTCAGCGCTGGAATGGTTAGACTCATACCTGCGACCACGCAGCTGTTGTGTGAGGGTAAATGAAACATTGTCAGCTCAACGCGATCTCAAATGTAGTGTTCCGCAGGGAAGATGTTTGGGTCCCTGGCTCTATCAGACCTATGCGGGAACTATTTTTGATATTGTGCCCCCATCCATATCCGTTTTTGGATTTGCGGACGACCATACGGCGAATACACGCTTCCAGCCAACAACAAACGCATAGGAGACAGCAATTCGGGAACTTAAAGATAGTGCTCTTGTTATCAATGACTGGATGAACAGTAATAAACTAAAAATGAATTCTTCTAAGACAGAGTTCATAATGTTTGGCAGTCGCCATCAATTAAATAAGTGTAAAACCAAAGAAATTGACATCTGTGGTGATAACATTAAATTACAGAATTGTATCAAATATATGGGCGCTTTTCTCGACGACACTCTAAATTTCAAAGAACATGTTAAAGGAAAGTGTAAAACTGCAATGTTGAACTATTTTAAAATCAAGAGTATCCGTAAATTCATAACAAAAGAAGCGACTGAGATCTTAGTTCTGTCATTAGTGATCTCTCACTTAGATTATTGCAATGTCATACTCTATGGTATCACTCAGGCAGAAATTGGTAAATTGCAACGTATTCAAAATATGTGTGCTAAACTTGTTCTGAACAGAAATATGTATGACAGTTCCAAACAGGCACTGTATGATCTGCACTGGTTACCCATTCAAGCGAGAATTAATTTTAAAATTCTTACTTACATTTACAACTGTTCTGTTGGGAACGCCCCACAATATCTAATTGAACTTGTGTCCAGTAAAGTCTCGAAACGCACACTTAGATCCTCAGAATCATCATTTGGTTGTTATGTTGTTTCTTTCAATAAGAGGAAGACTTTCAGTGACAGAAGTGTCAGTATTGTTGGACCTAGGCTTTGGAATGAACTGCCTTTGAACTTAAGACAGAGCGAGTCAGTGAACACTTTCAAGAAACATTTGAAAAGTCATTTCTTTAGAGATTATTTTACATTGTTTTGAAATGTGTAGTCACATAACATTGAAAATAATCCGTCTGCTAGTGATTTGATGTATGTTGGTGTTTTTAGTGAATATTTATTGTGTAATTGTCACTTCTATATCTTTCTGTAAATAAGGTATTTGTATTCTGATGAGTTATGATAACTGATTATTCATGATTGTCACTTTATTGATGTATGAGTGTAGATGATGTTTTATTTTTACATTTTATTTATTATTGTACAACGCCGTTGAATATGTATTGTATATGTAAAAATAGGCGTTTAAGCAAATAAATAAGTTTCAAGTTTCCAGTTTCATTCATGTCTCAATGCTTACAATGCCATCTAAAAATTCTTATGCACTATGCAAAAACACGTGCCCTACTCAAAATCTGTATTTTATGCGGCGTCTTGATAAAAACAAATGTCTGCATAGATGATTTACAAATATCTTTACTCGATTTCATTACCACCCGAATTTAGAATTGATCTCACAATTACATATTTTCTCAATTGACGTTGTGCATCACCTTCATATAAATATTGTTTTTATTACTAGATAATCTTAAAATAAAGCCAATGTTGGTATGATGTCAATATATGTTTGTCTTACATTATATCAATTTTTTTTTAAGTAAGTATACTTATTTGGTACAGAATTTACGATCTATTTACTTGTTGTAATGCAAATAAATGGCGTGCTCCGCTTAACAGTTACCATGGTAATATTCTCAGATAGATTAGGCGCATAACAAATTAATTTCACAAGATTATTTATAAAACATGTTCCATTTGAATCCCGATTCATTTTTATATAGGTTTTATTCAATTAATGTTATTTAGTTGTAAACAATATAAAAATTCAACGTTATTTTTGAACCTCCCTCGGATTTAGATTTACTATTTATGTCTTCCTTTAAAAGGTATCGCATGCTTTCAGCCAGCCTTACTCACCAAAGTTTATACTACCGACACGCTTCACAATGTATGGTTAAACTGTCATGTCGATATTTTTGTCAGCACGTAAACTCTTAACAAGGATACGGGCTTAAATTACACACAGGCAACTATTTTAGCAAAGTTAACTTCCTCCTTCAGTCAGTGTGTATCTTGAGGACCGTGAACAACCTGTAAGAATGTGGTTTTTCACAAGTGTTGGTGTTTTTATACTGGCTAGTATGACAGTAAAAGGTAAATACAAGCTTTATATTTATTGTAATGTAACCGAATACGTTTACCACAAATGACGTAGGTATCGTATGTTTAAAAGCTGAATATTGTTGTTATGATATGTACGGTCACTCTTTAAAATAATTATGCAGAATATGCACATACAGTAGAGGTTTTAATTTAATTTGTCACGTCTCACTAGGAATTTATTATTAACCTATATTAATTAATATGTATAGTCCGTATAGTTCATTACACGTTGACTTGCCATTCACCTTAACCTTGGATTTATTAATGTTTTGTAGTAAAAACATCGGGTCGTGACACAATTTGAATAGCGGATAAACATAATCCTTATTTCAGTATTTATTGAATTGAATTAAAATACAACAACAGTCTTTCATGGTAAATTTAAACCAAAAATGTTTAGGTTAATCAAATTTTTTAAGAAATTGTGAGTGGGCGATTAATCATTATGCTGGCCACGGACTGGGGCCTTAAATACGTTAACTACAAATCCATTGAGGAAGTTTCTTAAAGAATTTATTGGGGATTTTTTTAAAACCAGTCGTTTACAATTCAGTGGCTTTGACATACATGTATATAAATACATCTGTGGAGATGTTGTAAGCCTACACGCCAGAAAAGATGATATTTGATTGCTAGTTTAAATAGTTTACTACGATTTCAACGGTTTAACTGAAATCTCGCGTTACTTTGAAATAACAGACATGCGTAATAACTCGGATACTAAACCGGATACACTGTGTCCTGAATTCAACTAAAATATCATTGTTAATGTATCTGAACATTTTATTGATCTTGAATTATATCCACACGTAAATGTAGGTCATTACAATAAACATTGTGATACCTTTTTATTGTTGAAATAGCACAAATAAATCATATTGGTAAATTATGTATCACACATGAGTTCATGGGAAAGTTGACACATGTAATATAATTGAGATGTAATAAAAAGATGTAAAATCACTCCAGATGTATCATAAAGCTGTAAGAAACTCTTATTAACAACTGGAGGTTCTTTAAATATATGTTGTCTGCAACAAATATTTGTTATACTAGAGTGAGCTATGAATTATTGATTGGGAAACTAAACATAAATAAGGTTTAAACCTCTATGGGTAATATCGTATTGATTTCACATACGTTCGTAGCTTTGTCAGGAACAAGACAGACATGGTCCTTACTTTTATTCAATCTTGACCTAACTTGCACAGTTTGTGTATGACCATACAATCTCGGATAGGATTGTTATTGGGTCAGATCACACCAGTAACACCAGAGTTATTGCCCCTTTTTCATGCAAAAAAGTGCAAAAATGCCATTTTCCAACATATAGACTTTATTTTCCATCCAATCTTAACCAAACTTTCATAGTTTGTGTTTGACCAAAAGATCTCAGCAGACGCTAAAAATGGTCCAGATCGTGTTTTAAACACCAGAGTTATTGCTCTTTGTTTATTAAAAAAATATACAGAAATGGATATTATTCAGGATAAAGACTTCATTTTCATCCAATCTTCACCAATCTTGCACAGACGCTAACACCATGAGATTACAGTTGAAGTCAAATATAAGCAAGATAGGATTGCAAATACCAGAGGTATTGCCCTTTGTTTGTGAAACAATGTGCAAAAATGGATATTATTTAGGATAGAGACTTCATTTTTCATCCAATCTTCACTAATCTTGCACAGTTTGTCTATGACCACAAAATTAAAGGTGAAATCGAATATAAGCAAGATCGGACCTGAAAGGAGTTAAATCCTTTGTTTGTGAAAAATGTATGCAAAAATGGACATTATTCCAGATAGAGACTTCATTTTTCATCCAATCTTCATCAATCGTGTACTCTTGGTCTATGAACGTAAGACTACAGGTGAAGTCGAATAAAAGAATGATCGAGCCAGAACCACCAGAGTTATTGCCCCTTGTGTTTGGAAAACAAACATCAACAAGTTATCAATGATTGGCTTGCACACGCGATTTTTAGACTGTTGGCGGAAGCCAACGGTCTTTTGATCGGGGAATTTCTAAAACAGGTATCGCGGAAAACTACTTCCCCGCTTTCTTACATGTTAATTATTTCAGATTAATGTATGAAATATGTATTATAATGTGTATATCATGTGATTTATTACAATTACAGTTTGTAAAAAGGGCAATTTATGAAAAATAACTTTAAACTAATGACACCCCTACTTTTGCTATTTACTTGTATGTAGCCAAAATATTTACCGGAGTGTCCTGGAATAAGGCCACCAAATTAATGCGCTACATCGGTTATTTTGGACTCATTGCGAACGTGTCTTTTCTTGTTACCAATTCTCATTCGAATTTCTGCATTTCATTAATTTTAAACTGTACTATGGAAGACCGACAGTTTTCATCATATGATATATTTTGACTCAGTAGGCTACAAACAAAGATTTATAAATAAACATGTTTTCTTAGAGATCACTAACAATCTACGCTTAACAGCCTAACTACTACGCTTTATCGGTTATTCTGGCCCTTGCAGATGGACATGTTACCTGGCATGTTTTTAATTCCGTTGGCATAAGATAATTAGCTCGAACAAAATATGTTTTCGTTACTTACAAATTAGTTTTCATTAAGATGATCGAATACTATTGAATAAGAAGCCAAATTATCAAGTTTAAAGGTGAGAATTGAACTTCATTCAAACTAATGTTTCCTTTTAGCAAAAATGCACTCATAATTCACATGCTTTTAGTTTCTTTTGTTGCTAACAGTCTTTCTACGCTGTCAGCGTTTTGATCGATTCAATGTTGACCAAACTTACACAGTTTGCGCATGACCATACAACTTCATTGATAATATTTTATTTCCAACAGTTGCAAGACTTGCAACATTGATGATTTCAGAGCTTATCATCATTGGACAGAAAATTATCAAAGAAAAAGCAAAACTTGCACAGCCATCGCAATTATCGCATTGCAATTAGTTCTCCAAAAATGTTTGCGAAAAAGACATCAACATTTTCTGTTTCTGCATTTTCCAGAATTGTCAATGACTTAATGAGAAGGGTCAGGTAAGAATATCGAGAAAAATGATTTGAGAACCATTAGCAAAACACGCACATCCACAACATAACTCGTACTTTAGTTAGCCCATTGCACTAACCGATGTTTTAAATCAAATTGATCCTATCCCCCTCTGCTTATTGTTCAGATAGATTCATTTTGGCCCTCTTGTTTCAACCTGTACTCATATCTTTACATATTCAATCCTACACTTTTAAAAAGCCACTGTAATATAATAACAGACTATCACAATCAGCAGTGTCAACATTTATAATATTACTTTTTTCCATAAAGTATGAAAAGAATGCAGTATTAATATAAGCGTTGAAGGCGCATAAACGTTTATACAATATAATTGATGAATGCCAATATGATTTCACAATTCTACACACCCATTATAACTAAACAAATATGTGCTTAACATTGGTCGATATGCACAGGGTTTTCCCAGACGCACAAATCCTGCGTCATTGTCGCATTTTTTCATCAAATGACCCACAACAAAAATTCCTTTGTGTCCATGTGGACGCACTTTCTAAAGAAATGCATCAATTTCCAAGGCATTGAATTTACCCATATATATGGGTTTTGATGCTCAGAAATTTGGTTTGACATGATTTTGACTCCGAAAAATCCACATTTCAAACGTTATGTTTACTTGCGAAAATATGGTCGATCTAGATAGCGTCAGCAAAAGTTGATAACCTATTAATATTTACATATAATGTAAGATCAACCAATTGAAATGCAGTTAACAACTGCATTTAGATTGGTTCGCACTTTATCCAATAAACAAGGTGGAGCTATAGCTCTATTAACGTCTACATTATACCAACAATTATGTTTACTGACTAATTACGTAATAATGCTCAGTTACCTGACTTAGTAATTGTTCAACATTATAGAAGACTGGTTGAGGCAACTGAAAACAAAATGGTGGACATCGTGATCGTCTGTGAATGTTGAGTTCATTGTTTGCTATTTACTTATTTTTAAACTAAAATGAAAACAATGTTTTTATTCTTTAAACAATGTTAATCATCATAATTATGACTACAAGTTTTCTGAACTCAATTTTAAAATGTAATTTCCGTCAAAAAATGCATATAGCGAAAATGAAAGTGAAAGTAGAAAATGAGTAACTTACATGTTAGAGAAATGTCCTGAGTAAATTTGAGAGGATACTTATATATTATTATAACTGATTCAGATAACTCTGGGGTTTTCTGCAATTTGTTTTTTGTTGCTAAAAATAATGTGTTTTTTGTTCAAGCTGAAAGTTAAAAAGAACTGAAAGGACAGTAAAATATCAATAATATTTGGCAATGTGTATTAAATGTAGTTTGATGAATGACACCCAAAATTTTCAAATGCCCCCTAAAATCCCAAACATGTAGGTCATTGTGACCCCCATTTTCAGAATTCAAGGGAAAACCCTGTATGCAAACGGGAAATGAAGCGTCATACTTCACCTGAAGTAGTTTCCACTCACAAAAGCTCTTGTGGAAGTGGAATATTTTATAGCTGTAATAACACTCGACTAACTTTGTTTAATTTTGACATTTATTACGTTATTAGTTAACCCGTGAATAACTTGGAAATAACAGTGGAAACGGACACAAATGAGACACGTATATTTATATCAGTTAGCACATCTGTCACAAATCTGTAACATTTCTTACGTGAGTTACTAGTTATTGTCTAAACATTAATATTTTATTACAAATTTTTAAGCGTGTTACACCCAATGATGCATTTGAATACATAGAAATATGTGCAATGTGTTTATAAATAAAAACGTTCATTCTGATGGACAACGTATTAAATAGTATCAACACACGGCAGAAATAACTAACATGAAGATCCATAAAATTCATCAACAATATAAATATAAACAAAGCGAAACTCCAGGTGAGACAGCAGGAGAGAACTCTTGCAGCCCGAGGTCCTTTATTTATGGCAAGTGACCAATCGCCAAACAATTACACAGCACATCACGAAAACACATAACAAACACAAAACACACATGAATAAAACTGGGGTCACCGCCTTGGAACGGTCAATGCAAAGAATTGGAGTTTTAAACACGTGTAAGCTTTTGAAGAAGGTAGTGAATAAGAAGTGTAATTTGAATCATAATGTCGTCTTCTAAGTTTATCTGCTTTGCAAATCGACAAAAGTAATGTAACCCCGGAGTATGTCAGAACTCATGTGCTTTTGCCGAACTCATATATAATGTAAAAAAAGGTTTACTAAAAGTTGTATTATCTCTCTGTTTTAGCTTGCCTGATTATGAACTTTCATTGCGCAGATAATTAAACTAATTTTATTGTTTAATCCGTAAGTAATTATCAGCTGACGTCTTGGGAGCAGAAATTATAAATTCAATAAACATTAGAAATGAAATGAAATGGGTTTAACACACGAATATTATATTGTTTTAACGTAGAAGGTACATGTAAACAGTTTATAATACAGTATTTACAGACACTTTTCTATCCATCGCATCATGCGACAGTTTTTATATACGTTAAAGTTTAAAACACCTTGATGTGTGCATGTGTAGTTAAATGTATGAACGACTTCAGTTCCTCATTTCACGTTTTTTCATATCAACTGTATTACAATGGTGTTAAACACATATTATGGATTTTTCATGCATTCTGTTAATGTGAATAAAAGACATACCACGTTTTACAAAAAGTTAGTCAATTTGTATAATAGTTTTGTCTACGTTTCTTATTGTATGACGCAATACACTGAAAGAACATCTACAAGTAGAACGTAATTCAAAATTATAACATTTTTATGGAATTCTTTTGAGACCTCAGTGTGGCATTGTAAAATAGCAACAAACTTTCTTTTTCAGATATTGACTTCCAAACAAATTACATACAAACAAATGAACATAGAATGAGTCATGCTTTTGTTAAAATCTTCATGTAAAAACTGTTCAAAACTATAAACAATTTAACATGTGATGGTTTAGATATTTATAGGTTATAACACGGCTATGGTGTACCAACGGCCCGTATTGGCACACCTTCGGCAGTATTGGCCCAAGGGCTACAGCCCAAGGGCCAATGATTCCGAAGGTGTGCCAATACGGGCCCATGGCACACAATAGTTGTTTTATAATCTTCTATTACATTCCTTTTACGCAAACATTTATGATTCAAATTCAATAAACAAGGAACATATACACTGCATTGTTTAAAGACGATTTCTACAGTTTTTTTTCCCTTCCTTGACAATTTTCATTTTTACATATTTTGCAGATCGTTCAATGCCTAATACAATGAAACCATAAAAAAATGGGGATCACCGCATTATATTTCTTGGAAAATGCATGTAAATGACCTACCCGTGAATGCATTTTAGGAAATTTTGATGCTGTTTTTGTTTTAGCCAAAAAATAGTATTGACCATTGATTGGTAAAAAAACCGACATCCTTTTGGTGTATTCTTTTATGCACACATAATATTTTACTTTTCAGTCCAAATGCTTAAGTTTGCATTTAAGATATTTCATTTACTTAAAAACAAAACAAACTAAAATTCCTTGCAGGGTTCAAATAGCAAGTTAAATACTATACTACTGCTGCTACTAGTAGTAGTTCACATATTCACTTGAAATGCGACTTTTATTTTTATACATATACATGACTTTCAGCACATCTCATAACTCATCTATCTCATGACTTATGAGAAACTATGAAACTATGATGCGGAATAAAATGTCAAAGACCACACATAACATAAAGACTTAGGTTGCATTGTCCGTTCCAAAGCGGTGACCCCAGTTGAATCATAGTTATGTTGAAGGCTTGTTTCGTGTGCCTTGTGTTGTAGTTTGTCGTACAGACAATTGGTCACTTGCCTGATAGGAATGATCATCGGATGTTATGGAGTATTTCTCCACTGCTGATGCGGCTGAAATTTAACATATTTTATAATTTTTATTTGCCGCGCAAAGCAATTGTGTTTTAAGCATGTAATTGTTAATTGTAAATTTAAATCTTATGACCTCATCGTTCGAGCCTAGCTTAGCATAATGTTGAATAGATAGGAAAGCAACTTTTCATCATGATATATAATTTTTTTTTACAATAATCACCAACGCCAAATATAATTCCTGAAAATTATTAAAGTATATACCGGTACTTCATTAAGGATTAAGTATGGCGTTTTAGCTGTCATCAAAGCTTGTTTTATATGCGTAATTTGTGTTCTTATTTCAAAGCGCATTGGCCACTTTAGAAATAGGTTTAAAGAAGTGCATTCTTTCCAAAGATTGTTCTCTTCGACAAAAGAACATGTATCACGCCTGATATTAAGCAACACGTTTTTTTTTTCAATTTTAGCATACATGTAGTTATTTTTTCTTGGTGGTAATCCGGATTTTCGGTAGAGGAAGGTTACCTAGCACGGGAAAATTCAGTTGTTTAGTGGGTTTTCTATCTACGCCGGCGGAGGGCTGCACTGTTTTGTAGGTTATGTTTGTCGTTAAACGCACTTTTTTTTTTTTTTTTACATATTTAGTATTTGTACTTAACACAGCTAATCAGTGCTCCAGATAAGCTTTTGTACTGGGGGTACATGAACGTGTACTTCTGAAAATTTGGGAGTAAATGCACACTCTTTCAAGAATTAAAAGGGGTGGTAAGTTTACATCTAAAACAGTACAATACATGGAAGTTTAAAAAAACAACACCAGAGTGTTATAAAAATATTTCTTATTAGTGTAGCAACAGTATTTGAATACAATAATAATACAAATAAGACTTCTCAACATTTTAAGACTTTTATTGCTAATTACTGAACATATTATCTGCACATTCATATAGGCAGGCCTGTCAAACTTCTATCTTTTGTCTACCAGTCACTAAAATGTGACGTTTCGTACACAAACATGAGAAGGAGTGTGCGTAAATGTACACTCAAAGTTTATTTTTCTCTGCGTAACTTCCAATTTTGTGTGCGTAATTTACGTGTGTACGCGCCTTATCTGGGCCTCTGCTGCTAATGGTGTATCACTTCCCATCCGCTTTATTGATATATTATGACTAAATTAAGTTTTACTAACCGATTTCCAAAACGTAATGGTTGACACCAGTATAACAGTTTTGTAATATATCATATATTAGGTAGTCTTTTATCGAACATTTGTGTACATCGCTAAGGAAGGTTAACCTGCAAATTGCTTCAAACCGGAGTAACTGAACCGAAACCACGAGAGTGCAAATTCAAATACAGTTTAATACTACAACACCTACGTCATGTCATGACGAGTGTTTTGTACAATCTCAACAAGGATGCACGCTTAAATTACACTGGTACTGCACACTCACACGCACATATTTTGACTACCTTAAAGTTAACTTCCCCAATCAGTCAGTTTGTATCTTCAGAACCGTAAACAACGTATAACAATGCGGTTTTACTCTGTCGTTGTTGTTTTTATACTGGCTACTATGACAGTAAAGGGTAAATACATGTTTTATATTTATGGTTATGTAACTCTATAAGCTTTCTACCAATGGCGTAAATACAGTACAGTTTAAACCGTAGAATGTTTTGATGATACGAAAATATGATATACCTGTATATTGAAAATAATATTCTGTCAGACATAAAATGTGGATATAATCTGTTTTACTTCAGTTTGTTTAATCTCATCTCTACTAGGAATCTATGGTTAACCAATACTAGAACTCCGCGAGTCGGATGTGTCGCCTGACGCCGGATAGCTTACATGAACTATGGGCGATTATGTTGCAAAGTACACCTTGCACACCTTAAGTTATTGTCTACACAAGCCTTAATTCAACATTTTCTGAGAGAGACACGGTTGAGCCACGTCATGTCTGAGATCGACATGGCTTGCTTCAGAGTTGCTGGCAGGTTATACCGGTAGTACACGAAACGAAACAATTAAGCTGTGTGATACCTACATGTTCTTAAGTCAATGATCCGATATCTCTGAATATTCAAGCCTCATGCTTGAAGCTTCTATTGTACCTGGAATAAAACTCGGACAGACCTTCAAAACAAATCCAAATAAAGAAGCACTTAAAGTTAATGCTCACATTTTTTTAACAGATTAATTGAACTCTTCAAAAGCACTACACTCTGGCTAATTGCAAAGAAAAGACTAATTAAATCCAAAAATGCGACACAAAAATAAGTATGAAAGTTTACAAAGGGCAATAACTCCAAAAGTATGAGGTGCAGAGTAACGGTTCTTGTGCACTGCACTTCCCCTCAATGAGATCTATCAACTACGAAG